>VZDJ01000623.1:7708553-7740701 GCA_008694505.1 Cyanoderma ruficeps | reverse complement strand
TTTTGTAGGTTGTAGGCATAGAAACCAGAATGGTGCTATCCCAGTGCTCATTGCTGAGCCACAAGTAGGAAATGTTTCTCTCTCATTTGCTTTTTTTTTTTTTTAAATTTCAATACTGGACATCCTGTTCTCTGCCACTGCATTTCTCAATTATTCAGTGCAGGTTTTCAAGTTGGCACTTGTCTTTGCTATACAGAATAATTTACTAGCAAGTTTCACTGTAGTTTTCCAGTTCATTCACAATCAGGTAAAAACCCACCATTTAAAAAAAAAAATCGACCACTGAATACTCTGTAATATGAAAATTGTATTCCTGTCCTGTTTCCTGGATGTTTTTAGCTAATGCAAATATGTTCTCTTGCATCTTATTGTTTCCTTTATTTTTCTGTAGCATTGTTTACTGTCTCCTCAACTTGAGGCAGATCCCCTGTCTCTGTGAAGAAGGCCATTAAGAAAAAAAATCACTTAATTACCTCATTAGTCTTATCAACCTTGCATACTGCTTCAACTCCTACAAAATAAGGCTCTAGAACACAAAGGCTGTATCCTGTACCCCTTCCCCATGGCATCTTCTCTGAGGACCTTGCAAGTTCTGTTTTACAGCATATTCCAAACACCGTACACCTCTGCACGACACAAGCAGAGCCTTTGCTTCTATTTCCTGCTCACTTAGCTTCCACATGTGTATTGTGTTTCATAAGCCTTTTGATGTTAATGAAATAACCTGACTTGTACTAAATAATTAACTATTTGATCCTTTTGGGACCTCCAAGTCTTAATGAAAATTTTGACGTTTTTTTGAAAGTTAACAAAGGAAGTTTTCTCTCTAGAGAAACCTGAAAAAATCCGTTAGTACAGTAACTCAATTTTTGCTTACCCAACTCCTGTCATATTCCTGTTGATAACTTTTCATGAGCTGTTTTCACTAATCACCTACTGAATCTCAGTGATCAAAAAAATTCAAAGCAACTGATCAGCTTTTGAAAAAAGAGTGAAGGAGGTCTAAACGATCCACTTGACATGTGGATCATGTCATATTTGGTCTTTTAACTACAAAATTTGCTTTTTTTTTTTCAAAAGCTGATTAAATGCAATGCAGTCTTGACCATTTGTGAAAAATGGTGAATAGTCTTATAAATCAAATTACTTATTTTTATCATGCAGAATTCAATAAATCTGAAAAAACACTCATCAGATTAAAACTATCAAAAGAAGANACAGGAATCACTCTGCCTATTGCTGAAATTCACTGTGATAAAAGGCAACAGATGTTGAATAACACAAATCAGCCACTGAAGACAGAAAAAAAAAAGAAAAAAGGAAGAAAAAGTCATTTACAAAGGCATTCCAGGACACAGGATATTTGTACATCTACATCGGCAGAGCCTCTGAATTCAATGGAAATGATACCCAGCATCTAAACTATATTATATAAATCATCAGTGCAAAGTGTGCCCATGTGCATTAAATTGTTCATCTCTAAGAGAACAGAGATTCCTATTAACAAAGAAGCAGCAGCATTTTCACAAGCATCAGAAGAAATCAAATTCCCCTTCTTTGTTGCTGTATCACCCAGTCAGTGCCACTTCTCTGTGGAGGAGGCTGAGGGGAGGAACAAGGCAGGAAAGAAAGAACATTTCAGCTCTCCTTTTATCTGCTCCTGACTGCCAGAACATAGGACAGGATCCAGTCCCACCTGAAAGCTCAGTGGCTTTCCTATGTTAATTTCAGAACAAACTGAAATTGGATAAATGCATCATACTTTTTCTGACTGATGGCAGAAGCTCTCTACCAACTGATCACCTCAGTTCAGCACCAGCTTTCTGTCATGTAACTTACATAGTTTTAGCATGTTCTCTCCCAAATCACTCTGCTTCAAAACTGGAGAATAGACTCAGCATACTTAGTATAATTAATCAAAAAATCAGCAAGAAGCCCCAGACACATTATTGTGTTAAAAAAGTCACTCATATCTATTAACTAATGGGAGTGTAAGAGGCAACAATCACCTCAGTATCTGGTAAAAACACATTTCCAAGAAGTGGATGATGTTTAGGAGATCCTTGGCTGGAGCTCTTGCTGGGGTCACTCCAGGTAAACCTGTAACTACAGCTGTTGTACATGACAAAGAGTGTTATTCCTAAGTACTGACAGTGAGATTTTTCAGGCTACTTAATTGATTAAACCCAAAAGATCTATGCTCTTTTAGTGTCCTCATGAACTTCCAAAATCTACATCTAGTTAAGGAATTAACAACACTCCTATTATTTAAAAAATGGGATTTTTTTCAAAGGTTTAAGTGACCAGGGTTTGAAAGAGGGGTGATATGCATTTCTTGCAGCAAAAAATATCTTTCTTCAGCTTCCTGCAATGATTCACAGCATATTAGTTTTGTCACCAGGTAGGAAGTGACAAAAAAGGGATTTCTGCATTGATACTCACAAGTCCTTCGAGGTTCTCTGCTCACACTACACCCAAGTGGGGCAGAAAGAGTTGTAGCAGAGGAAAAGCAATCTGACAAGTACAGAGGGCTGAGCAGCTGAAAGCATCATCAAAGCAAGGGGGAGATTGCAGCATGAGCAAGGTTAGGGTATGTTCTGAATCTAGGATAAGGAGATTTGAGAGGGAATAGATAAGGGGATGCAGAGAGATAAACACATGTGCATGAAAGCAGGAAAGATTATGAAGGACACAAAGCTGACTGGGCACAGGAAAAACTGGAGAGCTGGAATGGGAAAATCAGGACTGTGAAATGTTTCAGGGGATTACAGAGCCAAGGGAGGTGCAATACAAGGATAAAAATAATGACAGGGAAAGAGAAAGGTAGTGAGAAACCCAGAGTTTGGGCACTTAATTTTTGCATGTAATGAAAATGGAATTTCAGGGTAAGCAAGCAAGAATTTTGCTGTTTTCTTCAGTCCTTGTCCACAGCCAGGAGCACCAATACCTCAGAATTTTATGTATAGTTGTGTGGTTTATGTATAGTTTTTGTTGTATGATTATAACTATTATTATTATATTTACATGCCACTCATGTTTACTACTTTTTAAAAAATATTTTATAAAATAGCAAAGACTTGTTTTAAATTTACAAAATATGTCAGTTGAATCATTTAGTATTTAAGGAAATACCAGATTAACCATGTCAACAACAAATCAGCCACACTTAACATGTTTTTAATCTCCTAAGGAATAAACACAAATTTTTCAATAGGAGCCAGAGAAGATATTCCTGTTTATATTCATACTACGCATCCAGTTGCATCTATATAAACTATGCCAAATATTGATTTTGTCTATGATCTCCATTTCCCTTAAAATTTAAACAAAAACAAGAGTAAGTGTAGAAGTCCCTGTTAAAGACACATGTTAGTAATAGAAATCCAGGCCAGGCAATTTTCAATGAGAATTAATAATTTTAAGAGCAGAACTCTATGTTTACCTTTTCCACTAGAACACTTATATAATATCATCACAATAGAGGAAAGACTGAACAAATTTCTGTGAATATTTGTGTTACATTTTTCTCAGAACTTTTCTGAATAGAAGGAAACTTGTAGATGGCTGTTAATAGAAACCTGTGGATAGTTGTCAATTTTCTATCATTACAGTGTCAGTCAGAAAACAAAACAAGCAAACAAACAAAACCCAACCTACTGTATATGCTTAATACTACTTTCTCATCCAAATTGAAACATTGAAACAGTAGACTCTTAAAAAGGTGCTTGACTAAAGCAGTGAATGAAGTCTAAATGGGAATATAAAGGATAAAGCTGTCAGTATTAATGCACATGCTTTTCATATGACATTGCTTTTATATTTCTAACCTGTTATGCAAAAAAATCTTGTAAAAAAAAGGGTTTTCAACAGTTATGCCTTCTGGGAAGAAAGATTGTGACAATGTCTCCACAGAAAACACAATTGTATCAGAGGAAAAAACTCCAGAACATATGGCCTAATTTGGCCTAATTTAATCTAACTCACAGATAAGAAAATATTTCCTCACATAATTTCCAGTTCTCAGTGCTTGGACAGCATCAAGTAGTTAATGCAAATAGATTTATTCATCTTACATGCACGACTAAAAGCAAAGAAAATTCAAGGGATAATAAAAACAGACTCTAAGGCAGCATTGTCAGTTTTTTAGAGACTGTATTTTGATTACCATTACATTTCTCTGAGATAACTGCAAGACTTTTGAGTTCAAGACTTCATTGAGAACACACTCTGGCATTTCCAGATGCCGAAAAGTGAAAGTTTATTAAAGCTTTTGAGGATTTTTCAGATTGTGAAGAATATGGAAGACATTTGGTGGACAGAGGCTTTGGCTGGGAATCAGGGGCTGCACTTCAGGCTCTCACAGGCTTCCTCAGCTCCCCAGACAGATGAGGGGGATGGCAGCTCTATTTATCTCTGTGGGCTGAAGGCCACCATCTAGCTACTGAGATTAACCAAGATACTGTCTGTCAGCTCAAGTCATGACATGTGTGTTTATAGCCAAACATGAACAGGAGATTTCACTCGAGTTTAAACCAACATCCTCCATCTTTTCTTACCCACGACAACAGATCAGCTCACATGCATTTTTTTCCCAAGTGACAAGGACATGCAGTTACCATTTCTCAGATAAGGAGTTCTCAGATGAGGGAGAAGCTACCTTGATCATTTGTCCTTTATGAACATACCTTTATTATATGTGTACAGAGCCTCAGAAAACAAATTCTTCTCACCCATTTCTCTGAACAATAATATTTTAGCCTTTCTGCCATTCTGTTCCTTTATAAAATGAAAACTGACTTCTCTAAGGTAAGGGGATTAGAGCTGAAACTAAAATGGCTGCAGTGATGAGTTGGATAATTCTGCCTAGGAAGAATGAAATGTAAGTTGTACGTGACATTTTCACCCTACCTTAAACTTCCTGCAATTAAACACATTAACATTTTAAGTTCTAATATTTTTACAGCTGGTTAGAGATCTTTACACTGTGAGAATACCCTGGTGTTCTGCAAGGAGTGAATGCCAACATTTGCTGTGTTCCCATCCTGAATCCCCAGGATCTTCCAAATTGGTTCACAAAATACAATTAAAATAATTCTGCTTATCTGTCTCTGCTGGGCTTACAGTCTTTCCCCACCCACTCAAAACTGCTCTCCTCTCCAGATGTTAGGCACTATTTGTGTGCACCGGACTGGTCACAAGTATTTCCATGCCTCCTTTCTAGTACAAAAGGCCAAAAATTGACATCATGCAGTGTGGTTTCATGACCTTCATTCCTCATCAGGACCCTAAGAATTAAGTTCTGAATAACTTTTTGTGTGCTGTTGATACTAAACATTTCAAATGTACGTACTTAAGCCTGCTGGAGGAGAAGATTTCATCTGACAGATTTCAATATGGCACAGCTCCCTTAGACACTAAATACAGCTTAGGACACAGTTAATCCTCTGAATTCAATGAGCTCGAGATGAGTTTGGCTGCCCCAATATGTCAGCATCCACAGATGCTACAATTGCACTGCCACATGCAATGTGCTCAACTCCCCTGTGTAAAGCCACACATCACTTCTGCAGGAAGGGTGTGGGCATGAGATCCAACATGCAGGCTAAGGAGTCTATATCTAGGCTCCTAAAACTTCATATAATCTATCTATATATAAATGCATACATAAAACTAGCCTAAGCTTCACATGGTCTGGAAGTATTCCCTTACAATTGACTTCCAGATTGTCACTATTTCTCTGTGGGGAAAAAACAAAACCCAAACAACCAAACAAAACCCACCCATGAAGGGGCAGGGATATGCAGGGAAAAAAAGATGAAATAAAGACAGCAAAGCATCTGGGATGCACCTCTCATTGCAAGACTGTTGTGCTGTCTTATAGTGCAGGGCCAGTTTTTGATTGCCTACCAAAATAAAGAAGACATCTGGGATTACTTTACGTGGTTCTGGGACACTTGGCCACCAAGCTGCACATCCAGAGTAGCACAGGTTTTCACTAGCTCTTGTGCCATGTCAATATATGCTCTACAAATGCCTCAGATACTGCAGGACATCTAAAATTGCATTAAGTATCCATATGCAAGCAATGAAATCCCAGTCCAGATGTAAGATACTGGTTATTTAATGGTCTCTGAGTTTGTGGGATTATTCAGGTTGCTTCCACTACTCTCCCCAAATATCAATCTGTCTCAACATAAGCTTCTCCTCTGTGTCGTTTTTTATTTCAAACAAATAGAATAAACTTCTAAAACTGCAGGTGTCTCAACTGTGTAACAGAAAAAACAACCATCATCTTTAGTGCACATCTGCTTCTGTAATGCAGCAGCACTGAGTCGGACTGAAGAGTGAGTTCATAAAACAGAACATTTATAGTAAAGGTAAGAAAAGACAACACACCGTATGCAGGACAATACATTAAGATAAACATTGTGTAAGTTATTTATTCCAACTCAGCTCATTCCAATTCTGTTTTAACAATATCTCCATATGTGTAGCCCCCCTAAAAACATAAACAACGAAATGTGAACAAATCTGTACAGGAAAAGGTCCCAAGATTTTATTGGGTTAATGCTGATTTGAATAAAATGAGACACTTCTGAGAAGAAAAAGAAGTCAAAGTTTTTTTTTAAAAAAAGGTAAAGGATGGAACAGATCAATAAGACTAACACCTCTGATAGACCAGAATTATGATTTCCTAACTATGGTCAAAATCATATTAAAAAAATGGGAAACTATGGTTATTTTAAGAAATATATAGCTGAGTTACAACTCTACAGGGATTTACCCTAGCATTAAATTCCATTGCAGCTCAAGATTACATTTTTGCTGCTTGAGAACAAGAAAGGGAGAATAAACTCAGACAACACTATCTGCATTGCAACTTGCTCCAAGTCAAGCCCTTTGTTCTGCTCAAATGAGCAATGGACAGGCTATCACTGCTCTCTGACAGCTCTTCCCCAGGCTGGCCTAATAATTAAAAATAAATCCAACTGTACCATGACAGTATTTACACAACATTAGTCACTGGGGAAGCTTTGGTGACTGTTTTATTCCCTTTTAATAGTTCATCTTAAAATGCATGCTTGTGGCCTTGTGGAATTCCATCAAGAATGAAAAAAAAATACATCATTAAGACATTGTGGGAAACACTTACTTGCAGAACCATCCAGAATACATTTCTGGTAACTCAGTGGTACTAGAGATGTGTTTGAATGCCAGGAAAACATAGCTGGCTCCAAATCTGCAGGTATTAAACTTGAACAGTGATAAATGCTTTTGTCGTTGTTGTTGTGGTGTCATCAGGGCATATTCTCTCCTCCAAACTTTTATATGACATTCATTTTCCTCAGTCCTTGACTACCTATAAATGCCTGAGATCTGCCACCTACAAAGCAGGGCTCATAAAGCCCAGAGGGAGATTTATTGGTACTTTATGCAGCATTAAACAAGGAAGTTAAAAAATTATCTGAGACTGAAGCAATCTTTATTTAATAATGTCTGTTCCCCTCAGATTCCTTAGCTGTTTCTTCGTCACAACAAGGGTCAAAAGAATTTCTTGAGAGAGTTTAGACATCATATGAAAAATAGCACTTATTCAAAACAAAAAGTTATCCTTCTCTAAGGTCTCTGAGTTTCTTCTGAGATCCTTTATCTTCAATTAATTTTTATTCTGCATGTCGAAAGTAAGTGCTCAGGAAGGTTTGAGTTGGTTTTCTTAATACAGTGTTTCACTCTGTAATCATTTCCTTTAGGCATAGGTGTTCTAATTCATTAAAATTTAGCTATTTTCAAACAAACTAAAACAAACAGAGAACTATGAATAGCTAAAACTTAAAAATCACTTTCAACACAAACCAGCCCGCTGGTATTAGCAAACCTCACCCACTCATTTCTTGACTTGTGTTCTGTTTGCCAATTAGAACATAACAATACATAGTTTGAATTTTGCTCCCAGGGCTGGACTTTAAATAAGGTTTATGTTTAAGGTTCACGTATTTCTCTCTCACTACTACCCAATTTCTTTGCTCTTCTATCTCAGGAATGGAGCTAATGAGATCAGGCCGACCTGTCTGCCCAGGGAGGCAGCAGATTTGTCCCTTCTCTGGCACTCTTGCCCTGCAGAAATGTGTCACACCATTTCAGGCACCTCAGAGGGTCAGTGACCTGCAAATCTCTCCCAGTTCATCTTCTCCAAGCAAGCTACAACAATAGAGGCACTTTTGTGGCTATACTAATCCACCAAAAGGAAAAAGTTTCACAGCATATAATGGTGGATTTACCCACGACCTTTCAAAATAAATTTCCACATCCAGCAATAAATTTTAATGTAAATAAGATGCTCTCAGTGATACTGTTTGGGTATTTGGGATAGAAATATGGATGATGAAGAAAGGACAGCTACACAGATGGCAGACGATCTGTACATTCTCTCCATGCACTGGAATTTACTGATGAGTATATATTGTCCAGTCAACACTACTCCTTTCCCTTGCCTAAAAATAACCATAGCCAGAAGCAGCAAGGACTTCGGTAACAGATCAGAAAGTAAGTTTTCAGGAAATCTGGGAGGAACTGCCCGTATCCTGAAGAGCATTATCAAATCTTAAAAAACTGGAAGCACATTTTAAAAAAATGTTTTTACCCAAGTTGACTATAAGAGGGAATTGGAAGCAGGAAAATGACCTGTAATGAAGAATAGAGTTCCTTATACATTTTCTTAAGGAAAAGAAATAATTGAATTGATAGTAGAAAAAGGCACAGGTATTTCCGTGGTTCCACCATCTATTTGTCAAATATGTCAACTGTCTCAGGCTATTGGAGGGAGGGCAAACATCTTACCAGGAAAACATAATCAGCCATATCTCCTTTCAGGTAAATTGGCACAACTGGACAGCCGTGATCAGCATTAATCAGTCTAAAACAGTACGTTAACTTCTTAGGAACACAAAAGAGCAGCTTTCCCTCTCTACAAATAAACATGTGCACCACAAGGGCCAAGATCTCCCTTCCAGCTTTAAGACTTGAAAAGTATCCAAATTAAGAAGAGCCAGATAGGGAACAGCTTTTTGAAATCCCCTTTTTTGAAAAAAAAATGCATATACTTCAGAACTGCAACTGTAAATTGTTGTAGCAGTCTGTGCTGGCTGGCAGACAGGATGGTTGGTGCATGTCCACACATCACAAGAGACATTAACCACTGGACAGAGTCCACATGGCAGCAATAAGGATAAACAGATGGATGGGGAGACCCCAGACCAATAAACAATCATGACAGTTTAGACTAAAAATAAGACGCCCAATGAAGAGAGAGAGCATGAAAATAGTCTTCAATTACTCAAAAGGCTGCTGCCAGGAGTAAAAAGTAATGTTTGGTAGAGAGTACTAGCAAATAATAGACCCAACATCTAAGAATGATTGATATGAGATTACTAAACAACTCACTGGAAAAGTTCCTCTGATGCCAAGCAGCATGCTGTAGCTGTTTCTGAATTGTTTTTCTTTCTCTTTGCCAGGTACTCTTTGAATGTTCCACACAGCTTCAGGGGGAGTTGTTAGGGTGATTTTTTTAAAAAAATAATGATTATTTTTAGTATTGTTCCGTGAACAGGAAAGTTCTCACTCTAACAGCACTGAAGCTGTAAGAGTGATGTAAGAAATTCATGCATTGACTTTCAGAAATGTCCAGTTAACACTACTAAAAATTCAGTCATTATTTTCCCACAGTTCTGTAAAAGCTGTGTTTATTTCTTAGTCAAAATGTCACAACATTTATAAAACAAACAGAATAGGAAAGAGCATGCCCATTTTTCTTATATCCCTCACAATTTGTATGTTATTTCTGCTCAGGACTTTCAAATCACATTTGAAGTTCAAAAACTTTATAATGGAAGGAAGATTATCAAATGGAATATTTAAAGGAAATTTATACAGCATTGCAGACATTAGGAAAAAATCTTTTCTGGAAATCAGACAGCAGGATAAGGAGATAATCTTTTAAACAGATACTGTACTACACATTTTAAAAATAATGCATTAATTTATTGAGACCATTAGGGAAAAGAATCAAATTATTTCAGAATGAGTGATAATTTTTGTATTTAAATAAACATTTCATTCAGCTTTAACTGTACTTGTACAATTGTTGACTGTTTTCCAGCAGTTTATGATAAGATCTATTTGGGGAATCACAGAATGGTTGAGGTAGGCAGGGAACTCCAGATACTCTCCACCTAACCCCTCTGCTCTAAGCAAGATCACCTACAGCCATTTGCTCTGGGTCATGAACAGCTCTTGGATATCCCCATGAGAGGTGATTCCACAAGATCTCTGAGCTATCCATACCAAGTTTCCATCCATCCCAACAGTTTAAGCAACAATTAAAAGTATTAATTTTTATGCATGAATGGATTTTCCTGTATTTTTTTGTGCCTGTTGCCTTTTGCTCTGTTATTGAGCAGTCTGACTTTGCTTTCTGTACAACCCATCTGATATTTGTACATATAAACAACATCCCACTGATCCCCCTCCTTCAGGTAATTCCCACTTAAACATGACACCAAACCCTTCTTTCAAGAGGGGTGTTATGGAAATCAATTCTAATCAGCCATGAGGTCAGGGCCAGCATTTTGCCTGTCCAAAGAATCAAAGTACATGAGTGGCATGCTCCAGTAAAAATAGAGCCCTTTTAGGTCCCAGAATATGAGAAAAATACAACTGGTGTAAAACCATGGTTTGTTCAGGCTGACAGACAGAGCTGCACACCACGAAATGTACAAGCTGGTAATGAGGGGTGGCTGTGAACATGATATATTCCAACCGTGCTGTAGATGAGTGTAGCCCTGGTCTCGTGTCTGAGATGTTTTGGTTTTCTGAAATTCCGTTCCCAGGGAATTTTCTGTAAACGAGAGAAGTGTTTTTGTCAGCTGTACTTTGTTTACATTCTTTTCCCCAGGAGGGACTTCTTCTTGATGTCCCTCTGGTCTGACCAAGGTGATTGAAGAGGTTTGTCTTTGTTTCACCAATCAAATTGGATTGTGTAGAATAGTATAAAAGGGAGACACATCCCAAAAAATAAAGGAGTCATTTTCAGCCTTCTGAAGTCGGAGTCTGTGTCGTTGTGGTGTACAACAGCATCAGATGAGGCCAGGGGAACATAGGACATTCAGTAAGGATACTACTGCTAACCTCAGATGCCAGTCTTCCTGAAATTAGTGGCCAAATACCCACTAACTCATTCAGGACAAAAATTTGTACCTAAGCCAGGCAGCTGGGAATAATGAACACTGGAGGGAAAGTTCAGATGTTTTAAGTGCCTGGACTTCAGAGTAATGGCTGTTCTTACATCTCTGCTCCAAAGGAGTCATCTCTGTTGAACCCACTAAAATCCACTTCTTTTTCTTTAATGATGGGATGTTCATGGATTTGCCCTCCAAGGATCCCATATATCACCTCCCTTCCTTCACTTTTAAAGACTCACCCTCTCTGCCAGCAATTCATCTGTTTCTGCAGTGCTTATGCATGAGGAAGCAGAATTTCCTTTTGAAGAGCAACAAAGTCAGTGAATTTCACTTTAATATCTACTAAATCTGTCTGGAATACACATCCAGCCTGCTCTTTCAGGGCAATGCACTTGACATTGAATAGGTTTCCAGAGGCACAATAAAAATTCTGTTTCTATCCTAAATTACCTGGAGGCACTGAGACTGATAAACTGAACTTAGGTTGTGATTACAAGACACTGTCCTGATTTGCCAACATCCTTTGCCTGTGGTCAAGTTATTAATTCTGACCATTCTGTCTCATAACTTAGGGCTATCCCAAAAAAACTTGGAGTCAGAAAACAGAGAAACACTTCAAAAATATCTTCATGATGAGTTATTTTAAGGCTGTAATCAAAGAAAAAGGAGACTGGGCAGGTTACCTGCTGCAAAAGTTTCAAACTGCAGCTCTTTGCTGCCCTCTCTAGATACAAGCAAAAACTGGAAATATGGGACAATGAAAATGGAATTGCAACTCCCTTCTAACTTTTACACCCTGGGTTATTCACTAAAGGACATACAGTATTACACTGTTTTCAGTACATTAAATAATCTCAAGCACTGGACTTCCCTCTCGCCTCCCCAAAAAACATATTTACCTTATCATTTAAGAGTGATGCTGAAATCATAGAGAAAAGTGTCAAATCTCTGTGTAAAATGACATGTGGAATGCATTCAGCATTAAAATGTGTATTTTGGAAAGGGAGAAGAAAAAAGAGGAACTCGGAGAAAATAAAGGATTGTTGTAGAGATTTCCTAAAAAGTATTTCTCTCCATATACATCCTTCTTTTCACTTTAATCCTAGTGCTGCTGGTGACTCCCTTTATTGCCTTGGGCAAATGAAATGCTGTATCATTGAGGTGTTGTGAAATTATCATTTGTAAGGCATTTTGAAGCTGAAAAGTGCTAAGTGTTATTATTATTACAGATGAAAGGCCTGTTAAAACAAATATGCAAAGCTTCTCTTATCCTAAAACTTAAGACAAAAGTCTGAAATCCTGTAGGAATAAGTACTTGATAGCCAGCCCTTCATTGCAATTGTTCTCTTTGTGAAAACTGCCAAGGAAATAGCCACTTCCCTACAACTCAAACTGGATGCAAACAACCAGAAGACTGATGGCACTGAAAAATAAAACAAACTGAACCTGGACATGTTCTTACCCAGTCAGATGTATGTACTTCTGACTACAGCACTTTTAATGCCAATTAATTGCTTTCTGGATGTGTTGCCCCATCAACACTTAATAACCCATGACCAGATGAAGTAGAAAGGAGGAATTCTGAACACAGGGCATGTGCATTTTGAAGGTGTGAAAACAAATGGCCACTAAATCTATTTCTGGAACAACAGGGCTTTTTCAAGAAAACATCACAGTCTTGTAGCCTTTTGCACAGCATGGGGAAAACAGCCCCTACAGCCACAAAGTGCAGCAAACACATGGAGCTCAGGAACTTTTCAGAGGGCTCGTGTGCCCTGGGTGTGAGGGGCAATGCTGGCAGAAATGTCTTTGAGTGAAACTCTGAAGAAGAAAACAAAAAGTTACCCATCTCTTGTCACACAGGTGTTAGACTTGTTTAGTGCTATGCCAAACGATGGGGATGATCTTGGGAAAGGACGACTTTTATTATTTAACACTTGGATTTCTCTTTGGTGTCTGAGGGACAGAATTTCTAAATTCTAAGCTTAATACAAATCTACTGCTATAATACATACTCTTAAAGCTTAATCCTATACACAAGACTGAATCCTACAGAACGCAGAAGACTTTTCCTCAGATTGCCTTTGCTGTGAACTACATTGCTCTGGCAGTTGTACAGGGACACACAAAGAGCTTTCTGCCCCCCTCACCAGTGGCTAATTATCCACTGCACATGCCACACGGCTCTGTCCTCTTTACAAACCTGCCTCAGATAGGTACACAATCCCTCCATTATAAATATTTTAAGAGGATAAATTTACACATTAGATGTACAAAAGATGCCTTATAAAAGACATTTTTCTTAAAAAACATTCCTGCTACCACTGAGACAGGGGAACCATAGTCCTCATTAAAACAATTCACTCACTGCTCTCTACAAGATTAAAATATCAAACACTCCTGACAAAGGCTTAACGGAGACTCAGTGCACAATGTTTTTCTAAACTTCTGGAATATGACTAAACAAGAATGTAAGCTTGAAGGGCAACTACAGTTAGAGATTTCTAAAACTCATCTTAACAGCACCATGGTGTTGTATGATGCCTCATTGCCTTTCCACAAGAAAACACGAAAAGTGGGTAGAGCCTCTTAAAACAGACTTCTCCCCACCTGCAAGCTGAACTGTACCAGCCTATCAGATGTTTTTCAGTACTGGGTTTTATCTTATTCTGAAACCAATGCAGGGGAACTTATCATTATGAAACTGTAAAGTCACCGAGACACTGAGAATTCTAATTTGTAAAATTCTTGTGAGAATCAGATAAACCAGTCTTAACTGAAAATGTACTTTCAGATTTTCATATTCTATTAATCTGAAGCTTTTCAAGACTGATTACTCAAATAAGAAAAGGAAATGGGAGTGGGGGTTTTTTTGCTTTAATTTTAATTTTTTTTTCAGGGCTAAATAGTGAATTTATCCTGCAATTATTTAATACTTTTTTCCCCAGAAAATAATATTAATATAAAGCATTTATGGGGGAAAAAAAAAAGAAACAAAATTAGAAAAGGCAGTATTTAGGTCATTAGCATATGCCAAGCAGAGTCATTAATATAAAGCATTTATGGGGGAAAAAAAAAGAAACAAAATTAGAAAAGGCAGTATTTAGGTCATTAGCATATGCCAAGCAGAGGAATAACTCATAAGGCATGATTAAACAAGAGCCTTGGAAAGTTCTTATCACAATGATAAAATATGGTTAGCTGCACCCATAGTGATCTGGTGAATAAAGATAATTAGCTATTAATGCAAAATTTAAAAGAACTCTTGAAATAGCTGGATATTTCAGTCGTCAGATACCAGTTAGTCAAGGACGCAGTCCATGAAAAAAGAATGCCAGATTTCCTGCTTTGGTGGCCTTCTCCACTCACTGTAATGCAGCCACACTGGGCTGTGCTTGCAGAGTTTCTTACACTACAATCTCCCCTGCTCTGGGTCATTCTTATCCCAAACCTATTTCCAGAAAGCTCCAGAAAGGCAGACATTACACAGTGCCTGCAGGGATTGCTGGAGATGGGTGGGTGGGTACCACCCTTCTTTGGGAGATCAGCTTTTCCAAAGCAGAGGCTGCCAGGCCAGCATGGAGTCAGTGCTGCTCAACATTTGCTTCTGACCCTCACATCAGTCTGGATCAACATCCTGGGTCTCTTTCAGCATTGTTCTCTGCCTCCTTCCAACCTGTCCCTACTCTTCCTGTCTGACTCCACTTGCTTCATGTGCCAGACCTTGTGCCCTGCCTCACCCACAGCAAATCTTTCTGATCTCTGCTATTCATTATCCTGGCTACATGCCCAAAGCCTCAACCTAAGGTTTCACTGTGAGTAGCCCTGTCATTAGAGTTTCACTAGCTTAGACTACTTGGCTGGAAAAATTTTCAGGATATAGCAAGAGCACTAATAATCATGGTCTAAATTCAGCTTGCTACAAATGGGATATTTTTGACTTAGTAGGCACTGGCAAAGGTTTGATTGCTAGGAAAGCCAAGAAATATGAAACATTTCTCTGGAAGTGCAACTGACCTTTGAAATGCTTCTTCCCAATAGAAATTTCAGTAGGGAACAGCCAGAACAGCAGTTTCCTTTTGAAAAAGAATGCCCTGCATGTTTTAGGACTACATGACAATGGGATAGTTTTAGATCTGAAGGAATCCCAATGGTTTAGAAATTTCTGGGTCTTTCTCTGGCAACTCTAAGATGGAATAAAAAAAACCCTCCTATTTGGGCATGTGTTACATAATTTACCCAAAGGGACATGGCATTTCCTAAGCCTTATTATTCATCCTCTCAGTGCTGTTTCCTATGTTTCCCTGGAGAGAATTAAACAAGAAAATCCCAAACTATTTTGGGCCTGATTCTCTGCAATTTTGAGCCTAATGTAGCAATTGAATCCTGTTTCTTACATCTGCTCCCACTGCTTTGAGTGATTACAGAACGTTTACATGGAGAACCATCATGCTCTTACAGGCTACACTTATAACCCATGCACACTCTGCCATGATGTAAAAATCTGTTTCTTAGACATTTATTTCCTTGAATTGTCCTCTTCACGCGGGGAAGTCAGTAAGATCTGAAATTCCAGTACAGTATTCTAAGCAGCAAAATCCTAGAGGTGCTTAAAAATTAATTTTTACAATTAATTTTTAAAGCAAATATTCCTTTTAAAAATAATTCTGAACCAAGCTAAAAAGCTCACACTGAGCATTACTTTACCTACTGCATGCACTCCACAGGGCTATGTACATTGTTGCAGAGCTAACCACAGGCCCTCTCTCTGATAAAAGCAAACTTGGAAATTAAACCTCCATTACAGTCTGCACTTCTCAAAGATCGAAAGAATGGCCTTATAAAAGTCTTATCTTGGGGATGAGGCTGGGGTAGGGAGGCTCAGTATGAGCTAGAATGTCTTAATACTTGCATTTGTCAGTGCAGGTGGCTTTAGACATTACTGTTATTACAAAAGCAAACAAAACTATGCCTCTGTGTACAAATATCAGAAAGATGATGTAAAGTATGTGAATTCAAGAATTGTAGCATGGTTTGGGTTGGAAGGGATCTGAAAGATCATGTTGTTCCACCCTCCTGCCATGGGCAGGGACACCTTCCATGAGACCAGGTTGAGGTTGGGGGGGGCTTGAAGCAACCTTGGACACTTCCCGGGATGGGACAGCCAAAACTTCTCTGGGCAACCTGTGCCAGTGTCTTGCCACCATCCCAGGAAAGAATTTCTCCCTAACATCTAATCTAAACCCAGACATACTAGCCACAGCTGATGCAGTCCAGGAACTCTTTGGCTTTCTGGGCTGCTGGTGCACATTGCCAGGTCATACTGTGCTTCTCATCAACCAAAAAGAGACTTAAAAAGTGATAAGAGCAAATGCAAAGAAAATGACATTTTGGCATTGATTTCTATGAGGGAATGAACAGAATATCTGACACAGTTAAATATCTTCCCCAATTTAAATTTTATGTTTTGTCTTCAAAACCAATTAGACTAGGCTACAGTCTGATGATTTGCCAAATTATCCTTTCTAAAACAAAAGTAGTTTTTGACTAACAGAGGCAAAAGAAAACTGCAATTATGGCATTTATTTTCATTTTTATAGTGTCATATATCTGGGGCTACACCTCAATAAACCATTTAAACATATTTGTAAATTCATGGACACAAGAAGCCCCTACCAAATCACTATTCCAGGATAACAACTTTTCCAGTGACTTACCTGAGACTGAAAAGTAACTTAATAGTTGTACCTGTTCATGACAAGAAACACACACACACACATATATATCTGTCATTCTGCTACAAAAAATGCTAAATTAAATCAAACATAAGCTCGTATCTCCCAGGGGAGGACAACAGCAGTGCCACAACATCAGCATATATTGGGAATAAGCCAATAGAGGTCAGCAGTACATAAGGGAAATAACTTTTAAGAGCAGCCCATCAGCTACACTTGACCCACAGTCATAGAAAATTCTTAACTGATATTTGGTGGATTTTTTTCATAACAAGAAGCATTTTCCTATTTTGGAAACTGTCAGTATTCCCTCACTCACGATGCCCATCCCCAAGCTTCGCAGCTTGACTCATGCTCATTTTGTAAACTCTTATACAGTGTCATTCCTTGGATGTTGGCCATACACAGGTTAAATTTTTAGTCACTGTCCTAGGGTAATTCTATGATGCTTGTTTTCTCCCAAATTTGCCATAAACCAGGACAAATACATATCTGAGAATTTCATTGCAAGAGAGCTTAGTCTGGTAAAAAAAACAGCTACTAACTCAGGCAGTTCAGACTTCATTTCCTTTTCTTCAGAAAATAATGTTTTTCAACCAGAGAAATTTGGCTTTTCCTTCTCTGGTAAATTTAGTATTTTTTAATCTATCTTTCTAATTATGTCATGCATTAGATTTTTTTAAGATTAAAATAACCTTTATTCTTCATCTTGATTTTCACCATGCATGTCTGCTTCTTGCAGATAAGGTTTTTGGATACACACCTGAACTCTGACTATGAAGGTTTAGAAACTTTTTAAAATTTTTAAATAATTTTGAGGAAAAATAAAGTTTTGAAATATTCAGAGATCATTATACACAACCATAATTCTGCTTTAATTCAACTGTAATGCTCATTTATCCTATGAATAACAAAACTGGAAGAGAAAAATCCCTCATAATGGATACCTACTTGAAAAATACTGCATTCTATTTGTCCAAACAAGTGGCTGCCTTTGGTCTGGCAATCACAGATCATAGTTAACAAAATGTGTATTAAGCTTGGAAAATAACCAAGGCAGCATGAAAGCCAACAGTTTAAAACAAAACCTTTAAATAAGGCAGAGAAATAATTACTTTTCAGTGGCAAAGATTGTTACGAACTAATTTGCCACCTGATATCATAGAACATGTCTTGTTCATCCTAAAAAGGAGGTAGTTAGATATGTGACTGTACAAGACAGCACATATTTTAACTTGATGAGGGATAAGAGTACCCAGTGAATCAACTGCAGAATGAAAACTTCCTGCTTCCTAATTTACTACACACACATTATCTGTCAATGTTTCATGAATAAAGCAGGGGATATAATTTTAAAGTTTTCTTCCTTTAAAACAATTAATTTTCTTAGCCTTTCTTCTGTATATAAGTTTATATGTAACTTATTAGAATAATGAAATTCTACAGGTTCCAGCAGATATCCTTAGATGCTATTCTCTTGCATGAACATCAGCTTCCAGAGAAACAATGGCTCATGATGCCAGAGTATCCCAGGGAATTAATGGAAAAACTTCCATTTGGTCCACATGCTCTGCAGGACTTTGAAATTCAAAGATTTCTCTCTTTAACTTTCAGAGTACAAAGACAGCTGGAAAGATTATTATGATGCTCTGTGTGCATTGCTCTCATGTGCAAGGAATTTAATTTAACACACTAACAAAACAGCTCTGCAGTCTGTGGTCTCAGGTAAACTACACACCCGGCAGGGCCAATGAATCAATACCAAAGTGACTTTAGTTGGGCCTTGACCATTAATGTTTTCCTACCATTTTGCATGAAACATGCAGCCACAACTGAGTTGTGAAAAGAATAATTTCTAGGCTGATTCCCCCCAGCTCAGAGAAGGCAGGACAGGCTTTACTCCTGTATTTTATGTACCTGTAACCTCACTGACCTCATTCCTAATTTACTTCACCTTAATATGAGAATCTGAGCCACAGTGTCTGGTCTTACCATAATGGAGCTGTAATGACAGTCATTCAGAAAATATCTGTAATTATGAACTGAAACCAGCAGCCTTTATCCAGGTGAAACCTTACACTAACCTCAGTGATTGATTTCTATAGTAGTTTTAGCAAAAAATGCAAGTTTAGTTACTATGGTACAAAACTTTTCATTTTTAAATTGAATATAGGCAATGAAATTCAGCTATACATAAAAACATCCATAACTTTTCATAAACAAACGTCCTTTGCTTATTAGCAGGACTCCAGGTTCTTCGTGCTTACAGTGTAAGTACCACAGCCATTTAATCTTGGCTATATTCATTCTAATAGGTCTTTAGAATAATTACATTCAGCTATAGCATAAAATTTGAATGAGACAGCTATTCTCTAAAGTTTCCAGTATATTACCCTTCGTTTCTTTTGAATTTGGAGAGTCACTTCATATGCTGGGGAGGAACATTTAAGAAAAACAAGAATTTAAAAGTGTATAGCTCTCCTTGGTAGTCAGCCAGTCAGAATAAAGTTTTGCAGATTTTGTTGTTCATTGATTTGGTTTTTCCCGGAAAATCTTTCACTGCTTGGTCAAAAATTTTGTCAGCCTATCAGCAGGGAAATAACATTTAAAATTCTAGTTTCATGAGAGTATACATTTAGTTTAGCTAAATATTTCATTAATTATAAAAACATTATTGAGGTATTAACTTCTAATTTCTGATGTACAGTGTTGTCTCAAACTCAAAAGGATAATATTAGCTTTTTTTCTTTTTTTGAGGGAAGTTTATAGAGGACCAAAAAGCCAGGTCTTTGTACACATAAATATGCAGATAGAGTGAAATGCTGTTGCAGACCACCTCAACTATCAGCCAGATTTCCAGGGAGAGGCAATATCTTTTATGAGATACAGTTGTTCAGAAGCACATATATTACCCCTGACTGTGTAGGTTGTCCTTGATCCAGGGTGTGCTCCCAGTTGAACACAAACCCCCTCAGTTGGGAGGTCCCTCTCCCACACGTTCAGAGCCACAGGGACCTTGTGGCAGTGACTTGCATTCCCTTGTCACACCACCGGCTCTCTCCAGCCATGGCTGCCCACACCTCCAGCTTTTCTAGCCTGATGCCACTTGTCCTCAAACTTTTTCCAACAGCAGTGAGCCTTTGAGATAGTTCCTCCACATACCAGTTTTCTCAGGAGGGTGTTCTTATGGGGGAGCCTCTGTACCTCAACATCCCTTCCTGCTGCTCTGCACAGTGACCAGAATAAACGAGTAGGAAAACCAATATGGATACACAAGGCAGGAGGAACATTGAAAATAGCAGGAACATTGAAAATGCTCCAAAACAGATTTTCCTGATACTTTTGCCTATAGTTATTTGCCTCCTGACAGAGATTAGTCTGCTTTTATGATCACCCATACACAGGGAATCCTAGGCTTTAAGTACCAGACCTTCTTGACGCAAAAACTTGACAAAGGTAATGATGCTTGTGTATAATGAACTTCAGAAACTCTAAACTCCTGAAAACATTCAAGGCCAGGTTGGACAGAGCTCTGAGAAACCCAATCTAGTTGAACATATCCCTGGCAGGGGGATTGGACTAGATGGCCCTTTATAGATCCCTTCCAACCCAAACCATTCTGGGATTCTATAAACACTGTTCACAAAACGCAGCCACAATTTGCAAAGTTTAGCAAAGCCCTGTGATGTGAGCTGGGCCATGGAGGGGCTGCTGGACCTGAGAACACCCTAACACCTTCCAGAGCTGAGTGCTGGGTTTGAATTGCTAAAAGCAAATGCACTTACATTGCTTGGGTCTCTGCAAAATATTCAAGGAGCATAGTAAATACCAGATCTGAGAAACAGCATTCATCTCCTTTTCTTTCTCTACAAATAACTTGCAAGTAATAAAAATCAATATTATTTTGCTTAGATTTCTTCCTCTCCCCCTGCACTGCCACAGAGCTGTTTCTCAGACACCTATGGGAGGGTACGTCCTCATTTGGATTGCAGGGAATCCCATAATCTCACAGGTGAATGCACCCTAATGAAGTAGAAAGATCTACATAATCCTTGCTTGCAGAGCAGTAGCATTTATAATACAGAAAATTCCTATTGTAATTTTCTTCTTGACACGTTACAGTCTCACTTCAAATTTCCTCAATTCAAAGAGGGCTTTTGTTTGTTTTTTTTACCATAACTATTTATTTTAACTTTGACTAATTTTTTTTTCTTAGCATTTACTCCAGTATTTCATGCTCTGTTTGAGAGAAGTAATTGGTTCATTCCTTGAGGGGAAAAAGCAAAACACAAGCAAATACAGTTTTTGCACACAACATGCACACACATTTTTGCTTTAAAGAAAAAATAAATAGCCTTTACACCCTCTAAATATTAAAACCACAAAAGTCTTTGCCCAAGTGAATATAATGTTAATTGTCTTAGATTTATGGTATTCTTTTACCACACTTTAATAGTGTTTCTTACCAACCAAGCGAGAAAACATAGCTGCACTAAGTAAACAATATCAGCTACTGCAAGGCAAGAAAATGCTGTTCTGGTTACAGCAGTGGACTAAGATTAATAAAGTCTTAAATACCAGATTCTGTCAGTGTCTTGCTAGGTGACATTAAAAAGGATTTATGTTCATGCCCTGCCTTTAGTTCCCTTCTATAAAACAGAAAAGTAAGAACTGTAAAGCTATTGGACAGAACAACATTCTGGTTTTGTGCTGAATCACTGGCTTGTATAGTGTGGCCATAATTGGTTAGGGTTTATCTGCCACACTGTAACAACTAATAAATGATAGCAATCTACGCCTTCATGAACAGAAATATCTCCACAAAGACCAAACAGTTCCACTGCACATTATTTAAGAAACTGAGTTAACAGAGTGCCATGCCAATACCAAGAAATGCAAGAAGCAGGAGTAGCAGCCCAAGAATGAGGGGAGGCAGTGCAGAGAACCACCAACCACAATAGATGAGAATTTCAGTCAGGTCACTAAAATATCTGTATCCCTACCCACTGCTGCTGCTGGCTGGGAGGGAGGATTTTGCTACAAGGAAGGAACTGCCCTGCTCAGGATCTCGTGCGCACTCTCAGTTGGGTTTTCACTCCATCAAACCCCAGGCCCCAGTGACATTCCTGGGGCAGCAGCAGCAATTTAGCTGGGCCCTTCTGCATAGGCTTGAATTGCTTCATGTTCTCTCCACTTCTGCACCATCTCTCAGCAGTTTCTACTAAAACTGATGCCTTAATTCCTCAGAGGTGAACTTAAAAGAGCAGGAAATGCACTGATCTCTCACACATGTAGTCTACAGGCACTGTGGAAAATTGGTGTGTGGTGCAGTTGGTTGTGGGTTTAATGTAAAGTGAGAAATGCTAGTCAAATAAAATTAGTCACGTACAAAATCCCGGGAATGTCCTGTACCTGTTTTACTCTTCATAAAAAGCTACATAAATCACTGTAAATGCTTTCTGTATTAATGTTTGCTTATGGATTTATATTTCCAGCTAAAATTGCACTCCACTGTTGCCACATATAAGATACCACATCTGAGGTGGAGGGAAAAGGCTAATAGCCATTTTATTTTCTTTACAACATGCTTTGCTAATCTCAAGCAATCTGGAGGGAGAGAAGACTATAATGGATATGAGTGCTAGAGATTATTGTGAGGTAATTTTTCAAAAGTGCTTAAATACGCACAAGAGTTCATAAAAGCTTCAGAAAAGATAATAGCACTCCAAAGTATTAAAAGGAGTAAGAGAACAGGCAGTGGAATGTATACAGTGCAACTAATTAATTGCTTTGCACTCTTTCTCGCTGTTCCTTCTATCAAAATCTCCAGCAGTAGCCAGGATGAGTACAGTAATTAATCTTTTTTATCATCTGAGATCAGCATGATTACTGGGCACACCTTTTAAGTGGAAATCTAGTCTGACATCCTGACCCTAATTACTCACAGTCATGATTAAAGTTGGTGATAGAAAAAAGAATAATTGCACAACACAGATTTGCAAAATTCCACTCAGTAAAGGGATTAAATCCAGAGATGAACATCAACACTTTAGTCACAACATCCTCTGTGTAAAGTCAGCCAAAAGCAGGAAGAACTATAAGTTAGATATGACAGTATTCAAGGCAATACCAAAAAACAAGACATTGGATCAACTTCCAGCCACATGGAAGGTAGTAAACATCTCTTGTACACATTGCAGAAACCAAAATGAAAACATTTAGGAATGCAATTCACTGAGATGCACTTGACACAACTCTATATTTTAATGAGTCATTTGTAGAGTCAGGTGGTTTGACAGGCCATCACAGAAGTACATGAATGAATCATAAGGAAATGACTGACTAGAGAATATTGTCAAACTCTAATTTATTAGTTGGATTATTTATTTGGACGATTGTATCATTTATTTTGACAAAGGTAAATCAATTTTCAGTATTAATGTAATGAAAGCTATCACACAGAATCCTTGATGCTGCATGTGCCAAGAGAAGCACGGCTGTGTCACTGGTGCTTAAAGGGGTCACATACAACAAAATTTCAAATAACTACACCTTAAAACCAGGAACTTTTTGAAAAGCCACTCATTATTCAACTACTGTGAAGTACCTCCCAGCCCTATCTAAGTTTTCTAGGAATATAAACATTATCTTTTGCTGAGTAAGAAGGAAGCAAGCCAGGTTTATGCAAATCAACTGATTTGAAATATAAGCAGCTTAAGACAACCCTAAGAGGTGTGGTCTTAAATTATCTGATTTACTTGTAATAGTATACAGTTTATAACAATAAGTGAAACAGAAATCTGAGAGCTTGATCCTGCAACATGTAAATGTGATTTAAAATGGAATAATCTGCAAGACTCAGAATGTGGAAAAGAATTCCAAGCCTAGGTATGCTTACTTGGTAAATACTCAGCTTTTTGATGACACAGGGGGATCGGTCAAAGGAAAAATTGTTCACGTGTTCATCAAATTTAATTCTTACCAGAAACTGACAGTCACGTGACTAAGTTTCAATAAATTCGCTTTTAAATTATTACCATCACAGTAATATGGGTCTGAATTTTAATGTAGCACTGACTGCCCAACCTGGACTGACAGTTCCTGACTCTTGAAAAGCTGTCTTCATTTCTATAATTTAAATATAATGAAAAAAAATCAAAAGGAAAAAAAAAAGCTATCATGTCCCAACCATTACAGTGTTCTCCACAATTCACCATACCCTAAGGAAATTAAAAAACAAGAGGCATAGGAAATCCAGACACAAATCATTACCCCCACTGTCTCATTTTTCTCCCTAAAACTGTGGTAACAAGAAACTACACTTGCATGCATACCAAAAAAACTTAAAACTTACTATTCTGAACAAGAAGTAACACAAAATTAGTTTTTCAGACAAGCTCAGATGATTTGTACAATACTAGACAGAGTAAGTAACGTCAGAAAATAGATCAGAAATTTGTTAAAAACCATGAATACAAAATTATACATTTGGCTTCTCATAACCATCTTTTAAACAAGTATTAATAATAACACAACCTCTAGCAAAAAGGCTGTGAATGTAGGTGAGTGAACATAAGGGTAAAGAATGAATCTTTATAGCTATTAGGAAACATTTTCAGGAAACCATTATTAAGAGTGCTATTAAGAGGTGTTCTGGTCTAGTGCAGTGATACACTTCCTCACTCATCTAGGACATGTCTGGAAGCATTTGTACTTTGGCAGTGCACAGATGCTCAACTTAGAATTGAGATCCCACTGTGAAAGGTAATAAGTATACAAAGGGAAAGATGTTAGGCTAGTAAAATGTGTATTTTGCTCCCTATATTAAAACACGAGAGAAGGAAAAGCAGAGGGAAGCAACAAGTGACGGTACAGTTCTGCAGTTAACCTTTCTACTGTGCACTGTAGGTATTTCAAATACAAGTAGATTTGGAGCACATGAGGGCTCCATGATCCTATGCTTTAACTTGGAAGGTGTGAATGTATCAGCACTGGAACTGGTAACACACAGATTGATAGAGCTATGAGATAAATGTCAAAGCCCAGGTGAAAAGCAAGAATGTACATGAGTGCACAAAACCACCTCATCCTGACTGTTTTTATTGTGACAGCATAAGGACAAGGACAACTCCACCTGTCTCTGAAATCATCAGCCATTCTCCCTTGCTCTCTGATGGCCACTTGGCCTGTAGTTCACGGGCCCTGGTTTAAGTCAAACAGCTGTTTTTGCAGAAGCGACAGAATAAATCAGAGTGCAGTCATCCATCTGTGAAGACAGTTTACTCTGTTTTCTTTGCTAGGAACAATGTTTAGATGATGACTGTGTAAGAAAACTGAGTGAATTGTTTACGACAGCACTGGGAGCAAGCAGCCAGTGCTGGTTTGTAATGGGGTTAGATGTGATAAGCTGAGGCTGTGACAGATGTGTCTCCCCAAAACACTTAGGAGTCACTGCTGCTCTTCCCAGTTGCTCAGGCAGTTGCTGTAACTAGATCATGGGGAAGAGGAGTGTCTTACATTTTCTGGTGAACTAAGAAAAAAGAAAGTTTGAAATTAAGTTAGTTAAGCAGCATTTAGGTTAAATTAATTTAAATTTAGCCACTGTCTTGAAAAATCCTCATATCTATTTCCATAGATTAGGGAATGTCTTAATTTTAAAAGTCATCACTTTTCCAAAGGTTTTCCAAAGCATTTTTTAAGTATTTTACCATAATTATTTGTTGAGTTCTGATTAAACTTGCACATGACTTCTATTTCCACAATAAAAATTCCAATTTTCCAAACAAGATTAAAAAATCCCACATTTTCAAATGGCATTCTCATCTTTTTAGAACTGTGTTAGTAGTCATTGCTGAAAGTTTATCCAATATCGTTTATGAAAATCTTACAAAATTAAGATGACAGATTGGTTTACATGTGACATCCTTAAATTTATTTTTCTTTGACTGATTTATTATTTCTAAGCTTCACTCCTTATTATCAGAAACTAAGCCAATGTCTTCTGTTTTCATTACAGAGGTTTGAACACTTGATATGAAATACCAAAGCTTAAATCTGCTAATGCAGATCTCAAAGAAAACTTGGAAGGAGTATTCAGGCCTGAATTTGTGCCATTCTCTTATCCATCTGTTGGAAAAATTAAAAAGCCAGATGTTCCTTTGCAAATTTATCCCACATTCATAAAGTTCAGTGAGTCAACTACTATAGCTCTATTTCTGCAGATTTGGTAACACTCTGACACAATTTTGTTTCCTGAAATAAAAAGACATGGAACTATTATTTTGATGAATTTTATATGAAACCAATTGGGGTTTTTTCTACTTAGAGCAGTTTATGTTTTGAGCATGGAGAAGCAGTTCGGTGTTGAGGTATTTCCTCCTGCCTGCCAGCCCCTGGCCTGTGACGCAGCTGCAGCCACAAAAGCCACTCAGTGGTGGGCCCACAAATGCCCAAAAGATTGTCCTCAGTTTTCCCAAGACTTTCTCTACAGTAAACTACTGCTCCATATTTCCCTTTCTCTGTTTCCACCATAGCTTCAATTCCTTCCTCCCACCTGGATTGTCCTGTTTGCCCAGCACAACTTGGGGAAGGGCAAAAGTTGAGCAGCAAAACTTCCAGCCACAGCAAACCCCATCCCTGAGAAATCCACATCCAGTATTCCCACTGAGCCTGAGAACTGAGCCAAATAGTTCAGCCTGTGCCATGAAAAGGTTTAACCAAAGCGAAGAAGAAGGTGAGCATTTGGACAATTGGGTTCTGGAAGTAAAAAAGAAAGGAAGGGAAAGACTATTAAATTAGTGTTTTGGCCTTCTAAGAGGCCTTCTAAGCACTAACTACTGCTTTCATGCAATAATCATGCAAATGAGAGGATATTTTATCTATGTAGCCAAACACAGCCACACAGGGTTATAAACATGTCTGGGGCTAAGATATTCTCCTGATTAGTCAATGTAATAAAAAAGGAGAAAGACTAATCTATGTTAATTAAAACATGCAGCACAGCCTTTGTAATATCCAAAGCTGCTTAGTCAGGCTTCAGGAAGACAACACACATTTCATGGTTGACACACAAAGCAGCACAGCTGGGAATTGCCTGCTGGGAGCTAAATGCTACCTGTAGGCTTTGGTACCTTTATTGCCTGTCACCTGGTGCAAAGCCTTAACAGCGTGTTCTAGGAACACCTTGGGCTGCTGCCAAGTCCTGCCAAACACAAGTTAAGAGGCTTTGTTAGGAAAACTGGGTATTTGTTCTCTTCTGGTTTCAGGAGACAGGTGCAAACAGGGCATGATTCTGATCCTTAAAAGCTGAAGATATATTTAGTAAAGCCGAATTTACTAATTTTGAAGGCATTATTGAGTAAGACAAATACAAATAATTTGGAAGAATGAATAAATATTGGAAAATCTACAATAACATCAAGCAAATGTTCTTAAATAGCCCACTGTGGATGGTAAACTATTGCCCTGGTTAAGAAGCTCAAATTCTCCTTCACCTGTTCAGGCACATAGGATTAATTAACAGGTTTTATTTTACAAGCTTTACTGAAGTTTTCATATATTATTAACTTGTGTAATCAATCTTGTCATAATATTCTGATTTTTCATGTATCTAGGATTACTGGTAACAGTAAAAAAGTCACTGCCATCATTTGGGGAATTCGGATTGTCCAGATTCTAATAGAAGAAAGCAACAATTTTAAACCAAACCACCTGGATATGACAGAGAAAGATTATCAGAATAGTTTGAGCAACAAATGATTGTGGCCTACTGGACTCTAAGGCTTTGTGACAAGTAAGTATGAGATGCTTCCACCATAATTAAAGACTGGTAATTTTCTTTTACTTAAATTTACTAAGCATTCTTTTTCAGATTGAATTGCTTTGGGTATCTTAGGGAAAACAAACAAACAAAAACCAAAACAAAGAAATCGAGAAACCAACCCACAAACCAACCCACAAAGAGTAGATTTTGAATGGAAAAGTGAATTGTTCTATGTTGTTTTCCCATGATAACAATACTTTCAATTGTATGTAAAGGACAGCTGCTGTACTTGATGACAGATCTAATTTAAATTGACAGCTAAGTCAAACCACTACACTGTCCTTATTCCAAGTTCACACAGTGTTTGGCTTCCTTTGAGATAAAGGAGTAGAGGTCTTTACCTACTTAGAAATAAAGTTTTTTGTTTGGCCAAATACAGCCTAAGTTATTCAAAACTGTACAGATAAGCACAGGCTACATAATTAATAACAGTAATTAAAGCAAATTACATATTAATGGCTATTTCAGGAAGCAGAAGAACTTGAACTCCCCTCGGAAGGGGGGTTGGTATTGGATAATTTTTATGGTCCCTTCCAACCCAAATCATTCTATGATATTTCTATCATATTTCTTGAACTGACCCTGAAAGTGAACAATCAAATGTTTAATCAGTAAATTCAGTGTTAGGCCAAACATTGCTTTAAATGGTTATTTTACCTTCAGTAGAAATAGCATTTCTGCTGGTCCTTTAGAAGAGTAAATTACACAAACAATAGCTGGACAAGAAATAGTCAGTTGTTCTTTGTGAATGGGAAATGAAAATTTATGACTCCAGTGAATTTGATTGCTTTCATTCCTCACAGTACACAATGTCCATTTGGTGAGCAAGCTGGAAACAGCAGAGCTCCTTGTAATATTTCTTTAAAAAGCACATTTTTGGCTATTTTGTTAATAGAGAAAGCAAACCCTGTAGGGCATGAACACTAGTTTAATACCAGAAGGATGCATCTTGAATGACAAAATATGTCGTAGTTGTATGGTCACAGGTGTGCTTAATGAGCTGTACCTAGAGTCTGGAAGTAGGAAAAAAAGAGCAAACATCATGACATAAAAGCTAAAGTGACTGCATTAATCATATCTTTCAAGTGGTTTCAAATGGTCAAACTGAAACTGTTTTTCACAGTCTTAATTTCCTCTAAAAGAATCAAGGAGTGGGTAATGAATTTACAGACACTGATCTATAAACTATCAGTTCATATGAAGTAGGTTGTTAGAAACCCTTGGCATTCCTTGGAGTGTAACTACCACCACCACAGTTTAGCAACAAGCCAGGGTCACTGAGCTCCTTCAAAACTTTACAAAGACACATTGCAAAAACTGAGATCACTGTCGGCTCACCAAAAGCTGGAGGAAAAACCACATCTGACTGCTCTGCTCTTATCCTGGCTGCCATTCCCCACTCCTCTCTACCTCTGCCTGTAAGTTTGTGGCATCTGTCACTTCTGTGCTTTCTGATGTGAATACCTCTTCTGCTAAATGCCTCTGCAGTATCTGCTCTTGTCCTTGCTGTGCCTCCTTTAGGCAGAGAGTTTATCTTAGCTGGGCAGGTGGAATAGCCTGTCAGTGATAGGAGAAGGTAAAGCTGTTATTTTTAGAGCTGTTAAGGTTTACCCACAGGCTTGAGTCAAATTTACATGAAGCTTTAGGAAACCTCTTCAAGACTGAGAGAGATCTCAATTTTATTTTCTCTCGCATATTTAAAGCCAGAACAGCAAAAAAAGAAAGGAAAAAAAATTAGGAGAAGGGCAGGTTCTGTCTGGATGAGGGAATGAACAGTGCAGCAGCAAATGTGAGGGATAATATAAACTATTCCATGGAGTAAAGACAAAGGCCAACTCCATATGCTGCAGAACAGCTTCAAGGCACTGAGTGGAAAGAAAGACAAAATGAAATATAAATTAAAATGAAGTGATATATGTAAGGAAACAAATTGTATGCTGTGGTTGGGTCTGAAATAGTTATCACCAGAAAGGAATGAGATCTCAAGGTTAGGGTTTCAGAGAAAGAAACTCATTGACCATATCGAGTGTTACAAAGTAGTGATGGAATGAATGCAAAGTCCATTAGGCACAGTAACTCAAACTGAAATAAAGCAAAATAGGAAATATTGCAGCAGAGGACATAGACTGTATACAATGGGACTTTTGAACCTGGAAAAGATAAAATTGGAGTGGGACAGGAGAGAAACCTAAGAAATCTGGAATGATGAATGAATGGGTAATATTTGTTCACTGCCTTGTTAATCTAGGATTAGGAGGCATCAAAAAATGGCAGCATATAGCAGGTTGGAACAAAAGATATTTCTCTATATATCTCACTATAAAGATGTTATGATATTACTTCCCAAAGGATTTACAATGTTTACCTCAGTTCACAAAACAGCTGCACAATTTTATGGAAGAAAAATCCATTGACGACTACTGAATAGCAAGTCCTCTCCTAAACTTTATGAAATCTGTGATTATGATGTGCTGGAATTCACCAAAGTATCCTAGAGAAGTTCACAACCCGATGATCCTGTCTTAAAGGCCTTCTTAAACACGTGTGGCAGGCACTGCTGAGGATAGATCTCAGGTCTGGTTTTAGTACAGCCAAAATCAGGTTACTCGGGTAAAAATTACCTACTTGTGTGCCTTGTTGAATGGATGTGGTAATTAAGTTTTTGTTTAGAATACAGCAAGATTGGAGCAGAACTTCCACTGAAAGAAAAAGAAGTGTTTCTGCAGCTGGAATTAGAGACTTTCATGGTCATACAAACCAAATTCAAAATCCCCATGGAAAACCATGCTCTGTCCAGACCATGCTCTGTCCAGAGCAGAACTCGACAAAATTCAAAAACCCTGGTGAAAAAATTAATTGTAGGCCTGCAGTAACTCAGGCTTACTACTACTGCACCATTTTCTTACTGGACTATTTAATAGCTGTCCACAAATGAGATTTGCCATCCAACAACCCCTGTTTATTTGTGGTATCTTCAACCACCTGCCAACTACGTTTCCATGAAAGCTGCATCTTACTTAGATACACATGCTGAACATGTCTGTAATTAAATGGCAACAGTTTGTAATAGCAAACTACACTCAGCTCAGGGCATGCAGGGGATCTCAGAGCTTTAACTGTATTGGTGGCAGTCTATAAAAACCAAAAATTAAAATACTCATTTACATAGTCAAGCTCTTGATTGACAGATCAAGCTTGCCTTCTGCCTCATTCCTGCCTCTTTAGGCCCTCTCTGACCATATGCTCTAGCCTGGAAGCAGAGGTCTGAGGAGCTGCCAGATCCCAGGGTCCAGGCTCTGGGATACACACATCCCCTGTCCCTCCACAGTCTGCCAGGGCTGGGGCACATCCAGCCTCAGGGCTTGCTGACACCACTTCCATCCCTATTCCACATGTGGATGCTTAAAGAATGCATTGGCAGGTTGCAAACTTTGCTCACATCCATGCTGAAGGAAGCACTGGAGCAGCACAGGGCTTGCTGTGAGAGCCCTCCAGCTTTTCCCTGGCTACAAGCACTGGACACTTATGGGACCAAATCTGGGGGGCTGTGTCCTCAATTTAAGCAGTGTTGCCATAAAATACTCTGTTTGGGTTTTCTTCAGGGTGGAGGTGGGGAAAATGTGCAGCTTCCATGGTGCCAGAGATTAAGAAAAAAAAAAGAGAAAAAGAAAAAAACCCAAAACTATCCTCACTAAACACACCTGTTATTAATGATACAGATTGATTGGGGGGGTTGAGAAATAAACTCTTAAAGTTGTTAGAAAATACAGGCAAGAGGCAAGAGGCGATCGTGGAAGAATGCAGGGCCAAATCTACAAATGAAAAGAACATGCCAGCTCAGTCCTCACAGCGGGCTTTCAGAGGAAAATGGGCCCATCCCCAGACCGAATGGCTCAGTCCTCACAGCCCTCAACAGCTAAGATTATACTTGAGGCTTTCAGAGGAGAGTGAGCCCATCCCTGGATCAAAACAGCCAAAACTGCTCCTATTCAGGAGGGGACCCCGAAAACTTACATCTGGATGTCTGGGGACAGGGACCCTCTCTGCAACTGAAAGCAGGCTGAGCCAAACCCTCGGAACCCCATTCAGGTTCGGCAAAAACACCATCAGAACCTGAATGAGAACGCCATTTCCAAAAGAAAATCCTGGCCCGAGGAAAAATAAACCGTATAAAAACTGGACTTTGGAAACCACATGTCGGAGTGTGGATGATCACGGACCCAGCGCGGGCTGGTCTGATATCCGCCTCCCAGTTCGATCGAACTTGAACTCTGCTGTGACAGGAATTTTTGTCAGATTCATGAAAATTCGGCCAAATTGTGTCATCTTGTTGTTTTTGCTTGTTTTATTTTTT
>VZDJ01000623.1:7629166-7708488 GCA_008694505.1 Cyanoderma ruficeps | reverse complement strand
TTTTTTTCAGTTTTTCTCCAGTCTTAGTGGTTCCCTTTAGCATTTTTCATTCAGCACAATATTTGCATTTGGTTACACAGTGCGAAAGAACATCACAGTTCAAACAATTTTACACAAATGTGCTTCTCCTTATGGCTGTCCTTTCTTGTGGCTTCTGTTCAGATAATATACACATTTTGTTACATTTTATTTAAATGCCACAAGGTCAGGATGAGGAATAGTCATTTTAAGACAGAAAGCAAATTGAAAGGAAAATAAAATATTTCAGTAAGAAATTAGATGGCTCTTTAACTCTTACCTGTTAGAAAATAAGAAATAAAGGGCAAAAACAGGCTTAGAGGTAAGCTTCCAAAGACTTCTTTCTTTAAGAAATTGTTATCTTTTTACTTCCAGCAGGTAAATTATGATCAGAAGTTATTTCCCCTAACCCATTTCATCTTTCCACCCCACATATTTTTTATTTTTTTCTAGACCCAAATACAACTCATGTTCCTTCAAAAAGCTGTTTCTTTCTCTAAATATTCTGGTGATTCCCCATAAAAAGGGAATTCAGAGGCATCACACACTTTCCTCCCTACTCAGATGTTCAACATTATTCCTTAACCCACCAGATCTTTTCTTTTCTCACAGTCATCACAGCTACCTGAGAATTTAATACAGTAGACAAGCAAAAAACATTGTCCATTTTTCGCGTTTTATTTGGTGGTTTTGGTTCCTTTGTTGTTGTTATTGTTTGGGTATTTTTGTTTGGTTGATTGGTTTGCTTGTGGGTGTTTTTTCCCCCAGAATGGGATCAACACATTTCTGGCTTCATTTGAGCACTGAAAAAATATTAAAAACGCCTTCAACAGCAGCAGACCAGAACATCACCTGTATACAAAATAATTTAACCTCTCCCTGGCACATGGAGCGAATCTTCTTAAGCAGCCTTAAGTAAGGAGCTGAGGGTTGTAATGGGTGTGACACAGTGCTGTACCTTTCCTTCTGTTGTCCTTTTCCTTCTGTGAGTGGAGTGGGTGTGACACAGTGCTGTCTCTGGGCTACTGTGTGTACAGTGGGTGTGACACAGAGCTGTCCCTGATCTGCTGTGTACACAGTGGGTGTGACACAGTGCTGTCCCTGATCTGCTGTGTGCACAGTGAGTGTGACACAGTGCTGTCCGTGGGCTGCTGTGTGTAGAGTGGGTGTGACACAGTGCTGTCCGTGGGCTGCTGTGTGTACAGTGGGTGTGACACAGTGCTGTCCCTGATCTGCTGTGTGTACAGTGAGTGTGACACAGTGCTGTCCCCGATCTGCTGTGTGCACAGTGAGTGTGACACAGTGCTGTCCCTGGGCTGCTGTGTGCACAGTGAGTGTGACACAGTGCTGTCCCTGATCTGCTGTGTGTACAGTGGGTGTGACACAGTGCTGTCCCTGATCTGCTGTGTGTACAGTGAGTGTGACACAGTGCTGTCCCCGATCTGCTGTGTGCACAGTGAGTGTGACACAGTGCTGTCCCTGGGCTGCTGTGTGCACAGTGAGTGTGACACAGTGCTGTCCCTGATCTGCTGTGTGTACAGTGGGTGTGACACAGTGCTGTCCCTGATCTGCTGTGTGTACAGTGAGTGTGACACAGTGCTGTCCCCGATCTGCTGTGTGCACAGTGAGTGTGACACAGTGCTGTCCCTGGGCTGCTGTGTGCACAGTGAGTGTGACACAGTGCTGTCCCTGATCTGCTGTGTGTACAGTGGGTGTGACACAGTGCTGTCCCTTGGCTGCTGCACCTTTCACTCTTGTTACATTTGCAGCCTCGAGTGCTGCTTCAGCCTTTACACTTAATTTCCCTGCTCAGGATAAAGATGTGGCCAGGAGAGGCTGCTGGTTCCTGTTTCTTTCAAATGCTAGGATTCCTCAATGGTCCATCTCTGACCATCCAGAATAGCACAAATGTTGCCACTTTTAAAATCATAGTACACTACAGACAGTCAAAATTTTTAACACATATGGTGATAGCTAAAATAAGAGCATCCTAAAAGAAGAAAATATATAATAAAAGTAAAAGGAGGAAAGAGCAAATACTAATTAATTCCGAAGAACCCCATCTTAAAACTGGTTTTCACACAGTGATTTTCAGTCTCATTTTTATGCTGTTCCGTGATTAGTAACAGAGACATGCATAATATTTCAAACACACCCAGGTACATTTACTTAGCTGATGTGCTTTAGAAGGTTCTTCATTTAAATAAGAAACTAGCCCCAGGCAAGTGCCTCACAAGAAATATTTGCTAATAGATGCTCAGCCCTATATCTTAGCTAGTAAAATTAGGTTGCTGTCGAAACAGATTAATCAACCATCATGCAGAAAAGAAATACATACACAGTGGCACTGTGAAGACAGATTTCTAAACAAATTTTATGCCTAGATAATTCTCCATTTTTAATTCAATTATTTATTCATTTCAATGCCTTTATTCAAAAGGCAAATACCAGTTTCTATTTTCTTAACACTAGCTGCAAATAAGAAATGAAAGACATTTCATGTAAGGCTCACCTTCTCCAGCAAAGATAAAGGTAGAAGATACAGAGGGTTATACTGCAAAATGCCTTACCCATGAGTGTTTATGATGTCCAGAGTAAACAGAGACAAGTACTGTTACAGATTACTTAAAAGCACTTACAACAGACCTGACTTTTTACCATTATCCTTGTCCATTTTATTTAACAAGCAGCAGAAATTATAGCATGGCAGACAGGAAAACATTTTCCTGCCATAACCCCAGGATTCAATGGTCCTGAGCTGTGTGACCTATGTGTATGTGAAGGGAATTTTTCATTTGCTTCTTTCTGTATGCTATAGTACTGTGTGATAACCACATCTTGCACCTCTCTTGATGGATTTTCAAACTGCCACTGAATTAGACCTGTTTGCTGTAATTGGAACAGGGAAAACTGTTGCTGAAGTTCAGTGAAGCTAGGGACTTAGTATGTAACATCTTTCCAGACATAATTACATCAAAGCTGGGTCAAATTAAGAACTATAGTCTTTAAATAGAGATTCTAAGGCTCTGTAAGTCCTGCTAATGGTTTGTCTGGGCTTTTAAAACAGACTCTTCAAAAATACAAAACGTTCAGCAAAATCTAGGACATGTTTTCACAAAGGAATAGAATTCTTTTCAATGATTATTTTGTGTCAAATGCGGACTGAGATGACCTATATCATAAGGCAACATATTTCTGGGATCATGAGAAATACACCACCAGTCCCTGCCCCCCAAAAAATTCTTACTAATTTTTTTTCCTCTAAATCTGTGTCCAAATAACACATTTCTGTCTTTTATGCAAGGAAAAGTCAGTGAATCATCTTACATCCAAAAACTTTCATTTTCTTTTCTTCTAAATTTCTTAGATGATGCTGGAGCTCACAGTGAAAGAGAAACTAGTGGGAACTCTGCTGTTTTCTACAAGGACTTAACTAGCCTTGGATTTTATCAAGAAAATATATAAGTTTCCTTGTTTAGTATCTTCCATATGATTAGCACAAATACTTAGATGGCTTCTGAGAGTATGTTCTAGGAAGAGGTCAAAAGGAGTCCCAGAAGGATTTGATAATTTTTTGTTGCCCACTGTAATGGGGTTACAGTCTAATGACTGATTTCCCACCTGATAGGCTCTGGGCTTATTTGCCTATTTATATGAGCAGTTTCTACATTTAAAGTATAGAGACAGAAGCGGTAAAGCCTTTTTTCTTTCTGTGTTCTGCTGACCTAGTGAAATCACTCAAGGTTAATACAATTAGATGACAGATAAAGCTCTTGATGGATGGGACTGCTGTGACACTGAAAAATGTGGTGCTCATTCTATTAAGAGAGATTTCTGCATCCAATGCAATTAAGGGAGGTACAGACGTGAATATGGGAATAGTTGGAAGAAGAAAAAAAGTGGCTTCATACATCTGTAAACCTCTATAAAAGACATTTGAATTGGGACAAATACTGGTAAAGAGATCATCTTCCTTCTTCTGATGAAGGTCAACCCAAGGGACAGAACTCATGGACTGTGTCAAAGCCATGAAATCCTCAAGTGTTCCTTAGGTGGGATTTTCCTGAAATATGCCTGTCCTCCCTCCTGCAGAAACTGAGAGGCATGGAATATGAGGCAGCGCACAGTGTGGAATCAACCTATTCTCAGGCTGGAGCAAGACTCCCAAGATGTTTTAAAAAGGACACACCTTTTAAAAAACTTTTAGGGACAATATAAAGGTAAAAGGTGTTTCTTGGCCTTGACTTTATCACATGAGCCTTAAGGCAAATGAGCATTTTGAAAAATGGCTTTCCATTTTTTTCCTCAAAAAATCTACAAACAATAGGAGTGATATTTACAAACATCAGAAGCAATGTTAGAAACAGCTCTGAAAGAAGCTAAGCAGAACATGATGCTGCACACAGCTCCATTACTGGCTCCTTGTGACAGTGTGAATCCTCCAGAACTAGATCAGACACAGGAACAAAAGAAAAGTTGATGATGTTGTTCCTACCTGCATTTTACAACTTTTTATTTACAAGAAACAGAATAAGAAAAATATGGGTAAATGCACCAATCCGTCATGAGCCCTTTCCACCAGCTCCTTCCCATGTGAATTCTCCAGTGTCTAATATTCCCGTGCTCAAACTTAACTACATCTCACTCTCTCTTTTCCAAAGCTTTCAGTACCATCATCACTGAAATTCCATTTTTCTGTCAAACCCGGCATAAATTGGACAATTGATCTTGAAACTATCACCTGCATCCCACTACCTGCATTCAGAGATCCTATGACTGCAAAAGTCTCACTTCTCCTGGGGAAATGAATGGAAATGAGCCACTAATGCTAATTAACATTTTAGCACCAAAAAAGGGCCAAATTATCAGAAAACCTCTGAAGGTTCTCTCTCTGAGGAAACTTTTTTTTTTTTCTTCTTGTGCGAATAGTGTTAGCAAATCCACATTCTTTCTGCTTGGAAGTCTTTGTGAGCAGGCAAGGGTTTACAAAATAACAGACTAAAACATCTATCCTATCCCAACTGTAAACTATTTGCTTTTCTTCCTATGCTCTTTAATAATTTTTGCAGATCCATTAAAATGGATGGCAACTTTCCATCACAGCAATAACTGTCACATTCTTCTGATAATAATAAGCACCCTGGAAATTAATCTTTTGGTACAACTCTTATAACCATTATTTCACTCTGCTTTCCTCAATTACAGAGGAGTTATGCCTACCTGGTGTTTTTCCTTAGTGTCTATTATCGCAGATCACAGGGTCACCAGGTCTCCAATTCAATGCAATGAAAACTGATAGAAAGTTACATTTTTAAACCTGGAAAATATTCTCTGTGATGGCCAAGCAAATACATCTTGCTGGATCAGAGAAGGAAAAGGAAAGCAAAAAGCAGAGGGAGAAGGAGAGGGAAATTTGCCTATTCTTTATTGTAATGATTCTGTGAGAATTATCTAGAGGATTTTTGCTGCATTATCAACTCCAGTGTATGAAATGTAATCAATCCTCAAATATGGACAGTTCAGAATTAAGAATGACATGTTTTATTTAATTCTGACCACTGAAAAAGACACCTGCTCAAATCTGCCACCAAGTGACCATCATAAATTACTTGGCAAAAGCCCATATTAATGTTTTTAGTACACCACGACATTTTAACAAGCAGATCTCATTAGAGGACATACAATTCCCTCACCTTCATTGTAACAGTAACAATACTAATGTTCTTAATGTTTATGCCTGAAAGGAAAATAAAAAAAAATCTGTCATATTTTCTGAGGAAAATTTTGGTTATGGCTGCTAGAAGCACTTTTCCAAAGCGCAAGTATCATTCTGAGGCTCATCCAAGAAGGCTTCCAACTCAACAAATGACCAAAATAATCAATGCTTTAGTTTAGGACCAAAGAGAATGTATGCTTCATCTGTATATCCACACAACTAACACTGCCAGAATGGTTCCCACTGGGATGTATTAACCTTTCAGGCAGATTCTCTTCCCTTAACAGGCTAAACATAAACCTACTTAAAATCATCATTTTAATGAATGTAAGAAAAATGCACCAAAGGCAGCAATAGAACCAAAATGCACAAGTACTAAGATACTAGAGACAATAAATTCAGTCATGCTTTGACTTCAACAGAAGAATTAGACAGGTTTTCTAGCTTTGCTATGAAGTTCAGGAAAGTGACCACCCTTTCATGCTGGTATCTATTTGAGTTGCTATGACCTGAGAGCTGAATTTGATAACTTGAAACATCCTAAGGAAGAAGGAAGTATGTTTAAAATCCTCCTCTTATGCTAATCAGCTTTGCCAAGCCTTCTTGGCAAAAAGGCACGAATATTGCTTCTGTGCTTCCTTCAGGTATTTTATCTGGCTCTGAAGAGCTCTATCTGTGAAGATATATAGCAGCAACCTTTCCAATCTGCAAGACATCATTTATCACCTGCTCAGAAGAGTTCTGACACTTGAAGAGACTACAAGGTGTTTCATAACTGGTATCAAGGAAAAAAAAAAAAAAGGGAGAGAGAAAAAGAAGGGGGGAAAGAATATATACACAATGGACAAGGATATTCTAGGGATGGGGTTTTCTCCACGCTACTGACCCTGTAATCCTTGGGGTGAGTTTTCCCCTTGGTACTGCTACTTAGTCCACAAAAGATGCTGACTTTTTTCAGCTGCAAGGTACTATTATGTATCTTCCAATTTCTTTGCACAGAGTCTGACACTCACACTGGCTGTCCTAGCAGGAACAAAGCAGTTATTCATGAGAGATCACAATGGTCCTTTGAGATTCAGGGAATATTACACCTTCTCTATTAGCTATCCAGTCCCCAAACTATTTCACTTTGCTGTTCCTGATAGCACATGGTTAAGGATCATTCACCAGCTAAACAGGTGAATCCCTTATAAATTAATGAAATTTAGGATCTTGACTTCTGCCAGGAGGGTGACATGATGCTGTATGGAGAAATTACTGGAGACGATTAACATGAACACCAAGCCACTGAAGCACACTTGCAAATGAAATCATGGTCCCCAGATGATTTCCCTAACAGCTATAGCTTTTTTCTGACAGAGACATGTCTTTAATGACAATCTTTTCAAGATCAGCTAACATCCTTCCAAAATCAGTTTCTACTAAATGAGGCTGCATATTCCATCCAGGCTTCCTAGTATAGCACTTATTACACCAGGTGTGTTTTTAATCACAAATCATAAAAGAGCATATAGGGTTTCTGTTGTCTCTGGAGGGAATGATCAGCAGAATGCATTTCCATCTTCTATTTTTCTAAAGACTCACTTTAATATTTCTGTAACCCAGGAGACTTTTCAATATCTAGAAATATTTTTAAGATAAAATGAAAAATATTTATATATTTATATTTGTAATTATATTTAATTTATTTATTATTAGCCAATGCCCTAAATTAATAAAATCACATGTGTACTGCAGGAGATGTGGACAGTGAGTGGGACTCTAACAACAGCACCTGCTTTGGAGGTATTTATAGAGGGAATCTTTAAATTGCTTCTCATGGCTTTATCCAAAGATGCTCAAAGATCCTACATTATTAGGATCCAACATTCATGTTTCATGGTTTCTGCTCCACAGACAACTTTGCAGCAAGATTATTGTACAGCTCCACTAGTTTCCCCCTCTGGACAATGCTTATTTTTCTCCTTTAGTCTGAAGCTATAGCTGGCTGTAATTTCCCAGACTTGCAATTCCCTTGCTAATTGCAGGGACTGAGCCCAGGAAGGGTGGGTTAGGAGCCATACAGCTTGTTCTAAGGTCTGGAGTTATTCCAGAAACTGCCTGCAAAGTGATATTCCCTCTTTTTTTGCTTTGGGGACTGCCTCAGACTTGCCACTCAACACTTAGTCCTTTCTGTGGATTCTGACAAAAAAGAAAAAAGGAAATTAAAAAACTCACAAAAAACTGTGATGGATTCTGGGTAGTCTCAAGCTTTCAGCATAATTTTCTGCTCTGGCACTGAGAGCTGGGATTTTCCAAGGCATCTAATTTCAGTGCTCATGTATCACTCTCACAGATAAACCTCTGGAAGAGGGGATGCAGGGGACTGTGTGAAACATGCTGACACAGCTGTATCTCACTCTTCTTAAAAAGGTTTGGTTTTTTAAATTTAAAAACAGCAGAAAACATACACTCAGCACCAGTGTTAGATCACTAGTGAAAGCAAGGGCACAGTGTTTCGTAGCCTTTTAGGCTTTTATCTACCTTGGTATTAAGTAGCAAAAATTTGGTTTTGAAGCTTTTTTTAACGTAGAGACATGGAAGCTGATGGTCTATCTTTGATTTGCAGTCTGGAAAGGGTTTACAAGAAAAAGGACAAACATCTCCAAGTTAAAAACAAGGGATTAACCCTTTTCAGACAGTCATGTACATCAGACCATTAGTAAGAATGATAAATTCCATAGCCTCACAAAATATAGGGAACATTTTGTCTCTGGGGGTTGAAGTAAGCAGGACAGTAAGTTAATAAATGTGTTGTTAGCAAGAGGGCACTTCTTTTTTCTGTATTAGGTTTTTCCCTTTAGTCATGGGAAGAAAGAAGCAGGGATAAAACTCTGTCATCTGAAGAAGGACTAAAACATTGTAATCTGCAGCTGCAGACATAAGGGCACAGAAACTCAGAGTGGTACTGTACTTTGTGGAAAAACCTGGATACTGGTTTGGATTTCCACAAGTGGAAGAAAGTCTTCTTCCTTAAGTTCCAGCTTCCCAAGCAGCATTAAACACAGGAGTGGCTATTGCTTTTGTGGGGCAGCTATATTCAGTCCTTTTAACAGTACATTCACACTCCTTGAAATTTCACTAGTTGTACACGGATGTTTCCACTTAATCTCCCAGTTCAGATAGGTGGCTTTTGTCCTTGTAGAAGGGGAAAAAAAAGCCAACAAAATCCAAAAATCTCTTGGCAAATCAGCTTAGATCTGTGCCTTATTCTTTCCTCTCCATCATATACTGGGAGGGCAGAAGGGGAACTGAAGGCCAAAAGATTAGCCCTCCCTACTGGATTGCAAAATGTAAGAAAAAACGGTGCCAACGGATTATCTTTTAGACCACCTGTTTATATACTTTGGGAAACCTATTCTTTTGATTCTGTTGTGGAAAGAGAAAAACTGAATGCAGACATTTCTAGGAATTAATTTTTCTTCAAACAACTCTTGATGCACTTGAAGGTCAGGAAATGGTATAAAATCAGGACCCAAACCCTCTGCTCAGCTTTGCTCCTGCAGGACTGAGATACCAGGATTGATCTCCTGAGAAGGCTGGCATGGAAAAGGAAGGCAGCACTAAGCTCTATGACTGCATGCTTAAGCCTGAGTACAGAAAGCTGAGTTCTTCAGCCAGATGAATGACTTCCAGGACAGCTGTCAGGACACAGGTGGCTCTTCACTGCCACTGGCAGAGTGAATCTCATAATGGAAAGGAAGCAGGGAGACTTTCATACCTAAAGCTTTCACACTTGGACCAACAGCTACCAAATCATGTTCTCTTTCTCCTGGCCCAAAGATACTCCATGTGCTATGGAAAGCTACTGAAGTAGGTACCTGCTTTTCCTCCTGGCCCTCTCTCCTCCATTTGAAAACAGTGCTGTCAGCATCCAGGCAGAAAGACTCAGGGAAAAGGAAGAGCTAGACTTGGATGACTGATCTAAATTATTAGCCAAAGTGTTAGAACTTTTGAAGCTGACCCATTGGATTTTAACAAAGCAAGACAGCTTTCATCAACACCTCCCTAATGGTAATGATTGGTAGCTCTGATCCATCCTTGTCTGCTGTCACTGCTCACGCTGCATCCCTCCAAAAATCAAGTACATCAGTTTTTTCCTTTGAAACAGACTGTAGACCTTCATACACCAAAGAACAGCACGTGTTATTTAAGATTACAGGTTTTATACTAATATTAAGCAAAATACACAGTATATGCATCAAGCTGTGATGAAAAGAAACAGTGCAGTACAATTACAGTAGTTACCTCTCCAATGACTCTGAGGCCAAAAGGTCCCCTGCTTTTATATTACTTGAACACTCTCTAATGTTGAACAAAAGCTCTAGTATTCATCTGTAATGAATTCAAATATCATAGGACAGAACATCTGCTTCATTGTGAGATGATTTTATAGAAAACTTTGTTAACATATTCAGAGTTGAGATTTTGCCTATCACATACCTCCATCCTGAATATCATAAGAACATAAAAGGAGCTCTGGCTCAGTACAGACATTCTTACAAAGATCCACATTGTGTGAGATCCTGCCTCCAACAGGCACCAAAACTGGATATAGAAATGATGTAGAAGAAGTGCACTTGCCCAGCATATTATGTATTTCAAAACAGGTTGCAGCTGAGGGAACTCCTGACCCATAGGAGTCTAACCCTTATAAATTAAATTAATATGCCAAACTTCCTGTGATGAGAGTCCTCTTAGCAAATATGAACTAAGAAAAACAACTTGAAAAAACCCCACCCCAAAACCTTAGTGTCCCACCAGCTACTATGTGAAGCCAATGCCCAGAATACTTATATCAGGGTTTCTGGAGCACCATAAATGCTTTGTCATTTTGGTCCCTGCCTCTATGAGGTGAAAGACAGGAACAGCACACTACTACCCATCACAATTATATTGATATACTGATTTTTTAATGACATCTTGGACATATCACATTTCCAGAGCCAAAACAAAAATAGGTAAGAACAGTGATGCAATTTTATCTACCAACTCATAAAAATAAAATTAGAGTAATAAATTACATTTCCTTAGAACAAACAACTTCTCTCTTTCCCAAGAACTGCCATGTGTTACAAGAATGAGGCTGACAAACCACAGTGATGAAAAACCAGAAGAAATTGTGTGCACAAACTAAGATCCATCTACTGCCATTCTGAAAATGCTCATCCTAGCACCAGAACAAAAGACACTGTCAATCATTCTGCAAAGGATAGTCTCCTCTGGAAAAAATACTGCCCATAGCTCTCATGTTGGCCATGTTACACAGCTTTTGCATTCATCTGCTCAAAGCAATAAAGCAGGTCATGGTCTCAGTGAGACAAAAAAATCCTTATCCTGAGGGTTGACAGGGATTGTGCAGAGGCAAAATGTCCTTGAACAAAAAGCAGACTGGGCAGAGCAGATAGGTGAATATGACTTCCCCCCTGCCCTCACCTAATCTCTTCAAAGAATCCTAGAATTGTATGGCTTGGAAAGGATCTTGGGTTTTTATAAACCAATATGTTTCCTGTTAGGACCGGGAAATTACCTGAAGGATCTCTGAACAAGCACAAGACTGAATCCATTCACAGGCAGCAGGACAGACCCTGTTAGATCTGGGGTCTAACCAGATGGGAGGGACTGCACACAGCCAAACCTGTGATGGATGATCACTCTGCAATTAGGATATTTAAGGCAAACAATGCAGTTCCTGAACTCTGTTCCCAGTGGGATTCAAAAGGGAATCATGCCCATGAGTTCAACATGCCAGCAAGGAGGCATTGAGCAATAAATCAATAGCCAAACTTTACCTTTACACAGCTTGAGCCACAAATTCCAGGGGACTGAGATGAGATAAAGGAATAAATAAAGAGACACTGAAGTGTTATATTTAGAATAATTTGAACAACATTGCATGAAGATAAAGATCTTTCCAGTGATGAGAAGGATTTCAATAACAGTATAACAATGTTACTCTCTTTGCAACTCAAACTAATGACAAAGTACATTTGTAATACACTTAGAACTAGAAAAGTGAGTTTTGTGTATTTTTAAAGCAGCTGTCAATGTTATTATATTTAGAACAATTAGACTAGAATTTTTTAATCTATTCAATTTATTTTCACTACTCTTACTTTACATTTTGCACAATAATGCAACTTATGGACTGTTTTCTTTGTTAGACAACCTGAGAGACATAAAGCAGATTCCATCAAGCACACTGAGATACCACTGCTCTTGAGAGATTTTCATTTCAGATCAAATTCTTCCAGCCAGTTTCTGCCTTGTAGTCCAGTCAACTTTCAGACACTGTTGGTTTCTTTTCCTGTTGCACAGGAAGAAGCACAGACTGTGTCTGGTGGCCTGTTCTGTGCAAGAACTGCTGGACAAGAGACAAGTCTACTCAAGCACAGCAATATTAAGGAAGAGACTAACCCCAGGTTTTCTTAAAACAAGCTCTCTGAGACTCTGACATGAATCAGAGCTCAGTAAGACAATACAGAACATTTATAGTAATTCCATATCTTAGGTTTTAGAAGACACTGTGGAGCTGAAAATAGGATGGTACGAATTATAAATGACTAAATAAGGATTTCTTCCCCCCTGTTGTTTTAGTCAAGTGGTTCTGTATTTGGAAATCAATGATGTATAGATACTAAAATGGTGCTATTTAGACAAATACACAGTTTAAGGAGCTTGAAGAGATTATCAAAAGCTTGTAATAAACCTTCTGAAATAAACATTCAAACCTGAAAAGGCACTATAACACATTCTTCAGCTTTCAATGCAACTGAAGTGAATAGACTTAGCACTCAGCTCTTCTGAGAGAGCAAGAGCACATAATCCTCTTCCTTCCAACTCAGCACGGCTGGAACCCAACTGAGAGCTTTGTTACTTGACCAGCAAAAAGGAAACCTCCATCCAAGTTCAGCACAGTCACTGTCAGAGCTATTGAAGGGACACAGCTGTGTATCTCTCATTCAGGTGTCCTCCAAAGCCCACCCTTCTCTGTGACATCCCTGAAGTGCTTCAGAGACGGGAGAGTTGCAAGACTGCACGTTTGTGAGCCAGTGGGCACATCTACTGTCAATAATTTCCATAACAGGTAAAATGGTGCAGTATGGAGTTGGCCTCAGTTCCTAAAACTCATTTTAAGCTTTTATGGTGCAACATGTCAGCTAATGGCTCTGAGTTTGCCAGAGTAAATACTACCCATTATGTCCCATTTCAGGAATCAATGGCAGGAATTAAGGTGTCAGCTTGCAAATCCCATCCCACCAAACCAGGCACTCCTGTCCTGGCCCATCCCTGTCCCCACAGCCTTGCCCATCCACTCCTGGCTGGGTCTGATTGCTGTTCCTCTCTCTGGGTCTGACCCTGTTTCCCACCCACATCTCCCTGACCACTGGCCCCAGGAACCCCTGGCAGTAAATGCTGCAGTTTGTCCATACACTAAATTTTGAGCATAGGTAAGTAAGCCACACTTGGAGAACATCATGTTTGAACGTGGGGACCCAGAACTACCAGTACAGATATAAAACTGAGCCCGTCTGATTTCTCTTTTCTTTGAAAAAAGAATTGGAAACAACTTCTTAACAGTCAAAAAGAGGAGGAGTGGGGGCAGTGGCCTGATCTGCTTCCAAATGCTTCTCTTTGCCAGTAAGTGAGAATGCTCCAAACCAAGAGCTAAATTTAAGACTTATATGTCATAAGATGCTCTAATTGATTATTTCACCTTTCCTTTGGTCATCTCACCAATGAGCAACCACCATGTTGTCTGGATTTCACTATTTTATTACAGAATCCTACTTAGAAAAAAGAAAAAACCAAAATAAGTGGCTGATCATTTTTCATCAATACTTTTAAAAAATTAACCTTGTACGTAGTAAACAGACCACTCAAGAGAACTCATGAGCAAGGCAGAAACTGCCAAGATTCTTTACCAAGATGACTCCAAAAAGTATGTTTTTTAAGAGGATAGTTAACATAATAGATTAATAGGTCAGTTCTTTATCCTAAAGCTTTTTTAATTACATTTGAATAAATAATTTTCCAGACCAACATAATTACTTACAATATCACCTGCTTCCTTTAACACACCATGCAAACAGCGATGGTGGGAACTGCTCTGCTATTATTCTGGCAGTGAAGAGTGAGGAAATCTTGACTCCAAGAAAAGATTAACATGCTTAATTTCAGTCTTTGCATTTAAAGTAACATTTTTAAATTGAGGAGTCCAAAATATATCTCTTCAATCTACTTTCTTCATTTACATTTTCCCTTTTTAAAAATGCAGCATTAAGCTTTCAAAAGAAAAAAATAACATAAAATCACTAACCTGAGCATGATCACAGAGAGAGAAGGATCTGAACAGTGCTCAAACACTGCTAAAGAAATATCCCTGCACTGGCAAGGTCACTGCTGTTTCATGGCTGGGACTCTGCTGACTGGACACTGCTAAAACAACCTAGTGACAGGCTGGTCTTCTGAGGAAAACAAACACTTAAAAAATACCAAGGCCACTAAGCACATTTTCTCTTTGCATATGTTTGAGATTTTAGCTTAAGTTCCCATAAATTAAGGGTCCTGCAGCCTCCTCGGCTTTCTCTCTCTCTCTCCCTCTCTCCCTTCCCCAATTTTTTCCCAGTGAAAAATCAATGCTCATGAAAGCTGCAGAATGAGAACTTCAGAGACTAAAGGCCTCTAATTATCTAGAAAAGTGCAAAAATCTATCCTTCATCATTTAACCCCAGGAATGCCTCAACCCCTCTCTGCAAGGATCACATCCCTAGAAGAGGAAAAAAAGAAATAGTGCAAGGAAACAGTTTGACCTTGAGCTTTCTGCTAAGCCTCCAGTGATGCTAATTATTGCCAATTCTGACAAATCTCCTCATGGCAGTGTCACTTTGCTGTTGGAAAGCACACTGACAGCCAAGTCAACGGAAAGTGGTCACTGCAAGGAGCAGCTCGTTCACCAGGGGTTTGGGTCTGGGTCTAAAACCACTTTGCTTTTAACTAAAAACAAAAACAACAACATATTGTAAAGCTTAAATTGATCTTTTTCTTCCCCCCAGAACAAATTTCTATTGATTGAGCAAGGAAAATTGCATAGCAAAAACCAAGGAAGCATTCTGCAACAAAAGACTCCCTGAACCAGAGGGCCAGAAGTGTTATCAAGTTTATCTTCTGATGGGATCTGAAATTCAAATGCAAAGCCTTAAAAAACCATATAGAATACACTAAAATGAAACCTAAATATTTTGATTTTAAATTATTTTACTCAAGTTGGACCAGAATAGAAATCATTTGAGAAAGCCACATTGAAAAAAACCCCATGCACTGACTCTGGCTGCTGCTATCTCAATTCCAGAGTTTAAAATATGCATATCTACTATAATAAATTAAAGTTGACAGTTTCCAGAGTTTCTCACACTTGAGAAAAATTATTTCTATTTAAATGTGTAGCCAGATGCAACCACCAGAACAGCTAAGGCACCTTCTCCAGACAAGAAGAGAAGGGATGTAAACTTACATTATTGATATTTAGATGAGCTCGATCTAGAATAGATTTCTACCAGTGTTATAATATAATAAAGCTATAATTTTGATTCACAAAGTGATGCAAACCCATACATTACTCTGATGTGCTTGGTTAGTGTACCTGTTGGCAAAGTACCTTTAACATAATTAGGGTAAAAATTACTTAAGTTTCCAATTCTACTCATCTGGCTCACACATCATTATGAAGTTTGCATGGAAACATCTCAAAAGGAAAGTCTGGTAATATATTAAATCTGAGACTTTTCATTACCAACAAGGAGTGATTAAATACTAAACCACTAAAGAATTCAAAACATTTTTTAAAAAAGGTTAAACCTGACCTTTGCCCGGGGACAAAGCAGTGCTCTTAGAGCAGTGCACCTGCAGTCACCCTGATCATTTAAGGGAATCTGCTGAAGACTTTAACCTGGATTGATGCCAAGTTTTAACCTTCACACAGACTTCTCCCCCTGACCCATCCAGGCTTAGAGATGCTATCAAATCATTGAGTCATATGGTAGAAATCACTTTTCACTTCAATCAAGGCTGGGAGCCATCTACTTCAAAGGGAAGACATTGGCACAAATCACTTATTCAGAGTCTGTACAATATGCTTCTGAAAATACCTCTCGTCTCCCCAAGGACAAACAAGTACTTCTGCAGCAGACAATAGAATGACTAATCCTAAAGCTTTAACACACAAAATCAAACTAAAACAAAACAAAACTCACCCCAGAATAGAAAAAAAAAATCATAATCAAGTAACACCCCCCAAAATACAAATAAACATGCACACACCAAAAAAGCAATCAGAGGAAGGCTGTTCCTACCCATACACACAGATCAGTGCTGTGCCTTTGCACCACCACAGCTTTACAGCAATGCTGCAGCATTAATCTAACACTAACAAAAATGAACAATAGCTAATGCTAGCAACGTTCCAACAAAACCATACAGCACAGAAAAGCTTTTGTTGCAACATATACTAAAACTAAAGCATTCACAGCGAAAAGATTATTTATCTGCTTTACCAAGGTCCTAGATGGGAGTTAATCAATCTGTGGAAAAACCTTGAAAAGTAGAAAGAATTATGCTGTTATTCAGATTTTACACACAGGTGAAAATACATTTAATACTCAATATTTTAAGTAGAGGAGACCTTGGATGGGCTGAGCAATTTCACAGTAGAGAGACATCTATATAGTGATTTGTACTTCTGGCACAGATATAAAATATGTCTTATCATCAATTATCTGGGCAAGGAAAACATATTTAGTGTAAGATTTTTAATTTTAATTCCCTAGGCTTGCCTTCAGTCATTCTAAGATGCAATTTCAGTCTACATACATTGATATGTATTGATTCACTCTTGAATCAGCAGTTTAACAGAGAGCAGTGTTTGCAAAGAAGCTGCAGCACAGAACATACACAAAACTAAATGGTTAAGGGCTGTAAAAGCAAAAGGTCAGGATATATTAAAAACCTGAAGTTGCTTACAGCAACTTGAAAAATAATCTTAATAAACATTCAAAAGACTTACAGAAAGCCGTATTTAAAGGAATAGCCTTCCATGTGTCTGCAATATGATGTCATTCTTATCTGCATGAACTTATCCAAACTCTTCTGCAAGACCTTTGTCCATTTTAATGTAAAAGATGGATGGCAAAGTTCATTCAATGAACAGATACTTAAAATCTGACTTTCTCCTCAGTGTTCACCGTGTGACCATATGCTTTACTTTACCATGCCCCATTCAAACATGCCCTACAAACAGAAGCCATTAATTTGCGTGTGGAATTTTTCAAGTATTCCTTGATGTGATCTTAAACATCAGAAATATTAGTTCATTTTCATCAGATCCTTCTAGGAAGAGAATTATATTAGCTGAATTTTAAGATTAAGAACTTCAAGACAGAAAAAACCAGCACATATTTAGTGATATGGTGCCCAGTTAGCAAGGAATACAATCTGTTATTTTCTAGAACTCCTGTTATTACTTGGACTTTACACATCCAAAGCACTGAACTTCTCTGTCAACTGTGAGTGCTCAGCATGCCTGTAACTGCTATCCCAGCTTCTATTTTCTGTGAAAATTCACATTTAAACAAATTGATTAAAACAATATAGGAGTTCAGTGGCATTGCTGTAATCCAGTCCTTCACAGAAGCACTGAACTTTTTCAAACAGAAGGCAGTCCTTTCCCTTCCTACCTTCCAGTTTGATTCAGCCCATGTGTGAAGTTTGTTTCTGCATGAAATAAAGCAAAGTTGCAAAAATCATTCGTGGTGAATCACAGGAACCATGAATCTCACTGTCTTCTATGTATAAATTGCAATTTTGGACTTCCTCGTCTGTAAGCGTTCTCAAGCCTCCAATTTCCTTCTTTCCCTATGTGCAGGAACCTTTCTGCCTAAATCCCCTCCATCTTGTCCTCCAGTGCTGCATCCAGTGTCATCATAAGGAAGTGGGCAAACCTCTCTATTTGGCATTTCAGCCCATGTTGTAGTGTGCTTTTCAGGAGTGGAGCTGAAGCCTAGACCCCAATAAGCCTCTCTGGTGGAAAAGGCCACTTGGGGAAACTTAAGCAGAGAAATCAAGCTCACACACCCACACACACCACATGGCTAGCTCAGCAAGGAGAGGCAAGAAGGCTTTGAACTAGATTAGTTCCAGCCAGGTTTATTTCCAGGAGACAAAGTGGGATCCAGAAGAAAAAAGGCCAAACATGTGCCAGGCTCAAGCTTAAGTAGGAGAATAAGCAGCTAATGACCTTGATGAACAGGGCGCAGAAAATGGCAGGTAAGGTCAGTGTCCCATAGGGAAAACAGGGCCGGTCACCAGGGTCCCAAAACCAAACAGAGAAAAGGAGAATTCAGAGGGCCAGGGACATTGGGAAGGGGAGAAACTGGGGCAAACCACCATGTGCAAGGTACCATTGGAAGTCCTCTCTCTCAGGCTGGGCAGGTGACTCTATGATCTGTCCTGCCATGGCCAGACCCTGGTATTATGTCAAGGGGCTGTAGGGACTCCACAAGGCAGGAGAGGATCAACTCTGCACTGGGTACATTAAAAGTAAGATGACTGTGAAGGTATTATTGCAAGTGTACCAACATCTACCCATACCCAAGCTCCTTCTGGCAGACAAGCACAGCTTGCTGTGTCACCAGCCAACACCTTGACCCCGGGCAATGAGACAACACAAGACCAGCTGGACGCGGCCCAATGGCAGTGGCACTGCAGGGGCTTCACTCCCTGTCCAGGGAAGCGGCAGTGTTGGTAACCAAATGGCTGCACAACATGAATTGTATAAGCAGCCTGGGGATGTCAGGAAAGGTGTCTCTGTCCTGACCCAAATGTCCTGACCTCATTCCCTAGGCTGCACCACAGCCATGGTCAGCAGACAGCTGAAGAAACAGCAGAATGATGCTCCTCACCCTGAGAAGGTACACCACAGCTCTGAAGTCTGTCACTGGCTTGAATCCCTTCATGTGGGAAGTTTTTATCAGTCACTTTCTATAACCAGTATAGGGCACTGGCATCCACAGCTCCTCTGTACCACTTCTTCTAACCATCTTCACTGCATATGCCTTGAGTCAGTTTGGAACATTTCAAATCCTCCCTCAGGCCCAGGAGCCAGTGAACAGGAAACACCCAGCAGTTCTTAGCTCCAGACACAGCTTTCCAGATAAGCAACCAGAGCTATTTCATTCTCACCCACAATCTCCAAAGGAGCTTGAGCAACAGTTCACACTTGGGATTCTGCTCTGCTGGGCAGCTGTCCTGAATTTAAGTCATGTATGAACTATGAGAGTGCAAGTTTACATTTTGGTTTTTTGCTTTTTTTTCCCACCTGAAATAAAATGAAGCCTTTAAGGTTTTCCATTACCTGTGTGTTTCTGGGTGGTATTTCTTTTTCATCAGTAGTGTTTAAAGTCTTGTTGAGTTTTACAGGCAAGATCCTAGCAACATGAAGGAAAAATATTTGACCTCTAAATTAATATTTCAATCTGACTACTGATAGAGTGGTCACCTACTTGACCCTGAACTTTAAATGAAATCCTAGTTACATTAAGAGTCACCTTACATGTTCCAAAAGTACACTGGAAGGGAACAACAGCTTACAATCCAGAGCATGGTTCTGTCCAGGAGATGGACAAGTTTCTTATTTCAGGGTCACTTATGGGTGAAACTCTACCTTGGCTAAAGTAATGAAGACCTTTGATGCTGATTTCAATGAAAACAGGGTTTACTTTTAAAAGGAACAAACCCAGCCCAGCCCATAAAGAGAGACATTAAATCTCCAGCAGGAGAGTGCTCAAAGCTCTCTGTACACAAGCAGACATTTTGTGCTTGCCTCTGTCACTGCTTCAAGTTCACTTGGAAAGCACAAGCAGTTGAATTTCTTAAATTCCTAACATGTTTTCTTATGTTGAAAGACTTGTCCTTTACTGTTGTTTTGATTACTAAAAAAGTTGAATTATTTCTATTGCAGTTATCCTTTTGATCTCTGTGCTATTTTTGCTGAAACTTTTCAAACTACTCCAATATTTATCTACTTCCTTAGAAGCCAAAGAAGGAAATTTGTTCCTGACAAGTGGGAAAAGGGGGTGGGGGGGGATGTGGGAAGAACATTCCTCACAGTCACGTTTTAGTATGGCATTTCAACACTAACATTCATTAAACAACACCTGTTTGTACAAGCTGAAGGACTGACCCCACTAGATATAAAAGCTATAGAAAAACAGCATAAAGCTATCAAGACAAACTCCAACCCCAAAACAGTTGAATTGCACATATCTGGTTTTGGCTTTCCTAGGTGAACAAGCATAGAGTTTCAGGGATTAAAAAAGTCTGATGTTCTCAAATATAGTCTCACTTATTTCTATTTCTTTTTTTTCCTTGGTAAGAACTCAGAAACATGAAAAACTAATCTGACCTCTCCAGCATGTTTTTCTTCAGTTTGGTATTAAGAAGTGGAATTATTTCACCTCTCTTATGCTCATTTTCACCACTCTTTTAACATCTTTCTGTCATCTCTATTTTGCCAACAGTAGATGGCACCAGTAAATTCTATATTCATCACAATACCAAGGGGTTTTGTTGTTGGTTTAACTTCCATGGTTATATTTTCCTGACTGTATTCTATGGGGTTTTATTTAATTAGTCACCATAAAAAAAATCTACTTGTGAAAGTCTCTTAATTTATTGGCATGTGCTACATTTTAGTATCTGCTTGTTATTCACATATTTAGGATAATGCCACCTAAAACTATAGCTTGATACAATGCCAAAACAGTGATTTTCTGCTTTAACTTTAATTACTTCACAAAAATTGCATTAATTCAATAACTGAAACTTAGATTTTTAATTACATTCTTGAAATTGCATTAATTTAATAATGGCAACTTTAATTTCTGCTAGCAATGTTCTTGTTTTCAAAGAAGAAATTATTTTTGCCACATAATTCAATTTAAATGTTTCACAATCATGTTAGCTTATTTATTTAGCTTATACTTTTAAAATGCAGAAACTAGGCAGCAGCTCTGATGGTGTTTGGGTCAACACATTCTTTTACCCTTGTATTTATCTACAGGCTCATACTTATTTGCACTATTCAGGTCTAAGCTTTATTATACAAACACAGCTGAATCAGAAATTTTTATATATATATAAAAATATATGTTTACAAATGAAAATCCATACATAGAAATATAAAACCACAAACTTGAACACAAGAAATCAATTACAGTAAGATCTAGAGAACATTCTATACCTCCCAAACACCGCACAGCGAACCAACCCTAAAATCTCTACTGAGGATACATATATTCAGTTCAAAACAAGTTCTTTCATATTCTGTAGGAATATGAAAACACTTTTAGGATCTATTTTAGTGGAATACATTTGGTCAGACAAATTCCACCTTTAATTTAATATTTTTCAGAAGAAATTTATTATTAATTTAGCAAATTTTTGATTAATTTTTGAAACAACCTTCACTTTACTGAAGATTAAATCATAATTTGGGTTACTACATCCATCCATATATATCTATATCTATATTGACAACTATATCTACATCTATCTATAGCTATATCTATATCTATACCTATACCTATACCTATCTATATCTATATCATCTCCATCTATATCTCTATCTATCTATATCAATATCATCTGTCTCTTTCTATATATGTATCTGCCAACACAATAGCAAGGAACAATGGCCACAAACAGGACAGACGGAAAAGAGATGATCCTTTGGAATCGTCATTTAAAAATTCACCATGAAAAACATTGCAGTGCATTGGGTAAAAGCATCACAGATCTAAAAGGAAGGCTGTCCCTCTGACCTACAATAATGGATTGCTGACCTATTGAGGTCAGGGATCAATAGGCTTCCTGCATCTCAAGAACACATCCAAGTAGGCACTTAACAGTGTTCAGATCAATGGGTTTCCTTTCTCTATCATCCACAACATCCGATATCTGTACAAAGCTGATGTTCAGCCCCACTCCCACCCTAAACTAATGATCCCCAAGTTCCTGTTGGGGTGAGAATGACTTGCATACAGGTCTTCATGTGAAGAATCTGCCACCCTCACAGAAAAGAGAAAAATATGTTTGTAAACAGTCATGGTCAGTGAGATACTGCAAAATGACAGCGGATTAGATAAAAGGCAGCTGAAGACCACAGCTGTAAAGCTCATGAGGTTTTCAAAAGCTTGCATAGACTAGAAGTTAAAGTAGATGTTTTCTGTTTGCTATTGGCCTATGCCTTCAGGGGAAAGAGAGCAGAAGGGGGGAAAAAAAAGAAAAAAATACTTTTCTTTTAAAACATCAAGAAAAGGAGCACAGAGATGGTGGGTAAGAAGCTATTGGCCCTTACTGATGAGTAACTCTGAATTGTATATTATCCCACTCCAACAGGCTGACTTCAAAGGCAGGAGAACATGAGGAAGTTGCTTGTGGCTGTACTGCTCTTAGAATTAAATTAACAGAAATCCATCTCACATCTAGAAAAAGACTGCTTTAAACACTGGGTGATGTGCAGAGGACCTCAGAAATGATCAGAGGTATTAATGTATAGTGTACACCCAGGTGGTGTTCCAGGTGATGTCTGGCAGGAGGGGTGGCTGTATTTGACAGTGATGTGGTGCACTCGGGCTGGAGGTCCACATCCTTCAGGGGGTGGCATGAACAGCCCCCTTCACCCTTCTCCCCTCTCCTTTGTTCCACTCACGGCTATCCTTAGCCCTGCATTTGACAGAAAAAGAAATCTGTTTGCTCACACATTTCCCATTTGGAACAAGCTAGAGGAGTTTTTTTGCCACTCTTTTGGTTTGGTTTGTTTTCTTCATATAAATGAATTTTCAAATGGATCAAGTCTCCATTGTTAAAACCCTTCCTGGGATACTCTGTAAAACAGCACTGTTGGAGATCTTTCGCTTCCATCTTATACTCTACTTGTAGTCCCTCATTTCAATAATATATAGTTTTTTAGCACCATTCTCCTTTTATTCCCAGATGAAAACAAAACAAAACCAATCAAGCAGCCAAACATAAATGCAAATTTGAGGAATTCAAAATAATTCAGAACATCTTCAAGCTGCAATTTCCTCTGCATTTAAAAAAAAAATGGAAAATTGAAATTTTCCGGCTTTTGGAATTGCAGCATTACTAAAAGAAATGGAACTGAGGCCAGTAAGAGCTAGAAAAGTCTGCCTAGTGCTTGCAATTCATTGCAAATGAATCTTAATGTTTGCTGCCATCTTTTAATTGAATTCCCATTCAACCTCCTAACATGTTCCTTATAATTTTACATTTAAACAACAAAAAAAATTTTCCCATATCTCACATTGATTCTATAAAAAAATTGCCCAAATGAATAAAATTGATACAATTAATGTTTGGTTTTATAGTTTCTGCTTTGTTTCAATATTTTACAAAAAGCTTGTGACAGCAATACAATATCCAGGGTAGTGGTACAGAGTAGTACAGAAATACCATGTTAACAAAATTCTACAGTCACAACCACAAACCAAAAGGTAAAAAGCTCTTGATATTCTACACACTTTCTGTTCTTCCCATTCTGGCATGACAATCATTGGTGGCATCACAGTTATCCACTGGAATAAGCAGGTATAATTAAGAGCTGTAATTAAAGTACTCCAAAGCAGTCTCACAGTAAGTGCAGTTATATCCCCTACACTACAGAATCTAGATTTCAGTATAATCCTGGGATAAATGTTAAGTGAAGAACGAATAGTGTTTAACTTACAGAAGAGTTGGAAGGATAATAATAACTCTTTAAATAAATGCACGGAAGTCGCTGCTACAAATAAAAGAATCTCTTCTCCTCGTCTACAGAATGACCTTGAACTGCAGTAAGGCACACTCAGGTAAGAGAGCTGGGAAAAAAACATTTCTGGTATAAGAGAGGCACCAGAACCGACTGCCTGGCTACAAACACTATGGAATTTCCATTACTGCAAATCTTTAAGAAAGAGCCAGATAAACATCTGTCAGGAAGTACGTAGGTATAGTTGATCCAGCCTCCAGATAAGAGAGGAGCTGCATGAGTTTTCAAGTTCCCAGGCAACCCTCTCCTTATTTTAATTCTAAGTAACAAAGATACAATTTTTATATTTTTAGTAATTACCAAAAAGATGAAGTAACTATTACTCATTTCTAAATTATTTTAGCAGAAATTTCTGGTATGTTCTCACTGAAGATCTCAAAAGACACCAAATTTTCTTTTTCTACCTCTCAAAATAAAAAACCTCAAACCCCCAATAAACTCCTACAATCAATTTTCCTACAATAACTTTTATCAGTTATCATATTACTTAGAAATACTATTTGCAGAATATAGCTACTAAGCTACAAGCCAAAATTAAGTGCATTATAAATAGAATGGAATTGATTTGATCATTCATGTTAATGTAACAGTTTTCCTTAATGACAAAAAGCAGGTGAAGGAGCTGCCATTTTACAAATAATTTTATCTAACAGACAGGAACTTTATAGTGTGAATGATTTAATGTCTGACAAAACAGAGAATGCGTTTTCCTATTTCTTCACCAAACAACATATACGTGGCACATGCACTCATACAACTGCATGGTTTAAACTCTGTCTTGTACCTGAAACTTGTCCCTACACTGAATTTCAGGGGGCACACACACATAGCTGGTTTCTGCCTGGTGCTGTGAGGGAAAACAGAGCACCTGCTTTTAACATTACAGCATCTCAGTCAGCTCAGGCATGTGAAAAATCCCAGTAGGTAAATACCACTTGTGTTTGTGTAAGTTAGGCACACACACGAGTCCTGGTGGATCACAACCTCCATGAAATATGTGTGAGAGTTAGTCAGTAGCTTCTTATTTGCTATAGTATCTATAGCAGAAATATAGGACTAAGGAGTGAGACCCATCAATTATCTACACTTTTAAAATATTTCTCTTTGGTTACCTGGCATTAGACCTTTATGACTCTCTCTCAACAACATCACTACTTACACATTTACTTTTTATCACGCAGCCATCATCTGCATTTATGTGGAAAATATGCTATGCCTACCCCCAATATATAATTTAGAACATCATCAAAAACAAAAGGCATTTGCTGATGTGGAACGTCTGTGGGGTTTGTGGGTTTGGACTCTTCCCAACATTCCTTTTCTTTTTTTGCTTTCTTTTTCTTTTTTTCTCCTCTCATTTCACTAATTTCAAGCAGTTGGGTTTTTTTTTAGAGCAAAGATTACACCCTTTATTTCCCAAACCGTACATTCCTGATAACATTTAAATCTTTATGCCTCTTTCACTTTTCCAAAAGGGGAAAAACAAGCCACAGCTCAGACAAATTTCAGAGGAATATGGAGACTTCTTAAAATTTAATTTCACAGAAATGTGCTTAAATTCAATTGTCCAAACCAGGTGTAAATTGGCCAATGACCAGAATTTCTGAGATGCAGTCAGAATTCCATTCCAGAATAAAAGTCATTTATTTAATTAGAGAGGGAAAGAAGTCCCATCACCAGTTAATCCTTTAATTTCCCTTTTACCTCAGGAGACAAGGTTGTTTCTGTTCAGTATGACACACGGCAGTAAGTCTGGGAAATTCACTGTTCTGAAAACCTGACTTTGGCATGGAAGCTTTGTAGCAGCAAGTTATCCCATAACTGGAGAAGCACTTTTGCTTCCAGCTTCCTCGCCTCCAAGACATGAGACCTTGTCCTCCAAGACCTGCCTCTTCCAGCAAAGATTTTACTGCAACTACCTGACCCCAGCTAACTCTTCCCTGCTCTCAGACACAATTGAATTAATACAGTCAAAATGAAGCTTTTTCTGCTTTACTCAAATAACCTACAGAAACCCTCTGAAACTGAGGGCAATGGGCAGCAGCAGCTCTTCTCATCTTCTTGTAACACATAGGGACTACAGCATTAATCCTGACACTGAATTAATTCTTCAGGGAAATTGATGGATCCTAAAGTACATAGAAATAAAAAGACCACTGTGCATCCTATCAATTACCAGAGCACCAAAATTATGGTTCTCAAATTATTTTATTTACTACAACACCTTTGCTCACAACATTAGAGTGTACCTTATCAGAGCTACTCTGACTGAGGAATCCATTTCAGGTCCTTGCTGTATACTATATTTAAAAGAAATTCTTTTCAGGAATCATCTAAATGACAAGCTTGTGCTCTTATTTCAGAAAGTAGTTAGGAACACTTTAGAAGTTTTACATAAGAATTTTAATGAGGCTTTAGTGATTTTGCTATCAGAGTATAGTAAACGCAGCCCTGATTTTTACTGGAAATTATTGTCATATTTTTGGGGGAAATTTAGCTAGTGGGTATCTGTAACTGTATTTGGCATCAGCAAAGATGTTCATTTGATTGTTCTCATTCCCACTGAATTCCAAGTTCCTTTTGTTAATTCATTTTGTTTCTGCAGACTTGTGAAAAAGAGTAAGCCAGTATATGACTTTTCTGCTTACCTACTTAACAAAAGCAAATCCTTTTTAATTTCCAGATCAACATGAGACACCTCAGTTGTGCCTTTGCATTCAGGAGAGTTACACATTGTGACTGAGCTATGCCTGCCAGCTCAGCCAGGAGCAGCTCCCACAGTGTGACAGGTCCTGAGCTCACTGCCAGGACAGCTCGGAGCAGCACTCAGGGCACTCCAAGGCTGCGCCTTCCCACGAGCCACAGAAACTGCCTGGCTTGACTGATACCCTTCCCTGGCTCCAGCCTGGCTTCCTTGGGATGAGGCAAACCAAAACTAACCCATAAAGGAAAATGTCTGTGTGAAGGATTTGGGAAACACGGAGAGAAACCTAAAATAGCTTGCTCAATCTCGGTCTTCTCAGAGCTTTACCTCACCCCATCCATGGGGATTTTTGTGTAACTGCAATAGAAGTAAAACTGGAGTGAAAACTTGAAGACCTGCTGCTACTTAACTGAGAGACTTATCATATTTTTCTATGCAATTAAAGAATCACACAGAATCACAGAATGTGTAGGTTGGAAGAGACCTTCAAGACCTTCAAGTCCGACCCAGCCCTAACACCTCAACTAGACCATGTCATCGAGTGCCACATCCAGTGTTTTTTTAAACACATCCAGGGATGGTGAGTCCACCACCTCCATGGGCAGACTATTCCAGTATTTAGTCACTCTTTCCATGAAAAACTTCTTCCTAATATCCAACCTATATTTCCCTTGACGCAGGCTGAGACTGTGTCCTCTTGTTCTGTGAGTTGCTGCCTGGAGAAAGAGACCAACCCCCAGCTGTTTCCAACCACCCTCCAGGAAGTTATAGAGTGATGTGATATGAAAGACATTAATACTGCTTTTGCTTCCCTGAAGCACAACAGGTTCAGCTAGTTCAGTCCGACAACTCTTGGGAATGATACCCCATTGAGCCAGTGGGACCTATGTCTGATTTGCGTTCCAGGATTTTAAGCAAACAATACGTTTGTATTCAGTGTATTCAGCAGAGAGGATCTGGAGTCAATTAAATCTGTAAAACAGAAATGGACCAACACTGAGGAAGATCCAACAGCTCAGTCATGCCTGGCAATCTTCTCCTCCAGAAGCATGTGACCAAATTACAAGTCAAATAAAATGCATGAATATTTCATTATAAAGAACTTAAAAATAATTTCAAAAGAATTTAAAAAATAACTAAAATCAAAAAACCCCTACAAACCAGCACACATATTCTTGCTGAAATGCTGAATTTGCCCCTTCAGCCTGCCTTATTTTATAACTAACCTTTCCCAACACAACTTAGTTGAGAAATGGCAAGATCAGAATTCTAGAGACTCTGGTAACACTCTCAGACTGACACCTTTATTTAAGTAGAAAGCTCATGTGCAGATTTTATTTCTGGAAAGCAACTTAGGCCTTTTGAATTTTACTATAAGCAAACATTTAATAGTCACAACCAAAATTTAAAACAAGGTGAATATTTTGAAAGAAGGCCATTTTATGAAATCCTGGGCAGTCAAATAATGAATTATGCCACTAACTTTAAAAAATGTGAGGAAAAAGTAGGGAAAAAACCAAGCTATAACTTGCTTATTTTTGCCTTTCTCCATGACCAAAATACAAAATGTTGATTAAAACATGACTGTTTAATCATAAATAACATCAAGACATAAGTGCCTCATTCTTCATGATTTGTGGTTAGACGTGGCAAGCAGTCCCTCATCCAGAAGAGAGAGCTTCCAAATTTTCCATGAAGAAGTATTTATAAAAGTACCCTTATAATTTATTCTACATTTACATGCTGAGTTCCTCAAGACCACTCAGGGTTATATATTGGTGGACATTAACTCTTGGGGAAGAGAAGAGCTCAGCAGCATCACTGCAGCCTTTGGTTAATCAGAGACAGCTGAGGTGAGGAATGAGCCTGCAGAATGTTCACATTTCTGAGAATTAAAGACTAGAACAACAACATCAGAGAGATTCAGAGCTTCACGTGCACCCACAGCACCTTGTCCTGTGTTTCAGTGGGAGCAACTGAGCACCCCTCCACCACACTGGGGCCCGGGCTGGCAGGCAGCAAGAGGCAGGCGTGGGAAGAGAGGGAAGAGCGTATCTCCCTGCATGATGGGGCACCTGGAAATGTCAGATGGAGACCTCTGTCAACACGCTGTCCTCCTGTGCTCCTGGCAGCCAAAAGGGAGGATGAGCTGAGAGCAAAGCAGAACAAGCCAGACAGAGCTGACAGAGCAGCGCCGTGGGTGCTGCGATCCACGTGCCGATGTGTTCTGACAGCGCGGGTCGGGGAGAGCTGCCCCACAAAGCCGACACAAATGCCAGACTGGGATCAGCAGCTCCACTCCAAAGTGCAAAGTGCAGTCTGGAAAAGCCAAAGGTGCAGGCTCCATCCAGCATGGCACAGAAGAGACTGTGGTACAGAGTGACAGACAGTGTGGGAGTTAGCACAGTTTGTTATTCATTCAGTAAGATGTTACCCAAAACAGAAGAACAAAAAAAGTGTCTGAAGAGCAATGTTTTGCTTTAGAGCTATGCAAGTGTGGGGGACTTTTTCCCTTATATTTCAGAATTCATAAATATACTAGAAGTCCTATAAATATATTTCCCTAACCAGATTTTATTAAAAGCAAAGAAATAAAATTTTGATGAAGTATTAAAAAGCTTTTGCCACTCTCCTCTTCTTTCTGCTTGTCTGATGTGTGAGTCTATTAAGGCTTCAGTGACAACTATTCCAGCCCAGCTATAGAAGGTACAGAAATAGGCCAAGTAATAAATCCGGCCTTTACAGATAAGGATGCACTGAAATGGCAAGTTCCTACAAGTCTGACATTTTCATGTTGTTATTGGGGTAGTCAGCTTACAGCCACCATCAGTGGAAGTTCCAGTGATTTCAATGTCATCTACCATGATGTATTTATTCATCAGCAAGAAAGTAAAAGAAAAAGAAAAATAATCATTTGCTTTTCCTGTCAGAAAAAGGTAAAAAGACAGACAGATATTACAAAACAAAGCTGCACTTTTGAGAATTAGAAAGTTTAAAATCAAATCCATTACCTTAGATAACCAGGACAATCCCAGGAAATACTCATTACCTTATAGTTGGGTTTGGGGTTTTTATCTCTTCACTCCCGCTATGCATTTAACATCTTATTGTTCCCTGCGTTTCTTTTGACAAATGAAACATCTTTAAAGTAAATACAACAGAACTGCATCCATGCAGCATATATGTGCACATGTGTGTTCCAAATAAGGCTTTATCTCTGTGACATCACATGCCCTGGAAAAGGCCTGTTCAGACACTTCAGCAGGACAATCCGCCTTGAGAGCCACAGCCCAGGTTCTGCAGCAGCCTCTGCTCTGAGGATGGGAGAGCTGACATGCAGATCCCATGCTGTGCATGCCTGCAGAAATCTGCCTCAAACATGTAATTCAGTGACTTCTGTTTGTTCTTTCTGTGTCCTGAAAGCTGCCTGAAGGAATATCGTGTCACATCATTGTGTGCAAGCATGTTGGCTTCCTCTTGAAAAACACACACACATACACACACACAAATAGCTTCTCCTCAAGCAATGATTTATTTGCTGGTTGGCTCAAAATTTATTCTAAGGACAAGTCTTAATATTTTCATGTTGGCAAAGTCCATCTTAGTAAGAGTAAAAATAGCAAGAGGAGGGCATGTGAAGCACACTTTTCCTTTCCTTATTTTTAAAATAATTTTTCTTCTAGATTAAAAATCCATGATATGTCACAACCTCCTATAGGGCACATGCAACCTTTAGTCACTAAGTAGTACTACCTGGCTATAAATTTTCCATTGCAGGCTCGGTACATGCACTTAAAAATAGCCTTGTGGTAAATAACACCATTTGTAACTTCACCATTGTGCATCATGCAGCCAAATGTAATTGCAGATGAGTTATTTCTGTTTCTGCAGTAGTTCACTGAAATCCTAGCCCTGTTCAAAGGTTGTCTTTAAACTAATTTATCATCATTTGCTATTATAAGACTGCTCCAAATCCACAGTTTCATCACATTCTAATTCACCTTAGGAAGGGGAAGACGCTATTTGATCTCTTGGTCTAATGTTACACCTGGTTTAAAGTCTCTACAAACAACTCCCTGGAAGCAGGCAAACATTGCCATAGGAAATCACCACACACAAAACCCCAAAAAGCCCTGAAGGATCAATCTATTTGATGCACTTCTATTTTAATCCACTCTTTGGTAACTGAGGATGGTTAAATACCTCCAAGTTTCCCATTATCTGCACCATGAAGAAAATAGCAGTGGAGACGTATTTTGCATCTTCAAACTTTGTGACTTGTCATCTCCTCACTGAGCTTGCAGTGTCTCCTAGTCCAGTTATTGTATTCAGAGGTAGGACCCCGTTTCTCTCTTTTATTCCTTTGTTTTCTTTAATCATCTACTAGTGGCAACAAGCTGCATCACCCTTCTCTCTTATTGCAGTCTTTAAATGGCCTTCAAATGCTGGACTCTTGAATTCTTGTGTCAAAAATGCTGGAGATTTGTAGCTTTTCAGCTTTTTCCATGGTGCAAACGTTCAAGGAATAATCACCATAGAGTAAAATTTCCACCAAGCATCCTCTACACACTGCTACCTGGAGATAAACAAAACTGATTGTCATAGTCCAAAATTTAACTCACTGGAAAGAACACTTCAGAGGCAATGATTAATACATGTTTTTTAAAAACAAAGAAACAAAACACCTAAACTCTTCAGGGTAGTGGTCACAGCACCAAACTTGTCAGAGTGCACAAAGCATTTGGACAATGCTCCTAGGCATGGTGTGATTCTTGGGATGACCTGTGCAGGCCCAGGACTGGACTCAGTGATCATGATGGGTCCCTTCCAACTCAGCATATTCTGTGACTCTATGGAAAAAACTGAGGATCCAAAAAAAAAAGTCTATCAGGAAGCCTTATCCAATTTTTTTAAAAAAATATTAATATTTGGCCAGAATGTTCTAATTCTAGCTAACTCAGGCTTGCTGAGAAGTAAGTAAAAATGTCAATTACCCTTTCAAGATTTATGTTTGTGGTACATCCCTTTTGTCTCATTATATTTTGCTTCTTTTGTAAGGAAAAAAACCCAAAAAACAGGAGGGAAAACGCAACTGACCAACCACATAGCCCCAAGAAAGCACAGGGAGCTCTTCAGACTATATGTAAACTTCATATCAACAACTTCAAATCTACAGCTGAGACTCAATTATCCTAATTATCTTTTCCAACCTGAATGATTCTATGCACTTAATAGATGCTAAATAGCATACATTGATAATTGCTAATATTGATACCATTAAATTAACACACCAACATTAGTCCCTGGAGAAGAGGGGGTCAGGTGTTCAGCTCCCTACTGTCTTACAGATGTTTTATACATTTTCTGGAGTGAGAGTAAAATTATACCACAATGATCTGGTCTCTTGTCATGGCTGTAAATGACTGCACACATTTCAACACAGTCAGAAGTAGCAGTGACTTTGACTTTGGGATCAAAAGATCCACAAACTTTTTCTCTCCTAGATTATTTTGCTTCAATGACAGCAGACTCAATCAGGATAAATGTCTCCAAAATACAGGCAGCCTTAAAGTGCTAAATCCATGGGCAATTCACAAATGCCAAATCCCTCTTTTCATTTCACTGTTATGAGGCTGCAAAATTGGATAAGGAAATCATTTTATGTGTCTTTTTTTCTCCCTCCTTTGCCTTTTTGGATAACTAGTTTGTGGTGTAGGATTTCACAGGATGGGAATAGGAAAACTGGTGGAAATTACTCATTTTTCTGCTTGCCTCTATGTGTTTATTGCCTGGGATTAACAGCAATGGTTTTCTCCTTGAATTGAGAAAGCAGGAAAAATCTAAGATGAAAGAGCGCAGTAGACGAAAGGACTCATTGTAATGTCTTAATTATGAAAAAATATACTCTCTTAGCTATTAATTGGGCTCAACAGTGGTCATGACACCTCTCTCACTCCTTCACAGACACCTCTGCCAAAGGAAGAAGACAGATTATAACACATTCCCTGCACTGAGTTCCTTCTTACCTATCTGGCTCACCTCTCCAGACATAGGACAAGAGTTTTAATGAGGAAAACCACTACTGACATCAGCACACATTCTTAGGATTCCCTGTTATTCTTTAGAGCCCACTCAGAACCATTCCCTAAAAGAGCACAAGTGACAGCAGCATCTTAGAAGAGGAGCCACACAGCCTTCCCCACCACCCAAAACTTGTAACATATTGATCCCCAGGGACTTGCATGGTCTCCCTTGGAATATGACACATTGATCTATTTCTCCTATAAAGGCAGTTATGTTACAGCACCATGGAACTTAAGGGTTTTAATTCACATTAAAAATGAAAAGTTAAAAAAGCAAACCAAAAATATTTCAAGCATAGCTGTTTATTTTGGCTGAGCTCTCAACTGTGTGGAAAATATCCCACTCCCATTGTAATATTCAGATGACAGCTGGGACAGCCACATCATTATAATTTTCTGGGGTGGAATAGAATTGATAAATAGTTCAGGGAAAAAAATAAAATAATAATTTCAGCCTTGCATGTAATTCGATTTATTTTCCCAGACAGATTTACATAGGCATTACCCACAGCAATGAAATAAAAATTCGCATCCCAGAGGAGTTTCATAAAAATGTCAGTAGTGAACTACTGAAATCAAACTTTCATGGCAGTTTTCAGGATTACACTGATTGCAGAAGAATATGAGTGAACATAAGTTTTGCCCTTAGCAGGCCATGTAAACAAAGTGAAGAGCTGTTAAAGTGTGTGAGCTGTGAATACTGTGTTTAAACCACATATTCCTGGACAGGTGATAGCACTTTCATAAATGAGTGAAAGATCTTGCCATGCAGGTCTCTGAATTCCAGATTGCTTTAAAGTATATTTTAACATGTATCATTCTGGAAGAACAGAACAAAATTCACTCATCAGCTGAAGATCATTTTAGCTACAATGTCTTGCAGACTAAAAAATCTGCAAGTAAAAATTAAATAAAGAGGTCCAAAACAAAAGACAAGAAATAAAAACTCTCACCAAAATAAACCCCCAAAAAATCTGCAGAACAATCTGAATCCATGTGGAGACAGGCCCATCATCTTTAAAACAAGACATTTGGTGGAGTTTGGCAGGCAAACAAAACAAACACAAGTCTGGCAGAAGTAGCTCACTTGGGAGAATAAGGAATAAAATATGATTGCTCATTCTGGTAGAGGTGGGGAGAGGAATGGTTGTAGTATGTGAATTTTGGAACTGACCCATAGAGCTGGGTAAAAATGAAAACATTTGGAGACATGAAATGGAACGCATTAAAATAAATAAGAGAAAGATAGGCTCAAGTCAAATTGTGTTATGCTAAGTGAAAAAGTTACTTCCATCTGGCCCAATGATGGAAAGATGCCTATGCGTCTATTTAAGACTCATAGTTCAAAATCATGAAGAAAGAGTCAAGTGATTGAGCTATACAACAAACCCAGCCCCTTTCCTCAATTTAATCTCTGAAAGGGAATGAAGAAAGCATTTCCTCAGTAGTACATAGCATAAATCTGTGTGTATTTTGAATCCTGAGAAGGGTCAAAATGAATCCATATATACTGAATCACAGAATCATGAAATTTTTCAATGCATTATTTCACAAAAAAAAAAAAAAGAAAAAAAGAAAAAATAACCACAAAAACATTCCACAATGTGTTTGAGCACATCTCTAAGCAAAAGTCACGATTTTTCTCTTGATGGAAGGATAAGCAGAAGATACAATTACTGTTACACAGATATATCCAAATCCTTCAGATTTTCCTCTGCAGTTTCCTACTAGCCTAATCAGTGTTTACTTCTGCCCACTATCAGCATGTGAATAAATGACTTTGGGTAGTATGAACTACAAAACCAACATTTGTGAACTCTCTCTTTATTAGTATTGGGCCTAATTCTGCAAAGACTGAAGGATGTTCTCAAGGTTCAGTGGGACTTAGGAAAATAGTAATGATCACTCTTCTATATGTGAACCTAAAAGCAAAAGGGTGATGAATGTGGAAAAAAATCCACACTGGAGTACTCACGTAAAATGAGAAGGGGTTAAAAGAATGTCTACAATATTTAATACAGATATCTCTACAGCCACAGGCTGTACTAAATTCTGCAGTGCACACCAGAATTTTTATCTTCATTAGAGAGAGTGCCTGTTCAACAATTTACATCTTTCACTTAAATAATGGGGCATTTTTTGTTTAATAAATGAAAACAATTTTGGGAAGTATAAAACTATTTTAAATTACTATATTTTTTTTGAAGAACAGCTCTCTCTGATCATGTTTCTGAAGATGGAATGAAAATTTAAGTGAATTTCTTCCCAAGCACAAATTCCAGTTTCTCACTTCACACAAGCTTTTGGATACCATCTTGCAAGAGATGTTCACCTTTACTTTGTAGCTATTATCAACTTAAAACATGCTGGATAATTTATTCTGTCTATGTCTATTTTTTGAATTCAGGGTACTTTAAATGAAACAATAGGAAAAAAATAAAAACCTGTAATATGCAGCCTTGAAATCCAGTCCCAAATCAAAAAAATATTAAAAAGAGTGATTTTTTTTTTAAAATTCTACATGGAATGGAGTAACAAGTGAAATATTTCAGCATTGGAAAAGGGTTATTTTTAGTTGAAAAAAAATAGCAAGCATTGGGCAAAAACCAAAATTGTGTTAAAAAAGAAAATCAAAGGAGGGGCATTAAAGGTGACTGACCAAAGTGTTAAAAATCCATGCAGTGTTGCTGTGTGGCTGAACAAATAATCCTGAATATTTGGCACATGTAACCAAAAAAAGTGCCAACATGGACAGAAGAAGCTAATAACATGATGAAAGAAAAGGCTGATGATCTCCCCCTAGACTCGTGTGGTCTTGTTTTGCCACAGAAGTTTCATGGTTATTATAATGAATATTGATTCAATTAGTACATTAAAAGAAAACAACCCAAAACCCACAATACAAAAAACCCTACCTCCCTTCCCTCCTCCCCCCCAACTTCACTCCCCACCCCAAAAAACAGTGTTCTTTCTATACCACCAAGACAAAGAAAACAGGTCTCCAAATATTTGAAGGATTTTTACCCAGGGCTTTTTTAGCCCTAAGTCTCTTTCTCACAAGCCTTCTGCTCTTACTGACTCTCCCAACACTTGTTCATTTCTGGAAAAACAAAAATGGGCATATGCATGTCCCTGCTTTTTGTTTTTTTCCATATTTTCTATTTTTTTAATTACTTCATGCCCACAGTGATTAGTAGAAATACAACTAAAATCCTGCTCTTTGCTGAGATTAGAGTGATATATAATTGTACTAATTTAATGCTGCTTCCTACAGAGAATTTTCATATTTTTAACCTAATGGGAACATCAATGCTAAACTATTTTATCCCGTTATACTATATACTGCAGAAAAATCACTGCATCTGAACATTAGTTCTCCATTATAAAAACCATAGATACAAACCCTTGCCAGGGAAACAAAGGCAGAAATTCAGCCTAGGCTCTGGTTTGTGATTATCTGGAAGCTAGGGTAATGGACATTTTGGCTTGAAATAAACTGATTGGAATGAAGCACTAGAATAGCTGATGGTAAGGAGGCACATTGGCACTGCTCTGGAAAGCAGCTCATGTTCTGCATAAGCAGGAAGGGCAGTTTCAGCTAATGCACATTGTTAGAGTGAGCAAATGAAATCAGGAATTGCACATCCTCAGCAAACTGACCCATTGTTGTGTCATTGCTCTGAAACAAAACTTGGACTCAAACAACACTCACACAACTAATTAGTAAATATATATCTGTAAGTATTTAATCCCATGCAAACTGGTGAAATTAGGGACACAAAACATTTGGTGCCAGGGCCAGACAATGCTCTCTTTCACCCCGCCAATGGATGCACCAGTAAATGCTCATCACTAAAAAGAAGCAGCTGCCTCCTCCTGTGACCAGTGCCCTGGCAGATCCTGCACTGGTTTGGACTGATGCTAACCCAGCAATTTTGCAATCTGCATCTCTTATCCTTCCATGCCCAACATCCAAGTCCTTTGTGGGGCGTCAAACAAGATCTTTATGTGGCATCAACTGAGATCTGGTCCGAGTTGATCAAACAGTCTAAGACCTTGATAAAGACAGAAGAGTAGAAATACAACTGGGTGTGGTCAAAAAAACCTTTCTGGAAGATTATAAGAGGAAAGTTGTTAGCACTGTAACACAGCCCACTTCCATCTCCTTATTTAGAGACTAGTCTGTCTTCAGAAATTTGTTTTGCATAAAGGAAGGTGGGTCAGCTTCTTTGAAGAAAACTCAATATACACAGTGATATTAACGTAAATTCCCAATAGATTTATGGGACAATATTTAAAATTAATGCCTTTGTGAAATTACCTGTTTTCCTAAATGTTTACAGGATGACAGACAAGTTTAAGGAACTTGTGTTCTCTGATCTCGTTTCAGGGCCCCCTCACATAAGCATTGAAATGATGAAAGAAATACATTTTTTTTATTGTTTTAGCATTTCACAATGTTATGCTTTTCTATTCTAAAATATGAGGGAAGTGACATAAAAAGTAAATTTTAATAGATCTTGGATTTCTCTGGTCAAAATAATTAAATATTTTCTGACTTTTTAATCAATGCTGTACTTTCATTTCTATGTATATAACAAACTGTCAGAAAACCATCTGGGTGTGATTTATCTAAGTTTTTTACTGTTCACTGATTTACAGAAATGAAAAAAAAAAATTGCCTTTAAAGGAAAATATAAGTAATCCAGACATTTACCAAACATCCAGGAGCCAAAACAAAAGGAAGCTTCAGAAAGGTATTACTTACAATTGGCAGTACAGAGTCATTCAGATATGTGTAATTTGCTTCCCAACACGCTGGCTCTAAATTTGAAAGCTAGAAGCCATTCAGGTGAGATCTAGAGCCTACACGCAGATATGCTGAAGAATGTGAAATATACACCTGGAGTTAGGAACTATTCCCAATTTATTCCAGCATGGCAGGAGAAAAGCTGGCAGAGTCTACTAAGGTCCTTTTTCTTTCCCAGGATGGATGAAGGGGCAAAATAAAAAGCAAAAGTTTGTAGGCAACATATTTGCTGTCCCATTGGATGTCCTGCCCTTAGCTTAGATGGTGCCACCAGCACAAAATTGCTGTGCCACAGCCCAGCATCAGCACCACAGCCTTGTCCCCAGATGTGGGGCTACTCCTGCAGAGCAGCACTGCTCAGTGGCATTTAGATGCTTCATTCACAAGTAAAGCAAGGAAGCAGGTCAAAATTTCTCCTACTAGAATGGAAGTTTTGATCCACTGCCTCCACACAAGGCTTGGTCAAAGTTTTGTAACTGTTTTCTTGGGACCTTTTGTCGCAGCCGTCAGTGAATCAGCTATTTCATGCCATACTTTCCATATGCACATGTATTTTCCCTTGTCTCCCCTTCTGCTGTAACACAGCAGTGTGCACTAAAACTGAGGAATGCAACTCCTCTTCAAGCCTTTGTGTTCCTAGCACTTCATCCACAAAGAAATTCAAGCAGGCAATAAACTTTTCTCCCTCTGTGCCATTACTGGTAATGGTAATCTGTTCAAGAAATTGTCTGCTGCTGCTGAAATTGCAATAACCATCTCATTTGCAGCAAGGCAGTCATATTCAAACATAAAATGCAGTAGAATGCAACCTCTTGAGACAGTACTATATTAAAGTTACTAATAAAGGCCCCAACTCCTTTTCCATTAAAAGTACAGTGACTTTCTGCTCAATTCAATGCAATTTGAATTGGGTCTAAATTACTCTTTTTAAACATGAGGTCAAACTTTCATCATGTGCCCTAGGAGAAGCCTAGTAATTCTACCCTGGGTCTCCTTTCTGTTGGGCATTAATGGTTTTTACACTATATTCATCAAAAGAATTTTACTGCATGGTTATAAATTGTTTTTTCTTCCAAAACATAAAGAACATATTATAATCAGAAAAAAGCAAGCAATGATTGAATGCTGTATAGTTTTGAATCTTTACTTGATTTTCTTGGCCAGGATAAAGTAAATCAAAGAATCTAACAAACTCAGCAGTTTATGGCTTTTTCTTACCCATCTCCTTTGAAGCAAAGAATTGAATACTATTAGAAAAGGTGATACCACATAATTCAATATCAAGATTTTTGGTAAGATGCTGCAACATCATCCCTTTTTTTTTTTTTTTGAAAATTTCTGTCATAGTCAGAAAGTCATCAATTAATACAAAAATCAGGCTTTGCTCTACTTTAGCTATTCTACCTTCCAGAATGGTATCATTCAATTGACATTCAGAAGGAAGATATTAAAGCAAAAAAACCCCAGACACTCTTGCCGACGTACGTGCATAGAACTTCTGTCTTTAGAGAAGTTTCCTCTGACTAGGGACCTCAACTGCACATGGGCCAAAAATACAATGATGCTGATCCATAGAGAAAAAAGTCTACTTCCCAAAGTTTTCTTTCTCAATGGTCTTCTTTCTCAAGCTACATAGTGAGTCACAAAGGAGATATTTGTTTAATGCTCACTTCACTTCCCCATGCTTTTGCTTGAAACAATTATGCTGAGCTGTATCAATCAGTTTCAGCTCAGTGGTCAGGGCACAGAATTTATTTCAGGAAGTTTCAGGTTCTGCTGACACACCATCTGATTTTCACTTCTGCCAGAAAGGTTTTTTTTTTTTTTCTTTATTCAAAGACTATTTGAGAGATGGGAAGAAATAAATGGCCTATAAAACTTATACACTTACAGAGAGCAAAGAAGAAAAGAAAATAAAGAGATGAGAATTTTTTCTTGCTGGGCGACTACAGAAGGAATGCTAAATTTATGTGTGTCACTCTTGTCTTATAGAGGATATCAACAGGTCACTAAACAAAACACTAAGAAACTGTAACAATGTTCCAAATAAAATTGAAGATACTGAAGGTTCCCATACCCTGGACTTCAGGAAGAAAAACAAAGGCAGGCATGTAGTCTCCACTTACAGTAGACAGAATGCATGACCTCCTAAGAGAACTATATCAATAGATAAACAAATTCTTTTTTAAACCTTGGAAACACATAAATTCTGGTGCATAAAACTTCTCTACTGGCACCAAGGACAACCTGCTGGGTCTTCTCTGATTGCAGGTAGTAAATGTAGTCAGAAGTTATAGAAAAAAATTCCAGGATCTTTGCCAATCAACGGGATTGTTCACAATGCAAAACAAAAGGAAAGATGGTCTAGCAAAAAAAATGGGGGAGAGGGCGATCACAAAAATCTTGGCTATAAGGGGCAGCCAACACAACTGAATGATTGAGAAGCTCTGTATCAACACATGCAAATATTCTTGGGGGACACTGGATTCATCTATATTAGCATTTTAATGCATTAATTTTGTAATAAAAAGTTTTCATTGTACCAGTCCTCAATGTCACATGGTTTGTTCTCAAGCATCTTGCACACTTGAAGTACTTTATCTCCTGGCAGAACTCAGACTGAAGTCACACAGGAGATTTTATCCAGCACATCCAGGCTGTCTCTCTCCTTTACAATATCAGGACCATCCCACCCAGCCTCTCTTCCCTCTCAGGTTTATCTCCAGCTGCAGAACAGTCTCTTCATGCAATCCAGCAATCCAACCACCAGTTCGTCCCTTGGTCAGCCAGAGCTCCTTTCTACAATCCTCATCTTATCTTAGTCCTGTGCCCACTCCTATTTAGCCATGCAAATACAACATTTTTACTTGCCAATTAACTAATAACTCCCATCCACCTGTCCAGTTCCTATCCCTTCTGAAGTTTAATCCTGAATGTTGAATTCATATTGCTGTGCTAACTGATCATAACAGGATGTTCACTAGAAAACATGACAGGCAAATTCCTTGGGCTCAGTTCCTCTGGTTGTACTGGCTTGACCTGTTCAACTCAGGGCAGCAATTTCAAGGAAATTCCCGTCCTAAGGGAGGCAAACATCCAATACATATGTAATCTTTTGGAAATGCAGCTGCTAAAAAATCTAATAAAACTTGACCAAGAATGCGTGAAATGCAATTTTTCAAATATTCATAACTTTGCCAAATGTGGTGGATTTTTACAGGCACAGTAAAAAAGCATATCCAGGCTATAAACTTCAAATCCCTCCACTACACAAAGAAAAACCAAGATGCTCAGAAGGAAAATGTACCTAGACATTTAATGTCAGCAAAAACTACTAATATTGCAAGATATTTGCTGAAAGCCTGGCAGTTCCATCCAAACAGTAAACTGACAATCTAAGAGTTTCAAGTACTAATACAAAAATCAGCCCCAACCACACAGAATAAAAAACTTTTGCAATCCTCAGCCATAAACTTGAAAATTTTCTATTAGAGGAACTGAACAAGACTTTGATTTCTTTTTTATCCCTGAAGAAGTAAAATTAAAATATATTTTAATTCTAAACAGATACCTCACCAGATTCACCACACCATCTGGTACCATGCAAATTACATTGCTGACTTTAAGAAAGGCCTGGAATTTTATCTTCTTTTTCACCTGTTGATGAACATTACTATCATATTATATACAGTACCTAATAAAAACTAAAGAAGAAATGAAAAATGAAAGAAGTCACAGACATTTGATGAGACAGGCAAGACAGCCACACTGAGCTAAAACTTCAGCATCTCATACCTAAGTACAAGTATTTTAAACAAGTCCTACAGTGAGAGCACAAATGGATTTTCTGCAAGTCCTCTGAGCTCTCCTTTGGGCAAAACACAAAGGCTGTGTGTCCTCCTTGGCTGAATAACCCCACAGACAACAGCCACGCTAATATTCCTCTACATTGTCCTAGCTGGAAAACCTACTGCTCCCTATTAATGAATCCCACCGTAGGTCATCATTTCAAGAGGAAACAGACTCTAGAAGAGGAGTGGAATCCTTTAAAGCATCAAGATGTACTGATGTAGAAATGAAAAAGCTGTTGCTGCTTAGTGGCCTCATTAATTAAAAGTGCCTACAATGAAGGACATCTCCTTATAGCAGGTCCTTCTCTGCAGGGTAAATGGTGCTGTATAGCACGATCTGAGCCACACCAACAGGAGCTGCCATTTGAACAGTACTGCAGGCACACTGTGTAAAAAATTGGCCCACTGTGTAAAGATTAATTATCTTGTTGGTTTTGTTTTCCAATTAGATATTCCCAATAATTTATCCTCTTCTATTACTTTCAAGATATTTTTAGTGAGAAAACTGTTTGCACAGATGCAAAGTAAGACTATAATTTAGTAAGCAACAGGCATCCTTCCTTAGCCTTACCCTCCCTGAAGCTGCTCCTTCCTTTAGGAGGAACAGCCAAAATCCAAATCATTCCATTTTCCATACATGCAATTCCCATAACTGCTAGGCAAGCCCACAGGCCATTTGGCTGATTTTTATTTTTTAATTTTTTTTTCTATTAGAGCATAAATTTAATCTTGGTCATTATATCCAAAGGCCCCTCTGGGTTGAAATTTCTTTTTTCTTTTTTTTAAAAAAAGGTATTTCAAGCTTATGGAATATATTTATCTGATCTTCAGTACTGCTCAGGTAAAAGCAATAGATCTTAAAAATGCCTCTGGGAAAAAAAAACCAAAAAAACACATGCAAGATTTAGGTAAATAATCTGGACAAGCTCAGGCCTCTTCAGACTAAAATGATGTTAAAGATACGTCAGTCTTACGAGACCAGTAAGAATACCTGTTAGTAAACTGAACTGAAAAGGTTCAGTTGAGTTTTGATGGCAAAAGATTTGTTATGATCAATTACAGTGGAACCTGGAGGCATTTATGCTGAGGTTTATAACCATAGCAGCAGCAGCTAGGAGGGAGCAATTAGTTAAGTAGGGGAAAGTCAAGGCAAATGACTCTCCAGTGCTGCCTTTTGTACAGTGTTGCACAATAACAACTTTAGTGCACAAATCCAACTTCTCTGTTTATGAATTAGAATCCTGTCTTTGCCAGTCTTTCACTCCATGTGCTGCTAATCTTATATTCACTGCTACTGAGCACAGCCTGCATCAGAGCATATCTGGCTGCATTCCTAGTACATTGTACCAATAAATATTAACTCCCCTACTCCTCTAACTCCTACAAAATAACTCTGCATGAATTGTTTATATACGTTTATGACCAGCATTTATGAGAAATCAGGCTTTATTCTATAAAGTTCTGATACCCGTCTAGAAAACTAAGATAAAGTAGCACTCTGCCAGCCAGCACAACCAGCTAATTTCATTTAAAGGGAATTCTTGGTGCATTTTTCTTTGGTCAAGAGCTACAAGATTACTGTGATGAGCAAGTATATTTCCTGGCATTAACTTTTTGTCATATAGTAGAATCACAGAATGAGATGGGTTGGAAATGACCTCAGAGATCATCTAGTTCGAATCCCTCTGCCATGGGAAAGGTTATCTTCCACTACACCAGGCTGCACCAGCTCTGGTCTTGAACACGTACAGCAGCATCCACTGCTTCTCTGGGCAACTTGTTCCAGCATCTTGACACCCTCACAGTAAAGAACTTCTTCACATTTAATCTAAACCTACTCTCTTAGAGTTCAAAGCCCCCATGTCCTATGGCTACATGCCCTTGCGTAGCTTTCTCTCTACCTCTCTTGTAGGTCTGCTTAGACAGTGCATGGCTGCTGCAAGGTCTTTCCAGAGCCTTTTCTCCTCCAGAATAAACAACCCCAATTCTCTCAGTCTGTCTTCTCAGGAGAGTTGTTCCAGCCCTCTGATCATCTTCAGGGACTCTTCTGAACTCACTCCAACAGGTTCACAACTTTTTATGTTGGTGACCAGAACTGGACACAGGTGGGGTTTCACAAGAGTGTAGCAGAAGAGGAGAATCACCCCCACAGCCTTCTGGCCACACTGCTTGTGGCACAGCCCGTGACACAGTTGGCTTTCAGGACTGCGAGCGCCAACAAAAATATTAAACAGCACCAGTGTCAGTGCCAGCACCTCAGGGATGTCACTTGGTATATTTGATCACCTTACTTACAGACCTGTGCTGTTAGATAAACCTAACCTCCATCTGTCTACAAAGCCACCTTTCCTGCCCTTACAGAAAGGCTTTTTTTTTTTTCCTGTAGGCTATATTTCCCTCAGTTGTCATTTGAATAAAATCTTTGCCTGATCTGAATTAAGCAATAATACAAATTTTAAAATTGCAAAACCTTTTAGTGACAGTCTCTACTGGGCAAAGCAGAAAATTTCACCTAAAAAATCAAATGCTTGACCAAGCTACAAGAACAGCACTACTACTTTTTAAGGAGACAATGAGATCTTAAATTCAGGGTAATTTTATTGATCAAACCATTCTAAGAAAACCACTTGTCATTACTAGCAGGATCATCCATCAGAAAGGACTGTTTGGCCAACTCCTTATCCCTATTCCCTAGTTAAACTGCTTAGAGTAAGATGTACAATAGCTATTCAGATCAGATAATATAAACAGGAAGTTTTAAAAAAGAGGAAAACGTACAAATGTACCTACAAAAATTATGTGACCTAAAGCATATTCACAATCATGGTATTTAACAGTACCATTAGACAGTAGTTGACAATTCTGGGCAACTGTGCTCTGGGGAAGCAGAAGTTAGTGTACTAGTATAATTTTACTTAAATTAGCATGATGTAAGGTTTACGCAAAACCTTGAAAAGAGTAAAAATATTATGAATTGTATTGATAGGCAAAAAAAGAAAAGGCTATTCACTTACTCTGATCACTTGCTTTTCCTGCTAAATTACATTTTGCAGAAAAAGATGAGATTAATATTTTTCAACTCTAGGAAGCTAAAATTCAGGTATATAAATCAAAGCTGGTCACCCTGAGCTCACCTACTCACTGGGGAGAGAATCAGACACTTCTAAAAGGTTAGCAATCAGATTTGTCCTTATTTCTTATATTGGCATCTCCAGGGCCTGAGGTGGCAGAAAGAGACAGAACCAGTTGAACAGGGAGGCATTTATTTCAGCTACTACAAAGAGGGAGAGGATAGAGGTGCACCTTTAATATTAACCAGAAAGTCTTAGGAATTCTTTTCTGTACTGATAGATCAGCACCAGACACTCAACAGTCTTCTTTCAAGGAAGGCCAGGAGTCATCATTTTGTTTTAAGTTGAAGCTAGTCGCCCCAATTTTATCCAACATTTTCTCAGAGCATTAGACCACAGACAACTTCAAATGTGGTAAGTTTCTCATTTCAAGGGACCCAAATTCCTCTTTTACAGGCATTGACTAAGTCTTGTGGTATAGAGAAGTCTGGCCCAGAAGCTACCTCAGTTTCAAGTGCGCTTGCAGAGTGGCCACACTTTGTGAACTGCTGGCACAAGAAGGCAGGAAGCTTAAGCTTGAGTCTGTGGCCATCTGCATGGTACGTTTGGGTGAAAATAAGGAGGTTGGGTTTGCAGTCTCTGCAAGGACTGTTGGACACATCAGTAGCTGAAAAACACAAATAGGAAAAATTTCCTACTCAACAAAATTCAGAGTTTAGTTACTGCTAATTTTTTTGAGTTAACAAATATCACCAGTGCATCATGTGCCACAAGCCCTTGAGAAGGCCTGCATCATGGCTGAATAATGCCATAAGGACATGACTCTAAACATCACCTCCCTGGAATATTGTAAAGATTAACTTTAAAAGAAGAAAGCAATCCAAATGCTCATCTAAAAAGAGTAAATTTCAATTAATGTGTTTCCGTATTCTCCTGTTTACTTCCATCACAACCATTGCATTTTAAGCTTTTTGAAGGTTCAGTGACAGCCCCAGCTTTCCTACCACGTTAGTTTGGGACTTGGTCCAAAGGCACATTTAAGACTCCTTTCCAAGTGCATTGGAAGCATTTGTCTTAGTGAAACAGACTTTCTTCTCCCTTAACAAAAAAAATACTATGATACTTGTAAGATGAAAAACATACACATGCCAATCCTCCATGAAAAGCAGTCTGACTACAAATCTGTAGTCTGCTCCCAGGTTTTTCATTTGTTATTTATTTCAAAATAACAAATTCCAACTCACAGATTCTAGTTTTGTGCATTACCATTCGGTAGCTAAAAAAGCAGAAGTTAAAGCAACAGCAGAAGTGAAAGGGAATACAACTCCAAAATAAAAAGAGAGACAAAAAACCCCAAAACCCTGCACCCAAAAACATTGGCTCAAAAAAATCTGTTCAACCAGCATGAGCAGAGACAACCTTGGAGAGCTGACAGGTTGCAAAGCAGATTGCTGGCACTGTATTTTGACTTGCCACAGGAGAGAAATGACAACTAGAACACAACAGTCTTTCTGCAAATATTGCAAGCAAGGGTAAGTGACTTGAAAACAGACTTTAGCAAGTCTCAAGGTGTATCCGAGTCAGACAGAAAGGCAGAAATACATTCAATACATTCTGAAGCCTCAATCTTCTCAAAATAAGTTTATTTTACTTTAAAAAGGCATAAAGAAAGCTTCCCTCAGATCACAGAATCTGACAAGTTGGTAAGCACCCACAAATATCATCGGGTCCAACTCCTGGCCCTGCACAGCACCATCCCCAAGAGTCCCATGTGCCTGAGGCATTATTCAAACGCATCTAGAACTCTGTCAGGCTGGTGCTGGGACCACTGGCCTGGGAGCCTGTCCCAGTGCACAACAACCCTCTGGGTGAAAAAACTTTTCCTGATATCCAGCCTAAACCTTCCCCAACACAACTTCAGGCCATTCCCTCAGGTCCTGTCACTGGCCCTCAAAGAAAGGCTTGTCTGTAAGAAGATGGTTGTCTACGTGTCTGTCTGGCAGCATAGTAACTTATTTGAAAGTTTCAGTCATAATGAGCTTCATTTCACCTTCTCTGTTCCATTTCAAGAGTATTTCTTTCCCTCTAATTCCTAAACTGTACCATGTTTTAAGAAAGATTACCAGACATTTTACCCAGTCATGACAACAAAGTAGAGTAGCATGAATTAAGCTGTTGCAGCACGAACACATCATCTCAACAAGAAGGTTTTAAGATGTTAGGACCTCATTTAAACACTAAGTTAATCAAAAATTCATTGTGTTCACTTAACAAACACATGTACATCATCTGTGACAGTGTCCAAGCTGTTGTGTTACTCCACTTCGAATCAAGCAAGTGTGACGGTTTCAAAGCATGTTCATTCCTTAAGGTACATATGTGGTAAGTACATGGAATTAGAAGAGGACCAGGGCACCCTGTACTGCCAAATTTATGACAGTACAACCTACAATGGGTTTACGGTCCATAGGATCTCTTATCACAGTGTGATAACAGCAATTAATGCCGTAGTCTGTGTTCCTGAGTCTGCTCCCAGTTTGTTCTTCAAGCCTCGAGTGCTGCCCACTGCAGCAATGACTTCAGCTGCAGCAGAACTACCCAACCTCACAGCCCAAGGGATGGTAGCTTCATCATCTTGAAGAGGTTTCCCTCCATCCCATTTCAGCCTAAAATATAAATATATTTAAATAAGCTTTTTAATCAGGATTTATTATACTCATGCCAAAAAACACAAAGTAAAAGCCGGTATGTCATCCAGCTGTAGTGTAAAGTGCTTGTTTCCAGGATGAAAAGAAAGACAAATTTCCTACTATAGTATATTTTAATTTTCCAATGGAAAATAAAGACAAATTTGTAAAGGGAGGGGAAAAAATCCAGTGGGTAAAAAGGGAAACACATAAATAAACTGACATTAGTGAGAATTCCACAAGTCCTTAAACTCATACACAAAGTGTGCGGCAATAATATATTTTATTATGCTAATTTATGCACATAAATTTATAGAGCCTTTATTACCTCAATCTGTGAAATATTTACATCCAAATTAAAGTTGCAGGACTACAATGTTTTCACAGAAGAATCAAATGCCACTTTGGAATATTCCCCCTCAGGTAAATCAAATAATTGAAGTTCAGTGAACATATTTCTGAGAGTTCTCAAATAACAGCAGATTTTCTGTCAAATACACAAAGGCAATATGGAAAGTAAATTAAGATAGAATATAAGGACAGAGAGAGATAATAAAAACAACAACAGATAATGCTCTCTACCAATTGCCAAGGATGATAAAGTGGAAGTTTGGTGGGAATCATTTGCCAGACCCGAACACTAAGACCCATAAAAAAAACAATAATCTCTCAGGAGCAAAATCTTTATTATACATGCACATTTCAGGGAAAACAACCCCAAGCAATACAAAGTGTGCTCAGAAAACAAGAAGCATACCCAGCAACAATCTAATTGTCTCTCAGTGGACACAGCACACTGTAGTAGCAGTATCCCAGCTGATTTCATCAAAGTGCTGACAAGGGAACACAGTCCCAAATTTCTACTGTAGAAAATGCAATACACCTGTGACTCCTATTACCTCAGAGGGAAATCTGTGGCCAGCTTAAGGAGAAGGAGAAAAGCTATTTTTCTATTCTCACCTTGTCTGGCAAGGTAATTGCTTTCAGTAACAGTGGAGATGCATTAAAAGTGGAAGAACACTTGATTTGAAAGGACAGCTTTGCAAGAGAAATATTAATGAGAGAGACTGACATGGGGTAGAGCACACCCTAGAGCACTGATGACAGCACTGAGGCAGACAATGCTAGCCATGCTACACAGAGAATATTTCCTTAGATATAAAGAAAAGTTTTGGGATATATAAGAGAACCAACTGGCTTCTCAATGAGCTTTTAAGTAACTCTCACAAGAAAGGTTTTCAATAACCCATTCAAAAAAAAGAGCTTTTTTTTTTTTTGGACAATAATGCATAAAAGTTTTTTCTGGAGGGCTAAATATAATTTCTATTATTAAAATAGATCTATGGAGAACAGCTGAAGCATTTTATATGGGATAGGGCAGCTCTACACATGAAAGCAAGTATGTCCAAGAAACACGACAATTTAACTGGAAAGATAGCAAGTATAAATCTTGTCTAGCTTATTTTGAGTAAAGATAAGGGAGATTTATTTGATAACATGATCTGTGCATGCTTTCTGTCTTAGGGTCTACTACTGATCAATTTTAGAGATTTCCTTTAAGTGGGCATTTCAGGTCTGATGAGTCTATCTGGTTTCTTCTGAGGGTTAATCTGTCACTTACATAGATAACTAAGGGATTTTAAATGGGAATTTTATTGACCTAATTACTAATAAAAGTCTTAGTGGTGCAGTTGTACATGGTCCTTTACAAACAAAAGATGTGTTCCAGTCTAATGGTACTGAAAGAGAAAAATATACTTAAATTTTTAAAAAGGCTGAATTATTTGTTAGATATGTTCAGTGTTTGTGCAGAAGACTCAATCTTTCCTAGTTATTAGATCATTGCTTTAGTACAAAGACCTGCAAAGATTGCAGTCTCGAGCAGCCATTTTCTGTTGCATACATGCAGTCTATTCCCTTACAATTTTTATAAACCTTTTGTTGTGGGGGAAAACAGATTAAAGAATTCATTTGAACTGATCTGTAAGCAGAATAACCTAATTACATCCATAGCATAAATTCCATGCCATAAATTTAATGTATTGTTTGCATTTCTCTCTTCCAGTTCTTTGTTTAAATGATCATGAACAAGTTTGCTATTCCTAAAGGACTGGAGCAAATTCAATTTGACTTATTCTACAGAAGCCTTTTATTTATTCTTAAAGTTTTATTTGCTGTAGTGTTCGGAGCACTACACAATAGTGTTGTTTGTCATTTGGCACAACTTGAAACAGAATAATAAAAAATTATATTGCTGCTAAGGAGCACCATTATTTACTACTTCATAATTACAACAATTTATGATATGCACACTCAGCAAATACAAAAATCCCTGAAACACACCAGTAAGATGTATTACAGTGAGATATGAGAAATTTAATTAAAAAATAGTAACCCTTTACCAGCTTGTTCTATATAAAAGTAAAAATAAATTTAAAATAATGAGTTTGACCTGGTAACCAAAGTATTCAGATTCACAAGCATCTGCAGCTATCCCTAAAATAGACAATGAAACAAAGTTCATGAGATTATTTCAATTTACTTGTATCTCTAGGGAAAAATATATTTCTGGGATAGAATATCTTCATTTTAAATTAATACATCAGAGCCAACAGCTAGACCATGTTACACATGCATACATAAGCATTGAGACATAAGGAAGTTTTGCACTCTCTTGAAAATTTTAAATTGGCACTTTCTGGCTTATAAACTATTCACAATAGAAATATCCCAGCTGAATGCTCAGCGATCAAACATTCAATTTCTGTATGTCAGATGTATACACCACTTCATGTTATATACAGCAGCAATTCCTGGGAGTGATTTAGTTCCTGGGAGAGGACAGTTCTGGCGTAGAAAGAGGACTTGTAAGTTTATTTGATTCAAGGACTGCAGAGACAGCACAGGAAGGAGACAGGTTCAAGGAAGCAGAATGGGAACTAGTTAGTGTTTGCATCCTTTTGAATATACGTGTTCCTCTCTATTGAAAATTAATTAACAATCAAGAGTCAAAGGTAAAAATAACGTGCTTGCAAAATATTTTGGTAATTTTGATAATTTTTACATATCTATTTAAGTGACTTACAACTGTTAACAATTTCAAAATCTTATAAAGCATGTCAAAATATAGAGAAGCAGCAAAGCAGTAGCATGAGATGCAATTGTGGCTTGAGAAACACTAAAATCTCTAACTGTGGCAAAGCAAAGTTTTAAACATTAGAAGTTGCCACATGATATTTAGGGATATTGAAGTTTACGCTGCTCTTCAGGGACTGATATATTGTGGGGAGATAATAAACAGTATTTCTTACCTGAAGTTTCTCAGCCAAGGAGTATTATACATTCAACAAGGGCAGCAATCTTTTATGAGATGTGCCCAAGAATACACTTCATTCTTTATTAAATATTACACAACAAAGAGTGAACAGGTACTTTACTGAACAGGTTTTGCAGGAAGACCAATAAAATTAAGACATTTTTCTTGTTGTTGTTGTTCCATAGTAATGTCCTTAGGCCTCAGGAAGATCGGGAGACTTTCAGTACAAGTTAAGATTTCAGTACAAGAACCTGTACTTTCTTAGTAAAAGTACAAGGACTTTCAGTGCAAGACTTTCTTACAAGGTAAGAACTGGATCCTGCTCTGTAAAACTTTTAGTCCAACTGAACTAAGATGGATAAGAACATTTAAGGAAAGTGAATAAAGAAAAACACTCTCCATTCCTAAGTACAAAAGATTTGTTAGCACACATTACACAAAAACACCATGAAAAGAAGATGGACTTCACAAAGTCTGTTATGTAACACAATTGTCTTTCCCATCTGTAAGCAAAAATTGCACCTAATTAAATGAATGAAAAAATGGAAAGGGTGGGGGGGGGGAAAAGGAAGAAAAATCGAAGCCACTGACACTAGGTCCAAACAAAAATGGCATTACTACAACCCAGAATCATTCCAGGAGATGGATTTCCCTGGGATTCTCTTCAGAGCTCTGGTATGAAGAGATGGGTGCACGCCTGCAAAGCAGTCTGTGTACAGTAAATCAATCTGTCAGGCAGTATCAAAGTACTTATTTAAGAATTCATGGGCTTTTCATGATGGGCATTATGTAACACAGACTACATTTCAACTCAAGTGGCTCAAATGTGACTTGAGTTTTACCTCCCTGTAGTTTTCTAGCCCATTCTTCAACACAAAAATAATGATTTGAAGCTTTTTAACCACTCAAATCTTTGCACATGGACAAGTCTATTACAAAAATGAACAGCAGCAGGCTCAGGAAAAAAAAAAAGTGTAAGAAGACACCACACTTAGTTCTTTGAAAAGTTTCTCATTGTTTTCCAGTTCTTCCAGGCTGAACACATGGACAGGATCTGGAGCTCATGGCAACTATCTAATCTTTTCTTAGGAACCTGAGTTATGTGCAGGGTTTGAACGTTATGGATTCAAAAATCACCCTTATCTCCAAACTGAGGGCAGCCCTTCCAAATGAGTATAGTACCAAAATCTTCTAAACTGTTTCCCTACCACAGACCAGATCCAGCACCAAAGTCATCTCTGAATGCTCTTCTGCCACCAAGAGCCCCTCCAAGCTGCTCAGACTCTATTTGATTAAGAACCTAATTTACTTCTTGGAAGAGTGGCAGAGACCTGTCTGTTTCCCCTTTCTCTCCTACAACAGAGAGAGGCATTTCCCTGGCTCTGATACATCAAGGGAATCATGAGGGGGATTGGGGCCACTCCTGCAGTTATCTGGTGGAAAAGAGTCCAAGCAGTTAGAAGTCAATAGGATGTGCACTATGATCTCAGGTAAATAATTAAAAAGCAGCTCATACCGATGTGCTCTCTCAAGTATACACATCTCTCAGTCAGCACACACAAAGATACAGATAGTGTTAGTGGGTTTGGCTGAACAGCTGATGCCTTTGTCACCTTGAGGTCCATCTGACCTTCCATCTCTCCTAGAGCCCTCCTGTACCTTCCTGGGGGAGGTAAAGCACTCCTGAACCTTGCTGGGTGATGAGGGAGCATCCTGGGGCAGATGGGGAAGAGCTGCATGTGTGTCTGTCAAAGAGCAGAGGCTGCAGAGTGGGTTTTGTGGGATTGTTGGTGGTGGAGTTAATCTGTGAGCAGTGCACTCTGTGAACAACTTAGGGCTGGGGGATGTGGCATCAATTACCTTTTTGTTATTTTTGGGTGGAGGGAGAGAAGAGATGCATAACTTGTGCCAGAAGGCCTGATGTTTTGGAAAAGTATGTAACTTCATGCAAATTGAAAAATATTTTATTTTTTTGGTTAAGGCTACTGCGAGATGGAGAGGGTCATCCAGTGGAGGGCTACAAAGATGTACAGGGGACAGGAGCAGCTCTCATACGAGGAAAGGATAAGGGAGCTGGGCCTGTTTAGTCTGAAGAAGATAAAACTGAGAGAAAATCTGATCAATGCATACAAATACCTAAGAGCAGACATTAAGAGGATGGGGCCAGATTATTTTCAGTGCTGCCCAGTGACAGGACAAGGGTCAATGGGCACAGACTGAAACATAGGAAGTTCCATCTGAATATGAGGCAAAATTTTATCGTGAGAGAGACAGAGCAGTGGAAGAGGCTGCCAAGAGAGGTTGTGGAGTCTCATTCTCTGGACAGACTCAAAACCACAATCCTGTGGAATCTGCTCTAAGTGAATCTGCTTCAGCAGGAGGTTGGACAAGGTGATTTCCAGAGGCCCCTTCCAACCCCAATTATTCTGTGATTCTGTGAGATTGTGGGCACTTAGTGCAGGGAAATTATGGTCTTGCTGCTCCTGGAGTAGCTTCAAATGCTGAATTAGTAACCCAAATATATGTTTGATGAAATGCATGTAAAAATTTGCGAAGAGTATCTCAGCATTGCAGTTTAGGGAAGTATTAATTGGAATGGGTAAAGTAATAAAAGTTGCTTTTGCTGATGAGTTAAAAATAGTATAAATATTGTAACAAAAAACCCAAACAAACCAGAAACATCTTAAAGCTTAGCCAAAAGAGGAGTATCCTCTTCTATTTCACTCTTGTAGAAGAGAAAGCTTTGTTCTCTTTTCCATGGCAGTCAAGAGACTTGTATATTGCATGTCTCCAAAACAACATTAAGAAGAAATTAAGCCTCAAATAGTTCATAAATAAATCATTCCTAGTCAGATTATGAATACATCTAAGTTTAATTATTATAAAGACATGCTCGCAGGTATGTAAAAGCTTTTGGTGTTAAAAAAGCATACAAAATTAATATTGAGGAGTAAGTGCTGTAGTAATTACTATTTTTTTTCTTTGATATAGGCTAAAAATCTTTCTCCCCTAGAAGAAAAAGTAATGGGAAATTTTGATCTGTAGATGTGTGTATTAATATTGCAGGCTCACCTGAAGCTGATCCCTGTGTAGACAGACAGTACATCAAATTCTCTGCTTAGTATCTCATTCTGGAAACTACATTGAGACTAGTCACAGAAGTAAGTAAGTAAGTAAAGGACTGATTTTGTTGAAGGATCAAAACTTTGACTTATAAGTTACATCTATTTTAATTAGAACTCATTCAGAAATTGTACACTTAGGCAAAAATCTGTTCTGAGAGGTTCTGCTTCTATTCCTCTTATTCCTACCAGCCTCCTGTCCAGGAGGTATAACAGAAAGGACAACCATCAGCCAGGGCGTGGGCTTTACACCTTAATTAAGGTGTTAATGAAGGTAGGTAAAGTGCAAACTTATGTCAATGTTAGCTTTCAGATAATCTCCTGACCTTCCCTGGTGTCAGGTTCAGAAGACCAGCTGTAACCTTGCAAAATGCCATTTGCACAAATCTATTTCTATTAAAGGGCAAACCAAGGGGAAGTTTCTATTTGAGTAGGGAGGTGGGCCTACACAGCCCACTCAAATTTCTATATGTTGGTCCATTGTCTGCTTTCCAGAAAATTTAATTAGCTACTTCTCCAGTTAGTCTGAAAATCCCTTGCCTGCCTTAATTTAATCAACCAAGTAAGAGGTGATTCAATGGTATTAGTTTTTCTGTATTTGCAAATTAGTACAGTATTTTATGCTGCCAGACATTGCCTGAGCATCCCCTCCTGGAATCCTGAGCACGCCATGAGCAGAGCAGCTACCCCAGAGGTGAGTGCTGAAGGCCCAAGGAAAAGCACACTCAAGTCTGGCCTCAGTGAAAAGGGGGAGAACTAAGCATTGCTTCTTGGAGCAGCGTGAGGGGTTTATACAACAGTAATGTAATGTAAAAAACAAAAGTTCAGTGGGAAAATGACTATAACCTTAATTCATACAGAAGTGCAGGGGGCTGCACAGTGATTTTAAGAGGACCAGAATTATCTTGTCTTGTCCTCATTCCTTTTCACTGGTTCCTTATAAGTCCATAGGTCCCTGTGGTTGGAAAAGCATCCTTATCAAAATGCATAAGGTGGCTGCTGGCATGCTACTACACACTGCCAAAAAAAGATTGGGCTGACTGGGTGTCAAATCTATTTCTCAAAAACATTTGTACAGTTTCCCTCCATTTGTGTGAAGGCACTAAATCTGAATAAGACTCTTAAGGTGCTGAAAAACCCTACGCAGTCAAAGGAGAGCAGTGAGTATTGAAATGAGGCAGACTGGATCCTGTACATCTTCAGAAGTTCCTCTGTTGAATACAAAGGAGATAAAATTATGGTTGGCAGACTGAACCGTATGAATATGGAATTGGGCACTTGTGCTCCTTCTGAAGTAACTGGTTATTTAAAATAGGAGACTGGATTCTGAATTGCATTAGGGAATTAACAGGTTTATCAGTGACTCATTTAAAAGAATGAAACTTCAAAATGGAAAACATGTATAATTATTTTGAATTTTCTCTTAAGGTAATCAAGTATCAAAATGTAAAAAATCTGAATACAAAGTAATTTACGGTAATAAAAAATAGTGTTCACATCAGTTCTGTCATGCTTTTTTGGCAAGCGAGTTATCTAAGATTAAATGATTATACAGGAAGATCAAATCATTGTATCTAGTAACTGATGAAAACCATTCAAACATTGCATAAATTAAAGATTACTTTAGAGCTGAAGCTGGCTTTTTTATGCGTCACAGGAACAGGGTTTTACTGACTAATGTCAGAGGACATAGAAAACATTTCTTGGCTGAGATAGTCTGGAAAAAATGAAAGTAATTTTAATCAAGACATTTATATTAATGAAGCTGGGAAAGGTAAGCATGTGACAAACAAAAACATCCTTCTGGCCTAGAGAAAAAAAATGTCAACAGGGAAAGTTAGATGCTATGATGCCTGAGGTTAAAAAAAAATCACCAAGGCTTGTAGTTGTATAACTTGCATACTGAGGGAGAGTAAGACATTTTTGAGCAGTATTTGGAAGTGATTGTAGCAAGATGTTGTAGGAGATGAATGGTTGAACTGATGCACTGCGGCAGTGGCTGGTGATCTTGGGAGTTGTGAATGAGTGTCAGGCAGCTCAGCCACTATCCTGCCTCCAAAACAGTAAGTGGGAGGGAGGTGTGGCTGCCAAGAGGTTATGTGTACATGTGTGCAAAGAGAGGTGGCAGATGAGGACACGTAACTGCTGGGAAATCTAATATACTACTGATAAAGAAATTATATGATTTTATCAGGCACCCACGTTCTACCCAGTTGTCTGGGCATTTTCCCATTCCTGATGGCCTCATTTACTTCAGGCATCCCAGGACAGACCCAGTGTCTCTGTAGATCTGCTGGGGAGGCATCCCATGTGCTGTATGGGAATGGGAATCCACACAAGGCAGAGAAAGCAAAGTGCCTGTGAAGTCTGACCTCACTGGCAGCACAGATCAGGTGGGTGGATGAGTCAGACTGACTGGGAACTCTGTGTAAACCCATCATAGTAGCTTCCATCTGCTGGTAGTGCTCTCACATTCACAAGTTTTCTAGGTAACTCATGGAAGATGATGCACTCAAGAGTCTGTGTGCTACAAAATGAATTTTACAAGCACACAACACAAGATATGAGTTTATTCATGAGCATTTCTGTTCCTCCTCTCCCCTTAATCTATGGCTTTGTGCGTATTTTGGTCCTTTGGGCACAGTTGTTTGGTTCCCTCTGCAGTCAGCTCCTTCAGCTGCTCACTGTCTCTCCAAGGGCACATGCACATCACACCAGCCTGCCCCGAGCTTTGCTCTGCCACATGCAGACTGAGCTGGCTGACTTAATGCCAAAATCTCTGTTGAGAGCAGCCTCTGCAGTGCTGATATGAGAGGGCTGATGTGTGGGGGGTAGCCCCACAGCAGCTCCAGGCAGTCCATCACGCAACACAGCTGCAGCTTTGCAGCTTTCCACGGCGCACCAAGCCTTGCAGACACCTCTAGAGCTTCAAAGTCTGCACCCAAAGTCGGTGGCAATGCTGCCTTTCACAGCAGGGAGTCAATGATCAAACCCTGGCACGGTGAGGGAAAAGAAGGGGGAAAAAAAAAACCACTTAGAAAGAAACAGGGAAACTGGCTGGGGGGTTATTAGCAGGTGTTGCAAATTATTCTCCTTTCAACTCCGTAAAATGGATTAGATTTCCAACTGGTGACGTTCCTTTAATCCAAACTGGCAAAATAGACCACCAGCTGTGGCAAAAGAACTTACAAGCTGAAAATATCTAAAATATTTATAATGATGTTTTTGTATTTAAGGACCAACAAAACAATACAAATAAAATGTAAACAATATGTGAATCCATTAACATAAAACTTTCAGCTTTTGCCTTATGCTGCACTAAAATAAGGGTACTGTATGCTTTGCTGTGTAAAATTTATAACCCCACATTTTCCTGTAATTTAAAAGCATGAATTTACTCATATGAGGTACTAAATAATTTTAGTATTTTATTCAGGTATGAGTCCAATCCAAAAACAGCTTGACCAATTTCCTGGTGAGCTGCACCCTGTCTATGCCAAGAAGATGCCAGAAAGATGCTCTTTCCCTGCTCCTGACCAGGAAGATGCTCTTCCCCCTGTACTACACTGGGACCTGAGCTGCATGAGCACGCTCAAATTCTCTGTAAGACCTAAGCAAGAAAGCTCTTCAGCGTGGGATTCAGTCAATATGAGAAATTTCCCAAATCATCAGCTCCATTATGGGTCACATGCCTGGATATGTGCATGGAAATTATTTCACCAGCTGAGAAGAAACCCTGATCTACACAAGAGAACCCTCTCCTGGTATAAAGATGACTTTGGACCAAACTCCTCCTTAGCTTGAGGTGAACAAAAGCCACATTGCCAATAACATATGAACGAGCAGGCTGGCCCAGGTGGAGGAATACTCTCCTGCTGTTGAAACAGAGCCATTGTGGGCAGGAAACCAAGCATTGAGGGGACACAGGAATACAAAGCATCGAGGAACAAGCTCTATTTAAGTACACAGGAAAATCACCTAGAATGGAGAACTTTAATCCATGGTGCCTGGTCTCTGGAGAGTTTCTGCATTTTTACCAGAGACTAATGTGACCTGTCTATGTCTGCACAGCTCACCAGTGCATGCCAGGGCACCTGGTTGCAGGGTCAGGCTCTGTTTTTCTCCCTCAGTTCAGTCATGCCCCTGTGTTTGCTGGGTTGGGCAGAGAGTTCTCACCTGCATCAGGCAGCCATGCGGTGGTTGAAGTTCTCACCTGGGAGACACGTGAGTGGAGGCTGCAGAAGGCAGCTTTCTCCTGCTTCCTGGGAAGTGTCCACCCACTTACTGTAGCCTATGAAAGTCAGGCACTATCATGCTACTGCTCTTTCCTCACAATGACAGCAGTAGGTTCTGTTCACTTGTTCCATAAAAATAAATCTGGAAGTGGCTAGACTGCAAAATGTATCCCTTTGCAGGATCCAAGGACAGAGACTAGCTCTTGCCATAGCACAGGAATTCAAATATCATTTTTATACATTAACAGTTAACTTCTAGTGGCTTCTCATTTAGCTTCAGGTTTTCAAGTTGCTCCTCTGAGCTTCCAGTTTTGCCCATTCACTTTCCCGGGGCTTAGGCAGCCAGTTCCCACTGCAGCATTTTCAAGGGGTCATGATGTCTACAGCAACCACTGACATACAAGCTTGTAAATGTGTCTTTTATGAGCCCTAGTCCTAACTCTATTCAGCAACAACTTTCTGAAATGTATAATGTGTTCATCAAACTGTTTTAATGCAGTTATGCCCTTCATGTAAATAAAACACTTTTCTCTTCCTTTTCTCTGTGGAACAAATTGGATTTTATATCATCTTGTTACAACATCTGTTCAACAGAGTCAAGTCCAATACAGTTCTCAGGTCAGTTCCTGCAGCCTGAGCAAACAGAACATGTTACTATCCTAATTTATCTGTGATAAAGCACTGAGGCCAGCAGTTCATGTTCAACATTCCCTGACATGCTCAAAATTCTTTGATTTTGGATAGTTCTGGAGCCAAGGAACAATGCCATTCTATAGTGGGAATTTCAAACAGATTAGAAATAATTTGGTTTTGGAGGTTCATGCTAGAATGAAGGCAGCTGAGGGAATTATTATGGGATCAGTTTCATCTACAAACTTCTGACATAATTTAGGCTCTTACCTTGCAAACAATTATGTATGTGCTGAACTTTAATTATGCAGCTGTTAAAAGAGCCACATAAACAATATGCTAGAATCCTGGTAACATTCAATACCAAAAAAAATTATTCTTATGTGAGAACAAAGCTATATATTCATGAGCATGATCTACTGGCATATTCCTATTAGCTGAAAATTTGCATATAAGCAAATATCACACAGAGCCACAGAAGGGCTGAGGTTGGAAGGGACCTCTGGAGGCCACCTGGTCCAACCTCTCTGCTTAAGCAGTCACTACAGCAGAATTCACAGGACTGTGTCCAGATGGCTTTTGAGTATGTCCAAGGATGAAACATCTCATATGTATGCAAAGATGTGCCATGTGTGACTATTCATGTACAGTTAAATAGATATATATCTATATATAAATATAGATATACCCAAGAACACATTTCAAATAAGGAATGTGGTTAGAAGGCAGTATAGTGTCCTTTTACTCAGCTCCTTTACACTAAGTGAGTAAAGGCATGAGGTAGAGATTAAGATCCACAATAACAATCCAGATTTAGGTATCTACACATAACCTGGGCCCAGAGTTTAATTGTCTAAGTGGTTTCCAGCAATAGTTGAGATGATTTTGGATACCCTTCCTGTGGTCCCAAGAGTGCAGGAGTTCTATCATCCTATGTTCTGCCATACTTCTTTCCTAGACATTCCATACCACATGCCACATGCCATCCAGCATGTCACTACACATATATGTGTAAGCAAATTTTTGGGTACTGAAGAGACAATTTCAATACATGAAGGAAAAATTCTTCTAAATAAGACTAGAAACTGCAGAAGCCTTAATTTTAACTTTCAAAAGTATCTCCATGGGGCAAAACCTATCTTCCTCAGGAAAATAGTGAGGAATAAACAACACCATAACCACATTTTCAATATTCAACCAATGGGGAAAAAAGGCAATTTAAGGCAAAGGCAAAGTTTTTTTTGACTTAAACAATGCTAGGGACTTTTTTTGTCCAAGTATTTAAAATCTCATGCTATAAGCACACACTGAGATTTTAACAACATGCCAAGTTCTATGTCTTATGTAACAAAGTCTACCCAGAAGACATTGCTTTGGAGTCCCACCACTCTGAACAGAATGCAGCTCCTTGTCTTTGAATGTTGAAGGGTAATGTTTGGTGCAAACAATCATGACTTTGACTGACCATGCAGCTGTGCTTAGGCAAGCAGCTGTGCTTTAGAGTACCTTCCTTTACTACAGGCAGAATACCTCCACTGACCCCACATACATGATTATACTGGCTTCTTAAAAATCAACTATATATCTGAGGCTCTTCATGCAATTAGAATTTAGAAACCAATAATAATATTTTTATACATATGCAAACTGCTTTTAACAAAGTTTTGCTTTATTGTTTCACTGTAGCAAACCATGAAGGGGTTTGTTTGTTTGCTTGTTTTTATATCTGCAGTAGCAGCTGTATTATTTCCAGGTGCAACACCTCACAACTGGACAAAGCATTGCTCTTCCTATGCGACCATCAGCACCATAATGGATGTGACCCTGCATGAGCAACATAATGGATGCGACCCTGCATGAACAAGTCTGGAAAAACCTGATGGCTCTCCTTATCTGAATGTCAAGAAACGGAACAAAGATTATGTTTCCAAGGAGAAGAGCCCTTCATCATTTTCAGCCAACTTTAAGCTTTGATTCCTATATTTATACAGTTCATTACTTTTGCACAAGAAGAAAAATATTTTTCTTCCATAGCTGAATCAAGCTATGCATGAGGATTTAGCAGCATATATAATAATCATTCCATTCTCTTCATTTTCTTAAAGAGAATATGTAACACAAAGGAAGACAACGAGAATTTTTCTCCAAGAAAAAGCAACAGCTCAGCTTCACAACATTAACTTTGACAAATATTCATGAAACCATAACTTAACAGGTCCAAAAAAGGAAATAGTTCATATTTAAATGAATTCATTTTCACAACTATTCTCATTAATCTCTTCTTATGTAGGCTTATATTTTAAACATAAAAGAATTCCTTGCTTCCATTTCCTATGCTATTTTAGCTTCATGCTTTCTTAGAACAGCTGTACCCAACTTCTTATGTATGCAAACATCTTCTTCACACCATTTTGCAGCTACTTTTCTGGGAGTTTATAGAAATGTGTATTGTTAGACATAGAAGGTATACTTTTTGAAAGCATGTGTGGGACTTGGGATCTTGGGTTTTATTAAATTTCAATTGAAGCTGTGATTTTACCTTTATGGGTCCTTCAAAAACCAGTTGTTTGACAGAACAAGAACAAATTTGATCTCTACAATATCACTTAAACAGTAAGTTACTAATTTTAACTTCTGATGGATTTAATATAATCATCAGAAATTCTTTATTACAAAACTTACTGTATAACATACTGTAATTTTCAATTAATGCAATGGAATCTTAAATCTGAGTCTAGAAATTACACCTCCTGGATAAGTTTGTATTTCTGTGTATGACACAGTGTTACTGCATTGCTTCTTTATATTCCCTGTGGCCCAATTTACTAATGTGAAAAATAAGCACTAAAAAAGTAATTATTTCATGTAGAAATTTTGAGCATCCAGACAGAATAATACAGGCTATCATTCTGCAGATGTTTACTCTGAACCAACGCTACCACAGTCTTTCAAAAATACCTGTCTTTTTCCAAAGTGAACTCTTAGTGTTTTCCGCCCTCTGAAAAGTATTTTATTCTTTGCAAATATTTTATGGTCCTTCAGACCCACTTAGTCTACAACTAAGGACAACAACATTTTTCATTGCCCAAAAAAAAATCCATGAATGTGACCATGACAAAGGTGTTTCTCCTACACATACCTTAAAAAAAAAAAATCTATACAATTAATCTTTCCTTGTGGAAGCTGGAGAAAATCCGAGCTCCTGGAAATCTTTTCCCGACAATAGGAGAACTGCCCAGTGTGACAGAATTGCACAATCAGAGCACGGGAGAGGTTAGCACACGTCTCTGGAAACCATCTCATCGTGCCTCCTGCTCAGAAAAGAGTCAGAGCTGTTTGCTCAGGGCTGTGTCCATTGCATTGTCTCCAGGGAGAGACTCCACAACCTCCCTGGGCAACCTGTCCTGGTTGTGTTTAGTGTTGTCCTCTAACACTAAATCTCTAACAGTGTCACTAGCAGTAAAAGTGGATTTTTTTGGATACTTAAATAGAATTTCTTTGTCTCTTGTCCTTTCATTGGGCACCACTGGTAAGAGCCTGGCTCTGTCTTCTCTTCCCCCTTCCTTCATGCATTGCCGAGATCCACATGGCATTTCTCTCTTCCCAGCTGCCTAAGAATCTCCTTAAATAGGAGATTGTCCAAGTTTTGTGTTTCTGTGTCCCTTCCTTAGATTTCCTGCAGTCAGTCCATGCACTGGGCAGCCCAACTCTGGACACAGTATGTGCCAATATAATGTACTTGTTCCCAAAATGAAGATCCTAAGTGACCTGAAATGGTATGATTATACCTTCATTTATCGTCTTCAACTGATTTTTCATTAAAATCTATATCTTTACCACCTTTTTACGGATGAAACACCTTGTAAAAATCAATGAGTGTTTAAGGTGTGGATCAATGTTATAATATGGCATTTAGTCTTTATCTGAGAACAACCTGCTTTAATTTGCTACGCATTTAGACTAAGGGTCTCTTCCTGGCAGGTTGATTAATGCAGATTCCCTGTCCTTCATCTCTGTACATCATACTCTTTGACTTTGTGAACAGCTTTTTCTCTGCTGCCTGCTCAGCTTTGCCCATTGTATCTAATTCAATACTTCAAGCAAAAAATGAAAAAAATTATTGCAGATTTAATATTTAACACCTTATCTTAAAATTGCTCTATGTGGAAAATTCAGATGGAGTCAATGGGTATTGTGGGATCAGACAGACTGTAGATTATTTAGGCTTGTGGTAAGGAAAATATTGCTAGGAAAGGATTTAGATAAGAAAGAAATTGCAAGGTAAAAAATAGCTCAAAATATAAAAAAGAATGCCCAATAACAACAAAAGACCCTCTAAAATCCCTATTTACATTCTCAACAGTTATGGTTAGCCCAGTAGAGAAAGGAGCACAAGCTCCAATGAGTTTAGACTACTTTACTTACATTAACTTGCATCGAGCTCAGTGTTCCTCATGTATAATACCATGCTAGTCTAACAGACAATTACCTGGGAAATAAATTTCTTTTGTATAGAAAAAACCCTCTTTCTAAATAAAGCTCCATTTCTCTACCAATTTAGTTGTGAAAATACCAATATTAAGAATAGTTTACATTCCTTTGGAGAATCTTAGGGAAAATCATACACATTTATAAAAAATAATTCCAAGTTACTGCTAATTGAAAATCAAAGATCAGACTGTTTTATTTCTGACTGAGACAGAAGGGATAATGAGGCCATAAAACTAGCAGAAGATCCTAAATAAAACTAAAGAAAGGGAAAGTCCCACTTCCACAAATCCATGGGAATTCTTCAGACAGTGATCTGTTTGTCATCTCAAGGTAGAGAATAATCTCAAGTTTATTTGCACAGAGCCTGCTCTCTTATCTAAAGTATATCTCCTGCATAGCCTGAGGGGATGAATAGGTAAATATTTCCCCTGAATGAAACCAACAGCTCTCCACAGCTTAAATCCTCTTGCAGCAAGCTGGAAATTTATTGCAAGTTATTTACTTGAATTATGTATGCACCTATACATACTAAGTACTACAGACCCAGATAGGAAAAAAAGCTTAAACCAACAATTTTACAATCATATTAACTGTATGAGAGGAAACAATTAATGGAAATGACAAATACTCGTGAAAGGACTAGAGCAGGATAAATTTATGATTAGCTGCATAAGCAGCTAGCAGATTGCTGGCTGCTACTGAACTCTGTGAATGTGCAGCAGCATGGTGGGAAATCCTGAGGAAGGATTTGAATGAGCACAGCATAGCAGCTAGGCAGGCATTTGTCTACAGAATGGTGCTTTCAGTCAAAGTTATTCAGTTGGGTTTTTTTCCTTCCCTCAGGCAGTGGAATTTTGGGTGTGAAGCAAAGGAATCCTTAATCAGTTTCTGATTCAGCAACATTTTCCTTAACTAAGAACAGGTGCCGTATGTTGCCTCCCATGAAGTGTTCCAGAGTATTGGACAAACACTGGGCATATGTTTCATAAATAAGCAATAGGCAAATAGCAAATATATTTGTAATATGCTGTAGTCACCAGGTACAGAGGATATAATGAGATTTTATAACAATAGTATTTTGACAGAATGAGAAAATATAAATATTAAATTTCTAACATGAAAATAAAAAGAAGTCAGATATGGCAAACCAGAAAATTTTATATGGTTTGGGAATTGATGTAACATGCAGTAGGAATTTCTGTTAAAACATCCCCTCCAAATCTGAGGACACCAGATGATGCAGGTACAAACAACAGCAAGCTTGTTTGAATTGGGGTTTCAAACACTACCAGATACCCAGCTATCAAGGCGGAAAAATCAAAATAATTATGAGCACCCTAGAGTTGGGTTCAATTTGTTTACATTAAAGGTCTTCCTGTTATTAACAATATCTATCAGAAAGACAGCTAGAGCAGGCCATGGAACAGTTGGAGAGATTCTTCTTCAGCTCAGTGCACAATGCCAACCACCTTTTTGAAAACATGTCCAGGCAACACTGAAAAGATTCACCTCAGCTCTCCAGAAAACATAGAAATGTACAAAGATTAAATATGAAAAAAAATTAAAATATTCTTTTCTGTTTCTATTACTGGGAATAAGACTAGATGGACACTGCAATAAAAGAGATGTCAAATCATATTTGGAATATTTGGAAGTCTACTTTTTAAACTAGGATTAAGAGAGGGAAAAGTTGCAAAAATACAACTGCTTTGTGAGGTAGTGAATGTCATACAACATGAGCAAGTGGGTCGCATTAGCTTTAAACTTCGTATCACCATAAGCATAAATATCTTTCCTAAATTGTCTCAATTATTTTTCCTAAGATTTAAAGAATACATTTGGACAATGTATCTTCTCTTAAATCTCCTAATGACGTTGTCTATGGAGCAGGAATAGAAAATAACCAAACAGGGTCAGCAGGCAACTAGACTGTGCAACAGGATAGGGTCAAAGAATCAGGACTGAGTAAGATGAGCTGACCCAGGAGAGTCAGGAGTGTGCAAAGAACATCACAGATGGATTGGTGCATGTCCACTCAAACCAATGAAAGACGTGTTGTGCAGAAGCTAAAAAAGCAGCGTGGCCACCCAGGACTTATTAGGCCACCAACCTGAAATGAGAGAGACATGAGGACCATATTCCTAGAGCAGGCTCTGTACTTACTTTCAGAAATAGCACAACAACTGAAATGACTAACAGAGAAGAAGCAGCCTGTGTGAAAACCATCAGAAACTCAAGCTAAATTGAGGCTATGAAAAGACACTACAAACTCCCAGTCTCTCACCAAATGAACACAGTGTTAGTGGAGTCTAGTCACTCTCTAAGTAGCATCACTGAACTGGACAGTTTGCCCTTGCAGACATGGAAAGTGCTCACGTTGCCACTCAGCACACTCACCAAGAACACCTTACACTGGCAATCTACAACTTCCTCTACAATTTACAACATAAACAAGAAAAACTCCATCAATAGTAGTTTTTTTCCCCACATGATAAATGGCAAACTCAATAGTAGCAGTGATGTCAAAGAAATCACAGTACCTTCTGATGATTCTCTTATTTGCAAGTTTAGGTTGACATAAAACCTCCAATTAAAATGACTGAAACCTCAAGTCAAGGTTTGAAGTTACATAAATAAACATCACAATTACAGTTATTGGAGAGTTGCCTATAGTTAAAAGTATCAAAGTCCAATAATCTGTTTTTCCTTGAGAGAGAATTAGTCTACTACACTGCACAGAGCTGAAACCCAAAGCACCCAGAGAGAAAGAAGCACAACCTTAAAAACTCGTACAGCAGATCTCAATACTTAAATTATCTCTTGCAGTGTTGAGCAATTAAAACTACTGTGTATTTTCATTACAGCTGCTTGTGAGTCAAACGAGCACTGCCACATGGCACACTGAATCCACCAAAATGAATAGAAATCCTTACTCATCCTGGGTGTGCCTCCACTAGATGTCAAGGGAGGAGGGTTTCCTCACCTGTACCCTTCTGTCCTCCTTGAGCCACCTGAGTATTTGTCAGATACTTTCTCATTAACCAATACTTTTCCATTACCCAACACAGAGTTATATCCATGCCTCTACAGTCTTTCTGCAATTCTTTTCCATGTATTGGTATAGACAGAAATTAGTTCTGCACCTGGCTTGCAAGGGAATCAATTAGATCCTGACACCTACGCTGTTTAGAGAACCTCATCTGACTCAGCTGAAGACAGGTCTTTAACCAAGGTCTCTAAATGTCACCAAATGAAGTCCTTCTAGTTAAGAAAATCATCTGGATGAAGTGAATCACATATTGTTAAAAAAATCACTGAGAAAAATCCTGTTTACTGTTCACAAAGGAACCATTAAGAGCTGCAAGAGCTGCTCAAGAGTGGCACACACCACTCCATACTCCCCATGCCTTTGTGAGGGACATTTTTAGCCCCATTCATTTTAGCACTGAAAACCAGAAATACCAACTAAGAGACAGTAAGTAGTGGTGAAGAGATTCAAAGAAGACTTTGTGGACAGGCCTGTCTAGAATAATAGCTTTATAAACTATTACTTATTTTTTGTATTTTAGAAACAATAGCAAGGTCAGGGGAAAAAAATAACCTCCTTTTGGACATAAGTTTCCAGTGGTAGTTCTGATGTAGAAATTCAAAACCAAAGCCTATTGTTGTCCTCTGAAGAACCACACTGGTGATTACTGAGCTGTGCATGAAGTGAAGAGAACTTGCACACATCAAACAGGGACTCCATTCTCCCATATGCATCCACAGCTTCATGTAAACCCTCAGCAGAATACTGAAACCTCCTCAGTGAGGTGGTTAAGGTTTATAGTATTCTTGTCATCTCAAATAGTATTAAACCCAGAGAAATGCAAAAGCTCAAATGAAAAATTTGGCATTTTTTATGAAAATATATAGGAATAGTCTGCACACTTTTGGAAATACACAATTTTCCCCAAAATAATATTTTCACATGTATCATAAAAATTTCTGAGATCTGGTGAAATATTTTCTTCATTTCCTATCAACTTCTGAAAAATCAGGAGTGTGCAACAGAAGGCAAACAATTCTGATATTAATAAATGAAAATATGTGATTTTAATATACAGTAGACTCCCAGTAAATCTTCCATAATGGAAAAGAAATGTGAGCCCGTAAATGCTTCACTAACATTGAAACATTGCTACTATAAAATAAATTTAGAGGGGAGTCCCACGTTTGTTTTAGCTACAATTTTTAAGAATGATTCCCAACACGTCAGTTACAGCCTATTATTTCGTCAGGAGACAGTTCTCTTCCATCTAGGCTCTGGTTCACCTCTGACAAAATAAATAATCAAGCTTTAAAAATTTTAATTTTATTTTCCATGCTCTGAAGAAACAAAAAGGGAAGAAAGAAAGAAGACAAAAAAAAAACAGCACAGTGTATGAGGCAACACAACAACTAAACAGTGTTAAATGTCATTAGCATTGTGGAAATATTTGTGGCCTTTCATATTCAGAAAAAATGTATCTACATAAGCAGTATTTCCTCTCAAGAACAATACCAACAGCCTTTGATTTAGCAGGGGGATGGTCATAAATGAGACATTAAAGTGGAATTAACTTTTTTAGATCAAGATTCATATTCAAGATTCATGAACTTGTGGTTCAATACCACAATCACATTCTTCCCTTACACAACAAATAATGTAATCTTCTGACAACTCCAGTGAAAACTGTTGATCATCCAGAACGTTTACTACTTTACTCCCCAATTTCAAAGCATGTCTGAAGGTCACGCAGTTGTTCACTGCCATGGATTTAAATAAAGTAGCTCAGTATCATTAACAGAAAACCAGGCACAGAGTCAGAGCAACAGATGCACTATAAATTCTTGGAGAACCAATACAAAAGGAATTTACAATGCAAAAGAAATACAAAGAACTGGATTACCCAGGCGACGATAAGAATCTAATAAATGAAGGAATAAATAGAATTTATTGCCAAAGGTGTAAGTCAGAAGAGCTTAAGCATAAAGTGACTATTCAGAAAAAATTGAGAAAATAAGAGTTTGTGTAAATCTTTCACAAATAGAGGAGTTTATTTTGTGGCAGGAGATAATATGTAAAAATACATATAAATATATGTATTTAGTGAGATAAAATGTGTTTGCTGCTGCCAGAGGAGGTAAGAAATGAACTGAAAGAATATCACAAGGGAATGTGAGGGTCATAAGTGGTGCAGTTGGCATGAGGAAAAATCAGAAAGAAATGAGTGGAAATAGAAGCAAGAGAAGAAAATTAATATTTGAATAGAACTCAGAAAGTTTATTAGAAATCATTTTTGCCCCTCAGATCTTTTCCCAGAATACAATGTTTTATTCTCATTAGATTTTTCAGTGAAAAATATTGACTCTTTGTCACAGAAAACAGAAATTTCTCTTAAGACAGCATTTTCCCACCATTTTCTGATGATCCTTACAGAAAACTCTCAGGATATATCTATTCTGCTTACCTTGCCCCCAGAGAAGTAGATAGGCACTTCCAGTCAGCGTTGGTACCAGTACAGGCTGTGGGGCTGCGGGACACGGCGCAGACTGTCAGACCCAGGTGAAGCACTGTGTGCCATGACGGCTCCACACACCAAGGGCTGCATGGCCCAAAATATCCATAATAACTGAGCATTTACTTGTGCAGGTAAGGTCTGCCTCTACACTGTGACTAAAGTTTGCATTTGAAGTTTGATTTGAGTGATTTGCTCCAGATTTCTAAGAGCTTGAAATGCTGCCTCATTTCTCTGCATCCTGCTGGCTGCCCTGAACTGAACAGGCTTCATCAGGAGGACTTGAGGTATCAGGACCAGCAGGACAACAGGGTAACAGGCACTAGTGAAGCAGCAAAAGTTGAGCTATGAGAATTTGCAGGTATGAAGAAATCAAAAGGACAACTCAGTGGATTGAGAGTCTGTCAAAGTGATGTCAAGCACCTGGGGGATCCAAGGCTGGGGCAGTGGCTTTTGGGAAACAAAGCTACGGAGCAGGGATGGAGGGAATGGAAGGCTGTTTCTACATCTTGCAAATATTACCTTTAAAAACTACATTCCACAGAAATCCTTTATAGAAGGATAAAATATATTCAGATCAACTAGGATTTTATAAAAAAATGTTAAACTCATTTTACTCAAAACATATCATCAGTAGATTGAAATGATTTTGAGCCAAACTTATCTACTGGAACAGCTAATGAATAATCTATTGTGTGCAAATCTCTCATTTTCCACAATGTTTTACATCAGGAAACACTGCTAATGAAGTCAGAAGAAATAACATCTCGTTTCAGAGAAGTTATTACCAGAGTACAATTACTCAGTAGCATTTAAATATTAAAGGAGGGAAAAAAAAGAAAAACACCCAGAAAAGAATAGAACTTTAAAATAAAGGAACTTGAGCCAAATGTCTCCAACCTGAGAAACAATTACTCTCAAGGGAATATATACTGTCAGCCTCTTGAATTCTTCCTCAGTCTGCTTTTACTCTGTACTGAGTAGCATAAAAAGAGGGAAATCGAAACCTCTGCCTTCTGGGATGAATAGATGTAGACAAAATGCATTGCCTTCTAAGCCATTAAGTAACTTCAACATTCAATAAGAACGAATGAAATAATATAAATGAAAGAACCCAACCAACTATTCATTAGGATGAGGACTAACTCATCATACTTGGCTATGGCAGCTTACAGTCAACACAGTGATACGAAGTAAATTCAAAACTCCCCTAATAATCCCATGATGACTCTCCAGACCCCATAAATCATTAGCAATTACCAACACTATTATTTGTTTGGTATGTTGGGATAGCAAGTGACTTAAGGCCTCTGTGCTACAGAATAAGAAATTAATAAAAAAGACACCTGCTCCTTTGTTCTCTCTAAGAAGGATTTTTCAACCATACATAGGGTTTTAAAGGGTCCGTGTGGGAAGGTGGAGATCCCGTAATGATACTTCACAGAAACCTAGTGACTGTATTTAATTTGGAACAGTCATTAATTTCAGTGTGTTGCTAGTATAGGATTGAGAGCATGGAGAATGGAATCTTAAGTCCAGAGCTGTGGAAGAAGCCCAGAACTGCAGTTGGAGTCCAGAGTCAAGTACTGCCACTGTGACTTCTCTGCATCCAAAGAAATTCCTGAAATAAGCCTGTGTAATATTGACTACACTGCTAGTAACTAAATCCAGAGAATTGTTTTCAGGTACTAGCAATATCGCCTGAGGTCATTCATATGTTCTAGAGGAGTCCTTTGGAATTAGAAATCAAGGAGCCAGACTTGTTTAGTAATTCAAATAGTGTGAAATAGCCAGAAGGTGTGATTTCTTTAGATTAATAAAGAATAACCCAAAGGACTCTGAAGTCAAAGCACAACTAAAGAACCAGTCAAAGCTGCAGCACTTCATCTCATCAGACTTTTGACAGCACGTCCTGAGAGAGATTATTTTATCTTCAAAGTGACACAAACTCGTAAGTTTTGTTCACTGAACCAGGAATCTAGTGCAGACCCAACTTCAGTCACATTACCAATACTGAAATCCATTTTAAATACTGACAGGATTATACTGACCCTCAAAGGGCACAGTATCTTTCAAGCTCGTTTTCTTTTGCTTTCCATCAGAGAAGACATTTCTGACTAACTAAACCTCCATGTGCCAAAGCTCTGTTGTAACTCCCCTGACTTAAATAAACTCTGACTAGTTATAGACTTAACCCTAGAGAGTTACTTCAGTCCAATGCACAGCTTATTTACAATTACAGATAAAACTGTGTCAAGGGAACTGTTTACCTAAAAAAACCACAAAACAACAAACACAAACAAAGCATGAAAAATACAACCTAGGATAATCATGTCACATCCCACTTCTACAACTGTCTTTTTTGCCCCACCAGTCCGTGAATGTTTTCTTCTTCTTTTTTAGCGTTTACTTCCCTCTTTCAACATTCTGGTTGCGGGACAGCCCTGTGTTCTAGTGATGATGGAAAACGCTGCCATAGGAAAATGCCTCAAAACTTCATTTCCTCCTTGGGTGGTACACAGTGGAATCATTGCAAAGCAGCGTGTTCCACCTCAGTATAGAGACTTTTATCCTCTGCTTGTCAGTAAATAAAGTACAAATGAATGGGTAATGGCTGATGCTATAGGAAGTGATTTAAAAATTTTAATTGATTGTAAAAGCATCCCAGAGTTCAGTTCAAGACATTTTTTAAACAACTTTTGCCTTAATTCAGTAATGCAGTTAAACAAATTAAGGCTTTAAAGAGCAAAATTTTAAGCTAAAATCAATGAGTATCCACACATTAAACTATGCGCACATTTAGGTAATTTGTTGAACTACAGTCTTTGTGTGTGACAAATTAAAGCATTTCTAAAAAGTCACAGATGCCCTAGAAAATGACCTCTGTACTCAAAATTTGACATTCAGTATATCACTAGTCACTACTTACAGAGCACAAACATTAAATATTTATATTAAAATTATGCATCTGCCACTCTCAATTGAGGTATATGACTAATCAAAAATAAACTGAGTAGCTCGCATTCTTAAATTTTGGATAGTGAATGAAGTGCTGACTCATCACTTTTTACATTTGTTTGTCTGAGAGAGGCTTAGTATGAGAGAAGGAATGTCCTTCTTTAGCTCTTTGCAAAATGACTGTGACATTCAAGTACAAAACAGAGACATCAGAATAACTTTAGTAATTGTAGAAAGTTTCTTTCACTTTGTCATTTTCTCTTTTGCTAGTTCATTTTCCTTTAATAATTTGTTTATTAATATTTTTTCACTAATCATACTTTTCACTTCACAGTATTGATCATAATCATAAATAATACAGTTACTTTATCAGGAGATCTGCCCAACAGAGATGTCCTTTGTCCTTGTCAATTCAGAGTCACCTGTTTGGTTTTTTTTTTTTCATCTGGGGAATCAAATATCACCTTCTAGGGGTCTGCCCTTCATCCAAGGGCAATGGGAAAAGCCATTCCAGGACCACTTCTGCCTTGGTGACTTGCTTGGTTACTTGCTGAGATGGAACAAGGACCAGCAAATAAGAATCTGCATGCTGAGGACATGGCTCATGGTTTGAGTTCTGTCACTTAAACTCATTCTACACATCACTAACTTCTCCTTGTGAAACAAGGCCTTTCATTTTTTAAAGTCATATTCTCGCCTTTCATTTTAATCAAGCTGTCCTTCTATCTCATAAAACTCAGACTTTCTAATCAGCAGGAAAAAAAAAACCCAAGGAACGAAGAAAAAAGCAGCACATCATACTAGACTACCCTAAAAACCTTGTATAGATTGTTTCCTTTAATGAATAATGAATCACAAGCACAAGCCTATTTGGAAATTCTCCAGCAGGTCATTCCTGTACCCTCAATGACAATACTACTGGGATGAGAAGTTACAGCCAACAATGTCATGGAGATCAAAACAGCCTTAAATAATGTTGACTTCTGTATTTTCAGCTCAGACATCAGCTTCTGGATGCAATGAATTGGCACTGAGCAAGAACTAGACCTGTTACAGGATACCACACTGTTTTGTGGGAAAACTTCTTCAATAAAAAACCTGAAATGACTAAATTTGTTGCTAAATTCTACAAGAAATGCATCAAAACTATGAGGTTGTAACAAAAATCTGGACCTTTTAAATGAACAGTCCTCCATTCTTACCATGCTTGAAACAGCCAAGCATGTAACTCATACAAGATGCTTCATACAGGACAACCAAACAAATCTGAGAAGTTAGCAACAATTTTAGGGAAGCATGAAAATTCATGTAATCATGCCAAGTGTTATAAGATATGGCTGGCCTGACTATTTGCATCCCACAAGAATCTTAAAAAAGACAAAAGCATCTCTCCTAGGCTTCATTAAACAACATCACCCTGCAACTCTGCTTTTCTCTACCTGGAATCCAAGGAGTTTCTTGTCCTTGAACCATCAGACTACATTTTTCTGAAACAAATTAAGCAGCTGAGTTCTGTCCAGTGTAGATAAGCCTTTCAGTGCATCACTGGGGTGATGGGAAGCTGTGAATACTTTGAGAAACAGGATGCTTTGTCTATCAAACATAAGACAATTTGCATAATGTCCACTTAGACCCTCTCCACCAGAGCCCAGTGTGTGCTCAGAGGTTTGAGCTCTCAAGGTCTGCAGGATGACTTTTTGCAGACCTAGGAATGGATAAAGACTCAAGCTCTAATCCTTTGGTTTTATTGTAACATCCACTGAAGAGTTACTTTGGACTGCTTTTTTCATAAAGTGGTTTTCAGGGTATATAACATTACCTTTATCTAGATACCTATCTTTGACTTTCTGGTATTGCTGAAGAACAGTCTACTGTGAAGTAAGGAAGACAGGAATTTATACAAACTAGGCTGAAAATGTTGTTGGCAAAATAATAGCAGTAGGTATGAATCTAAATTACAAACTTGTACTTTCACATATCATCTCAACATCCCATGACCACTGGAAGATTTCTCAGCTTTAAATTAATGGGTTTCAATATCTCCTTTTAGCATGAAAAACCTTTAAAGTCTGTGGACTTTTTCTCCCTTCACTTTCAGAGATCAGATAATACGTAGAGCTCTAAATAAGGCCATCTCTGCCTTTTAGCCAGATAATGCCTCTTAAAGCTTGTGTGGCATAAAGAACACTGGCAATGGAGCCACATTATATTAAATCATCCATCGGCAACACACACGGAATATATTTGAAGATAATGAATCCTATCTTATGATCCTACTGAATAGCTGTGCTTTCGCATCCCTTTCTATTTAGACAATATCATTCCATGCCATGAAAGTAAATAAATTTACTCACACACATGAATTATGTATTAAACTTCTTAGACTTATTTGCACATAAAGAAAGAAAATTATGGTTGATGCCCACAGTATAAATTGCCTTTTTTGAGGTTTTATGCTAAGCTTTAGAGATTTATCACTTGAAAACTGGTTATATTTATTGATCCTAATCTAGAAAAGAAAACTTCCTCTTAAAGATTTTTTGCTTTGTAATAATTTGAGGAGTGACATAAAAAGACAAAGTTCATTCTCTTTGTTCTCATTTTGGGTGCTGATGGCTATCTTTGTCCTGCACTGCAGTGAGGTAAGGAAGTATTTGTATGTTCTGATTATCCACCATTGAATAAAAGTTCAAATCTGGTGCTGGAAATTTACTAGAGTGCTCATTAATGATCTGCATATTTTACAACCTGTACAGCTGATGTAAACGTGCTTCGAAGGGAGAAAGAACAATTTCCATCTCTCTTTAAAGGATTCTCCATGTTCAGTGCCATTGCACATAGAAAAGGCACTTGTCTCTGTGGTTTGGTGCTCCTTTCCCACAATACCTAGAGATGTATGGAAGAAGATGGAAACATGAACTTGAAGAAAATTCTTTTCTTGTCTAAGGCTTCCTAGAACCCCCACAAAAAATTCTGCACTAATATATGCAAATTTTTTTGTTGTCTTGGAATCACAGCTCCTGTATTTTAAGTGGCCTAAGTTTGGAAATAAACTGAAGCCTAATGTGACACAAGTAGCTGGGGTGTATGGTATGTGGTCAAACATTTCTGGATCTTGAATAATTTTCCAATCTGCAGAGGCAAAAGCAATCCAGACTCCTAGGAACTACTGGAAGAAAACCTACAGACAAGAACCCCCCCTTCCCTTTTTCCATTACCATTTCTATTCCTTTGCATCTTGCTTGTCACACCACTGCTCTTTAATCACACAAATGTAGCTACACTGCATTAGGATTTTACTATTTTATTAAATTCTCAGCAGTGTGCTTTCTGGTGCTTTGTCCCAAGTAATTATTCATCTTTTATACATCATTATTCTTTGTCAGTTTATCACCTGTACATTATGTTACTCAGTCACACAAGGTGCTAATCTCTTTGGAAGGATCAAACCAAAGCTGAGGTCCATGTTCTGCTTTCAGAATCCAGTCAATCTTGACAGGTCTTGGACTGGATTTCTGTAAACTAGTGTTTTACAATTTCTCCCAGTCATTGGGTAAACTCTTAGGTTAAGGATTTTTGAGTTTCAATAAAAAAGGACAATGTCTTCACTATGTGCTCATAAAACAGAAAGTTCTACTTTCCATTAAGTTATTCTTACTAAGATGAAGTTCTTGGGAACAATTTATTGGCTTCTTTTTGGACACTGGCCTAGGTCTCCGGCAGTTTCTGCATCCCTTTACGCACAGCCTGTTACAAAGATCTAACTCAGCCATCTGAACATTTAATTCTTTCCATGTATATGGTAAATTATTTTTACAAACACTTCACAGTTGCAGCTCATGAACTTTGGAGGTTTCCTGGGGTTCCCATGGATTACGAAAAGGTAATTAGGAGAAACTTGCAAGGTGCTAGATATTGAAATCTAATATAAAGAACTGAACAGCTTATTCCATAAAGCTTCTATCCTTCAAGGCTGAATATTATCATTAGCTTTTCAAAACACAGACACACTTGTAACTTACACTGGTTTATCATTGTTAATATTTCTTCTTTTTTTGTTCTTACTTTAACACTAAATCTAGAAGAGTGTGAAAATTCCTTACTTTGAATAGAGGTCACCAAGCTGGAAAGGTTTAGACACAGAGTGAGAGATGAGACAGACAAAATCTAGTTGGTCAGATTCCATTGCAACATTCCAATGATGCCGTATTTCTTCACACAGTTTTAAATGATGTGTAAAATTTATAATGGCAACAATTTCATAAGATGTTCAATAAAAAATCCTTCAAGGCAGTGAAGGTCATTTAGACCAGAAATCAAGATATCTATTATCAAATTAGAAAATAATGTACTTATTGCAACTTTTAGAAATAATTTTTAGTGCAGCAGATTGTTTTAATTCTTGAGTTTCATAAAATAAATGATGAACGCAAGCATAATTTGAAGCTTTTTGATGATAAACTATTGCCTTCACAAACAAGCTATGCTATTTAATCAGTTGTTCAAGATGCAAAATAAAACTGGTTTTAACTGTATATGTCACATCATGTATGTGACAAGGTACTACATCAGGTCAAGGTAAACCAAATAATGTAAGGTAAGCATCAAAAATAAAAAATAATCATGTCACCTATGCGACATGATTGCGGTTTGCAATTATATTGAGCAGGAGGTGCTCTAATTTCCAAGCATTCGAAATAGTCTTTCCCAGGAAAAATTAGGAGTAAATTTGTATTTCCCTGTACAATTCCCTAAAAATCAATGCACGAGTTCATTTCTCAAGTACATCGAGCATGACTAGCAAAGTATGAACAGTGAAAACTCAAGCTCAGAACACTCTTGTGTTTTTTTGCCATTACAAGTGTCAAAATTGGAATTGCATTTCAGGGGCCTTTCAGTCTGAGAGACCAAAGTGCCAAAAATAATTATGACAAAGATTTTATATACCTTAAGTACACAGGACCAGATCTCCCTTACCAGTTCAGCAACTGAGAATCTCATGTAAATTGAAAACAAGAATAGTTAATTACAGACTGCTGAAGAAAACATCTGTTAAAGATAAATTAAGCAAGAAGTCAATGAGGTGATAAATTTTGCTCTAAATGAAGGTAAATTTGGAAAAGGCATTTTTGGAATTTGGGTGGGGGTTTTTTTGATTTACATGGTAGCAAATTGAATGCAGGATATTGAATGGCATGAAGACCAAAAAGTACCCATTCTATCTATTTTTTTTTTTTACAAGATATTTCTATGTATTGTGTATTCTTCCCACTTCTGTGGACCGTTCTTTATGACCATTATTTTTTCTCTATCTATAGAGGCTTAAATATCTATGCTTGTAAAGCTCTGTGCTTTGTGAAGTGCTTTGAGCTGAAATGTATTATAGTAATGCAATCATCGTTCTTATAATGACGGACATTCTCAGAACAATTCCTTTTATCTAGATGAAAACAGTATGACAGCCAAATTGACTTCAGTAATGATAGAAATATAACTTTTTTTTTTTTTTGCATTTGTTAGGCATCAGCGGATGCCTGTGTGCAATATTGAATTAAAATGGGTATTGACAAAACTTCTAGTTTTCCTCTTGTTTTTGAGCCCCCACGCACCTGGGAGGAGTCCTTCAACACCTCCATAGGAGGTTGCAGGCTTTCAGCATATTGACAGTGGTAATAAGATAACTTCTTCCCATTCTTTCCTGCTTTGGTGTTCTTGACAAAAAACAAAAAGAAAAATGGAAATTCCGTTTCCTTTCCACCAAGTCTCAAAAGCATGAGAACCACAATTCCATGGACCTGAGTCTCTCACTATTATCAAATTCCATGAAATTATGGGGTGATGTCGTGGAACTGGTTCATCCCCATCCATTGTAAAACTGGCTCCAATAGTTTCAATTTCCTGACATGCTTCTGTCCAAGGAAAGATGATTAAGAAAATTCACACTGCTCAAGATTTCCCTTAAAAATTGGAAATGCATGTTTTGCAAATTTAGAGTATATTCTACTGAAAACTTTACTTTCACACACCTGACTGAGGAAATGAAGCCTAAGCAACATGTTAATTGTCCAACAAACCTTTTTAAATACCTTTAAGTCTACCAGTTAATTTTAATAAAATTTAAAGGAGGGGGACATTATTTGAGATCTAGTTCTGAAAGTACAGACTACATGAGATAGAAAACACGCATATAAATGCCGAGTTTGAAAAGCTGCTCAACTACTTTCTCTGACAACCACCAAAATATCTGGGAGATAGTCATCATGAATCCCTAAACTACTCAAAAAAGTTTTAATTAAAACTGCCACCTTATTAAAGATACAATAATAAAAATACAAGAGAAAACTGCATGGTACACCAGGCAGAGGTCTCCACTCTTTTAATGACTGCTCTTGTGTTATTTTCTGCCTTCATTCAGATAAACCTGAACTGTCCTATCAAATGAGTATTTAGAAGAACAAAGAAGATGATAATAAGAAAAGAAAAATTTCCATGAATTGAGTGGGTTCAACCTCTAAATGTTGATGTGTGAACACTGACTAAGGAACAGAGCAATTGGTCACCAGCCTCCCTCACTGTAACTGTTAGATAAAGGTAGGCAAGAAGGACAAAGATCTTTGGATCTGTGAGTGTACTGCAGCTAGAAGAGAAAAGATGGTATCTATGAGACAAATTGGAGTCCAGATGTGGCTTACAAACCACCTTCTGAACCATTCTGTTCTTATGAACTGTGGATGATATTCAATCAATAATTAGCTGGAAAATTAAGACAGGAGAGAAGCTATGATACAAGTGGGGAAGTGTACTTGTTTTGGCTGAGGTACAGTTAACTTTTTTCACAGTGGCTGGCAGAGGCCTGTACTTCGGATTTATGCTGAAGACAGTATTGATAATCTAGAGATGTTTTTGTTACTGCTGAAGAGGGCTCACAGAGAGCCAAGGCCTTTTCTGCTTTTTGTACTGCCACACTGGCAAGGAGGCTGGGAGGAGACACTGGTGGGAGGAGGTGACCCCAACTGACCAAAGGGATATTTCAGACCATGTGACACCATGTTCAGTCTGTAAAGTGGGGAAAGGAGGAAGGGAGGATCTTTGGAGTGATGCTCTTTGTCTCCCCAAGTCACCATCACATGTGATGGGACCCTGCTGTCCTGGAGATGGCTGAGCTCCTGCCTGCCCATGGGTAGCAGTGCTTTGCTTTGCTTGTGTGTATTGTTTTTGCACTTCCTATTAAACTGTCTTTATCTTAACCCAGGAGTTTTCCAGCTTTATCCTTCCAACTCTGTCCCCAGTCCCACTGGTAGGGGAGTGAGTGAGCAGCTCAGTGGGGCTTGGATGCTGGCTGGGGTTAAACCATGAAAGGAAGATAGAAATATATATTAAAAACTTATATGAAAAATGATGCTATTAACTTGAATTCAATGGTTTTTAGACCATATAAAATTGATGTGGTTTATTTACATAAAAGCAGAAAACTTCCATAAAGATGTGTGACAATTAATACCTGCCTTTGTACACTTCATACCCTGAAAACTCAAAGCCGGAACGTGATTAGATATTGCTAGTAGCAGTTCTGAAAATTTTGGAAAAAAGCTAAAAATCCAAAGAGCCTCTCAGCCTTAAGAAATAAAGCTAAAAAGACAAGCCAAGACTTGACACAGAACCTGATGTGTGAAGGATGTAAAGCCAATTCTAGACCATCAATTCCTAATCCCCAAACAGAAGGAGCTTTGTGGCGCTGGCAAAGTAACTCAAGTGCTGTTACTGTTGACTTGTTCCATGGTACAACATAGGGAACAATTCTTGCAGGCTATGTGTGAAGAAGAGAGTGCCCTGATATCTGGAGGGCTTTTGTCAGAGCTTAACAATTTGTAAATGTACGAAAAAAGAGAAAAAGTTAACTCCTTTCTTTTCATTCCCATTCCGATAATTTTCACTGTTAAACTCCTCCAATCTCACTTTCTTGAGGAATTTGACGATATTTTTTATTTTAACTATTTTCTTTATGTCTTCAGTTTCTTCTAGGATTTACAGAAAAGATCTACTGAGGTCCAAAGGAGAATTTAACTCTACGGGCCTTTTTATCCTGATCCAGGCTGGTTGTCTTCACCCATTATTCCCTTGGGTATACACTATGCCTTAAAAATAAAAAAAAAGGGGGGGGGGGGGT
>VZDJ01000623.1:7550587-7629155 GCA_008694505.1 Cyanoderma ruficeps | reverse complement strand
GAAATGAGCAGAGTTCTGAGACAACTTCCTTTATTTGTATCTAATAACTGCTACAGAGTTTTAGCTCATCTCCCTTAACACCTCTCGGATCCCTGATGTTTTCAGATCTCACAAGCAGGGTAGATGTTGATTGGCAACAGCTGAAGTTTGTAAGGACAGTGAGGATGCAGAGTGTACTTTATGTATGTGTGTTCACTGTGGGTCCTGCTGTCTCCTCTTGAATGTTTCAGACGAATTTCTCAAGAGGAAAGAAAAATGCAACTAAACCCTGCCTTTTTTGGTACTATTTTCTGCTATCTCTGTGTCTCTCTGTTGGGCCTAGGAAGAAGGGCTGATGAATGAAGAATCAGAGTTGAGGCAGGACACGTAACACCACAGCTGAGTTCTGCAAGTGAGGGTGGGAATGGGATAACAAGCTGTTCAGGCACCACATGTGCTGCTTTGGAGGTAAGCCATCAGTGACAGATGACTGCACTGGGAAGATCCATTGCGTCTTTGTGTCTGTGTGGTACCTTTGTTCACCACTGCTGCTGCAGTGACACCATAACTACTGCAGACACGGCTGTGGTGACAGTGGGTGACAGAATCCCTGGTCAGAAAAAAATGCCATTAACTATTTCTGGAATTGTTGTACCTAATGAGCTTATAGTAACAGGCTAGTATTATAAAGGACATGGTGAACTGACAATTGCATAATGCTTATAGCAACAGCTGTCTTGTAGACAAAGTTCCAGAAGCCAGGGTCATGATCATCATACACACCAGAGACTAGAAAAAAGTCCCTGTCAGTGCAAAGAGTTCTGGGGAAGGGTATAAAAGGTAAGGAGTCATGACCCACTGAATACTGAGGGTGCAATAGAATTCTGAAGTTTCATGTTCCATGAGTAAACTTTGATGACCCTATAGCACAGTATTCAGAGCAACAGCCTGAATTGTGAGCTGCTATTGCAAAGACTTTACTTCCAGTCCTGGTATTTAAAAGTCATGTAGATGTGGCACTAAGAGACGTGTTTTAGTGGTGGACTTCGCAGTGCAGTTAATGGCTGGATGCAAAGGTTCTTTCCAACCTAAATAATTCTGTGATTCTACAAAGCAAACTGAGAAGTTTCCAATAGTCTTAGAGGAAGAGAAACTTATTTCTGAGTCAAGGCTGATTTTTTTTTTTAATTGTTGTTTTTTCCCTGATTTTTTCTATTTCCTCTGCCACTACAGAACTCCCAAAGGCACACAAACTTCGAAAAGACTCAGCTGCAGGATTAGGTTAATTTTTAATACCTGGTGAAGGCATGTCTGGTGCAGATGGCAAGAAATGTCAAGAACTTCTGCTGCTTGTGATTCAAAGAGCTAAGTCCCTGTCACTAATTTTTTATAGCTAGCATGACTTCTGCCAGAGGCTCTCTAACAACAAAACCAGAAAGCATGTGAGGAAACAGTGCCCCACATGAGCAGAGTAGTTTCTGCTCTCTTTTCCAGTGTGTGAAAAGGCATTAGACTCAATATTAGTCTCGGAAGTGACATTCCTCAGTGTATAACATGCAGCCTCCTTTCTGGTCTTGCCAACAAAAGAAGCAACGGGTGCCATGCATCTTCTCATGACATATTTTATGATGAATAAATTCATACAAATTATGGAAGTGACCATAAACTGAAAATTTTCCTGCTTACTCAGGAATATACTTTACTCATGGGAGAATACATGGACTAAATATATAAACCATGCCATATCCTCTTGCTTTTCTTTAAAAATACATTCTTTTTTATTGAGTTATGCACTCTAGTTTCTATGTGCCTTCATTAATTTATAGAACTTACTAGTTGTAGGGATTCTGTTGAAATGTTACTACACTGAACTTTTGATATGTTAAATGGGCTAATTTATCTCTGTCAAGCCTGCAGAATTTTGGACATACTAACGCCAATGTAATCTCCATTTTTATATGATTCTTTTAATAAGAATTTATAATATCTTTGCCCATAAAACCCACGATTCAACAGAAATAAGTCAGAGATTATTCTGTTACGTGGTTCAGCAAATATTCTGAAGAGACAAATAGCTTTACCTTTTGTAGGTACAGTTCTAACTCCTTAGGAACTGATGGAAAATTCAGGGAACCAATCCAAACCCCAAGCATTTCCTCTCAAAGCCCCTGGCAGTGCCTATGCAGCTGCAAAGAAGCAGTCACAAAGAGCGGCTCCTGTCTGTTAACTCATGGGTGTCTTGGGACCATTAGCATTTTTTTTATGTTCCAAGCACATCTGGCCACGTGCTCTGTAGGTACCTGGAAGGTTGGTCAGCTGGAGGGAGGTCCTGGCTGGACACAGAGACACAAATAATGCTTCAAGAGCTGCTGCCTAAACCAAGCAACACAAGAGCTGCAGGAACGTGGAGGGAGCAGGTGTGAACCTGAGACACTGACACAGTCTGCACAGGCTTTTGCATATGCCTGTGTTTACACATAAATGAAAAGCTTGTGCCATCCTAATGCTAACCTGCATTTTCCGTGATGAAGCAGGTACATAAATGACAAACAAAATTATAAAGCAATATGACTTCCACCAGAGAAAAAAAATATTTTCCTATCCCTCTGCTCTGTACATTAGCATGCATATGTACTGTAAAACACATACAGCAGTATAATTGTATTAAAAATGTGTATCCTGTTCCTAAATTCATATGGGCTTTGGGACCTCTTCTGGGATGGAATTCCAAGGCCCAAGATCTACTGCAGAAGATGTCTTAGCTCTCCTCCTACACCATGTGGATTCAACCCCACTATAACATCATTTCTTTCCAAGTACCTGCAGAACATTGATAAAAGTGTATCTGAGATATAATGGCATATTTTTACTGATGTTACTGAAGGTGTGGGCACCTGCAATTCACATTTATATTATAGGGCTGATTGTACCCTTTCAGTGCAGCAGCTATTTGCTACATAAGCATGAGTCAGCTCTCATTGACTTGGTGAGTACAGATCATCATTTTCTCAGAACTTCAGTAGCTGCAGGATTCTCAGAGAAGTTTCTAATGGTGTATGACCTAAAATGATGCATTTGTCTCTATTTTCTTATGCTAGAATGCACATGGCAATGATGAACAGGATATATATTTCTTTCCAATGCACTTTTCAAACTACCATCATTAGTTCCATAAAAGGGACTAAAGTAGCAATTAGCTAAATAATGCATGTTGCTCATCAAAAAAAAAAAAAAAACCCCGAAAGTTTTCTAAAAGCAAGTTGAATTAAAGTCTTTTTCACCAGTTATTTCATCATCCTGCAGGTTACTCATCCATCAAGCACAAAATCATGATGTACTATCCCAGATACATAACTTTCCTGTTGAGAATTGGAGCACTGTCTTATACAATGAGATCTGAGCACTCAAACATTGCTCAGCTTTACTCTGCTAAATGGCTGATGGGATGTCTTGATTAATTCATGCCAGGTCAATCTAGTTAATTCAGTGCTTTCAACTTCATTAAAGTTCCTGGAAGATAAGGGTACTCAGCACTTTGAGAACATTGCTCAGCTGGATCAAACCTTTCTAATTTTCTACTGAAGTAACAATAAGAGTCTGGTTTCCAGGTGGTTTTGTTAACATTGCATACATGTGCTACCAGACTTAAAGCTGAAGTTACTCAGTTTTATTAAGAACATTTGGAAGTATACTGATGAAAAAAACCTCTTCTTCTCTGTCTTTTGTAGGAGAGATGTATCTGATAACACTGCTTATGTTAAATACAAATTTAAAGGCTTCATGTTGCCTATTAGATGGGATATCTCGAATTAATATGGACACTACAGATGACGCAGAACTCCTGATCTCAAATTGCAGAGGCTATTTGTGCAGTGCAGACTATTTCCACCACTTCAGGAACTGGTGCAATGCTCGCAGCCAGGCCAACAATTGAACACTCACAGCAGAGGAGATGAAATACTAGGAAAATACAAAATTCAGATGAATTATGAATGGATTGTGAAATGCTGTACACAGGGATTAATCAATGACAATACTAGAAACAAGAAAAAGGATAGAAACTTGGCATAGTGCTCCTTTTGATGCTCTATCACATGACCATTCCTATGTGCAAATGGTGTGGGGAGCTAGACGGAATACAGAATTTGAGTCCACTAGCTGTTCACGCTCAGGTTTTTCAGAAGTTCTAAGGGATACTCCTCAATAACAGGAAGAAGGCAAAAACATCTCTGTTCCACACTGCCCCCTCTCCCAACAGGAGCACCCACATCTGAAATGTTCATCCAGACTCTCACAACACTGTCTGTCCTCGTTTCACATCTGCTGAAGGCTCCTCCATGAACAGCAGCCCTGAGAGTGAGGGATTCCCTTCATGGCTAATATCATTCCATCAAGAGCTATTTTTAGGAATGTACTAAAAGAAATGCTAATTTATCGTGGCATCAGCCTTCAAATAGTCCTCACCCTTACACTTCACGGGAGCTGAGCACTGTGGGTTCTATTAAGAGAGCATGGAAATACAGACAGGAATTCAGCCTGAAACAGTCATTTAAATCCTGGACTTTCTGGGGCTTCTCGAGGGACCCAGCCGAGGTATAAATTATTCCCTCCCTAAATCCAATTGCAAATACAGTCTAGGCAGGAGGTAAGTGCTTATCTCCTCATAACAGGAATCCTGGAAGTTTTCAGGTAAGGAAAGGAGATGTTTACTAGGTTATGCAGTCCTGGAAAGTAAATTTGCTGGATTGCTGTCTGAGTTGGTGGGTTTTCAGCCTCCAAAGATTTTAGTGCACTGGATTTTACTTTGGGTCCTAGCATCTGAATACCAGACAGTTCTGTAAGGTTGAAGAATCAAATTCCCTGACAGAGAGAAAAGGTAACCTCAGTCAAATTAACATTCAGTAAACCTGAGATGAGTTTTTCAATTTAACCTTACAGTTCATAAAACTCTATTTAAGTTTATTAATTCTATTTTCATTTCTACACCAGAAAAGCTAATCACACCTATCACATAAAAAAAAAGTTTTTCTGATAGTATTATTTTGTTTCATTTTCTGTATTTCTTGTACTATACGCAACTATAATTCTGTATTATTATTCTATGGGCAGAAACAGGCCTCACAACGAATCATTCCAATTTCATATAGCAACCGGTTCTCCTGTTATAGAATAATTGTATTTGCAACTTCTCCCAGTAAACAAGAAAAGTTCCAGTATCATAAATACATCAAGTTCCATAACGCTAAATTTCGCTTCTTTATTTAAAAAAAAGAAAAATAATTTTAAAAAAGAAAAATAATAAAGGAACGTAGATCATAAGGTAAGAAATTTCAGAACTGAAAAGAAATCAAAGACTATGTGCACAAGGCACTGACTCCATATGGAAAGGCATTAAGGCTTCCTGAAAGGCTGTCTTTTCCATTTAATTCGGAAAGACCATAAAATGCATGCATCAATGCAAGTAACAATCTTGTCTGAGTTCAAGACACATGAAAACATTTCATCCAGAGGTCCACACTTAGCCAATAAAACTACAATCATGTTAGTTACAGTTCAGATGTACATCTTGTTTCCAGTAACGCAATTTGTGATGAGTTAAAAACACAAAGGCAACTCAAAACGTAACAAATATTCATGTAGTGCTGGCTCTAGGATTATATAAATGCACCGGTATACTCAGCAAAGAAAATACCAAAGGGGAAAAAGACTCTGCCATTTATCTTTTTCAGTACATTCTCCCTTGAGAAAAGTCTCAGTAGTTTCCTAGGATTTGTTTGAAGTCACTGAATTAGTAATAGGAATTGCCACACTTACTGATCATCCAGAAGAAGAAAATACATTAGCAGAGAAACCTCCAGCAGATCAGTGCAGAGAACACTGACTACATACAGTGATAACACCTCTAGCCCTGTTTTTGGGCACTGGTGCCCTGGGCAAGATGTGGAGGCTGTACCCATGGAGGGAGAGCCCAGCAGGGTCTGATGGTCAGGGCAGCCAGGATGAGACCTCTGGGGTCTGGGCACTGAAGGGAGCCTGGGGGTCACACCGCTGGGGGTTACTGGAGGCTGTGAAATCTTTCTGAGAGAAGAAGAAATGGGGGAAGTGTCTCCAATCTCCAAGAGATAACCAGCTGCAAGCTAGAAAATGTTAAGCACAGAAAGAAGCAGAAAGCCATAAATATTAGCATGAAATCTCAAAAGAAAATACCAGAGAAGCTTTAAAGTTCTTCTTACCCTGTAAGAAAAGCAAATGCTCCTCCAACTTCTATCACGAGTATTTCCAGGACACCTGCAGTGTCAGTCTTTGGTGCCAGCATTAAACATCCATCCCACTGCACACAGTGCCAGCATGAGTGTGCAAATACTGAAGGCCAAGGGCCTGATCTTGAGGTGTGTAGGTCTTTTTCCACTGACAGCAAAGGAACCTGAAGGCACTCAGCACCTGACAGCATCAGGGTCACTGAGCAGTGAGATGGAAGTTTCGTGTCTGAGCGCGCCCTAGGAAAGATCTCCCACAGAGCCTTAACTTTGGACAGCTTTTCCTTTTTAGCACAAACCATCTTCTGTAGTGCTCTTTATGGATGTGTTCTAAAAGCAAATACTCAATACCTGAGGCAGATCCCATTTCATGCTGTGCTGTGAGGCTGCCTAAGGTGGGTTTAGTTGGGGCATCCTAAAGAAGGGAAAAATTTCTCACTTTGAAGCATTCTTATTTATAGTTTCTGATTAAGATGGTATTTTAGTTCAGAAACTTCTGTAAACTACACATATGAAGTTCTTGCTACTTAATTCCATGTGGCTGTAGTTAAACTACCTTGTATGGAAACTTCCAGACACAGAATATTTACGCAGAAAATTATCAGAACTATTGCAGTAAATTATCTGAACTTTATTACTGAGGAAAATACAGTAAATCCACACTACTGTATTACTTAGAATAATAGGACTGTAGGAATTTTAATCTAAAAGTTAGTTTTTGGTTTGTATGTACCAGTGTCCAAGACTGAGTCTAGATTTTGATTAGAGAAATTAGCCATAAAGAACAGTCATTAGCACTATAAAAAACTGCTATCCCGGTATTTAGGCCCAATAATTTTTATTCTGTTTTCATGGTAATTATCTTGTACAAATTTGGCCAGATTTTTTCCCTTTTCCTCTAAAAAACCCTATTGATCTAAGACTACCTCCAGACTAGATGATGTCATAGTTGCCCCATTACCAATGTTTTCTCTATGTACATTTTAATAATAATTGATAAATCCCAAGTATTTGGACACTCTTACATTTAAGAAAACATTCATAAGCAACACTCTATATATATAAACAGTCAACAGTTAGTAACAGTCTGTCCTCAAACTGCCTTTGTCAAGTACAGATGTCCTACTACCCACTCACAACAAACAGGCAGTTTAATAAATCCATTTGAACAAGCCATAGAAATCCAATTTGACTGCACAGCTTCCTGACATCTCACAGGCGTCTTACCACAGAGAAACCAAAAAAGCATCTAGAAGTCTCTGTGCTAATTTGTATTCTGGCAATAACTGCTGACATCCCCAGAGGTGTCTAATTTGTTAGGTTGCTCTAATGTCACCTACTATGTCACAAAAATACCATTTTCAGTCCAGCTGAAAAGAGTGAGCCGCGTTCTTTCAAAGGAAGAAAAGACTTGGCCATTACCCATCTTTAACTTATAAGCAGGTATTAAATATTTAACATAAAGTAATGTTTAAGGCATTCAACCAGAAACTGGAAGAACTGGGTCTAAGCGAACACCTTGAGAACATTAAGCTGACACCTCCCCCCATCACAGATGAAGCTCTTAGGCTCCCTTTAGGCCCTATGCACCTCTTATTCTCAAAACTTAGACTTGTGACTGTAAATTCTCACTTTGCCATAAGACATCTGACACAAAAAAGGTAACGAAAACTACTACCCACCTAATTCTCTAAAATTTCTACCACCCTTACTAAACCTGAAATATTGAAGACTCCAACAAAGCACCAGGAGAGAACTGCCTGGACCTGCACTACACTGGTAGATGCAACCTCCCCAGGACGTCAGGGGACAGCTGTGAGTTACTACTGCCCACCAATGTCCAAATTACTGACCTTGTCTTTGGTGCCTCAGTACTCCATCAAAGAGGAAAGACTGTCCAAATCTCCAGACACTCCAGCATGCTCCTTCCAGCCCTCTTAGCTCCTGCCTGTTTCACAGGTAATCAATTATCCACCCAGCAGGGCTCGGTTTGTCAGTGGCCTCCCGCCTTTGCACTGATCTTGCTGCACAACCCTGCTATGGCAGGTGAACCCTTGCAAGGTCCAGTAAAAGCAGGAGGGAGATAAAGGCTCCACGGAGGGCCAGGCAAACGAAAAAGTGCAATCATCAGCGCTGCAGTAGCAGGCACTGGGTTTATTTTAAGGGCTTCTTAAACTCTTACACTGTCAGCAGATCTGTCAGGCTGGCAAGGCCATTGCTGTACTGATTGCAATTCCCCACTGAAGATGTGCAAAGCCAAGAGGTGTAGGGTTCAAACGTGATATATTTTCACATTCAACACTACAGGAGGAAATACATGATCATTACTGTCATGGTTTGAGCGGAAGTGAGTTTTTTTTTTAGAAACTCAGGTCAAACCAATCAGTGGCCAGGTTGGATGTTGGCATCTTCGGTGGCCACTGAGAGTTTGGACACGCCTCTGAGGACACAAGGGGTTAAAAGCGAGGACTCCCGACGGACTTCCTCTTTTTCCTGGCTCTGCTTCGGCAGGGGAGAGCATCTCTCTCCTCTCCCCGGCTGGGGAGGGGAGAGCCAGGTGGGCCTGGCTGGGGTAGGCCTGGGCTCCAGAAGGGGGGGGGAGAGAAGAAACGGGACAGGAGCTGGGTCAAGATGGAGGGGTGGAGACCCTTGGGGTGCCTTCCGTCCCCCGTCCCTGTCCCCTACCCCCCCCCCTCGGCCCGTCTCTCTTTCCCCAGGGAGCAGGTGCCGAGCGGAGTTGAGCGGAGTTGTCAGCCGTGTGGGAGTTGCCGGAGTTGCCGTGCCTGACCTCGCCGGGAGAATGAAAGCTTTTAACTCTTTCTAAGGCAGAAGAGAACTGTCTCATACACTGTTCCTCATGGCTGGTGGTTTTTTAGACGAGAGAGAATAGCCTGGGACCAAGATGATAAAGGAAGATGAAAAGAATCTCCCCCGATTGCCAGAGATGAAGACGAGTGGCCTTTGAGTTGGACGTCTCTTGCGTAATGGGAGCCATAGACAGACCCTGACTCTTCTGAGTATAAATGAGACTGTATTTTGGGTGGATGTTTTTTGGTTCAAAGCCAAAGACTCTGTGGCCTGTTTTTGGAGCCCTCCGCCCCAGGGGTGAATTTGGGGGGGACTGCTAGTCCCAGTGGAAGAGATGGCTGGTTTTTGGTACTGGGCCAAACATCCTTAAAGGAGCCCTATCTAGTCTTAGTCCCTGTACGGTGGTGAGAGCACTGTGACAGGGAGGGAGAGGGTCACCATGGTAGAATTTTCTGGGTGGTGCCATGGGTGACATGGGAGCACGGGAAGATGGACCTGTGTTTTCCTGTGGGGGGGGTGTCTGTGGTTGCAAGAGAGACTCTCTCTTTCTCTGGATGGATTGAGGATTGTTTATTTTAAAGGATAATGGCTTGTTAGGTACCCAGGGTTGTGGAAGGTTTAAGCAAGTAGATATGTGGGTACGTGCTGGTGTCAACTGTCGAGCATTGTAAAGGATGGAAATTGGGGGGAGGAGGAAAAGTGTTGTGAGAGGTTTCTTATTCTGCCTTTGGGTGATTGGGTTGTTTTCCTGTGTTTATTGTCTATTGTCATGTAGGTTAATAAATGTCTTTTTCTACTTCAAGTGATAGGCCTGCTCTGCTCTGTTTCCGACATCTCACAGTAGTTTATTAAAAACTATACACTCATGGGTGCACTGGCATTTGCCCAGCGTCAACCCATGACAATTACGATGGCAAGGAATATAAACCCACCACATGCTCAGGCTTCAGAAATCTCCATGGTGATGTACAGAGCCCACAGGTAAAACCAGGTACCCCACACACACAATTAGAGCTCCAGCATGTACTTCTTGGGACATGCTGGTGTCCTGCTCCTGCCAAAGAACAGAAACTCCCACTGGCAAAGCTATCCATTCCAAATTCCTGTAAATCTCTAGTGCCACAACCAGTGTGTTTGATCCCTTCCAACGACCAGAGTACACAGGAGTGTCAAACAGTTACCAGCTTCTGATGTGTGGCATTGCCATTGAGATGGCATTGATGCAAATATGTGCAAAGACAATGAGGAGCCCTTAAAAATCCTGCTGGGGCTGTCTGAGGATGAGATACTGCTGCCCTTGTCTAGCAGCAACCCTGAACACAGCTGTAGTAATACAGCAACTGCAAGCAAGGGTGATATGGCAAGACTCCCATGCACCAATATCCTTCCATACCAGCGTGTTGCATCAGCTTGATTTTGCAACTTCAGGCTCACCTGCTTTTCCAATCTTTTCAAATTCCTGTTCTGATCTTTTAAAAAGTTCTTCCCCTGTTTGTTTGTTTGTTTTCGCACACTTTTCTTTCTGATACAACAGACAGACTATCACTGACTGGAGGAGGCTTGGGGACAAGAGATGCTTCTTCCTCTGCCATGAAAAAGGACAGAAGCTTTGTTAAGAGCTAGACAATGTAAAACTTCCCTGAAATCACCCAAAACACATTTTTCATGTAGGAAAATTCTTGTTTCAGCTCAGTAGACACAATTAAGGGAAGCTTGATCCATCACAAGGGTCATAGGAAACCACAGAGTTACTCAGTAATCAACATAAGGAAGAGCAGCAAATGTCCCAGGTGCCTGCCAAGTCCACAGGTTTGCCCAGAAAATACTAGTCATGCATTTGCCAACATTTATTCTTTCTTCAGTACAGCATTTTTGCTGCAGGGTCATGTCCCTCAGACCATGCCAAATTCCCCATTTCCTTCTGTAAGAAACTGAGAGTTCATCCCAAAACTGCCCTCTGACCCTGGGACAAGAGGCAATCAAACTCCACAGCAGGCTGAGGCAGTCATAAAGCTCAGAATCTTCCCAAAGGACACTGAGTACAGAGAACAGTCACATACTGTACAGTGCAAAATAAGCTTTAATTGTTAACACATTTGTTTTCCGGTTTGACAAGTGCAAGACAACTGTATTAACCTTATATAGAAGAGCTGCTGGCAAGGAGCAGACCTGAAAGCCAACCAATATATAACTCTGTGGATTACCTACCACAATGGGACACCAGTAAGCAAACAGAGAAGACATTTCAAAATGAGGCAGCTGTTCTTGTTGCAGCCAGCACACTCAGAGCCCAGTAGTTGAACTGTCCCATACATAGTTTCATACAGGCCACCCTTGTTAACTAGGACCAGATGAGATCACACATAGTCTTGCCACCCAAGACTGAGAAACTGGCCATCCTTAGTGAGTGAGACCTGAAGTTCAGAAAAATTACATGCACCAAGGAGCACTCTTATGGCTTTATCCCTCTGGATGAGATGACAGAGAAAAACAGAATTAAAATATTCTGTGATCTTAAGGGCAACCTGATATAAAAGTATCTACGGTACCAGCATATGTGTGTTGAAATGTACTAAAAATATGAAGATTTCTAATATTTTCTGCTGTATTATCATGGCCCAGTCTGCCCGCTTCCTCATTAGATCAATTTATCCAATTTTAATTAGTTACTAGTCTGTGACAGGGCATCTCCAAATGTCAAAGGCAACAACAATAACATAATTAAAAAAAAAAACCATAAAAAACAAAACCAACAACAAAAAACTGTGAGCATAATTCCCATCAAAGGCTATGGATATTACATTACTGGCATCAATGAGTTTGCAAGTGTGCCCTCCAAAGCTGCATCACACATCGGCCCAGCTATGTGAGTGGAATTCCTAGACTTGAGAATACAGAGGCTCATAAGTGAGCCAGCAGACCAGTCATTGTAAACACTTTCTCTGTTTGGAAGTGGAGTAAGATGCCTGAGTGTCTCCAATTGACAGGTGATTATGGAATTTTCCAGAAAATTGGCAGTTAGATTCTCATATCTGAGGTGAGAAGTGCCAGGAACTCCTCACGCCCCACCAAGTTCTTCCACCTTATGGGCTCACAGCTGCACCAGATCTCCACCCTACACGATCCTGCTGCAGCTGTTCTTGCTCATCTACACTCTTGGTAAGCTTTGTTATGGCCTGGTGGCATCGTACAGGTCTACTGGAGCCAGAAGGTCTGGGATGTCACACTGTTGGTGTGCCCTCTGCAGCCTGGACTTCTGCTGGAGAGGTAGTGGGGCACAGGAAAACCCATCACACCGAGACACTCTGCCTGATGACTCTGTGAAGAAAGCAAGGGACAAGGCTGTCACTCCTATCTGACCATCCTGACCAGAGGTGGGTCAGACTTACACAGGCAATAGTTGAACAGGTACATTTCTTTCTGAGCAGTCTGAACAACCCTGCTCTTCCCCTGAACCAAAAAACTTGCAAGGTGCTAAGCCCAGTTCATGTGAAAGACCCATTTCTCAGAGGCCTGCTTATCCTCAGCTTCATGTGACTACAGCCCCAGAGCTGCCCCCTTTAAAATTACCTAAAAGTACCTCAACCTATCCTCCCTCTCCCAAAAATGAGACCCAGACCCATCAATGTCCTAATCTTGCCTGTTGTCCAACAGGAGTGAGGAAGAACTTTCTCCTGCATGATCTGGGCTGGGTGCCTAGAACAAGCCCTGTTCCACGTCTGCTGGCAAATATGTACAGTCCAGTCAGAGGGCTCTCGGGAAACTATCAGGTGGGGATGGCCTGAAGATAAATAGAGTCGTGTCTGTGAGCTGGAGCCTGGCTGGCAAAAGGAGGAAGGAGAGGACAGGCTGTTCCAACTCAAAGACTACAGACTAGAGTGTTTCAGGCATAAATGCTGCCTGCTGCATTATGACAAGAAAGACCAGACAACATTTCTGGAAAGAGGCTGATCTCTCACACTGTTGAAACAATCTTGATTCTCACACTGCACGCCTACCAAAGGTGAAGCCTGAACCTCCATGGACACTTCCACCAAAGGTGAAACCTGAACCTACTCCTCTCCAGTGAGATGAGAATTGTCCTTCTCCATTCCACAGACAGTCTGATCTAAGAACATTAACTGGATAGCAAAACCAGAAAGTTGCATAAAACCTTATACATGCAGAAGCAGGTATCACCTATAAGCAAGGGCAGCTGTGCCCAACCATGTAACCTCCTCCAGTTTTTCTGCCCTGATGTAACCCTGGTGACCCATTTATTTGCTGGAAAGTTCACAGGTAATGAGTTCATTACACAAGTGAGACTTTGGCAAAGTTGTGGTGCCAACTGCACTCTTCCCATGGAAAGAACAGACACAGATGTCCTCTCCGACCAGTTGATACTGGGTCACTGGGCCAAGCAAAGTCTTGAAAAAAAACAAGAGGGGCAAAGGTTATGGCATATGTCTCTTAACCTTTTAAATCAGGCTCTTTCTGGTATTTTTAGTCATTCAAACCTCAACTTGGTTCACAATTATCACTCATGGTACTTCATCTGGGACTTCTAATGGCCCTGAGAAATTGGATAATCAGAGGTTTGGGGTCTTAATGACCACAGAGTAGCTTTCTCACCAAACAAGGTAGACAGAGCTGTTGCTCTGTGTTCTGTACAATCTCACACCAGTGATGTGTCCCATCGCTGCAGTGTTTGTCCACCTTCTCAATTCCTGTAAACAAATGCCAGAATCTGAGCTTGTTTTTGTTAACTTCTGCTTCTAGTTCTGTATTTTTAAAATGGCTAATCGCAGCTGTCATTGTTGCCGAATGAACATTTACCGCCTCGCTGTAGCCTTTAGAAATACATTTATCATGCAAATGCTGCTAGAATTTTAAGCATAGCTGAAATAATGGGTAGTTCTGCAATAGCCTTCCCTAAGAGATATTGTGCCACAGTTGGTCACAACAGCCCAAAAATAGAATGATTGTTCTCAAAATCAGTAGCACACCCGATATGCGTTGCTCATCTCTCATCACAAGGGACGCTTCTGTTTTGTACAGCTGTACTCTTTCTTGTCTAGATTTGACTGGTCACATGCCATGCCAAATTAGTGTGGCTTTTTGAACTATTTTTTTGGGGTTGGTCATTTTTATCACTCATTTTGTTGGGTTTTTTTTTTTCCCCCACTATTTATATTTACTTAATAGTAAAACACTTCTTATTGCAAATTATATCAATTACCTGTACCACCTGGAATCCTGCTTCCAGGAGGAACCAAAGGGGGTTTTTAGAGGAAAGCAATTAAAAACTGTATATCTAGGTACTACTGCAATGCAGGTGCAGAGAGAGCAGGGGGAATTCTCTCCAGAGACTACCCTTGTGGTTAGCTTACACAGCAACTCATCAGCGGCTCTTTCATTCTCTTGAACTGCTAAATATTTCCTTCATATTTTACAGATTATAAAATCTCTTGAAGTGCAAACATGCTGCCTCTTTGGATGACTTCATATTGCAATAAGTTTCACTGTATGAGACTAAGTTGCCAAGCCTTATACAGCTCTGAGAAACTCAGAACTCTCAGGACCCTCTGGCATGTGGATCTCAGGAAGGGATGGGCACTTTTCTTTGCACACTGGCTTGTTTTCCTTTTAGTGAGTATGTGGTTCTCATTTCACTGGATGAACAAGAAACTGAAAAGACAAACTCCAATTTTTGCTTCTTTTATGGGCTACAAACAGCTAGACACACTCTGCCTGAAGTTAAGTAAGTGACCCTTCTTAATTTGATGGGAGCAAGAAAGATCCCTACAGACAAGATATTGGAGAACAAGTTTTTAACTCTATCAAATTTCCCATGTGATGCCCAAAACTATACACCACGTGCTAGAGAACCAGAGGTGAGATACCTGCTGACATTACCAAAACTTCTTACCCCATACAGGCCAGAACTATGCATCTGTGATTGTTTAAACATGGATTGTACATTGTAAGGCCTACTGACTAAATAGAAACCACAGAGGGTGCCTAAGCAGAAATATGCTAATTTCATCTGCCTCATTACTTTTACATCTAAACCAACATTGACAGATTTAAAAAAAAACTCTATGCAACCCTTATTTTATTTTTTTAAATATATATATTCAGTAAAATGTAAGTTATATATTAATACGTAGCCATATGTTAAAAAGCAACAAAATTAGCTAACTTTCACAGAAATGCAGTCTATCCAAGAATAAAATTTTGTGTATAAAAACCTCTGATTAAAGGCCAGTTCTCAAATATTTTATGTACCCTTAATGCTCACAATTTTCATAAAATGCTGGGTGTTCAGATTAGGAGTATATTCTTTGGATTCACTGACTTATCAAGTTTAAATTCGATAGGCATTTCTGGCTGCAGACAGCCTTCATGAGCAGATTTATTTTTTCGTTTCTAGAAGAATGCTTTGATGTGCTGCTAATAAACTAGCCATTTAGAAAACTGCATTTTAGAAATAGCATAGATAATTAGCCATCCCTTTTAGCATCCTACCTCCCTTATAATCTATGTAATTTCTGGTATATAGTCAAGAGTCAACTACTGAATTGCAAAATGTAATTAAATAGTTACAGTAAGATTCCTAAATGAATGTGTGTTACAAAGAAAACAGATTTAGTCACAGGCAAAAATGTCTAAATCGACCAGGTCTAAGACAATCAGGTGCATTCCAACTGTAAAGAAAATAAATGGGGGCACTCCACACCCACACAAGGCAGTTTCTGAGCTCATTTTTAAACACTGCACAGTTCTATACATAGAAGACTTCCAGCAAAAAATATTTTATGGTGTCACAGAAAGGAGTTTCACTAAGTGACACAGCTATTCAGGGATCATTATGGACTGTACAGAACTCTGCACAAAACAACCCTGAGATCAAGGCCTATAATGATTGTTGCTATGTGAAGAAAAAGCCTATATGTTAAGGAGCTTATTGTCTATGCTGCGAACTCAGTCTGTACGGCATTTAAGCTATAAATTTTTTTATACAGTATTCTACCCATAAAAATGATGTGGGCATGAAACTGAACCTAAGTCTCAACACCCAGACCATTCTTGATGTGTTTGTCTTTCAGTGTGCAGCAACAGTAGAAAACATAGCTTTGTCCAGTAAGGCTCAATTTTCCTGAAATTTTACATTCCTTATATGCTGCTTATTTCCCACAGTGAAAGACACTACATTCCAAAATCTGACCTAGTATAAGACTGAGCACGTAGCAGTACACAACAGTTACAAGAGAACTCACATTTGCCAAAAATGAAGAAAATTCAGAACTGTACATATCTATATAATCCTTTGTGCTGCTTGGGAATAATTTGGTGCTTAAACAGTAATCATAACTTTGGAGTAAGAACTAAATTACTTGCTATAACCTTATTAGTTACATAAACATGGCATGCCCGGTAAACTGTGCAAAGAGTGTTGAAATATGGCAGTGATTTCCCCAGCCCAAAAGTTCACCAAGCAGCTCTGCCTTGGCCATCTCCCCATGGACAGTGGCTTTTTGTGCCACTCTCTAGATATCTGTTTACATAAACCCCCAACTACAGCAAATGTACAGCACGGTCAATGAGCTTGCTGTAAGTCTTAATCCAGGTATGGAATGCTAATAGCAGTCATGTGCTGTCCCTGGGCTGATTATTTACCAGATTCAGGAGATATCAGCCATAGATCAAGGCTAATTCACCACTCTGGCCAGCTCCCCAGCATTCCTGCCAGACACATCAAATGGACCAGATGATGATTTATCACCACTCCGTTCAGTAAGGACTCTCCGAGTAAGACCAGAGGGATGTGAAAGATCCCTGATACATTTGGCCACCAATGGCCAAGGGTCTGTGTAACTCCTCATCTGACCTTACAGTCAGAGAGGAACTCACCACAGTGAGTGACAGTGTGACCTCAGTTCACACAGAGGTCACAGAACAGGAGGAATGGAGCTGCCTGTAATTCTGACACATCTCAGAGGAAAAAGCATTGCTGAATGATTTCACTCCAATTGCATAAGGCAAAAAATTTTGCTCCACAAATCAGAATTAAATTTTGCAATCCCTGCTAACCCCCAAAAAGGTTTAATCTTAAACATATACTTCTGGTACTTCTTTAGTGATAGGCTAAAAAATTATAATAAAAGAAGAAACAAGAACCACAGTTTAGGTTTCCTCACAGTTTAGGTTTGTGTTTATTTCTGTCCATGACAAATTACGTTCAGCAAATTTTGACCTATTGCCAAATAGCAGAAGAGTAACCACCTACCAGGCTCAATTTAGTAAAACACTCTTATGTTGATTTACATATAGAACAGTGGGTTGGATGGTGTTAAATGTTTAAGATTAGGCCTTCAATAAGTTCATATACCAAATTATTTCACTGCCTGAATAAGTGATTCAGAACCCGAACATCTCAAGTGGGATGACACCCTCATTGTATGTGATGAACAACTGTAGGAGACTCGGTGACTTCACTCTCTGAGGGCAAACTTAAAGAAAATTACACAATGAGAAATCAGACCAGCCTGCATTCAGTTCTTCACTGTGTATAATTTCTTCTTCTGTGTATAATTTCAAACGGAGTGTGTAGAGTGGGTCTTATGCCATATAAGTGTGCCTGGCATCTGGGCTGAAGACATCTACTTAGAAGATAGCAAATTACATTTTAGATCTCATCAGGGAGAAGAGAGGTTGCATATTGAGCCTCCCTGGCAAGGGATTTAGTCATCAGGCTATTACATATAAATTATATATATGTGTATATATATAATGTATATACCTACAAATACACACACATATATGTAAATGCCACCTTTTTTTAGGTATCTTTTGAAAGGACTGGAGTTCTTAAGTCCCTCTTTACAACGCAGATGGTAACTTTAGGGTAATAAACTTCAGTCTTAAGGACCAGTAGACCCAAGACAATAAAACAGACTACTCCCAAACTGAAGGAGAAAGCACGGAAATAGGAACAATCAGACATGTTCCAGCAAGGCCCTGCTGAGCCAATTTTGTATCTTATCTGAAAAGTCAGAGGAAAAAACCCCACACTATCTGAAGCCCTAGTTATTTATAGCTTATGTTTACTCTTTGCTCAGAAGAATAAATGTGCTGAGTATTACTGTGATAAGACATAAAAACATTACTTGTTGTACTGACACATGCTCTAGTAAAACCTTTAGAAATGCAAATAATGCTGCTAAGTTGCTCTTATTTATGTTTCTAAGTCACTGTACTCCTATCTGCCACATCATCCTTCATGCCCTAAGAACCTTATGAATAGCATGCTTCTTAAATTGCTTTTTATAGATTAAATCACTTTGCCCAGAAAATCACATCCTTTTGATACATAAGCCATGCAAATGATGCCCAAGGCAGGTAGAGTGCTGATCAGATGGAGTTGGTATTTAATGACTGCAGTTTAACAACACCGAAGTTCACACTCCCATCTCCTGCCACTACACCCTGTGTCTCACTAACCCCCTCCCCATGCATCAATACACAGATTTTTTTGCCCTCTGCAAATCCCCTCTATTCTTCAAATCTTACTCTATTACCCCCTGTATTCGTTCGGGTACTCCTTCGGCCACATTTTCTCTTTTTCATCTCTTCAGTCTCACCCATTCATACTCCTCATGAGTGGCAGACCCATCTACTTGCTCCCTTAACTACTCTCCTCCCTTGTGTCTCCTGTATTATTTGATCTTGATGAGCTCAGACATGGGAAGGTAGTCAAGACCTGCTCTCCACACAGCTGCCCCAGAGCTGGCCAGTCAGAAGGTGCATCTGTGTGAGCTATGATACCAGATCAGGTCTCACATTGTCTCCCAGGATAGCTAAAACCTGGCATATGTTTTCATGTTGCAAAAAGCTGCCCAAAATGATTAGACACATCTAAGTAGGGAAAAGGGCAGCTCAAAGCATCCTACTTTATCCAGCCAAGACCAAGCTTGACCTTTGAGGCTGAAGTCTAAGACATCATCATCACTAAACCCAAGAACTACAGCATGGGTTTTCCAAGTGGTCTGTAGCTGTTATTTCCTTCACTTTTGTCAGTGGTTATTGCCAGATACTCCCTTCTGGGGAAGAACATGGACTTTCTCTTTTCCTTTTTTCTCTTTACCAGCTATGGCAATTGAATGTAACACGGCAAACTGACTGCTTCACTACCCTCTCAAGCTTGTAACTGTGATTAAGTGCCTTATCTAATCTTGTTGACTCATTAATTATTTAATTTTCTAACATTTTTTCTTCCTTTCCCACCATACCTCACAGAGTTGCCTATGTTTAAGAGTAGCTTAAGTCCCCACTAATGGCTGGGTTACTGATAAAGGGCATCACTTAGCAATGACATAATTCAGTTTTCTGATAGATGCCTCTTAATGTGGAATTTTTTCTTTTCATTGCAATAAAAAATGGTAGTTATTTGACCTATGCCCTTTTTCCCACTGCAATTGTCAGAATGGTTACTTTCATGTCACACTTGTGACATTGAAAGTAATTGCAAGATACACATATACACGTTCTGAAGCATGCAAGCAAGGAGACAAAGTCTAGTTTCACAATTCATAGCTCTGTTCACACAGATTTATTGCCTAATAGAGCATAAATCCTATCATTCTCTGTGTCTCAGAATAAGAAATGTTATAGTTAAAATAAGTGGTGGATGAAAAAAGGTGGTGATAAAATGTGAAAAAGATCACTGCATGGATAACGAGGTGAGCATTCAAACAGAGCTCAGAATTGGCAGTACCATTCTGGCTTCATAAAATCATTGGTGGAATACTGGGCTCATCTCTGGTGTCTGTATTTTAAGCAGCTGTTGATCAGTTAGAAAGAGTTCAAAAGGAGCTACATAAGCAACTGGAGAGCTGAAAAATGGATATTACTCAATAAACTTCAGGTGTGTAGTTTACACATAGAAGGTTAAGAAGCAATTTAGTTTTCCTCTCCAGAGCTAAGTACGAGATTATTTTTGAGTTAATTTTCATTAAAATGCCTAACAAAGTTCAACAACTGGAAGCTAAAGCTAGAAATATATACTAGAAATAATTAAGATTTTTTTAAGAGTTTGAGTAATTAGCTATGGAACACTTCACCTATCACGAATTTCTCATCCACTAAGGTCCTTAAATCAAGAGGGTGCATATTTCTAAGAGATATGCTTGAACTACAAAACAGCATCCAAAACCTCCAAAACCTATGGCTTTCATTATAAACTCATCTATTAGAAATTACATGGTGAGTATGAGGTGGAGTCAATTGTGATGGTAATGGCCTCGCTAGACTGAAAAACTGCAAATCCTGAAATGAAACACAGTAGAAGATGTAATGCAAATAAAGCCAGACTCAGCCTAACTTTCCCTGATAAATCCATAAGTCCAGAACAGATGCCTCTGTGACTCCAGGCATGATGTTGCACAGTCACCCACCATGTTATTGAGTAAAAGTAACTTTCACCCACAAATTAGTATAGTTACAGTACATCCTATACAGTCCTGAAATAAAGTGAAGGAAAAGAGAAAGTAATTTAAATGTAGCTCCAAAATCATGTAATTGGTGAGAAAAAATTAAAGCTGTTTCTGTTATAGGTGGACCATGTATTTTCTGTACATTTTTAAAGGGGGATGGAAGAATTGCCCACTGTACCTTCTTCATCCCAGACTCAAGCAACCATTTTCATTCCTCCCTTGACAACCAAGAGCTGTTGGCTAGAGCTGAATAAGCCAGGGCTGCAGCCAGGTGCCTTGAGAGCACAGGAACTCGCAGTGATCTCTCTCTGCCCAATAACGTGACTTTGCAGACTTAGGCTCCTACCAAAGCAGTCACTGTAGCAGGGCCATCTAGGCAACTCTGACTGCAAGAGTATCTTCTCAATCTACTGCTGACATGTCATACTCCAATAAGCAGAAGGTCATGATTATCTCCCTTCTCTTGACTAGACAATCCTGCCAAAAGTTCCACCACCACCACCACAGTGAGGATTTGTGCTACAGCACAGTGCTCAGGGCATCTGACTGTACCTGCAGAGTGTATCTGTTTGTCACTTGTCAGGGGAGAGGGCTTGTCCAAGAGAAAAACCTCACAGGAGCTCCAAGTGGATCACAAACACAAACCAGGACAGCTGCTGACTTTACAACATCCTGAACCAAAGGCATAAGTCCTCTGTTTTAACTTTCCCACAATATTCTTAGAGTATGGCTCAAAAAGCACCGCAAAAATATCAGCAGGTTTTGAAAGTAGAGACAAGTGGCTGAGTATTGCCACCCTTTCCCATATTTATGGAGGAGACATTCAGATAATAACTCAAAATCTTCCTCTCCTTTTCCTCCAAGTACAAAGGATTGTCTTCTGAGCCATCCTGCTCTAATATAAACTTACAGCAGCATGTATACAGCTAAATAAAAAAATCTAAACCCAAGCAACAACAAAGGTCTTCAAAAATACAGCACTGCAGGCATGGTTCTTCCCTGGGGAGAGGATGAAAGAGCAACATGTGACAGATGTTTGTCATGTCATTTTATACAGTATTCAAATGCACTCAGAAACAATAGTGATGAGAATGGTATAAAAACCTAAACAGACCAGACTGAAAAAAAGTGTTATAAAAATAACTCTTAAATAAGAACAAAAGAAATTAAATATAGAAAGACCAAGAAAGTGGTTTTAGGAAGCTTTGTTTGTTTTTATGACAATTTAAAGAAAAGAATAAAGTCCCTTTTAAGGACTCTCTCAAATCCCAAATTTGTCTCCATTATCTGCTGACTCAGAGACTTCACAAGACACTCTGGCTGGGAAACTGCAGGGGTTGCTTCCGACATAATACAGTATTGATGTACCCCTGAAGGATGTAACAGCACCATGAAACAGACCATCCTCTATGCCTGCAGGGTTTCTAGCTATTCTCTTAGGCTCCTTATTTCTTCCCTAGAGCCAAATGCTCATTTTCCCTTATGTAAAACTCCTTTCCATACCGGTTTTATAAACAAGCAGATAAAAAGAATAAATAAATTATCCTCTGGGAAAATGACTTGGCAGTGAAATGTCCTAGTGTAATGGATACCTGATCATATAGGAATAAATTTCAACTGTGAAGTGCAAGGAGAAGCAACAACACTCTAATCATTCACCCATATAAATATGTATGGAGGCAACCTACAAAACTGTTCACCCAGTTTGGGTAATATGTATTTTAGCATGCAAACTACTGCACAGTGGTTGCACATGCTCCTATGGGGAAGATGGCACAGATGCTTTGATTTTTCAGGCTACTGCTGTTCACTAAAAGACAGTGAAAGCACCATTCTTCAGTCTGAACTGGGTATTGGTATTCTATTCTAGAACTGAAATGCTTAAATCATTCTTCAAACATAAGCTGTTAAGCAGCCTAAGCAAAGAAAAAATCCTGTGTAGATTTTTTTATTTATGCTCAGGTATTCTGTTTCTGCAATAATTAGATTAGGAGTTATCTTCAAACAGTTTCAAATACTTTGTCCACAAACGATAAAAAAAAAAGAAAATTAAAATTCAGTTTACCTACAATTCTTAGAAAAAACCCTCAACTGTCGCCAGCAACCTTTCTTCTTCATAGGGGCTCAACATCCATGAAGCGCCACTCTCTTCACACAATAGCCTGTGTACTTTGATCTCCGTAGAACTATTTTCCACAACCTGTTCCCTGGTTTAAGAATGTACTTCCACAAATCCCCACATTTGTAAACGTAAACAAAGGCCTTATGTACAGCATTAAAGAATGGCCTTTCCCAAGACAATGGGACACAGCACTTGGAAGAACAGGCCAGAGGAACATGGAGTGAGCTAAAAACTGAGGTGGATTCACGGCCTGACCAATGTGAGCAGAGACAGAGAAACCACGAAGCCCAAACCCCCTTCCTGTGCCCCTGGCCTGTTGTTCAAGGGTGTTTATTTGGAGGGAGGAAGGCACTGTGGAGGGCCACTACACTGTCCTAAACATCACAGCTGCTACAAACTACTACGACAATTCTTCAAAACAGAAAATTGCCATTTTCTCTTTAGCAACAGGTACCCAGGGAAGCAAAACCACACACACACAAAAAAAACCAACCTTTATCAGTCATCTTTAGGGGGGAGGGCTGCTCCAACCAACAAACCAAAGAGCTGGAAGTTGGCTGAGTAACAGCTTTTTCCTCTCTCCTGCATCCATACAGCCTCAGTGAAAAAGCCAGAGAGAGAAGAGGACACCCAGTCAAACCACTGAAGAAGAAATCACCTCTGCTTTTTAAGGAGGAGGTCCACTCCACCCTTCTTTAATCCATTTAGGAATTAAAACTGGTTGATCTACATTCTGATATTTAATCAAGAGCATATTTAGGCTGGAATAAAATAAGGGTTCCCATTCATAATCCAAAATTAAAACATAAAGGCCTGTGAGCGTATAAAGATCCAGCTGGTAAGCAAAGTTTGCCTAAGTTCCTCAACCACCTGAAAACCCCACTAGCTGCTTTTTTATTTTTCAACACCCATTTTTAAAAACAGGGCTGATGGTCTTTGGTCAAGTAATCAAGTAATTGAGGACTGAAAGATCATACCCTGATTTTGGAACACTTCCTTAAGCTCCAGGGGGATAATCTGTTCCAGTTACTACCCAAAGTGATTAAGTCACATGATTCTGAGTACATCACAAATAAGAGACCAAATCTGCTTTTCTTTTGTACAAAAGATTTTTTCCAACATGTGAATCAACACGCAATGAGGTAAATTTCATCCTCAGTGATCAGACAGGAGTTCAGAGAAAGGCATTTTTTATCATCCAGTAAAAAAATTAATAAATTCAGTCAGATATAAATTGAGTCTTTATTGAAGAACTGAAACTCACTTGAAATGTACTTTTTAGAAAGTGTTCTTTTGAATTAATTTGTATTTTTTAAACTCAAATACGTTTGAGCTTGTCAAAGTTAGAGAATTCTGGGAAACAATTCTTCAGATAAAGTGAATTTCCTGCAAAATCTCACCATGGAGCTATAAATGCAGGCAAGAATTTGAATTCTGACACACCTTTGGCATTACTTCCCTGATTTATCCTTATGCATTAAAACCTAGCTACTTATTTATTGTAGTTAACAGAGTGATTTTATTTTTCTCCTCCACTAGTTTTAGATTGTTTCAGTAAATACTAATGCTTATGAGCTACAACCACCTATGGTCAAACAAAAGAAAGAGTCTTGTAGCCTGGATTAGACCAATAAAATAAAACAGTGTTAAACTACATGGAGACAACAATTTATTGAGGCATCTTATTATGCTACTGAAGAACATAATTTTGCTCTTCCCCTCACTAATACATAATAAAAACAGATTTAGCTAATTTAAACTTTTTTTTTTTTTTGGGTCACTTCTAGAAAAGCATGCCGATACTGAAACACAAAACTACTCTTTGACTCTTCGGGTTGTGACAACTTTCACATATTTCACTTTCACAGACTGAAATGCATCTGTGAAATGCAGATTTCTTTAAAACCCCAAACTTAACTTTTTGTATCAGGTGGTGAAATGCAGTCTACAGTCCTAAGGAGTACAAGTTATTGGAAACTGCAGTAAATTTACATGACAACTGTCACTGATACCTCCCAAATCTATCATACATACGCCAGTAATCTGCTCTTTTACAAGGCACCCACGAAGTTTTCAAACTCTTGTTCAAAAGAAGAACAAGAAGATAGAGAAATTCTGCATGAATGGCTGCAGGACATGGGAAAAACAACCTTACTGCACGTTACCAAAACTGTTGAGTTACTAAACCAGGCTAAACCAGGTACACCTCAGTGACCCCACTGCTCTCTCCATGAGCACTCAGCACATGCAGCCCAGGGCTCCTCACAGCTGCCACCCTGGGCATTGTCCAGATATGACACAAGCATCTCTAGGTAGTGACCTACCCAAAAAGTATTTTTTCTATTCCATTCCTAGTTCTCACAGAGCAGAATCCATATCATGAAAGCCACCAGGTGACCTTCCCAGAAGGTATGAAGGAATTCACACCTAAGTTTGGCGTTACAGGCACTGCCCAAGTTACCACTTTTCAGGTGCTATTTACTCTAGGAAAATCAGTATGTTTTATCCAGAGCAAAAGCATTTGACTCCACCACAGTCACTCAATCATTTATTGGGAATGTAACAAAAGCCAGTAGAAAAAAATAACCCAAACCAACACAAAATCTCGCTTCCTCTTTGCATCATTCAGTTACTTGTCTCTTCCACATAAATTAAAAAGATAATCAATTATTTTCTTCAAGGTATATGGCTACTTCCTTTTCCCTTTCTGTAAATACTGATTCTTATTTTGTATGTGTTTACAATGAAGGAATACAATATGTTTCCTCCCCTTGAATAATGATCTCTGCAGAAATGAAGACCTGTATATTACTGAGTGGAATTAGACAGCACCACATGGAATCAATGGCTAAAATAATCAGATGGCTCTTTTAAACAAATTACTAAACTAAATCATGTACTACAGCACAGCAGAAGACAGACCCACTAATAACCCTACCAGTTTTAGTTCCTATGCTGGAATCCTGGAGAACAAAAGACAGCTGTGATATTGACTGAGGCCAAGTTGCATTTATTGTCAATACAGGACAAGCCTTGGCCTCAATCTCAAGGGATGATCAATGCTCAACACAGCTCTCTCAGGGTCCCAGAGACCATAAAATTATTCCAGGAAACCAACAATGTATTGCAATCTTACTCTCTTAGAGAACTTTGATGAGGACTATTCTATTTCACTGATTTCCTGCTCCCTTGTGTCCTTTTGAAATCCCAGTCTTGGCATGTTTTTCTCTAGGCTTACATACTCTAGTATCTCAACAGTGAATATTCTACCTCAACACCTATACTTTTTTCAGTTTTCTATGTCTGTGCTGCCCAAAATTGTAATATGATTTTCCAAAAATGTCCATCTTTCCTAGTGAGATTAATGATGATTCAGAGAGGCTATGAAAAGCCATTCCAGCTCAGCTTCAGACTAAATGCATTTAGATCTTTGATACCAAAGCTTACTATCCAGAAAGTCAAGCATCCATAAATCTAGAATCAATAAAAGTTAGAACTGCTTAAAGAAAAATTATCAAAACAACTTTTATAATTTCCAAAATTCTTCCAGTTTTCAGGTTACTCTCAGGTAGGACTGTAAAAAGAAAAATTCAGTTTCCAGTGGCCTTCAATAAACTTGATTAGGCAAAAGTGTTAATTATCGCATACTTTATTCTTTCATATATTAATAGCATTTCTTCTCTTTCACACAAGGTAAACCTGATACAAATTTTAACTACCCTATGAATTAACCTGTAGTAGCTTCTTATTACTGCTAAACTTAAGGGTGTATATTAGAACATGTAAGAAAGCTCTCATATGAGAAATTTATAACTAAAATACAAAACTCTCAAAGCTTATATAGCTGTTTGGAAAAATCAGCCTGTTTATCTGTATCACAGCTGATGAAGGATTTTCAAAACTCAAATCTGACAAGAGAGTTTGATTTTTTTTCAGAATGCAAAAACCAAAAAATTGCGTATTACTGCTTTTTTTCTTAGATCGTGACATCAGCCTTAGGCAAATTTTTCACCTACAATGAGCTGCATTTTTAGCCACCATGATACAGCCATCTAACTTGCAGTTTTTGTTCTTAAGTCAGCTAGGGAGCAGTACAGAGCCCTTCAGAATACAAGTTTGCCACAATATTTTGCCATAGAGGAAAAAAACCTCAAAAATCATCTAAAATTTATGTATTGGCTAAGAGCTTCAGCTGAGGAAGAGCAATTGGACTTCATCACACCCATCTCAACTGCTTTGTGGGCAGCAGATTATATAAAACTAAAGATGATGAAAACTTAAAATATTGGTTTTTGCTTTACATGTGAAAGGTATGAATATTTGATATCTTAAGAAATTTGTAGTTCCATAGACAGATGGGATCAAAGATCAAGCTACAGTTCAGCTTTTCAAGCTCCATAAAAATGAACAAGAAATCCTTCCACTAAAACTTTTCACTCTGGACATGATGAGAAACAGTAAACCTGAAATATAAAGCAGAGATACGGAGTGACTTAAATTTAATGTTCTGATGGATAGTAGTTTGCTATGCATCAAAGCCAGACATTTTGGTCCTTTTTACTCAATATAGTTAATATAAACATACTTATGGCAGATAAATAATAATTTATTTTAAAAAATAAGCTTAGGAAATATCTATCTGCACTGACATCGGACATTGCACTTATAAGTGGAGTAATGATAGCCTCCAGTACCTTAAAACACAAGAAGTGAAGCATACTGTGTTTTCACTTTTTCCATGAACACAGGGCAATTCCACAGCAGATACAACCAGGTTGTACAATGTCTTAGCAGACAGCAGATTTTGTCCCCAAATTTTTCAAAAAACCTCAAATAGAAATAAACTAATTCATTCTGTTTATATCTTATATCTGTTTATGCAAATGAATTACTTTCTTTTAAAAGAATTGCACTTTCAAGACTATACAAATAAACTAACCATAGTTTCATAAGATCATTTTGAGGCAAAAGAAAAGAAGATGATACCCTCTCTTACTTGACATCTGAGAACAATAAACAGCCCCAGGCTAGGCATGTAGGATACCTGAAAAACTACCTAAAAAACCTGAAACAGTTCAAAAGCGCATAAGGAAACCATATGTTCAGGGGGAAAAAGAGAGAGAGAAAGATAAAAAAGCCAGATTTCAAATTATTTAATATCAAACAGAGATCAAAGGAATAACTCATACTTTTTTCTTTTTCAAATCACTTTCATTAGGAATCAACTCTAATACTTGGTTGCTAAATGTGGGCTTATCTTTTCCTTGGCTTATTTTTTTATGCACCTAGTGCTTCCAAGGTTTACTGAAATATTGCAACCAACGTGTAGGATTTGAGCAGTTAGAAACCAGAAAATAGAAATAAAGGGTTCAGTCTAGCTACCTTTAGTATTGACTCTGAGACTGAGGCTTTTGTAACTCTCTTCACTTTCAATGGTGCATCTACAACCAACATGAGAATAACCACATTTGGATGAAAATGAAATGCAAAACGTTAGAACTAAGAAATACAATGCAGAATGTAGATTCCTTATATGAATGAATAAAATAGACAAACCACAGAATAACAGCAATGCCGAAGAAGAATAACAAACTAACACAGAGATATTTCTGGCCAGATATCTTCCAAAATTTCCACCAACACTCAGGAGAAAAATCCAGTGCAAAGGTAACACTCACAAATAACATAAACTTCTACTACTACAATTCTGTTGGAAAGTAAGAATTAAACTATCTGGAACTACCCCACAGTCCAAACATTTAGCCATCAGTTTTACACAAACTTCTTTACATGCTTAAATAAAACCTTTAGCACATAGTCTGCCATGGTGAAAAGAGAAGCACAATGCACTCTGTAACCATCCTACCTTAACTAACTCCAGCAGAAAGAGACCAATCCTCTGGAAAATAATAACAGCAGAAAAAAATACTTCTCAACTAAAGGGAAAAGCCCATTCTTTGCAGCTAAAAACAAAAACAAAAACAAAAACAAGCAAACAAACAAACAAACAAAGAAAAGTAGGAAGACATAATAAAAAAGATCACTGATTTGATCAGCGAATTGTCTCAAAAGTGATTCGGAAAGCATCTTGAGCCAGTGCATTATATGCAGAGAAAATGAACAAAGAAGAAAACACTCTTGAATTAAAAAAAAAATTAACTATAATTTATATCATATTTACACAGTATCTGATTCAGGTTTCAGAGTTTACTTTTCAAGGATCAGATCAATATTGATTAATTAGCAATTACATGTCTGTAAGTCATATTAGTATGCTACCCTGACTGCTATTGCAGACAAATGCATCACAATCATTAATTGGTTCCTCTCTGAGGAACAGACCTATTATTAGTTTAATAATCTATGTGATTTTGTTATCATTGGGGAACCAAGGTAGAGAGATGGAGAAATTTATTTAAGGTTTCTAGAGAATCAGACAGAGCCCAGACCTCTGAGTGCTTCTCCATTGCCTAATCAACTTAAGCATCTTAAAATCTACACCACTGCACATTTCAAACACCTCACAATACTGAAACTTCCAATAGATCTTCCACTTTAAAACAGGTAACAAACATAATAATGACATTATTGTATCTCAGCACCATATCAAGTGACACAGATATCATAAATCTTCTTTTGTCATGACTTTAGTATACAGACCCTTCACATGCACTATGGGTTTAACCCACACACCTGAGGGCCAGAGACATGGCTATAATAATGGGCGAGACGGCTGATCGCGGGTGCCTTGAAAAATCAAAAGTGTTTTAATAAAGATGGAAAACAATACAAAAAGCAAAACAACAAAGCCGAGCACAGCACAGAGACAAACTCCTTGCTGCTACAGCACCTTGAAAAGCGAGACGCGAAAAGCGTGGAGTTCCTTTGTTCTCTTCTTTAGTACTTAAGGCTTAGGTGGGCTTTTTGGCCCTTGGCCCAATGAGTGTAGCAACAGCCTTTGAGTAACATTTCCAGGGTCCAATCTGCACTTCTGGGCTGGCTCCGAGCCAATTGCGAAGAGCAATCTACAGAACTTTCCAGCTAACTTCTTAACATGTCACAAGGTAAAATGAAACTCTTTCCCTATCTGGAAGCACCTGCTAGAGGTGTAGGGATTGCATTACTACAATGCACAGCTGCATATAACTACAAGAGCTCTCAAAAAGAGATGGACTGCTCTGGCACAGATGGGAAGAAGTGGTTGTAGCTACCTCCAGTCTTTTCTCCATCCACCCAGACATCACCACCAAAGGCTCAGATGCCCCAGCACTGCTGTCCCCTCCCTGCTGTTGCTGGCCCTGCAAGCTCACTCTGACACCCCCAGCAGAGGCACCCTGGTTTCCTTCCCCTGGCCATGGGACTGATGAACTGCAGCAGAGATATCCCCAGTCTAGAACAGCTGCAAGCTGTATGCTTTTTTTTTGAAGCATCACATAACTTCAAATGGATTTACACTGGTTTGAAATTATGGAGTCTACAAAGCATCTTCTGGATGCTCTATTTTTTTACTTTGCTTTCCCTTTTGTTAGCTCTTTTTTTTTTCTTAGGGTTTGGAGGTTTTTGTTTTGTTGTTTTGGGGGGTTGTTCCTTTGGTCTATTGGTTAGTTTTGTTTTACTCCTTGAGATAGCATCTTTATCAACACTTCAGGAGCAACACTGAAGGCCATTAAACATGTCAACCATATCCTGACTGGCATCAAAAGAAGTATGACCAACAGATCAAGGGAGGCAATTCTGCCTTTTACTCCACTCTTGTGAGATCCCATCTGCAATGCTGTGTCCAGCTCTGGGGCCTCCAATGTAAGAAGAACAAGGACCTGCTGGAGTGGGTCTAGAGAAGGGCCACAATGATGATTAGAGGTCTGGAGCACCTCTCCTTATGAAGACAAGATGAGAGTTGGGACTGTTCAGACTGGAGATGAGAAGGCTCCAGAGACCCTGGAGCATAATTGAGTACCTAAAGGGCTACAAGAGAGCAGGAAAAGGACTACATGCAGTGACAGGAAAAGGGGCGGTGTTTCAAAAGAAAAGAGAATAGGCTTATATTAGATATTAAGAAGAAATTCTTTACAGTGAGGGTAAAGGGAGACTGGAGATACTGGAATGGATCACTGAGAACAGTCGTGGATGCCTCATCCCTGATATTCAAGGCCAAGCTGAATGGGGATTTTGGAACCTGGTCTGGTGAAAAGTGCCCCTGCCCACGGCATAGGGCTTGGAACAAGATGATCTTTCTTGGGTTGCTTCCAACCCAAACCATTTTGTGATTCTATCATAGCAACAACATACTTCATAGTCATCATCCTCAGCTGTTCAAGAAACTACTGGATGTGGCACTTAGCACTGGGGTCTGCTTGACAAGGTGGTGATCACTTAAAGGCTGGACTCAATCTCAGCAGTCTTTTCCAAACTATTTCTATAGTTCTATGAATTGAGTGCTCTGGTGTTAGAGCTATGTACTAAAACATATTTAAAACACAGGGTAGAAGTGTGAAAAGAATCAAGAGAGCGAAGATGTTTGAAACACAGTGAGATTATGCATGTAATTCCTATCAAATCGCAGCATCAAAGACTGTGATAGAGAAGAGTGTTTATCTGATTGAGGCTGAACATGCTCCAACACACCAGTAAGGATTCAAACAGACAGCATCAGTTCGTTGCTCTGGATCTGCTTTAATGTAGTAGAGAAAAACTGAACCTCTTCCACTGATAAAATGAAAAAAAAAGCATGTCCATGAAAACAGTCACAAAAAGAGGATATTTTTCATACACAACATGCTTAACAAATTTTGGATGAAAAGACAGATTTTTGGTTTTATAGAAAATCCTTGATTCTGTTGGTTTAAACAAAATCCTTAATGCTACTGTAACTTAACCACTCATGCATTAACATGCAGCTTTTCCAAAGGTTCTTGTTATACACATTCATAAAAACTGGGAGAAGCACAGAATTTTTTTAGACCAAGTACATTCATTTTCTCTGTTGATCTGAATTGTACAATGAAGGACAACAAACAGCTCTAATGATCTGCAACATTGAGACTCTTCCACTTAATGTCTGCATGGGTCAGGAGGCACCGTGGAGGAGCGTGCCAAGGGCACTGGCTTCTGCCCCATGCACAAAACCCAGCTGAAAGCACAACTCCCTCGGTCTCCCATTGTTTCCAACAAGCACAAGAATCTTTCTTAAAAAAAAAACCCAACAATTGAAGAACCCTGTGCAAGAATATGTCATCTAAAAGGATGGAAAGGAAATTCTCAGATATCAGCACTACACACTGACAAAACTTTGTAGCCTCTTAGGCAACTGGATGAGATGGAATTACTCAGCAATGCCTTCCACTACTACCTTTTTTTCCCCTTTCCTCGCTTGTCTTTGCTGACCAGATTATTCCTGGTATGTATAGTAAACAATTGTAGAAATACTTTGCAATCATCTCTGAAAAAAAGGGCAATCACGAATTTCCTGGTTTCAACAGTTGTAAGACAGAAACAAGTTACAGGCATTGCTTACAGACAGCTTTAGTAACCAAAACTCAATTAAAAACCTTTAAAACACAGCTCCAACACACAGAAATGGAGTATTTGAAAACAGTTGATTGGGAATTCTCCTATAAGAGAAATACGAAATATTCCATGCTGTACTGTGAACTTGATAAAACTGATATGAAACTTCCCTGAGTAGCTGATATTGGCACGTGAAAATAAAGCAAAGCTCAGCAGGACACACAAAATTCATGCATTTCCAATGTAATTCCAAACAGGATAGCATAAGTCAGCATGGGTGTGTAATTCTTGGATCTTGTTTGACATGAGTGAAGCAGAAATTATGTGTTGTTGCAGGTGTTTTTCAAGAGAACATGATGCCCAGCTGATTGTTAACAGACAAACGTTTTTTCAAAGGAAAATGAGCTGAAGGAAGATCTTAAAGCTGACAAATGAAAAAACCCAGGTGGAAATAGTTATGCCCGCTCCTGGGCCGGAGCAGTCAGAAGCTGCTGTTTGTGCTAGGATGGCACTGGGAACAGGCTGCTCCTGGGGAAAGCAGGAGCTGGCTCCAGCAGGCTTGAGAAGCATTTTGGGCGATGACAGCCACTTCCAGCTGGGCCAGTGCTGGGCTGCTCAGCATGGGCAGTTCCATTTGGCTCAGAGATTGCAAGAAATGTGCACCTCACACTGAAAGCTACAGAACACCTGCAATTTATGTTCTCTGAGAAAACTGCAGTTTTCAGCCCCTCAAAGCCAAATTTTAAAGTTATATGACTTATAATACGGTTAAATCATCTTGTTCCAATCCCCTGCCATGGGCAGGGACACCTTTCACTAGACCAGGTTCCTCTGAGCCCCACCCAACCTTGCATTGAACACTTCCAGGGATGGAGCACCTGCAGCTTCTCTGGGCAACCTGTTCCAGCACCTCACTACCTTCACAATAAGTCACTTCTTCCTAATTTCTAATCTAAACCTACCTTCTTTCAGTTTAAAATTTTTACTCTTTGTCCTATCACTACACACTCCTGTAAAAAAATTACTCTCCAGGGATTTCTTTGTTTCTTATACAAAACCCCATATGTGTAAAATACTTTTAGATGCTAAAAACGGAGCGTCTCTGCTACAGGTCCCATTTACTATTGAAGATATATTTTACATACAATTCAAAGGCTGAACACAAAGCCTTTGCACTGTGCTGGCTAGGGTAATAAAGGGAGAAAAAAGGGTGAGAAAAAAAATCTCAGCTTCATTTCTACATTATAATAAAATTTAAATATTTTATTTATAGAAGAATTACTACGAGTTCAACAGCTCTTTGTAACAGAAAAATATATGTAAAAAAACCTCTAAAATATAAAGAGGAATCCTTGACTTGCCAGTCTGGGTGAAACGTCTTGCTAGAGGCTTTTCCCCCTCTTTATTCTGCTGCCCTTCTGAAAAACTCCTGTGTAAATCATACTCTGCAGGTTCACCCACCTTAACTGCAGGATGTTTCCAAGAGACAGCAGTTATCTGTAATCACCAGCCAGAGGGGGAAAAAAAAATTAAAAAGGCTTTAGACTCACAGAGGCCTGGCTGCTCCTGGATTTGATCAGAAATCGCTTTTCAGCAGTGACACATAATACTGTTTTCAGGCAAAACATGAATAAACATGTGCATAAACTTTTGATTCAGAGTAATGCCACACTAGTTCTGTAATCCATCAGATCTTAGAGGATAAACATGATGTGATGGAGTCATCTCTTGCTAGAAAGGCTTCCCAACAGCAACTGGAAAGCTGCTACTAGCTGGTGATTGAGTGGATAGGACACTTTTCAGTGTGCATAACATGTGGCCAGGCAAAGCAGCAGGAAGCACTTGCTCTTGAGTTAAACAGATAAAACTACACTGAGAAAGACCAGTCAGAAAACAATGATTTTGCTTAAAAAAAATGAAGCAATGACATCTGTTTTCATTTCATGCTTTAAAAAAAAAAAATTGAGAAGAAAGAAGGCAATCTTTCAAACATTAGTTGAGGAATTTATACCCAAACGTAGTCCTGCACCAAGGACATTATTGCACAGACCTGCTCCACAGGTCAACCTTGAGCCCATTCAGGTCACCTGCTTGCAAGTGTGCCTTCAGCAACAGCTTTATGGTGCCCCACACAACATTCCCAGAGCTCAGGTTCCCTCTCACCCAAATAGCAATGCACTACTCCATCATCTATTTTGGAATGTGGTTGGGCCTAGCACTCTGCGCAACTTCAGCTATCCCATCCTTCTGAGGACAGTGGGAGACACATGAAGAGATATAAGAAAAGAAAATGAGTATTCCCCAGTGCAGAATGACACAGCACCCTTTAAACCCAGGTGTTTTGCCTTCTGCTATGAGAACACCTGGCATGCCTGAACAGCCTGATCCCAGGCTCAATTCAGGACACCTGGTCTAGGGAGCGTAATGATGCTATTCCATCAAGAAGTGCTTGGAACTCTGCTTTACAGGAGTACAGACTGGTAAGTCTGGTGCCTGAGCCAAAGTCTAGCTCATCTCACTTATTCCTTGGTGACACTGGCCATACAGAACATTACACATTTTCTGCAGCAAATTGTTGAGCAGTTTCACCATGCACTGTGAACCAGCTGCCCTCGCTCACCAGGTGGAGACATCAGCTTTTCAGGGTTTCCTCTATCCTCAGACCTACCAGTGACTGCACCTGTAAAAAGCCTGATGAATTAGTAACGCAAACAAGGCAACAGTGTGCTCATGATCAACTTCAGGCCCAAAGTCCAGTCAGGACCCATTTAATAATGGGTGCTGCAGATCAAACAGGACTGCATGGCTGTCAAAAAGATGAATGTTTCAACAGAATAAAAAACCAGGAATGTGCTGCATTGGCTTGTGCCAGCTCCATTTAAAGGCTCTAGAGGTACTGTGGTACATAGAAGGGGATTAAAAGAAGGATTGCAGAACCTCAGCTAGATGTCATCTTAATGTTATGCAACTCCTTTCTCCTGAAAACAAAGGGTGGATTCAGCAAGACCTAAGCAGCCTTGCTTGTGCAAAGCTAAAATCCTATGCTGACCGCTCACTGATCACTGCTTGAACTCCACACAGGCCCCAGACACTGAAAGAGGAAAACAGAGAGACCTTCTAGACAGTGAAACCTGCTCCAGCAGAGCAGGCAACACTTTCCTTTGTACCAGCCTCTCCAAGGGGAGTGGGAGCAAAGAGCTTCCAGTGGGAAAGGAGAAAACAATGCCAAAGAGGTGAAAGCACCAAGAGGCACCAACAGCCCTTCACAGAGGGACAGAAGCATAAAGGAAACCCTCAGTGTAACCACAACTGACACAGCAACAACAGAGCTCTGCCTGGGATTACCAGGTGTCCTTGTAACATCAGCACAGGCTCACTTCTCCACAATTCCTCATCAATTTGGTGGGATGTCAGGTTGGGCTAAATCTAAGATTCTGCCAATAACCCCATCCAGTTTGGTGCCAACACCAGGGCTCTGAAAGGAGCCACCACCCAGGGAAACCAATCTGGAGTTCCCCACCACTGGGTCCTTAATTAGTATTTTGTACCTTTCACTCAGCAAAAAAAAAACTCTGGCTATGGTAGCATTTTTAGGACTTTTTCTTTTCCAAGACATTTTAAAACAAAAAGACAAAGGGGGTGGGTGGAGGAATAAACACCCCAAAATAAACCCCACAAAAATTGCTTGTATTTTTTTATTTGTCAAACAGTGGCTTTAACACGCCAAAACAACTCTAATAAATGTCTCATACAGTGTGACTGATGTACCTACTTGTCCAATTAGGAGTGCAAACAAACATAAATATCTCATTAAAATATATAAATGTATATAACTTTGGTTTCCTACACTTCACCACTTCCAATATATTTCTGAAATGCATTTCATTTTAGCAGAAAACACTCCATCACTCACAGATACCTCTGCATAATTGTGCTTCTTTGTTAATAAAAAAGCTTCTGCTTTACGTGGGATTTGTCATGTAAAATATAAAATAAAGACCTACAAAAATGTTTTACTCAAGCAATCAATAGAAACCCTCATTGAACAAGAGAGGGATTCTTGTGTGGTTTGTGTGCCTTTACTTGGACACAGTACTGCTTGCATAGACTTTTAAATTACATTGCAGTGTTCTCCACTCTGTTATTGATTGATCTGAGATTTTTGGCAAGCCATTTCACCACTGTGCACTTCTCTCTATTCCTACCTATCCTCTGTGCCTAATTTGCCTTTTTAAATCCTTTGGGGCAGCAAGTGTTTTTCACTGCCAGCTTGTAGTACCTGTCACCATGGGATCTTATTTCAGTTGGCTTCATAAACTAACAACAACATTCACGTTGTAAGAGATTAATTTTCTAAAGAACAAAAAGAAAAAACTAAGCAATTATATTGAAGAAATACAGTACCATTTCTATGGGCAAACCAAACATATTTAGAAAGATTCTTTTTTCCTAAAAAACAGGACAGGCTTTAATAATGAAATAAATTTCATTAAAAATGAAAAACAAATAAAATCATAAAAAGACAGCACAGAGGACAAAAATCATTATGATTGTCAAACTCAGTAATTTTCCAGTGGTTTGTAAGATAGATGGATCTCACAGCCTAAGTCAGGAGACCAAAGAGGGAAGGAAGTTTTATGCAGTGTCAGTTTCCCTCCTCACACTGAACTTCACAGAGGTAGCTGAGGACATCAAGAGTAACTCCCTGTCTGGGACGCTGAGTAAGATTTTTAAAATGATTTTTAGAATCTGGAAGCTATTCAGATAGTTTAATAATAAGGACAATATTAGTACCTAAAGGGATACAACTGAAGACTTCTGGTTTAATGTCCCAGCTGCAATCTCCTTCCCAGGAGCAGCATCCTCACTAGCTGGCCAGCAGAGCACAGATACAGAGGGGGGAATTCTCCAGCTCATGCAATCTGTTCCTACAGCAATTAGTGAGAAAGTTGCTTACTACTTACCAGAAATCTTCTTAATATTGACCCAAAAGAATACAATTGGATTTACTACTTTTCTAGAACTGGAACTGCTCTAGTCACATGCAGGAGGTGCTTTCTCATATATGCAAAAAAAATCAAACCAAAACCAAACTTCCAGCTTCTCTGACTTTTACCCTCAGAAACATTAATTTCACTACCCTTAAAGCACAGGCACAGACATGAATCCCTATTGAGGCAAAGCAGCTGTTACACTTCTGCAAGTCAGATGAACTGTACACAAATTCATACAATATTTCACACATATTTAAAAGTGGCATATTTAAGTTTTATGGGTTCATCTGTTCTGAAGACTACTTTAGTACATACGTATCACAGGCTTAACATAAAATCTCAACATAAATATGAATCCAGAAGATCTTTTAATTGATATTTCAATTACCGACTTTTAATTTTAATTAAGCAAACCTAACATCTTGATTTTACTTTATTAACAAAACCTCCATTACTGTGATGGATTCTTTTCCTGAAATCTTTTATGATATTTTTACTGGAAAATGACCAAATAGAGTGAGTGTTGAAAAAGCTCTTTTTACTGGCTTATCAGAAATTCCAGTAATTCTTCTAGAAGTTTACAGGGCAGAAATGTTCTTCCACATCTGAAATCAAGTAGATAAAATGAAAAACCAGATTCCTCAGGAAACATATTCTCTGTACACAGTATAACAATTTTTTTTGGAATAGGCTTCACCTGCAGTAGCTGTAACAGAAAAACCATAAGACAACAGACCACCACTACCAATATAGAAGCTCCACATCAGTAATAACTAGTATGTTCTCTTAAATCCAAAAATTTTGCTCAACTTTAATCCAATTTAAAGTTTCTATGACCAATACTGAATTATGATCAATTTGAGTTACAGATCCTATGTTAAAATGATACAGAATATTTCCAGCAACTAATTCCAAGAAATTCATTATGTTAGACTCTAAATTTAATGTGAATACTTCTTTACATTGCCATAGAAACGAGAGACTCTCAACTTGAAATTGCCATGCTAGTTGCTACAACTAAAAGGCAGTTTCTCTCACCAAGAGTTTTCAGATTTCATGCGTGAGACAACAGGCAGCTATAACAAACCCAGATGGAAAGAGAAATCAGAAATACCAGTACAAATAATGAGTATATAATTACACTATATACATATCTATACACATATATACACGCATATATATATATAAAAAACAAAGAGGGGTCAAAGCAAACCACTTAATATCATCGAGTGCAGAATAGGCACCCCAATGGGCCTGAGCTTCAAGGAGAGTTTTCCAAACGAGTAGTGCAGTGGCTGAACAGGGAATTTGGGGGGTAATTACACTTTATCTAAGCAAAGCACTCCATCTGAAGAAGTGTTCAGCTCCTCCATCAGTCTGATACAAGAGTTCAGCAGCTGCTCCCTTTCCCACTTCACAAGGATTTCAATCCCATGATAAGAACACCTGCATGATCTTTTCGCTTTTAAGATAGCAACACGACGCTGCAACGCTTTGAAATAAAAACTGCTGTTCCTATTAAAAAAATCCAAGGGCAGAGAACTAAAATATAATGGGATTAATACTTGTTTATACTAACATACCATTTTGGAAGCATGTGAGAGGCTTATGTGACATTTATTAATGCAGATTTAGCACAAAGAAGGACTTAGTAAGGGAATAGCAGAAATGAACACAAATGAAATTAACGATTCCATTCTAGTTAAAGAATTAGCTGTGAGAATGTAACATGATAGGAACTATTCAGTATAACTCATATGGGGTACAAATAAGACTTTTCATCACTTTTCAGTCTAAGTAAAAAAAAATGGTGTGTGTTATAAGAACTTACATGTGAAACGGATGTCCTGGAACGAGACTGATGCTCCAATTTTGTTTCCTTTCAGCTTCTGTAGGACAGGTTAGGTGTTGCTTTATGAAGTGGCAATATTTTTATCAGAAATACACAGATTAATTCATGATTGGCATGACGGAAACAGAGCTGGAAGATTTTTTTTTAATTTATATTACAAAAAGACCTTAAAATGTGCAATTTAAAAAAATCATTTTGAGAAATGCAAGGACAATGTGAGATACAAAGATACCAATAAATAGATAAGTAATAAAAGACGATTTGTACCTGTTTGCAGAAAGGATTCCACTCTGGAATACTAATGTTACATTAACACAGCTACATGATGTACTTGCTAGTACAGTGTAGAAAATTTTGCTCATTATACTCTACTGCTGCTTTCCATTGTTCTGCTATGCATAGAAAAATCTATGAACACTACTCGTAATTATGAAGTCTGTTTCTAGGGGTTTTTCTCTCTTTTTCTGCATAATGAGGACACAATATTTCTTCAGCATTTTTAAAAACAAACACACTGTAACTCTGCAGAGAGTGAACGATCTCAATTTTGTCCTCAGTGTCTGACCTAACAGACTGTCAAAGAAAAACCCCAGTGTAGTAATCTGGGAACTCTGTGAACAATTTAATAATTCTGGATAATTCAATGAAATGACTGCCATCACTGGCTATAGAGATTGCCATGTGTTGTCAAGGCTGTGTCACCAATCTCCCAGACCAGGCACAATGGGAGATTGTTATGCCAGGCTTTCTCCCATTAGAACAGGCACGGTCTGGAATCATGGAATGCCAGAATTCTGTGTCCCAACAAGTTTCCGCATGCTTTCTGAAGTGAACTCAAGCACAGAGAGTAGAAATATCTTAGTGGCAGAATAAACTAGTTTGTGCTAATGCCAGACCTGAAAAATGTGCTACCTGAAAGGTTCAAGGTAAATTCCAGGAAAGTGCTTCACTAGTACACAAGGCCTGGAGCAGGCAAGAAAGAAGAACATTGGTGGTAGACAGGGCTCCATGGTTTGCAAATGTATGGGGGGCCTCCATGAAGTACACTGATCTGAACCAAGGATGGCTCAAGAAAGTAACAAAAATATTATATAGAAATGTATCTAGAAAGGCACTACTTCACCTATGGATGTGGTGGCAGACAGCCAATTTGTCCTGTCTGAAAACCATAAAACACATGCACATTTGGTATTTTAGTTCCATTTTCACATGGTGTTGAATACCTGAACTGTTGCCCTTGCTTCCCAGGTCAGAGGCCTGAAAAGCAGTAATGACTTAGTGTTTATGGTCCTAAGCTACCACTATTTAGTGTTTACGGTCATGACACTCAACTGTGTTGGCACCAGAGAAGGAGGATGCAGAAACAGAGCCAGGGAGGCCGAGATGCTGCCTCAGCAGCAAGGAACCCGGCAGACAGTTCTGTCCATAATGAAACACTACCTGGAAAACATCTTTTTTTGTAGGAACGCTACACACACAAGAAAGTCATCCTACACAAATATGTGTTTCACTCCCACTTCTCAGGCAGCACCATTGTTTTACCCCACTTTCAAGGGACAGAAACACAGACACATTAACAATAACTCATGCTTTCATCTGAAGAAGCAGGAATGCAATTTTTTTCCTTTGGAATGTGTTCATTGGGCATATTATAGAGGGACAGCTTTACAGCAGCATTCTTCTGGAGAAACCAGTTGGTCATAGCTAGGACTGGTGCACCATTTGCTGCATATAAAACTGACTGGATGGCTGGGCCTAGAGAGTGGGGGGAATGGAGCTACATGCTGCTGGTGGGCAGTCACCAGTGGGGCTCCTCAGGGCTCAGTATTTGGGCCAGGCCTGCTTAATTCCTTTATCAATGATCTTGTCTTTTCATCTCTCAGACGCTCATCATAGACATTGAGGTGCTGGCGTGTGTCCAGAGAAGGGCAACAGAGGGAAGGGTCTGGAGCACAAGTCTGACAAGGAGCAGCTGAGGGAGTGGGGATGTTTAGCCTGGATGAGAGGAAGCTCAGGGGAGACCTTATCACTCTACAACTGCCTGAAAGGAGGCGTAGCTGGGTGGAGGTCCGCCTCTTCTCCCAAGTACCAAATAATAGGACAAGAGCAAATGGCCTCAAGTTGAACAAGGGAGGTTTAGATTGGATATTAGGAAAAATTTCTTCTCTGAAAGGCTTTGTCAAACATTGGAACAAGCTGCCCAGAGAAGTGGTTGAGCCACCCAACCCTGCAGATATGGCACTTAGGGTTACAGTTTAATGGTAGACTTGGTAGTCCTGGGTAAATGTTGGAGTCAATGATCTTAAAGGTCTTTTCCAAACTACATGATTCTAAGATTTCAACATGTTTTGAGAAACTAAGACAAAGGAAACACATGTTCCCTGTGCTGATTTTTCCTGTGCTGGGGACACAGGGCCATACACTCTCTTGCATATGACAGAACATACAAAATCTAAAACCAGAAATATACTTTCATAATCTCCTAATTTTTTCCTGGAACTTTCACACGATTTTATGTTCTCCGTTTTGTTCCTTGTCTTACTTTCCTTTGTCTCGAATTCATGCACTGTGGAACTAATCAAAGACACCCAGGAGAAACATCTGAAGCTGATAAGCAGAGCGAAACAGCATTATTCATATATTACTAATCATAATGTATGTATGAATGAGAAGACACCTGGTAGTGCTGTGTTGACAGCAAGCTACCTTTTGATTAAGCTTTCTGGATTCTAGCAATCTGAAGGTACTGACTAGGAGTTCAAGAATAATGTAAAAAGCATAAATACATGGCAGATACACACAAACAACAGCTTTCTTTCAGCTCAGCTTCTAGTGAAGTCTCCAAGTTGTGGAGAGCAGGTCTGAATAAATGAGAGATTTTAGGTTAACATTCAAAGAATATTCAGACCATAAATATTGTTTTTGAGATTATCATTTAACCAACAAGGATTTTTGTCCAGTTTAGGGATGCTAACAAATTTTTGTTAAAGCCCTTAAGTATCTTTCTTTTCTCTCGCTTCTGCCACCATTCCACTTTCCATTGGGTAGTTTCAGCCTACAGTTAGAAAACTAAGAAAATGCCCAGAAAACTATGACACTTTCTTACTTAAGAAAGATAAATTTCTGTGAGGTTGAAGAAAAGCTGATTTGTAACAAATTAGGTGTGCTGAAGAGATACTGTTGGGATCACAGCCCTTGTGGTTTTAGAAAATTCAGTTAAGGCCAGCATTGTGACACCATTCAGCAACAAAACCCAATGACAGGTACTTTGCCACTGAAATCAATACCTTCCACCTCTGTGCTCGAGACTGCGTCTACTCGCATAGGCATCTACTCAATCTTACTCTAAAGTTTATGACTATTTTATTTCCTACTGCAGAATCCTGTGCCATTCTGTACATTGCTTGGCCACCAGAGTGAATGGGTTCATTGTATCATAATTATATTTGCACCAGAACTTGAATGAAAAATATTCTAGAGCAGTACTGTAGCAATACTTGTATAGAAGTACCACACAAATTCTTACACAATCTCAACCCTCAGATGAAAATTCCTACCAGTCCCAAAAAAACAAAGATTGTACAAATTTTTATGTATATTCTTATATTTATAAACACCTAGGTACATAAGCAAAAAAATTAGTTCCAGAATGTTAACACGGTCAAGGAATATCACTATGTTCTTTGAACTTTGCCTTGATGCTCCCCAGTAGAAAAAGAAAATTTCCTTTATTTATTTATTTATTTGTTTATAGCACCATGAGGACGACAAGAACAAGAAACATCTGCTTCTACAACTACTGCAGCACTTTCCTCTCCATCACCCTTTCTAAATCACAGTTGTGACCACCTCCTCCCATAAATCCCTTTTGAAGGAGTACTTTTTCCATGTATACACCACTTCTTGTATACAAAATATGCAGATGAATAATTTATAGAATCTTTCATGTCATGAAAGGAGCTCCTGATCTATAAAGAGCAAGGAGAAGATCAAGAACACTGAAAGCCAAAGCTCAGAATCCATATCTTTCAAGAAATGCTGAATTAATGCAGCTTAGGTTATAGGATGCATAAAGGAAGTCAGACACAATTCTACCCCCTCACACCAGTACTTTCCTTTGATGTCAACAGTATCAGCAGATGGACAAGTATTACTGTAAAATTAACTTTACCTTATGTGACTAAACAGAACTAAGCAGAGCACTCTCAATTATTTAATTTCTTCAAGGAAATGATGCACTAACAAAGTCATGGCCCCATCCTTTAATGGCACATTTGTAATTCTCAGAGAAGGAAGAAGACTAATGAATATAATTCTACTGCTGGTGAACAGAGTCCCTGACATGAAACATCACAAGCTCTCTGGAGGAGCCGAAGAATAAATCACAAGCTACATGAGTCAGAAGTCAGCTTCAATGGTCTTTAAATTAAGATGGACAAGCATAAGAATAACACGAAGTGATGGTAAAAAAAGAACCCTGAATTTCATTTCAGAAGTTAGTAAAATCCTAAGGAGCACAAATCGGGAAAAAGGAGTAGGTCTGAAGTACAGTTGATTTTCAAATACTATCTATGCAAAAGTCAGAGAAAAGTACAACCACACAGGCTTTAAAGGTTCTTTGGTTTTTGAAAGACCCTTGTGATTTTTTTTTATTCTGGAAAATCATGCAGATTTCTGTTGCAAACTGCTGTTTTCTTGTGAAGATAACTGTATCCAACATTTCCATCTTGGAATACAGTATATAGTGATATCCAGGAATAAAAGGTCTCCAAAAGACTATCTATATGCACAGAGTTTTTTAATGAATGTAGAAGAGATTTATTTATGACCATAAATAACAAGAAAAAAAATTTTTAAAATATATATAACTATGCACAGGAATACGTGCATGGAAAAAGTCTGTAGTCTGCAGGCAAAACTTCGAAAAATCACAACATTCCTGCATTTCTCTGTCAAAAGGATTGTCACAGACTTTTAAAGAAATTTTAAAAGTTACACCAGGTTTTAATTGCAAAGCTTATGGATGACCCCATTAAGAAGAAACACTACTACTAAAGCCCTTAGCCACAAATCAGTGGGTGTAGGGACAGTACCATCCTGTCCTTTTAGTCTTCGCTTGGCAACCACAGTCCCGGCCATCAGGAATAGGATGTGGAGGATGCAGTCTGCCCAAACTTGGCTGCTCTTGTATCCATCCTAATGAGCGTCCAAACCTTTTCCTGACTGGGAAAGCACTTGAAAATATGCCCAAGTACATCCATAGTCTGCAAAATGTTCCAGCATATGCTTACTATTAAGCAAATAATTGGACTGAGAAAATAAACTGGGTTTTAGTTCCACCTTACATTATGTGTACTAAATGCCTTTTTTGCGTAAAGAGCTAAAGAATTAGGGGCTGATGCTTCAAGTCTGACTATTTAGAGTCAGATACGAGCCATTAGAAAGTGCCCATATGAAGGGTCTGTTTTATTCATGGTTCATATAGGCATACCACTAAATATTTCCAAAAATAAATTAAATTGCTCAGTTGGTCAGATCACCTGGTTACTTAATACATCCAAACCATTCACCTTGAGAAAGAGATGCATCAGGCAGGAGCTTCAGGACAAAATCTGTTGCAATGCTCCTGAGTTCTGAAATCCATATTTTCAGACTGTTCACTGGGATTCTGCTGAGGACACCTGCGGAAGTTTACAACTCTATGTAAAAAATAAAGATCCTGGTTTATGCAGCACAATCAAGTGGGCTGGTTGTGCAACCCTTCAAGGAGTGAGTGTGCACAGCACAGACCCCTGTCAGCCACTGGTGGGAATCACTGGGGATCTGAGGCAGCAGTGACGGACAGAGAATGGAACTGGAGGGAACACTGTTCCCCATATGACTCTTCCCCATGTGATTACTTATCCAAATTAAGATGCCTTTCCTTAACACACTGCTACTTTTACAACTACGCATCTGTACATGTGTGGGAAGAAGACAGCACTTAATCCAAACTGTTCTGCATGTAAAAACAAACACATTTGAAATTCAGAAGTATTTCTTTAAGAAATGGCATAAGGCTCTTATCCCCACCCAAGAGAGCAGAAGGTCAGAATGTATATTTGCAATGCACCCAATGAATGTATCTGTTCATATAATTCTCTCATTGGAAGGGTATATATTCAAAAAAGCATGGGGTTTTGCAGAGAAAATCATGCCTTCTTTATCTGATGTCAAGGACAGCTTTGCTTTTGACTTCATCTAGGCCAAGATTCCATTCCATGTGTTTCCAGAGATTCTCTATGATTCTGCCAACAGTAGCACAATAAGTGGCTTGCAAAAAAAAAAAAAAAAACCAAACAAAAAAACCCCCAAAAAAACCCAAAAAACCCCCACAAAAACAACAACAACACCACCCCACCAAAAACAAAAACGAAAAACCACCACAAACCAAAAAACAAAACCTAACAAAAAACCCAAACAGGAAATAGTGTCCAAGGAATATTTCTTTGTGAACTCTTGCAATTAAAACTAAATATAGTAGTAATAATAATAATAATTCTTACAGCCTCTTCTCCCTATGCAAATAGAGGCACAATGTCCTGAATTAAAACCCTACTTATCAGGTGTCATATCTAGAAAAATTCATGTTGACTCATATCATGGAACTGCAAATCAGTTTCTCATGAAGTTTACTCCTCCTCATAATATGCAGCAACTCCTACATTATATGTTTGGGGGTTTTATAACTCAAGATGTTTAGCTAACACAAAACAGCATTATTCCATCTGACTTTTCAAAAGAAGTATTTCATCTAGTAATGTGATAAATGATTAAGTATTTATTTATTTCAGAGAGGGACATGTTTAATCAAACATAACATAAGGAAAAGTCATGAAAGCACCTTTTCTGTGCTTCAAAACAGCTAAATCTTGAATTAGCCATTTCCTGATTTCATCTACAAGTGAATTTTCACTGCTGAATTGTCAAAACTTTCAAACAAGAGAAATACTCACAGTCCCTTAAAGATCACATTATAAATAGTCGTGTCCTACCTCCACATTTCTCTCTCTGACTTCGTTCCTAGGCAGCACTGAAGAAGCAGCTACAGTCACATGGTGCATTCAAGGTCATGCTATTCTAATTGACAGAGATAGCATTGATAAATTATGCGGAAACAATGATAATGGAGTCATTAACCTTGTTCCAGCACACTTAAGGTGCCTTATAATTAAAAGGAGTACAGAAGTTACAAAAACATATAAAGATTTTATAGCTCAGCCTTTTCTCTCCTACACACTGCTGCAAAGCACTATTAGGGAATAGTAATATTGCTGTAACGTGGCTGCCTGTGCTTTGTCACCGAGGGGCGCAAGGATACATTGGCTTACACGGGAAGGAGGAGTCAGGTAGTAAAATGCACAAATCATTGACTTTTTTTTTTTTTTTTCCAAATAGGAAGTTGGATCCAGAAGGCTTCTCTCTTTGGCGTAAAGGATGCTGGAGCACATGAAAGATCATTCCGGCCAGGAAGTCCTTCTCAGTCCAAGAATCTATGCTGAGCTGTCATTTCCAGACACACAGTCATGTGGCCAGTGCTTTGAGAACTTGCATTAAAACTGTTGAAACTCCTCAGATATGTATAGATACAGGCACAGATACACAGAATTAGGTAGAATCCAGAATTTATCCCTTTTGTCTCGTGCAGAAGCTCACAGTAATTCCCAGACAAAAAGACTGACTAATGTCCCTAATTCACATATGACAGGTAATTTATTAAGGGTGCACACATTAATGAATCACTGGCAGTTGCTTTGACTTCAAGAGAAATATATATATGTTTCACATAGCAACTTGAAGTAACCTTAAATTTGCCTTATTGTAAAGAATCTATAGGATTTCTGAAAAAAAAAATTGGATTACAGACAATCGACCCTTAGCTTGACACTTCAACTGCTGCTTCTTTTTGAATCCCACCACAGTAAGACCACTCACACTAAAATTATTAATAAAAAGAGGACGGTACAGAGCAGGTTTCCTGGAGTTCAGGTGCCAAGAGATGACACTACACTGCCAAGACAGAATCCATTGTATTCATTTTCAATCTTCACTTATCACATGAACTATTGTGTCTCCCTGCATAGCCCAACGGTCAAGATAAGATCTACAGCATATTGCACAACTTATCCATAAGGAAAAATAAAAAAGTCCCAGATCATATCTGTATATAGAGGCTTGACCTCATAAAGGTAACTGAATATACAATAAAGTACATTCTGAAGGCCTGAGTGGAAATCAGATTCTTTCTACTGGTTCTGTCATGTTTGGATAAACTAACAAATAGCATATCCTTCAAGCATTCAGAAGCATTGCAAATTATACTTTAAACAATAAGCCGTCAATTACAAAGAGGAAGTGAAACTGCCCAATTATACCCAGTGTCAGAGAGATTCTCCTCTGTGTCCTCTGAGCACAGGCTAATGGTTATAGTTGCAGAGCACAAGCGCCTCTGATGCATGGTATCTAAAAACTTCCCACCGCAGAAATTCCCAAGTTTTCAATGGCTGGGCTCCCTGCCCGGCTGGAATGCGTACTTTAGTGATACGCCTACAGCCGCTGCACCACCCATAGCCAAGGAGCACCTACAGACTCGGTTCCCAGAGCAGCTCCTGTGCTCCAGAAATGCTGCGGGGATAGCAGCAACCTCCCCGCAAGCGTTCAGCTGCAGAGAACTCATCTCAGCATAGTTTAAAGAGGACAGAAACAAACATGTAAACAGCATCTGCGGCGTCTCTTCTATAATGACTTTCCTGGAAATGCATTAACCTATTACAGTACTTCAAAATAAATAAGAGAAACGGAGGCGAGGCAAGAGCATACCGTTCTCTCCCAAAAGTTTCTTTCTGCCTGTCCTCTCACTTGCTCTGAGCTCCCCGTTCCCTGGGATTAGCGATCGTTTTCACCAGGGATCAAATGAATGACTTTTCCGCTAATGACACTTAAGAGATGCTCAGGCCACCCAGAGACCCGGCGGGCGGCGGCAGCCCCTGTCCCCACGCCAAGGCGCCCGGAGCGAGGCGAAGCCAAGGGCAACAAGCCGCGCTCCGCAGCCGGCCCCGGCCGCCGCTCCGGGCCCCCGGCAGCCCCAGCGGCAGCAGCGACAGGAGGGGCGGCGGGGACCGGGGCCGGTGGGTCGGGCCGGGCGGGGACCCGTCCCCGTGAGCCCCGGGGCTGGGGGAGTGCTGCCGCCGCCCCCCGCCCGGCCCCCCCCGGCATGGCGAAGCGCTGTCACTGACGCACATTTAATTCGCCCGGCTGCGGGTACCGCGCAGCGCCGCTCGCATCCTCCCCCCGCCGCCGGGGAGGGGGCGGCTCCGGCGGGGAGGGGGAAAGTCAAACTGCAGCAACAAAGTTGCTCCCCCTCCGCTCCCCCAGACCTGCCCCGGCCCCCAGGGCCCACGCCCGCCTTACCTTGTTTGACGCACTTGAGGCGGATGGGGTCCTTGCAGTGCTTGATCACGGCCAGCACATCCCTGATGGTGAGCCCGGCCACGGGGGTCTCGTTCACCTCCAGCAGCAGCTCCTCCGGCACCAACTTGCTGCCGCCCTCATAGGCCACCTTGCCGGGCTTCACTTCCCCCAGGTAGGGGAACTGCCCATTCTCGGCGCCCCCCTTCAGCTCGAAGCCCAGCTGCCCCTCCGGGTTCCTCACGATCACGATCTCGTGGACTCTGCTCGTCCAGTGGCTTTTCTTCTTCAAGCCCTTGGACATTGCCGTGGGGATGCTCTGCCCGACTCCCTCCCTGCAGTCTGTGCTTCTTCCCCCCCTCCCTCTCTGCCCCCACTCCCCGGGGCAGCCGCGCTCCTCCGGGCAGGCTCGGGGCGGGCGGGAGCGGCCGCGGCTCCGGCCGGCGGCCCCGCGGGCTGCGAGCTGGGTCGGGGAGCGCCTCAGTGCCCGCTCCTGCCGGCTTTAGCTGATATCCATGGCAGCCGCGGCGGCCGGACCCTGCCTGCGCGTGGATGCACTAGTTGTAGAGAAACTGGCAGGAGGGAGGAGGGAGGAGGGAGGGAGGCAGCGGGAGGGAGGGGACGGCCGCGGCGCGGGGAGGAGGAGGAGGGGTGTCGGTGTCGGTGCCGGAGCGAGGCGGGCGCTGCTTCGCCTCTCCCGCCTCGCCTGACCCGGTAGTGAAGGCCGAGAGAGAGGCTGCCTGGCACGGCCGGCAGAAGGCGGAGAACGGCCCGGGCGGGGGGGCGAGGGCGCTCGGCGGGCGGGAGCGAGAGCGGCGACCCCCGCCCGGCCCCCAGCGCGGCCCCGGCCGGGAGGGGGAGCTCGGGGGAGCGATGGCGCTGACCCCGCCGCCTGCCCCGGCGGGCCGGACACTACCCAGCACCGCCCCTGCCCTGCCCCGGCCGGATACTGCCCAGCACCGCCCCTGCTCCTGCCGGACACTGCCCAGCACCGCCCCTGCTCCTGCCGGACACTACCCAGCATTGCCCCTGCCCTGCCCCGGCCGGACACTGCCCAGCACCGCCCCTCCCCTGCCCCGGCCGGACACTGCCCAGCACCGCCCCTGCCCTGCCCCGGCCGGACACTGCCCAGCACCGCCCCTACCCTGCCCCGGCCGGACACTGCCCAGCATCGCCTGCCTCGCTCCGGCCCGACCCTGCTCAGCATCGCCCCGCGCTGCAGCCCGAGGGAACCGGCAGCGGCCCGAACCGTACGGGGGCATCGCGGCGCTGGGGGAAGTATCCGAGCCGCAGCGGAGAAGGGTCCTGCGGTGCAGGAGCTCTGCTCGCGCCGGGAAGGACCAAAGGCAGCGAGGTTTCGGGCTGTGGGTACAAAACCAAGCGATACCTGTTCGCTCTGAGGATCTCCGTGTCACGGGCGTCTGCAGAGTGGTTTCACTCCACGCGGAGATCTCAGTTTATTGAGTTGCACATGGGCATTATTGTTTTCGCTGGGTGCTGTGGCCAGAGCTGATGGCTCAGATGGGTGTTACACCTGAAGAGGGTTTGACAAGGAGAGGATGGCAGTTCTTCCTATGAAATTTAGTGACTGTCACCCAGGAGGTGTTCACCACCCTCGCACGGGTAACCTTCTGCTACGTGTCCATAGTGGCCAAAATCCCACACTCCAACCTGCAGATCTTCCCTAGAGCCCCAGAAGTGAGATACACTGTCCAGCAAAGTGATACTGTAGCTCACTCCTCCTGCAAGCTCTCCTTTTAATGAGTTCTGTCATATGCCTCATGTGTGAGAGGCATGGAGTGTAACAATTGTCTTTCTGGGAAACCTGCCTTGACTAAAAAAATAGTTTCCATCCGAAGTGGAGGTTGACAAAATACACTCAGAACAACATCCTGACTTTAAGAAGCATAGTTTTTGTGCCTGCAGGTTATAGGAGGGCAGGATACATGTCTGCAGACAGGGTATTGAATGGGATAAGGCAGGAGAAATGTACTTTGTGTTATGGCATGTGATTTAAAGATGGCCAGATATTTTTAAAATTTCAATTAAAGTGACTCTGCAATGAAATTTTTCAAATTGTACTGCTTTATTTCCTCTTGGTTTCTATGGAAACAGGCCTTTATGTGATCATGCTTGGCTGTGTCTCCTTTACTTCTCCAATAACTTCTGAAGCTGTTGGGCAGTTTCACCCAAATCTATCTCAAATAGAATTAAGCTATTTCATGAAAATAGGCAGCTGTGTAGGGCTGAGAGATGCTGTAAATGTCCCAAAGGCTGTAACATGAACTTGCCTCTTATTAAACAGTGATTCACATGGTTGAGAGACCATATAAATGTCTTGGTAATAAGAAAAGTTTCAATTACAGCTCATTATCAGCCTCACTATAAGTCCGTGGGAAACCAGTGTTCTTCAGTTCATTTTCCCTCAGAATTACTTCTGTTCCAGAGGTGGAACAGACACATGCAGAAGGGGAGAAAACATTGAGAAATTATTGACATCTGTATTCTGCAAGTCATTTCACTTGTTTTGCTGGGGGTTGGGGTGGGGTGGCTGGTCAGAAGTGCAAAACTCTGTGTGTAAGTGGCTTCACAAAAGGGCTCAAAAGATAAACAAATCCAAGAGCCCACATATCTGGAAACATGAGATGCATAAGTACAGACAGCTGAAGATGGGAGGGGAGCTGGAAAGGTATCTTGGCCGGAAGGTACTAAGATGTTTTCACTGGTGGGACAAGGGTAATGTAATGGTGTCCTTTTCCAAAGACCATCACGAATGTCCTGTTGTCACTAGGGAGCAGGGTCTGTGGTCTGGACAAAGAGAGGCTAAGGCATCTGGAAAGAAACCAAGAGAATCAGAAGGTTTGTCTCTCTGTAACCCCGCCTTCTCAATTTGTCTTGGTTTTTACTTCAGAAATGGGATAGGAAGCAAATGGCTGAAAAGAGGAGTACAAGACATAATATCTCATTATCCTTCCGTTTCACAAATTTTACCACAATCGCTTCTTTGCTGAGTCATCTGCTCTACTAAAGTCCACTCTACAAAAGTGGTCGCCATTTCTTAATTTAGAGTTTGTAGTCATTCTGCTAGTATAGTATTGCAGTTGTTGATTTGTCTTATAATTAAAATAAATTTTTAAGTAACTGCATGTTTACCACAATATATGTTCAACACTAGGACATCTGCCAAAAATGCAGCTTTTAATAAATATGTCAAGAAATATTGGAAATATCCTTAGATGAGGGAAGGGCATCCTTTGGGTGTTATTTTTCTGGTTTTTAGGAGTCTCTCGTAATTTATTGATCAGCGTTTTTTAAGTTCTCATTACCATTTTAAAACAGATGACATTATCAGTAGGTAATGGGTAGAGCATTTCTGATTTCACATGCACCGTGGACAATTCCAGCTGAATAAACCCTTCATGTCTAACTGAAGTTGTATTAATTGAAATAATACCATGTAGAGGTGGTGGAATTGGTGTTCCAGGGGCATTAACTTTGCTTCCTGGAGGTGGGCAGCAGGGTGAGCCAGACAGACCCCAGCTCAGGCATCTGCAGTTTGGCAGAGAAGTGGGAGATTAGATGGAAGGAGCCTTAACAGTTTCCCCAAAGCAGATCTGTTATCAGATCATGGGATCAGTTGATCCTCGTGTCAGGAAAGATTGGCGGTTTTCAGGTTCAGAGACCAAGAACACTTGGTGAGTAGGATGTCAGGTCATACCTATTGAGATCAGGAGAGGGTGAAGGATGGCTGAAGAATACAGTGTTTCTCTGCAGCATTTTCTTACAGGAGGTATAAGATTTTAGAGTTTTGAGTTGAGTGTGTATGGGTAAATTTTTTCCATCATATCATAACTGGCTTATGCACTTTGGGCCTAGGGCAATAATACCAGAAATGCATAGTTTGCTTTGCACCATTTCAGCTAATTTTGTTTAATTTTTACAGAGGTAGAGGGGTATCTGTGCAACAAGATTATTCTTGTCTATGACAGTGCTAGTGTCCCAGCATGTGGCTGAGAGGGTGAATGAGCAGGTTTACTGTCTGGTCCTTGAAGATCTTGAAAAGGACTTTGTGGTTTGCCAAGATCTTTCTGTTAGTGCCTTCCACTGGTTCATCCAGGAGGGCATGCAAACTGGTCCTGAGTGTGAATGTTAGGGTATCTAACACAAGGGATTTCCTGTGAGCAAAAGTAACAACAGCACATAATGAAACACGTTCACCAAACAACACAAATGCCTTTATTATTCCCTTACATCTGAGCCTGTAAACACAGGAACCAGTAAGTCACTGTACATTTGGGAGTAAAGTTGAGCACATGAATAAGCTGAAGTGTGAGACTTCATAAATAATTTTATTTGGTAGCTGGAAAGGAATCCTTCCTACTGTAACGTTACAGATTCAGTAAAAAAGTAACTGAATTCTGGTTTTATTTTCAGTATGCCATGTTTTTAGATAAGTGAATTTCTCAAACAGAAAATGATGTATTGCACATGCCAAAGGGGATAAAAAGAAAATACATCCATTACCTTCTATTATTTATGCAGCAATGGAGTTCTGTACCTTGTAATTGTGTTTGTAATGTTGGATTTGAACTCAGAAGACATTAAATTTTCTTCTTCAGCACATGCTTCCTGTGTGACTGGTTGATAACTACATGATATTGCTACCTCTTATTTTTTCCATTTTAGTATGGGCATAATTCCTCTTTTCTCTACAGTTTTCTATTTAGCATGTCAGCCACCCAACAGTTATTCTTAAATAAGCTTTTCAACACTACAATATAGATTCACCAAAGGACATGTATTCATCTAGGACCAGGATTTCCGATGATTAAATCCAAAATCACAAATATTCTGCCTATACCCTTAGTTGCCCAAAAAGTTTGTAATAGATAATCTTCCCATCAGTGGAGCTCCAGAGTGTCTTGTTGATTTATTCTGCTTGGAGTTCTATATGTTCTCCTTGGGATTCTGAGAAAATTACAAGTCCTTTATATCTTGGGATAAAAGTTTAAAATTCCTAACCTTCTCAGCTGCAAATATCACCAAAAAAACCACTAGACATTTGTTACCACATTTACTACAGTCACACATGTCTTCTGTGGGCTTAGTTTTACTAGTATGAGCCTAAAGTTATTTCTAGTATAATCTTTTCCCATTTTCTGGCTTCAGCTTTTGAGAACACTTGCTTCAGAAAGGCTAAAACCTTAGGCTGTTTATCTAAAAACTCTTTTCCCAAATCCTCCAAATTCTCAATTTTGATAAAGAAATACATGTTTTATTATACTACAGAGCAAAATAAGAATTACTGTGTGTTTGGTTAGGTTTTTATTTGTCTTAGACCAAAATGCTCCATAGTTTCGGCCATCAGTGCTTTAAAGTAATTTTATATTTGATTTTAAACTTCAGCATTTTGTAAATCATACATCTGACAAAAATGGAAAGTAATGGATAATACTCAGCTGTCTCAACCCTGTGGAGGATTTCTGTTTTGGCAATAGCTCTTGCAGAGGGCAAATCTGATCACTTCTGTATGTGAAGAAAATAGTCTCTATGTTTGTGCGGAAAGATAAATGCAACCTTTGGGATCAGAGAAAAATCAAAGACCGAAGTTCATCTAAATAGTATTGTTTACAACAGGTCTATGAGATTGCAGGAAACATTTTGTTCTCTCCTGCACAACCCTGTATTGGCTTTTGTTTTAAATGTGATCTTTCCCATTTACTTTTCTCTTTTGATATCAAATTTTGGTATTGTATACTTCCTGTAAAGCCTTGGTATTGTATACTTCCCATGCTGCTCTTGCTAGCTGCTCATGAGTTGATTAAGGTGAGATATAGAAAATTTGTTAGAGGTCAAAAACTTCCCCAGGGACAAAGTTCTGGAGACAGTCTGTCAAAATAAATTTGGAAAGAGCCATTGAAATACACAAATGATAGCCTCTTTCTACAGCAATGCAAGTTTAAATTGCATCCCATTAAATATCCACAGGAGAAGACAGAGTAAGATAGAAACAAAACTGCACGCAACACCCTATCAGAAAATAATCTTTTAAATTTGTCCTGACAGTAGAAAGATAGCAGACCTACAAGTATCTGTTACAGTGAAGCGAAGGAGAAGTGTGAGGCTCACTGTGAATTACTGCTGCTGAGTGGTGCCTGGTATTCTGGAAAACAGCAGATAAAGTGGCTCAGTAAGAGCTGGGGTTTGAATTGATGCTTTCCCTACCACCATGGCACCAGTTTGTGCACTTACTAGTTAAAGTTGTCCTGTATCTAGTCTCTTTCCCATTTTAATATTTAGTATTCAGCGGTCTATAAATTTATACCATTAAAATATCCATAAGCATTTGGTTATTTCTGGTATGTCATGATATCTTAGAGTAGCAAACTATGGTGGACTTATTATCTGAATTCTTTTTTCTGTGCCATGTTTTCATTTCCCTTGGATTAGACAAAATGATACTTTCCTCTTTCATGTTTATAATCGGTTTCATTTTACATTTCATATGAACTAACAGTGCTGCTGAGATTGATCTCGCAGCATGGCTGGGAAAGGAGATGAATATTTTATGAACTTGTAAAAGATAAAATGAAAGCATATTATTCTAGGGATGTATTGTTGATGCTCCATGTAAAATTGTGACAGCATGTCCATTCAGAACCTTATTTGCACATCTCTCACATCTTTGAGAGGAATAACTTTTCCATGTCAAAATTCTAGCACTTAATGTGATTGCAAAGCCTTTTTGTCATGAAAATTAACAAATACTTCTGAAGTTAGAAGCAATCACACAGACATCACCATGGAAATTTATAAGAGGTTACATGTTTTGTAGATACATTTCCATAAATATTAAAGCATGGTGCAATGAAGAGTTTAGAGAAAATGACTCTAAAATAATACCTGCAGTAGCTCACCCAATGCTTGTCGCTCCTCAGAGGCCATGCGTGAGCCAAACTGAGCAGGAAAGACACCTCAGTCAATTTAGTGCTTCAGTGCAAGTGGTGCTGAAGCATTGAACTGGCCAAATTCTCAATGTTTTTACCTTAGTAAGCCTGAAGCTTTAATGAATTCAGTTGGTGAGGATGATGTCTGATTTCCATTGCTCTACCACACTTTTAAATTCAACAGAGTTCCTGATTCATGCTGCCTCATGACGGCTGAAGGACAGGGTATCCCTTGTCTGATCAGGGGGTGCTGAGGATCGGGGTCCAGCTAATCTTCATTCCCTGCTGTCCATGTTTTTCACAACTGCAGAAATGTTTGGATTGCTTTCACTAGCTGGTTGTATTGCAAGATTACCTGGTGATGGAGGCATGCTTAGGTAAAAGTATCATCACACTGAGGTTAGTGACAAAAATGGGTTTGAATTAGCAGGGCTTTATTTCAGAGTGATATATAAATAGTCAAAAAGTTGCATGCTAGGGCAAACCTAGAGCCCTTGTCTCTGCCCCACAACCAAAGTGTGCGTGCCCCAGATGATGTGACATAAGGGCATTTGCACCATTTGCATTCCCTGAGGTTTTATTCAGTTTTGTTTACGTAGTCCTGGAATTGGTCCACGCATGCTTAGAAGCACAAGATGGGCTTTGCTGTGTTTTCAGGATGATAAACAAAAGTGCTTTCAAGGAAGCTGAATTACGTTACTGTGCAGTCCTGATGTTATCCTCAGAATATGGCTCCATGCTCTGTCCCACTGGTGGCTCTACATTATTCTCAGTAAGAACATTTCTGCACAGGTGCTTCCATCAATAGCAGCTCACTGATGGGACTGCACTGTACTGTCAGGTCACCGATGCTGTTCTTGGATGACGTTTTCAGGGGGAAAAAAAAGCTTCAGCTGATGTAATGACCTAAATCTAATGATTTGAAGACAGAACCCTCAATCAAGACTTCAATTCAAGGTTTTTGCTCCTGTAAATTGTAGGTCAAGGCCACAGTCTCCAGGAATATTTGACGCTTGACCAGAAATCCAGCTTATCATGGGGAAAACTCCCAGATAGACACCTCTACTGAATTTGAAGAAGGAAGCATGCTCACCCTCGTGAAGCAAGACAGGTGCAAGTTAGCCCTTACTGTGCTCAGTTGAGAGATCTGTGTTGAACCCATAGATATAAAAATAGATTTTAAAAGTTTCAGAAGTCAAATTATTCTTATTTTGACTTTTGAAATGTGTTTTCTTGAGCTGAGAGGAAAAGATACCGTACTTTATCATTGCCTTTTTATATGATAGGTGGAAATAAAAGAAATACTGTCTTTGCTAGGTGTTGAATTTTTTATCATTACTCAATGGAAAAAAATGTTCTCAGTCACTTTGTAGTTAGAAACACATATGAAGAAGAAACACTGCATGGGCAATTAAATTATTTTTGCAATTTCCTACAGATTATTTAATCAATCTGAGAGACTTTATTCAAGGACAGTTTTGTTAGTTTTCTTCTATCTAAATAATATTAGAGTTCTCATAGCCTTAATGTCATCATGATATTTTATTCTCACAAGGATTCTTTATTTGTAATCCTTGTTCTTTTCTGTTATAGCCAGTGCCAGGGTTGTTGTGTCTGAAGCCAGTAACACTTGCTCTTTTGTCCCTTTCCGTTCATGATGTAGGCATTGGTGACTCTAATCCACAGTTCTGCTGCTGCAGTCCTTCACTCCATTCTTTTTCACCTCAAGGTTAATAATGAAGTAGTGAAATAATGAACATACCATAGGTAAATAAGGAAGCTAACACCAGTGCTGAGATTTATTTAAAAAGAGGTTTTAAAAAGAGAGGAGAGGAAGAAGGAAAGAACTACTGAAATTAGAAAGAACTTTTAAATTACTTCTTGAAGACTTTGTTCTATATATTGGTTTGGTCTTGTTTTCACTTTAGATTGTAAAGTCAATTAACTTCTTGTCAGATACCATTACTTGCCGTTCTCATAGAACTCCTACCATCACTATGATCTTTGTGTTATGTATTTACATCATAAGTCAGAGTTTGTGTTCTGAACAGCTTTTTATACAGATACCATGGGCAATAGGGGAAAAAGCAGGCAAGATCACGTAGTTCCAAGATCACTTTATGAGCCTATAGCAGATGTTGAGGGTGGCTGAACACTAGAATAAGCTCTGCTGAGAGGTTGACTCACTGTAGGCTTCTAAGATCCAACAGGCAACAACCCTGAGCAGCTTGCTCTACTTGACCTTGCTCTGGGCATTGGGTTGGACTTGGTGACCTCCAGAGGTCGTGTCTAATCTCAACAATTCAGTAATTCTCTGTGGTTGTGTGCCAAGTCTCTGGAGTTTTCTGACACAGCTGTTCATTGAGCCACACCATCTTTGCCATAAAGTTCTAGGAAAGCAGTATTGTTGTGGATGGAGACCAGTTCTGCAATTATTAGATTGAGCAGTACTCCTTCGTAGCAATTGTCCCATTGACTTTTATATTAAATTGGCTTCTGAGCACCTCTTGACCTGAAGGTTAAGATCTTAGTATGCAATTCAATTTAAAAATTAATTGACACTCTTAAGACACTTCTTCCAAACCCAGATTAATAACCCTCTTAATTTACAAACCTAGAAGCCCTGAATGAATTAATAATGTATTTACTGGGTGTATATATATATTGGTATTACTACAATACTAAATGTGTGCAATTGGTTCAGCTGGTCTCAGATTGAAACTGATTTCTCCCAGTGATGACAGAAAATGACAAATTGTTCATTTGACAGGATTTTATCATTTGTGGGGTACACTTTAGAAAGGAGTGCTGGAAATAGAGGAGAATATTACATTATCCTATAGAGATAAGTTAATAATGAATTATTTTTTACTTCTTTTCAGGTGAAACCAAATTTTCAGTGGGACCCACATAGTGCTGCACTTATTTTGTGATTTAATTTTTGAGTATGCATTTTTAAGTGTCACTAGAACAAATCTTTTGTTCTTGCTGCTTGCACTTAAAATCCGAGTGCTGCACTGGCAGCTGTTTATCTGCAGTATTAGTATAAGAAAATGTCTGACCTACTCAATCAACAATATTCTTTTCTGAAGTACTTAATTGTTTTCCTGATGCTGCTCCTTCAGTTTTGGTATTCAGTAATCTCAGGGTGCCCTTCTTTCAGAAAGTACACAGGTTTCCACCTGCAGATTTTGTCTATGCAATGATCTTCCTAAGGCAAGTCTGCACACTCTTGTGCCTTGGCTTTACTGGAGTCCACCATCTTAGCATTGTCTTCAAAAGAAATAAAGTTAGTCAGATTTTCTAAAAATTATTTTTGTATGTAAAAAAAAATATTGAAAGTTGTTGCTTTTGGATTGTACCTTTGCAAAATCTAAAGGACATTAATTATGAAACTGTCTTCTCAAGCTAGCCAGTTTATTGTTAGAAAAAAAAATCCACAGCAAAGAAAGAATTAGACTAGAATTTTCCGTGTCTTTAACAGAAGTCTCCCTGAAGAACATTTTCAGTCTTTACAAGGGAGCCAGAAATCACCTTGTTTCTTAGACAGCAATAGCCAGACAGGTAAAAAAATTGGTCAAAATTTCAAGGTTTGTTTGTTTTCTACACATTTAAGGGAAATAAGTAAATTTTGTGATTTAGAAGTAGCAAGTCTTTTCCAGCCAAAAAGAACAAGTAATTTACACTTCTTTGAGGTGTAAATGTGATGGCATTAAACTCCATTGAACTGATTTGCATATATGTGTATTATAATTAATTATCAAAACAAAGTTTGTGTGAATATTGAGACTCACTTTAATCCTAGTGTGAAAAAGAGTTAAAATAAACTTGAATTTCTGTTCTTAATGATTTATTTTGAACTTCAGTATTCTACTATATGTACATATATCCTACAGTTTACCTTTAGTTTGACATTTATATGTTATTGAGTAGTTATAAGTCTAGTTTTTTCATTTGAAAAGTGGGTTATTTTCTAGGATAATTGCTGGAGATGTAGAAGGCAACATAAATCTTTGACAAAGAATGTAGCTGCTTGTAGTTTTTATTCTGAATCACAGGCGCTTTTTACGATTCTAGAAATTGTGATTCTAGCAGTGATTTTTACTGTTATGAGTGCTTACACTTTGGGAGCTCACTCCTTTTTGCAAAAGCATGGCACTTGACAGTGTTTGTTGCTACTAACACTTGGCTTTCTGCAGTGATAAGAGGATGGCAGTAGGCAGGTGTTACGCTGTGACTACTACTTAGCAGGAGAATCTTGCTCCTTATCCTAGCCCTTATTCTCCCATCTGCTTGCTTCACTCACTGTTGTGTCTGGCTGGAATCCAGATTTGTAAACTCTTCTGGGGACTTGGATTTCTAAATTTTTTTTTATATATTCTGTATTTCTGGATGACAACACAGAGAGCACAATAATTATCCCTTCTTCTAAGACTGCAGGACAAATACTGTACTCTCCAGTCTTGCCTCCTCACCATGAGAACTTAACAAACTGTAGGACTGCATTGTGGCTCCATCCCTCATCATGCAGCTCTTTTCTTGTAATAGGAATAACCATTCTTAAGTGCCCTTATTTGGGCTAGCAGATAAAAATAATTGGTGTATCTACTACACCAGACTGAATTAGAAAATAAATTTAGCCATTTATTATAATAGTAGCTTGTTGGTGGTAAATTTAATTTAATTGACAATTATTAGTTAGAATGAAGAATACTGCAACAGTTCCTTGTTAGCTTAAACTTCTGAACTAGCCCATGAGATAATACTTGGGTAAAATCAAAGTATATTCATACATATGTTTTATTTTGCATTTAGTTGGAGATTTCTTTTCCCAAAAGTTGTTTGGAATATTGTGCTAATAACACCAATGTTGTGGGTTCAATACTCATATAAGCAATTCACTTAAGAGCTGGACTTGATGATCCTTGTGAGTCCCTTCCAATTCAGATTATTCTATAAAAAAATATTGTAACCTGTTTTAGAGCTGTGATTTATGGCAATGCAAAACAGTACCTCAGTGCTTGGGAAGGTTATGGAGCACATCTTGAGTGCCATCACAGTTAAGTGCCAGCATGCAGGCCAGCCAGGGATCAGACCCAGCCAACAGGGGTTTGTGAAAGGCAGGGCCTGCTTGACCAGCCTGAGCTCCTTCTATGACCAGGTGACTCACACAGTGGATGAGGAAAAGGCTCTGGGTGTTGTCTACCTGGACTTTAGTAAAGCCTTTGACACCATTTCCCACAGCATTCTCCTGAAGAAATGGGCTGCTCATGGCCTGGATGGGAGTACTGTTCACTGGGAATAAAAGTGGCTGGACAGATAAAGCTGGGCCCAGAGAGTGGAGGGGAATGGAGTCACATCCAGCTGGTGGCTGGTCCCCAGTGGGATTCCCCAGAACACAGTATTGGGGCCAGTTCTGTTTAATATCTTTGTCAATGATCTGGACAAGGGGATCAAGTACTCTCTCCATGAGTTTGGAGATGACACCAAGTTGAGTGGAGTGATGATCTGCTGGAGGGCAGGAATTCTCTGCAGAGGGATCTGGACAGGATTGATGAGCTGAGGTCAATTGTGTGACAGGGTTGAGTGCTGCAGTTTGGCCACAACAACCCCAGACAGCACCACAGACTGGGGCGGAGTGGCTGCAAAGCTGCTTGATGGAAAAGGATCTGCAGGTGCTGGATCTGCAGCAGCTGAACATGAGCCAGCTGTGCCCAGGGAGCCAAGAAGGCCAATGGCATCTGGGCTTGTATCAGCAACACTGTGGCCTGCAGGACCAGGGCCTTGATTGTCTCCTTGTATTCCACACTGGTGAGGCCACACCTCAAATCCTGTGTTCAGTTTTGGGCATCCCTCTATTGGGAGAACACTGAGGAGGACATTATTAAGGTAATTCCCTCTCAAGTCCAGGCTTGGCAAGGTTTATATTATTTTTTTTTTTTTTAGAAGGGATCTCTAAGGGCATTGCTGGAATGAGTCCAGAGGATGGAAACAGAGCTGATGAAGTCTCTGGAATATTATGAGGAGTGGCTGAGGGAATCAGGGTTCTTTAACCTGGAGAAAAGGAAGTTCAGAGGGGACCGTCTCACTCTACAACTACCTGAAAGGAGGTTGCAGCAAGCTGTGGGTCAGACTCTGAGGTAACAAATGACAGGACAAGAGGAAATGGCATCAGGTTGTGCCAGAGAAGGTTTAGATTTAGGAGAAATTTCTTCTCTGAAATGGTTGTGAAGCATTTGAACAGTAGAGTGGTGGAGTCACGATTCCTGAAGGTATTTAAAGGATGTGTAGCTGTTGCACTTAGAGACATGGTTTAATGGTGGAGTTGGTAGTGCTGTGTTAACAGTTGGACTCAGTGATCCTAGAGGTCTTTTCCAACCTAAATTAATTATGTGATTCTATTCTATAATGCAAATGGATTTAGACTCTGAATGCACACATTTTTAAATATGCTTTGAACTTTAAACAAATAAGCAGTTTATTTATGGGCATAGCTCATTAAAGAAGTACAAAATTCCTGCAGGTGATTCTAAGATCAGTGCCCTGCATAGTTATGTTGACACAGAAAATGATGTTGTTATGGCCTTGAAGAAGCCAAAGGGAAGAAGAGGATTTATAATTATGTTTGAGGTATTCAAAATTATTTAAAAGTTTTTTTATCTACAAGGTTAGCAAACTTTTCTCAGGCTCCCCCATATTTTCTTCAGATGAGCTCTAAAATAATTCTTTGCCTATGTTTCCTAGCTTTAGGTTCCCCTTGCCTGGCAAAATTTACAAGTGCAGATGAATTTGCAATTAGTACAAAGAACTATCAATCTATTATTCCACTTTATTAGAACAGTAATGAAAATCTGACGCTCAAGTGCTTAAACTTAAATGATATATTTCTGAATTTGTGGGCTACACACTTGGGAAAGAATCAGCTGGACAGGACACTTTCCCTGTGCACTGCTCTTTGCAGCATAACATTCTTTATTATGTTGCTGTTTATTTATTATCCCTCTAAAGCATTATTGGACTCAAGATGTACTTATGTAACAGGACATAAAAATAATTTGCGGAGTAGTAGATGAAAGTTAAAACACACTGCTGTCTACGCTAGATGGGATTTAGTTAGAAACCTAAGAGGAAAGTCACGGAAAATCTAATCTTCTTTTTTTTNTTTTTTTTCTTCTTAATCTTTGCTATTCCTTCTCTGAACATGGCATGTTTAATCAGATGCAACTGCTTGAAGATCCCTGCATTTTAGAGATTCCTTTTTGAAAAAATTAATGTAAATCTAACCAAGCCCTGATTTGAGGGGGAATTATCTTAAAACTGATTTTGAATGACGGTAATATTTTACTGGGTTTTTTTACTTAGAAATGCTAATATAGCTGTCATGGTAAACAGGTTTTGATAGTTTTGAATTACCTTTATACACAAAAGCTAGAAAACATAACTATTATTTAGAATAAATTTTTGCTATTGTGTCCAAATAAAAGTCATTATAATACCTAAATAATTTATTGTTATTTCCAGAATCTGTTAACAAATGTGTTCATGCTAACATGATCAAAGTGTACTTCGACATGTGGCATCATGTTTATTATGGAACATGATAATCCGATGAATGAAAGAGATGCAGATTGATACTTTATAATGTTATAGGAAAGTATAATATAATATAATATAATATAATATANAATATAATATAATATAATATATATAATATACCTCCCTATAAAGTTTGATTTCCTTACTATGTCTCTCCTGTCTTCTCTGAAATGTTGGATACAAGGTTCAGGACCGTTTCTGCAAGGTGGTGGTGGTGTGAAAAAACCAGCTGAATACCTAGTGAAATCCACCCTATCCAGACTCCTCTGAGGCATCTTTGGCAAGGCTCAGAGAAATAACTGAGCTGCCAACAGACAAGAAGTGGGTGGAATCACTTGGCTATGGGGTTCCAAGAGCCTTCTGAAATTTTGGGTTATGTCAGAGAGTTGAGATCTTTCCCTACCCAGCATATCTCAAACAGGAGGGCCCTACCAGCACCCACAACTGCGTGGCTGAGCCAAGGGTGTCTCAGGAACACCTGCAGGGAGGCACAAACTCAGGCCAGCAGGAGCAGGGTGGACTCTTGTGGTGGGAAAAGAGTGTTCATTTAGGGAATAGCTACAGCACTGCCAGAGATGCCAGAAACAGCATGGGAAAAGCAATGGTGAGGTAGGACTTGGGTTTTGCTAAAAGTTGTAAAGTCTTTTGAAAATTAAACTTACTGAATATTATTCATTTATTCTTGTGCTATATTCCTGCATAAATGGATGGATGTAAGTGAAGTATGGCTGTGTTTTTGTGTCCTTGTTTGTATGGGATCTCCATATATTAAAATTAATGTATATAACAGCTATCTTCAGACAAATTGACATTATTAGCTGCAGGAAGCATAGGCATAATTCTTTAGGAATATAAATTCTGCTTTTCTTAATACCCATAAAACTTTGCTGTTGTGTGGGCAAGGCTCCAAATGCTGTATTTCTGTAAAACAGCTACCAAAATCAGCTACTGTTCATTTAAAGTGTCAGTTGGAAACCATGGGAATAGGAAAACTTGATGGGGGAAAAAAACATTTCTATCTACATACTTCGTAAAATATGTAACAACTGCAGAACCTGCAGATAGCTGCTGTGGTGACACTTTTCATGGAGATTAAAGAGGTGGAGTCCAAAGTCCCCAGTTAGGATAGTAAATTGTCACCTTGATTTCTAAAACCTGCAGAAGAGAAGGATTGACTGATCAGGGCTGGATCTGGGTAAGCATCTTTCAAAGATACACTGCACTGGTTTCAGATGTCGGACTCCAGAAGGACTTGGGTCTTGCAGAGTTATGGTGTTGCAGAGTTGACTTTGAGTAGTCAGGGGAAACTTGGAGATATAAACCTGGCTAAGTATAAATTATATATTGATAATTAATGTTCATCTGGTGTATAGATTGGGCCCAAGAAAGCAATCCACTGCTGTCTTCAATATGAGTGTAAAAATTCTTACAACATTCTTATGCCCCATGTTAAATTGTAGGAAGGGATATTTACATGCACAAACCATGTTCAATAGCCATTTTTTCCACCATCTAATGGTTAATCTCCATTCAGTAAGTAAAAATCCTGTGATCAACTCCCTTTGGCAGCCTGATGATAAGGCACCTGCATTTCTCAATCTCTCATATTGCAGCTTTTTTATTTACAAAAAGTACATAACTATACGTATTCAAGGGAGAGGAAGGATGATATTTTAGCCCAAGGTCAGAACACAAGGAGCTCACATGGAAGCATTGTACTGCCTGATGAAATAGTCCTTGGAGCAAGGGCTGAAATCCATGTAACTTTCCAGCAGGAATTGATTATCCTTATGTTTGTAATGTGTATGTAATATCCCACATAATCTCTGTCTTTGATGTCATCAAGGGGCTCTTTCTGTATGTCATGCACAGAGGAACAGTTTAAAGGACTGAGAAGTTCTGGTAATGTGTGTTTAAATGTATTAACATGGAAAACACGTGGCAGGTTGAAAGCTCTGGACAGAAAATAGATGGCTTTTTCTTGCTCATCACACAAGCACTGGGCTGGCTTCTAGGTAAGAGGAAGGTGTCTTCATCAGCTCTTAATTCTGGGGACCTAAAGGTGGGGGTAAGTTTTGCTATTATATTCTCCAGGCAGCAACTGGCAGAACAAGAGGACACAGTCTAAGGCTGCATCAAGGGAAATATAGGTTGGATATTAGGAAGAAGTTTTTCACTGGAAGAGTGATCAAATACTGGAATAGTCTGCCCATGGAGGTGGTGGATTCACCATCCCTGGATGTGTTTAAAAGAAAACTGGATGTGACACTTGATACCATGATCTAGTTGAGGTGTTAGGGCTGGGTTGGACTCAATGATCTTGAAGGTCTCTTCCAACCTACACATTCTGTGATTCTGTGATTATTAGAGCTGTTTGTAGGAAAAATGTGTTGGGAAACCTAGTACATGATTTTCAGCAGGGGCTAGGCTTGGGGCTGAAAAGGAGGCCACAAGGAGGAATGACCACACCCTGCCCACACTTGTTCACAGTCAGAGAAGCAGCTGAGATCCAATCGAGTCTAGTAGGAGCTGCGAAACTTTTCTGGGTTGTTTTGTATGTCACACCACAGACAGATCAGGGCACTGTTGGAAAGACCTGGGGGAGATCTAAAGGTGTAGGAATGAAAAAAGAAATCTGCACTAAACAAAAACTGGATGAGTGGGTGGATGGGAGAAAGGAGGGGAATTGATGTTGTTTTTTCAACCTGGTTTTGCAACAAGAAGGAAGACTCACATTTATTTATTTCTTTTTTGAACAGGCAGTCTAATTTTCACTCATGATAGGAGGACATGCATGAAATTATTTTAATGAGCAGTTACTTAAAGGAAGCATAATCAGGGAGATTAGGGAGTTCTGTACTTTTTCCAGCTTTAATGTCTGTATCTGTGCAAAAATTTTCAAGAATTAATCATTTACTTTCAACAAAGCTTTGAGCTTTTCAAGCAATTTTTTTAAACATTGATGTAGCCCCAAATTTTTCCATTGATGGTTCAGAAATAGGATTTTCCCTGTTTTTACTGTCAGTCAGTAGAGAAAATAAAGTATTTATGACATAGTAACCAAGTTGCTGCTGTTCAAAACAATGTTGCAAGTGTGTGTGTAAAATGTTCAACAGTTTCATTACTTCCTAGAGCTCTCTGGATGAAAAACTTCTGCATAGTATTTCAAGAGCTTTAGCTCTGCATCTATGTTTACCTCAATAGAGAAACATTCAAATAAAAGGTTTTAAAATTATTGATGTTTTCAAGTATAACAATGGTTTAGGGCATTGCTATAGTGACTGACTGAACTGAAAACACAGGACAATTTCTGAAGGTCAGAACACCAACCTAGAACACCTTAATTGGAATAAAAATACTTTTGATAGCAGGTTTTACTCTTAAAATAATGAAATTAGTATTTGAAATATGTCAGAATTTTTTTCCATATTTTTGTTATTGCTATGAATAGTTTCAGCCTAGCCAAATCAGCCATTCCTAATACAAAAACAAAGGCACATAAGTGATTTCCTACCAAGGACACAAACATTTCCTAAGCAGTTGCAAGTACCATAGGCTTACATGGAGGACAAAATGCTGTAAATAGGGAATAAGGGTCTGGAACCTGCCGTTATGAGCAAAGATAATTAAGGGGCCTTGTGAAATCACAGTGGGCATGAGGATATGCTGGAAATAAAGAATAAATTAGTGCAAAACAGTTCTCCCAAAAAAATTTATTTATTTTCAGTCTTCCTCAAGAAGTGTCTATTTGTTGTTTTACTTACATTTTGCTCTTTTTTGCTTTTATCCACTTTCCTTTTTTCATTTTATCGTCAACCCCTGAAAAAAAAACCTTTAGAAAGTACTGCTAGAAGCAGAGAAGTCAAAGTTCACCCTTAGAAATAAAGGCATGTGGAGGAGTATCCATTTTACGCTGCTGCAAAGGGTTTCAGAAAGTTTTGCCCATGCCTGTGTTTATGCTGTGCAAATGGGAAGGCATTTCTCAGAGGAATGCAGCAAGCAGCGTTTCTGAAAGCAATCGGGAAATTCTTGCTGACGTGGGAGTTGCCAGTACTCTCCCAAACTAATGAAAAGCCCAAGATTAGGATTAAGTTCGGAAGAAAAGTGTCTGCTAATTGATTTTCGTTATGTGTGGAATAAGAATGGTCAGCGGTAGAGCTGTGGCTCCCTCCTGGAAGGCCAGACACTGCTCTGGCTGCCGGGGCGTTATTGCCACCTCCCAACTCCAGGGTCTTCAGCCTCCCTTGCAGGGATTGCAGCTCTGCTGTCTTCTGCACTCACAATTCCAGTTTATTCTCCTCACTCACTCTTCCAAGCTCCTTTTAGCTGCTGCTTGGGCAGTTTGCTGGAGCTTTGCGGGGCTATTTCGGTATTTAAAACCCAGCTCTGGAAGCATGGCTGGGCTCACCAGTGCCGCTGCTGGCACCCGACTGCTGCGGGGCACTGAGCGAGGAATTCCCGCACCGCAGGGAGCGATCTGTGCCTGCCGAGGGCTCGTCCTTGCCCGTATCCCACAAACATTTCTGCGTGGCAGTATTGCTAGCGGTTCGGGCATCACGCTTGACCCCGACTCCCTTGGCTGGGGAGGTCCCAGCGGTGCCGATCCGCAGGGCTGGGATGGTGCCGAGCATTCTGGAGTGCCATCTGGTGGCACCGCGTCCTGGCTGCCTGAGCAGAGACGCCCCGTGTCAGGAGAGGGACCCTGGGGTAAGCGCCAGTGAGTGTGAACACGGTCAGCTGCTCTGCCCTGCCCTGTAGCAATGTACCCGTATAACAGCCCATTCTGATGCACCAGCCAAATTGGTTGTGAGTAATATTATCAAACCACCTGCAGTTTTGTTATTAGAGCTCTCAGGAATTCATCAAGATTACTAAGAAAACTACAGGATTAAATAAGAAGAGTGCCTGAGAAATTGTAAAAAAATGTAAAAAATGTAAACCCTAGACAGAAGAAGCACAATGTGAGAATGCATGCTTGACCAACTGGATGTCCTGAAGGATGTGTGCCTGCCTCAAAAAGAAGCAGTTTAGCCAGCCCAGAGATGCATGCCCACGTGGACAGTAGACCTAGAATCTATATCTGCCATGTAATGTGAACAATAAAAGGCTTCTGTTGGAATCATATTGGTTCTGTTATTCAGTGGCCCATTTCCCCCTGCTCTGCCCCGAGGTAAGGATGGAGCTATCACTGTAATCAGTAATGTACAGTTGCCTTCCAATTTTCCTCCTTCCCAAGAGCAAGGCAGCCCGGAGATGCTGGGACCTGCATTTTTCCTGACTTTGTGTTATAAGCATTAGTTACATTAGCTTTACAAGCACTACAAGTCTGCACTTTTACCAGAGATTTCTGTTTGACATGACACATTTACAAACAGTTTGGTTACTTCTGCTTCGTTCAGAGTTCTGATTTGAAGGGATTGAATCTATATTTCCATTTCTATGGAAACAGCTAACTGTCTTTTAATATAGCTGTTTTGTAACTACTGGGTCTGATTCTGTTCTCATGTGGGCTGTTTTTAATCCAGTTTAGTGCTGTCGATCCCACCTGAGTGGTTTGAAGCTGACATTTATAACTGAGAGCATTTAGATCTGCTGCTCTCCCAGCACACTGCAGAGAAAAGGACTTATATGCAAAATGTAAGCAGGTTTGCAGCAGATACTGTAAAACATCCCTTACCATCCATCATTTCGATAGTCCTACTTCTAACTCCAGAGAGAGAACAGCCACAAATTTCTGTTATATGGCTCACACGAACCTGCCAACTGTGAAGAATCAGCCTTTTTGTATTCATTAGGAACATGGAGTTAGATTTGATATTCCTCCAAAAACATCTGAATACATGATCAGCATTGCATTTGGCTTTGGTGAGGTTATTTTCCCATTTGTGCTAACACTCATAATGCTCTGTGTTTCAAAAATACAAGGTGTTCGTAATTGTTCACCCTCTTATGCACTGGCCTGGTATGGAAGCAGGAGTGATCATTCCCATCCCTGACTGCGGGAGAATCTGTTCTTTGATTTAATGCTATCTGCCTTTCTTCAGAAAAATGCAGTAGTTTCTCTTGGGAGTTGCAATCTTAATGACGTTTTGAAATGAGGCTGATATCAAATTGGTTTGATCATCATATCAGGGGGTTGTGGCTCTGGAAAAATCATAAATGGTGCATGGATGTCTGGTCACATTGCAATAACAACTTCCATGTTTCTAATGAGTGAAACCACATGAAAAGCTAGGAAAAACATGAATACTTCCCTAAGATTGTGTATTATTTGGTCGTTTGGAAACTGGAGACAAAGATATCCCTCACAGCTGTGTAACAGCTGGAGCAGGAGTGACCATTGCCTCCACAGGCTTCTTGCAGCTCACACTCATAATGTCCTGCTCTCTCCAGGTCAGAGAACTTGTGCTCACTTCTGAGCTGGCAACAGCAGCCAGCAGGGCTGCACATATTTGCCTCTTGGGAACACTCCTCTTCCACTTGCTGTGGCTGTGAAAAGAGTTAAAATGTGTACATGAGGCAGGCTTTGTATTTTGCTGTCTGGCACCATGGAGCAAACTAGTTTTGAGTCATATGTGCACTGTTCCCTGATGGGTAAAGTAGACACTCCGTTTTTTGTTGACTGTTGCTCTCCTGAATTGAATCAACCCAGGATCCAGTTCTTCTCTGTGGTACTTTAATGTTATGGTAGTAAATACGGTTTTTCATTTACCAGTCTTTACTAGCTTAAAGCTAGAGTAGTATTATGGAAAAATCTGTTCTTGGCCTATAACTTATACTACTTTTTGGAAGAGATAAAATATAGATTGCACTAAAAAGAGACAATTTATATGCTAAATAAACTAAAGAGAAAAATAAGATCAACATATTTAAACATCTACTGAAGCATATGAAATATATATAAAATGTCACATTTTCAGCTAAATTATACCACAGAGATACTGAGAAATCCATTGCTAGAGGGCAAAATTTGGGCTGTGGTAATATACCCAAAGAAGAAATCATGGTAGGTAGCAATTTATGCCTTAAACAGCTTGGAGAAGGGGGTGGAGTAGGGATGGGGGGGTGGGGCATATTTGGTTTTGTTGTTGCTTTGGAGGATGTTTTGCTTATTTATGTATTAATTTATTTATTTATTTATTTATTGTAATATTCCTCAAACACTGTATATTCACTTTGTGGATATGTTTGTGAAGAGGTCTGACAAGGTTGATACTTCCACTGGGCAACTTCATAACGCTCAGCATGAGCCCACGTATTAAATCAATCAATCAATCCAATCAATCAATCAATAAATGTGCCTGGTGTTTCTCTCTCTGTTACTCACATGGTGGTGTTAAGCCTGAATGAGCTCATCTTCCTTCCGTGGGAGAACTCTCTGAACAGGCAATTGCCTGGCAAAGTATGCAGAGGTGCCTTCAGATCACCTGCTTTTCTGATTAAACTGACAGGGGAGGTTCCTGCCCTGGGCCGGGTAGCAGGGGCAGAGTTTATGTAGTGTGGGGTAAACAGCCCCTCTGAGGCCACAGGAGGAGGGAGAGAGTTTCTGGGCATGGACCCTGGTAGAAAAGGGCATTTGGCAGGCCCTGTTTGGGTGCAGGACCCTGGGCAGGGAGCCTCAGCCCCAGCTGCTGCCCGGGGAAGCCAACTGTCCTGCCATTCCTCTCCAGCCTTATCCATACTGCACATGTCACCTGCTGGCTGGGCAGGCAGCTCATGGTGCCAGCACCAGGCATGCAACGTGATGGTGTCCTGTGAGGGACAGTACGGTAATTATCCAGTGTAAATTGTGTTATTCCATAAATTAATCTCACCACTGTTTGAACATGATGGGGGTCATGGCCTCATACCATTGCAGTCTTGGATTCTGAAGGTGGGAAACCTTTTCCTTGGTGTGAGTGTGTGGGGAAATCCAGGAAGCCTTGCAAAGGCTGGGCCAAACACACATCAGGCTTGAGTCTGGGACCATACGGATATCCCAAGTGCAGTTATGTTGGTGCTACCATGATAAAATATAAAAGCAGCACAAGACAGTTTCCAATAAAAAGTTATCACTGCAATTCCGAAAAATTGTGTTTAGAGATTTAGAAATTCATTTCTAAGGTCTGTAAGTCATTCTGCCTTAAGCCTATCTTTTTCCATTTTATCTCAGTCTCTTAATTGTAATTCAGGTTTAGTGCTAAGGTGTTAGTATGTGGTGAGAACAGTAAAATCTCTCCTAGTACTGAACATTTATTGGTTTTAAGCTGTGTAAGGCTGACTGTTATTATTTAAAAGCCTATATTTTGTTTTTACTTTGCAGAAATGATGTCTTTACGAACCTCTGGCCTTATTGACAACAACATATTTGCCTGAGATTACGTGGAAGTGGACTCGGGACAACCCACGTTGTCTCTTCCGGGGTTAGTTAGTTAGTTGGCATATAAATTCAGGATATAAAATGTAATTTAGTGCAGTGATTCCCATGCTGTGATGTTTAGTGCTGTGATGTGGGAATCACTTAGGTTTGCACAGCCAAGAAAATACTTGATGGTACAGAGAGTTGTGCCAGTGGATGTGATCCTTTCCTTCAGATGGTCAATGGCCAAATGACAGGGAACCTCTAATAAATACAAAAAACTTCATGTGATTCTTTAGGACAGATCCTGGAATCTCATAAATTGCCAATATCCTCAGAATGTGACCCTTTATCATCTGTATAAATGGTGTGTAAATACACAGAAGATGTATGCATAGTTGATCTAAATCTGCCTGCATTTGAAATAATTTAATAATTGCCTAGAATTTATGCATCACACAACTTCAGAAATCAAACAACCATCAGTCAGGAGACAGAGTTAAGCTTGAAAACACAATTGCATGTTTTCTTCCTAAAGACTTATTTAATGTAGCAGTCTAAATAATTGCTTACTATCAGTTAATATCTAATTTATTGCAAAATGGAATTTCTAATGCGTGCTGGCATAGAACAATGCTCAGTGTGCCTCAATGGTTTGTAGGAGTGAAGGCATGATTTCAGCTTGTTTAGGTAATAAAAGGTGATGTATCTGAGCCATAATGGTAAAACACTATAGCTCAGAGGAAGCTGCACCCTCTAAGCACCAGAGCTTGGATCTGCAGTCTGGAGTTGGTTTGATGAATGCCATTTCAAGGAGATCTAGAACTCATCTGAAAATAGTTGTCTTTGAGAGAGATCTCTGCAAGTGACTTCCTCATTTTCTTCCAAATATGTCCCGACTTGGTGAATTCCCAGACTCGGGTCTTCATTGTGTCACTGTGGATCCATGTCAGGAATTTTTCTAATGTCTGCTTTCTTCCTTTCATACGTTGCCAATTTTTCTTTTTTTCTTCATTTGAACAAGAAAGGCAGACCATTATGCAAAAGCCTACTTGGAAAAATAAATTGCCTTGAACTAGTACAGCTGCTTTGCTATAAATAAAGTTAAATATATTGGCGTTTTAACCTTGCAGCTTCACTGTGTTAGATTTAGAATAGCCTCACTAGAAACAGGCCCACTGCATAATATCCTTGAAGAACTCATGCTTTATGTGTATTTCAGTTTTTGTGAGCAGAACAACACAGGAACAGTTTGTTATAAACTGTTATTTATAAATCATGACTGCAGGTACACAGCAGATAGGCACTCCAGTGTATATAAGCGGTGCAAACGCTGAGAAAAGGAGAGCTGGACTTGTAGCAGTGTTACATCTGAATATCCTAGAGATCTGAGTGACTGTGAACTGCTTAGATCTAAAATCTTGAAGGGTGTGTCCTATGAAACAATAACTACTTTTCAGGTTTTATACGCTTTTCAATAATCAATATTTTGATACAGTATAATAAAAATAAATAATATATAATATATAATTCAAATAATCTAGATCCATAGGTAAATAAATAAATATTACAGTAAGAAATATTTTTTATCAGTCTCACTTCAATGCCCAGTAAAATAATGGAAAAGATTATTCTGGCTTTTACTGAAAAGCACCTGGAGAACAATACAGTTATTGGTGACAGCCAGCATGGCTCCATGAGGGGAAAATCCTTCTTGTCGAAACTGATTTTCTTCTATGACAAGGTAAGCCCCATAGCTGATCTAGGAAAGCCAGTAGATGTCATCTTTTGGGACTTCAGCAGAGCTTTTGATACTTTCTCTCACAAGATCCTGCTGGAAAAAAAAACGCCCAGCTCACTGGTGGATGACCAAATTACACAGTGGGAGAGCAACTGGCCCATGGGTCAGGCACAAAGGTTACAGTGAGTGGGGGGACATCAGGCTGGGGACCTGTCACTGGTGGGGTTCCACTGGGCTCCATCCTCAGCTTGCTTTTCTTCACCATTGTCTTAAATGCTGGACTTGCAGGACTACTGAGGAAGTTTCTCAACAGAAATAAATTTGGACGAGCTGTCAATTCCCTCCCGGGCAGAGAGGCCCTGCAGAGAGATCTCAACAAATTGGAGAGATGGGCAATCACCAACCATATGAAGTTCAACCAGGGAAAGGGCTGGATTCTGCATGTGGGATGGGGCAACCCTGGATGTACAGACAGACTGGGGAATGAGAAACTGGACAGCAGTGCTGGGGAAAAGGACCTGGGGGTTCTGGTCCATGGAAAGCTGAATATTAGTCAGCAGTCCTGGCTGCCAGGAGAGCCAACCCGGTCCTGGGGGCATCAGGGACAGCATCAGCAGGTAAGGGAGGGGATTGTCCCCTCTGCTCTGCACTGGGGTGGCCTCACCTCGAGTGCTGGGGGCACAACACAAAAAGACATTCAGCTAGTAGAGAGTGTCCAAAGGAGGCCATGAGGATGGTGGAGGGTCTGGAGGGGAATCCTTGTGAGGAGTAACTGAGGTCACTTGGTCTGTTCAGCCTGGACAAGAGGAGACTGAGGGGAGAACTCACTGCATTTACAACTTCCTTGTGAGGGGAAGAGGAGGGACAGACACTGATCTCTTCACTCTTGTCACCGGTGACAGAACTCAAGGAAACAACATGAAGCTGAGTCAGGGGAAGTTTTGATTTCCTGATAAGGAAAAAGTTTTCTCTCAGAGGGTGGCTGGGCACTGAACAGGTGCCCCAGGGAAGTGGTCACAGCACCAAGCCTGGCAGAGTTCAAGAAGTGTTTGGACAACACTTACAGGCACAGGATGGGATGGGGGGTGTGACCTGTGCAAGGTCAGATGCTGGACTTGATGGTTCTGGTGGGTCCCTTCCTACTCAGCATATTCTGTGATTCTACGATTATTTTTTATTCTTGGTTCAGAACATGTGAAATAAATTTATATAAATAATCAGGCATAACTGAGGCACTCAGTATTTTGAAATGGATTCAGATTCCTGCCAAAGCAAGAAATCATGAGTAAAACAATTAATGAATGCTATTCCTCACTTTCCAGCATAATTAAAGGAAAACATAGACAAACTGTGTAGGCTTTTAAATGTGTATATCTGTGTGGCAAAATGTAACATAAAGATCCTATCTGTTCTGTCTGTGATGTTTTAACTCAATGAAGAGCACTGACTTTTTTTTAGAAGAATGAATGCTGATTGAATAAAATAAGGTAAAAGTTCATGAGTTTATAGAGCTTCATATTTCCTGATTTAGAGTGATGACAAGAAGTAATGAAAGCTTGTTGGATATTCTCACTGAAGCTGGGACACTCTGAGTCACAGTTTGAAGCTTGTCCAGCTCTTGTAGCTGACCCACTCCTGTCTGATACATGAGGTGAAATTCAAGGGTTTCAACATTTTGCGGCTTGGAGGCTTGCAGGGGTGTGAGAAGATTGAGCAGAGCTCTTGAGTTTTATTTCATATACAGTCCAAACTATTCCTCAAAATTCAAGAGGATAGCTGTTGCCCATGGGATTATGACCTTTACCCTGATGCTCAGGTTTTCTCTGTTTACACTAGGGATAAGCTAAAATAAATATATTTACTTCAGATTGCCTGGGGCCCAAATGGCCTAAAAATATTGAAGCTTACTGCGGCATCTCAGCAGCGAGTTTATTTGAACAGAATCAGCATTATTTTTATAGGACACAAAAATATTTTATATAGTTCTGAGTAACAGAGTTTGTTACTAAAAAGCCATCCTCAGCTCCTCTCAAAAATGTATAGTCTCATGCATGGAGAAGCAATTATCAACAACTAAAACCTTGAAACAGTATCTTTCCACTTTTATAACACGCTTTGAAAAGCTCTGAGGGATGACCAAAAAAATGCATTTACTAGTCAACACAGAGGAAAATTTTTAGTTTGAGTATCAGTAACATACACTGTCAGTAGTCCTTGAGCTCTCCTACTCAGGTATCTGGCACAGCAGAGACATCCCCACTCAATGCTACATAATACTGCCAGTATTTTCCTTCTAGATCTGGCCAAGCTTAAAAAAATATAAAACATTGAAGGTTCTTAGCACTTTTGCCTCTTGGACTCCAGGCATAGGGCATTGATTCCTGGAATAGTTGACTTTTCGTTAGCAAGAGGATGACAGGGCGCTGTGTGCTTGTCCAACTTTATTATTCATTCTCCAGAATGTGTCCAATTTCCTTGTTTTTTGTCTTTCACTGCTTGTTCCTTCTGGGATCTAGAGGCATGACATTCAGAGAACACCTTTTTTTATATCCCTGCTTACAATCTCAGTGGCTGCCTTCCCTACCTGTTGGCAAGGGCCTGGTAGGGATTTTCAGAACACAGTGTGTTTTGGCAACATGTTTTCCTTTGTATTTTCTTACTCATTCCCTACTGGTACAGATGGATGAAAAAAGTCCTGTAAAAAATGAAAAACAGTATTGTGTTGAAGCACAGGGAACCAGGTTATTAGGATGGTCAGTGTAGGAGTGTCCTTAGGCAAATTNGGATGGATGGATGAATGGATGGATGACCTTCAATTCACATACTCATTTTGGAGGTCTTTTACTTGAGAAATCTTGGATGTGGTGTCCAAGGAGGTCAAGTGTTATCTTCTTTAGCTGAAAATGATGGAAGATTCAGACATTGCAATTTTCGATGAAGAAAAAGGTAAATGAAATTGATCACCTGAGTTTTATTACACTCAGGCCAGAGGAACAATTTTGATTTGACCTCTCTGTACTTGAGATTTCCTATCAAAAAGGGAGAGGTTATAATCTTTTTCTGCTAGTAAGGGGTGGGATCTTACTTCCCTGTGCCAGCCCTTCAATAGTTTTGTAAATTTGAGGAGAGGGTTGTGGTCTACTTGTGTGGTATCATTACATATTTTATTCATGTTCCTTTTCAAGCAACATTGAACATAAACATTTTTTACATATTTTTCTCAGTAATTTTTCCTTGTGGTAAATTCTTAGACTCTGACATACTTTGAGCTTGCCTTCAGCAATCTGTACAGATGTTTCTTATTATGATCTCCCTTGTTACATCATTTATTAGAACACTGTTTTGCCAAATGTTTGAATTAGGAAAGGCATGCCATTTTGATGTTATTCAGAGATTTTTGCAGGGAAGTAAGGTAAGATACAGATGATACTCTGTTTTGAGCACATAAGCACAGACGTTTCTGATTAGAGTTTTCAGCTGCTTATAAAACCAAATGTGATTTGATAGAAGCTGGCTCTAAAGGAAGTTTTGCAAAACTTCTTAGAAAGATTTGAATCCTTAATTTGTATGTATTCCCAGCTGAAGTTTCATTGTGTAGGAAACTGAATATGGAAAGCTGTTGCATAACCAGAAAACTCCAATTTGTATTTCAGAGAAACATAATAAAGTGAAAATAAATTACACGGTAATAATTGTTTTGGACTGCAGGGCTAGTGCAACTTCCAGGGAGAAAAACAAAACCTATGATTTGCCATGGTATTACTACATTTTTTATACTGATTTATGTGTGTTGCATTCAAGGAAAACACTGGAAAAAGAGCAGAATAAGGACAAAGATGACTCAGGTCCCCACAGTGGTGATGAATTTCTTATTATAACAAAGCTCATACAAGGAACCTATAAAAAGCGAGTACACCTCATTCGCTTGACGTTTTTCAGTGATAAAGTACCATCCATCTGAACAAGTTTTCTTTTTAATATATGGCAGATTGTTCAATTGTACCCATCAGCACAATATCAGGATGACAGTGTCCCACAGTGAGGCATGAAAATATTATTACTCCATTACAGGCTGAGGCACAGAGAGACTTAGAGACTGGTTCAAGTTCAGGGAGGAGGAGTAAGGCAAAGATGGGAATGGAAATTACAACTACTATTTCTCAACCTCGTGCCAGGACTTGCCTGATTTCTTAAAGATGTCCTTCCCCCATACTTATGGGGCCAGAGGATCACAGCTTCTCCCTGTTCAGCCAAGTGCAGTCACTAATTCATTTTGATGTTTGTGTCTTCCATGAGAACGTGCTAGTTCTTTCCAGTGCTCACTGTGGAAAACTACCCATGTGCAGAAGCCTAGCTTTAATTTCAGGGTTTTTGTTCCATACCTATGCTATAAGAACAGTCAGAAAAGATGAATAATGGTGAAAGGGATTGAAAAGCCTTCTCAGTTTTGTGCATTTCTCCGTGCATTGCCAGGGTTTTCTCCACCATCATCCCTCCCACCCTGCTTGTCAGACTCAGTGACTTCTCAAGAATAGGAGCACAGTGGAATTCCTCACTCTGGAAGCTGTACTGCTTGAAACTGCATTTTTTTAAGCATCTAAACTCACTATTCTGGTAGACATGTCAGTATTCAATGTTTAGCACAGACAAGTTTTTGTTACTGTTTCTGTGTTCCAGCATCCACACACTTTATTTCCCTTTCCAAAGAATAGGTTTTCAGCCTCATGTGGCTCTGCATACAAACTACATCCTTTCCAATGCCATCTTCAAACTCTCAGTCACATACAGGTGTTACTCACCCAGTAAAGCAAACCCAGCTCTCCCAGGCTGACAGACCTCTGGGCTGGCCCTGGTGCCATCCTTCTGTCTGCAGGTATCCCAGCATGACAGCAGAGACACCCGGCAGTGTACTTAATCAGCTCTGGGAAACTGTACCCACAACAAATCCTGTTGAGATCCTCAGAAGGAGAATATTTTAGAGGAAAGGCATTATGAAATGTCAGATGAGGAAAGGAATACATAAGTCAATCACTGGGAGAAATTACTTTGATCTCTCCCACGGCTCATCTTTCCAATTAAAATTGTTGTTCCTTCTCTTTATGGAGAGTCTAATAGTGGTATTGAAGATTAAACAAGTGCTGGTTTTGGAAAATCTCAGATTTTCAGTCTGCTCACCCAACACTAATATTTATTTGCTCTGCTGTTCTATGAGAGAATATTGAAAATAGATATCTCTATTTTCAGACTTATGTACAGACAATGCCCTCAAAACTTTACAATATTATTGGATGCCAGAACACACTTTGCTTTGTCTGTGTCCAAAGGATCACTTGATGGTTACAGGTGGCCACCATGCTAGAAATACATTGACTTTTACCATGATTAAAAAATTAAAAGTCATTGTTCTTACAGTTTCCCAGAGCTTTGTGTTTAACCTACTCCAGTTATTGCCAAAACTGGAGTGTTATGTGATACTGAATGCTTTGACAAATTAAAAAAAAAAAAA
>VZDJ01000623.1:7531604-7550580 GCA_008694505.1 Cyanoderma ruficeps | reverse complement strand
AAAAAAAAAAAAAAAAAAAGCCCTAGGAGAAGGCTAGGGGACCATGCAGTCTCCCCAGTGGAGTCTGCCCTTGTGCCAGGCAGGTGTGGCGCCCCCAGCAACTTCTCAGCAGCAAAATCGCTGTACTTTGTCTTCCCAGCAATGCTAAAAAGGGCATCAGTTTCACTGGCCAGCTGCCATATCTAGGGAGCTGCTGCTTTTGGTGCAAACTTTGTTCAGATTTGCTGCTTATTTTGATCCAAACCAAAATCAGTTCTGTGGAAAAATAAATCTGCAAAGTGGAAACTGGATCTATATCCAGATTTACTCTGAATTTTAAAAAATTTGGACCTTTTAGATTCTTAATCTGGATTAAAAGTATACAATAACATAAGAAACCAAACTTGAACACTTAACTAAACAAATAATCAAATTCTTGAGAGTATGAGGAAAGCCAGTACCACAAATTTTTAAAAAAGATGCATATCAAAAATCTAGGTATGAAAAATAATTATAATTTTGGGGTTTCTGATTGTCTTTTCTGGACACATATGTTTCCAATTTTTACATTAGCATTGTAAGAAGTAAGAAATTTTAAAAAATGGTAAAAAAACCCTACACATTTACTGACATTTCCTGAAAACTGAGGAAAAGTGTAAAATGTTGTGAGGTTGTGATAGAAGCAGGAGTGTGAGCAACACCAAGAGCAAGAATAGCTTTGTGCAGGCACTGCTATTCTGACAAAGCTGTTAGATATATCTTGAAGAAAAACTCCCTTTGCTATGCTGGCATGCTGCACTGACACTTCTAAAATTTTCTGATTTGCATTTGTACTCACTGGTTTTACACATTATTCAATTTGTACCTCATGGTTTTCAATTGTGCAAAAATATCCATGTGCAACGTAAAATTCAACAGTATGGTATAAACAAATTCTGCATACTGTCACCTAGACATTGCATTAGTATGTGTGCTTATACCTTGCAACTGAAAGGCTTGATAAAATGTAACAAGGAATGATGATTGTATATCGTGTGTTCCTCAGGTACCACTGATCAGACCGAGAAATTGAACCACTGCTGAAAGTGTCTTACACCCAGCCTAGGCTTTGCCATCTGTATTTCATAATACCAATGCTTAAAATGGGCAGTCCTAATGTGTGATGCATGAGCAAATATTGCATATAATCCAGCAGCATATGCCTGGTCCCAGCTCTGCTGGCACTTCAGTCAGAACAAACCTGGTGCCTGTGTGTGCACGAGCTGTGTCCTTTTGCTGTGGTGTCTGTGTCTAAGCACGTCCTTGTCCTAGAACAACATATATTTGCCAGAAATAAAATAATCTTCAGAAAAAGGTCTTGGACATGGTGCAAACCTTCAGGGCTTTTCTATTGTCTTCTGCAGACTTGTCACTAAAGATGAAATTGGCAAGTATAATTATTCTGGAAGATCATCTATGGTTTAATTTGTTTTGAAACTATTTAGCATTATGAACATTATTCCAGACAAATAAGGCCTGGAGTAGTTAGACCATTAACATTCCTGGTCAGAGAAGTCTCACCCTATCAGCAACCATCACGTGGACTTCCCTGGTGAGTAATAGCAGCCAGACAGTCCTTGACTAGGTACCTCTGTCTGCCAGTCCTTTGGGAAATTATTTATTGCAATAGCTCAAAACTTCTTGCTTCTTATTTTTTGTTGGGAAGAGAAACTTAACTCTAGTTTTGATATCCTTATTTTTGTTTCTGTTGGAGTTTCCAAACAATACTGTGTTGTATTTATGTGTCTAACAGTTGGAGCCTGAAGTTTCTCTTCAGTGATGCTCTAGATATTTTACAACAACTAATAAGTCATTTCCTAGATCAAATAATAATTCAGGCTCTGTTAGGTGGATCTCAGAATTCTATAGCTTTTTATTTAAATAAAAGCTAGGTGTGAAATGTATTGTTGCATGTTGAAGAACTTTACATAAATCTATTAATGCAACTGCCTACTTACGTTTCCCATATTCCAAAAATAAACACCTTCAGTACTAGCCTTGGCTCATATACCTAAATAAAAATATATGAAATAAAAATTGAAAGCAGCCTAATCCTTTTACTGTCCATCCTCATGGGAAAAGCTCAGCTGAAGCCAATGGGAAAGACTGAGGGATGTAAGATGAATTCTTACTCTAACCAGACATAAGGTTATCAAAATAAGCTGCTGTTAAACAAAGGTGGTTATTTTAATTGTAGCACAAAAAGATGAAATTCAGTTTAATAAAAACAATTTATATTACATATTTGAGGGTTTGCTTGATTTCTTAGGCATTTTAGTGCTGGACTTGATGCTAGAGACCTTGACAATATGGACAATGAAAAGAATAAAATTTTTACACTTCTTTTGAAAATGTATCATACTTCCAAGTGATTTTGATATCCTTTCCCAAAAAATGTTACTTATGAAATGCATCCCTTGAAAATGATAGCACAGTTGAGCATTTTTGTTGAAAAGTTAATATCCTTTAGCAACTAGGCAACTGGCATATCTTGGATCTCTCCGTGTAGGAATTTGTTTACTTTTTTTAGCAAGTAATGTAGTCATCAACAACAATCTTGGATATGCAATCAGCAGCAACTTGTGTCTTCTGCTACCTTATTAATACACATTATTATTCACAACCTCCTGCAGAACTAAAATACTACTGGCTTCTGAAAACTTAAAAAGTACGGGGGAATATTAATGCTCAGACTAAGAAAAGGACACTAATGTCTGAAAACCTCAGATTCTGCATTGTCCTGTGTTTTGCATCAGTGTCATCTTATACAGCAGATGTGCTACACTAATGTTCAGATTCAGCAATGTTTCATGGGTATTCTGTTTACTTTTTAGAAAACTTCATGATAAATCAAAGTGCAGTGGGCATCAGACCTGTGAAACTTCAGCTATAGAACCAAAAGACAAATTACGCATCCAAGTTACACACCCAGGGAGAAAATCCAGTTTGTTAGAATTGTGTGGATCCAGCTAAATTATTAAGATGGATTTAGTTTAACAGCTGTTTTAGCATAATAGATGCTTAGTGATAGATGGCTTAAAATCTGTTGATAAAAATCTGTATCTGCACAGATGACTAGCAAGACATATGTTTTGCCATTCAAAACTTCTCTCAGCTACAAGGAGAAAATAAACATCCATTTGGTGCTTTTGTGGGAAAATGGTTTGTCTATTAGACTAATAAATGAATGGGGATGAGGAAAAAGGTAAAAAGACATTGGCAACTTTACTGCATTTTTCTTTTTCATTTCAAGAATACAACTGGCTGCTGTGCACAGAAGTGGTCTGAGAAGATGGCAAGGTCCAAGTTTCCTGGGAAGAAGCTCCTCTCTGTGTGGCACAGTGTGGCACAGTGGAGGCAAGAGCTCAGGTGCTCAGTAGTTCGAGATGGGCCCAAAGTAAAGCAGCATCTGGAGAAATGTTAGGCAGAATAATGTGGCAGGCCTGAAGTGCAGGTGTCCGCTGGGCTGCTTTCAGCTCTTCTGTTGATTCAAATTTACAATGGTTTGTATTCAAGTGTTACATTTTGCCTTTGCCACGCTGAGGTGGCCAAGCCCTTCACTGTCTCTGCACCTTGGTTCTGCTTCCCTCCAACAGCACATGGTGACCCCTCCATAACAAAAGTGCCCCAGTGATTTTTATGTGTTTCATTCTAGTTGACTGCAAATCTTCTGTCATGCACAGCAACCTGCTCAGCATGGTTGGTTGTTATCTAGTCAACCTGAAAAACTTCAAAATTAACTGTGTGTTCTAAGCTAGCTGTGGAAATCAGTAGGTGCCTTGAAGAGCTAGTTCATTGCTATCAGGTAAATAATGGAGGATGACATGAATGGTGACCTCTCTCCACCTACAAAGTGAATCTAGATGACCAGCTTGGACTGGATATCTAACTTCATATGGATAAACATAACCTAAATACCACCTGTATTTGGGAATTTTGTCCCCTGAACACAGTATTTCTAATTGCTCAAGACACTTGTCTTCCAACTTAAGAGAAAAAGAAAAACTTCTTCAGGATTACTTATTTTTCCTATATGCTTTTCTCTAAACCCCATCTTAGGGTTTTAGCTACATAGTGACATAAAGCTCAAAATCTGGGAATTATAACATTATTTGGAGTCTTCAAAACTTTATCCAAAGCAGCAGATTTACATCGCTTGTTATTCTGGTCCTCAGGTTCCTTCCAGATTTCCTCTGAAAACCTCATCTTACTAGATATTGGCATATTCTTTTATCATCCAGGTGTGAACAAGTTATAATGACCCTAAATCCTACATTCTGATTGGAAGTATCATCAAATTAAAAATCTTTATCTTCATTATCCTGGGTATCTATAGCAATGATATTTAGAAAATGTAGTTGACTGTAAAAAGCCAAATAATTTGTCATTTTATAGTTACAGAAATCTCTGGATTACCATTGTGAGCCATTTTGAATTTACAGAGAGGCTGAAGTTATGTTCTCCACATACAATTGATCACAACAGCAACAGTGAATTTCCTGCCTCTTTCTTCCTCCATCTGTCTGCCTCCCTCTACCCCCATAATGAACCAGCTGGTCATTAAAACTTGCAGCCAAGTACACAAGGAGTAAATTACTGCCCTCTGCTTTGGGAAAGCCAAAAATACCCACAGGTTTGTTGATCAGTGTGTATGTCTCTCAATCAGTGTGTTCCAAACTCAGAGGCAGACAACACACGTGCTACTCTGAGGAGTTGATAGATATGTGGCGTGGAAACTTGAAACACAAGGCACTTGTTCAGGGGAGAAGGGGCATGTGGGATTACTACGTGAACTAACCCTCTACTACTCATGTTTCTCTCTTGCTAGTGAAGGCAAGGGATGAGAATCAGAGCAGCCATAATAACAGAACTGTTGGTGTTTATGTACTTGAAGTTGTGATGGAGAGAGTATGTGAGCACATAATGTCATACACCTGAGAACCATAAATCAGAGGTGAAAATGTGTTACACACTAAAAGACAAGGTTTTATATTAAGCAGAGAAGTAAGGTGAGGATTTCTATTTAAGAAGTCTCCATTCTGTTAACTTTTACATTTGGAAGGGAATCAAAATGTAGAACTAAAATGCTATGGCAGCAGAGTGTAAATAAAAGCAGATAATATTACACTACAGACACAATTGAGAGTTCAGCTGCAGAAAGCTGAAAGACCAGCTTGCCTCTGCCATGTGTTTTAGTTTTGTAAGAAGACAGGTTAGGAGACCTTTAACTTCATGTTTGACTGGGTATCCCATTTGTATCAAAATAACCTCATCATTCAGTGCCATGACATCTTATGTGCCCTATCTTCAGGTATGAGCCAGATTTTGTGTTTCTGAAGAGCATAAGTGTTTACAGAGTTGTTCAACAATCAGACAAAGTGATATACACAATTGTATATGCAGTTTCTATTCTGAATAGTAGCCAGGTTAGCTAAAATATTTAACCTGGCCCCGTGCTGGATCTGTAGGCACTGATGGGAAACCACCAGGAATTACTATGATCTTCAGGGTGCCACAGGATCTCTGGCAGGGATGACATCCTGAAGATATCTGTATATTACACTGGTGGTGCTTTGCCATTTTCTCTCTAGAACATGGCTTCCAAGGGTTTGTCAAGTTCAGTTGCTCGCTCTTTTGAGTCCTTGTCTGCTGAAGTAGATCCAGACTTGGAAGGTGGAGGAATCTTCAGAGGTTCCTGTCTGAAGAGTTAGTGTTATAACTAGAACAGAGATTTGGGAAAGAAACTGAAAGAGGAGGCTGTTCAAGCTACAGTCCTAGCAACTGTGACCTTAACTTTTCTGGAGACTAAATTTATGGTTGCTGGCCTCATTCTGGCCAACCCCTAATTTTTTTCATTTTTCTAGAGATGAATGTCCTCCTCTACCAATGGAAAATACTTTTGTATGCCTTCACCTGAAGGACCTCAAGTTAGAAGACTAAAAAATTTCAGAATTTTTCCATGAGTTGTAATATTACAAAGCATGTTATCAATTCTCTATATTAGTGCTTATAAGGAAGAAAATATCCATGGCAATAAAAATAAAAATGCAAGGAAATTCGAAGTTCATTAACAACACAATTTCCCTAATGATTGTGCTCTGACAAGATCTAGAGATATAAATATCAGAAAATCCATTGCCTTGTTGTTTTGTTTTTAAACGAAGCCCAGAGATAATGAGGGGAAGGGATGGAGGCTTGAAAACTTAAATATGAATTATCAGTTATTATCAATATATATTCTGAATAATAAGTGATTTCATGAAATAAATGATAGGTCTGGAAATCTGTCTTCTAGAATTTAATCTGGTAAACTGTTTCTATCACTAAAAGTCTGGAGTGCTTGTGTGGTGTGCTTTCTATTTGTCTTTGTCCACCATGAATCACAGTTAATTTAAATTGAAAAAAACCAATTACAACAAACTGATTCATGTTAAGACACATCAAGATTGTTTCTTGCAACCCTTCATTTCATATTTTTTCTAGTGTGCTTATGCCTACCCCCAGAGATGGGGTTCTATTATTTCCCTTTAAAGACTATTCCATGATCCAATACACCTTACCATTATTAAGACACTTTTCGTCCTATTCAGCCTGAACTATTCTGTCTGTATCTTCTTGTTATAATCTCATGACACGTCTCGCTCCTTGATATTTATGCACCTCAACTGCTTAGAGATATCAATTGTGTCTTCTCCTCTCAGTTTTCGTTTTACATGCACATGAATGTGAAATATATTAAGTGCAAAAAGTGTATCTTTAAAGAATGGATTTTATTGTAAGGGGGAATTTTCTTAGCTCAGCTACAGCTAGGAGATCTTTAGCACTTGTAGTAGGACACAATGTAGCTCTTTAAAGTAATTAATGTGATGTCATTAGTGCTTTTAGCCAATGCAGCTACATTATTATGGTATGCCATATACATAAACAAAATTTAATCTCATTCTTTTTCTTGCATAGTGCTTCCTTGTGAATGCAGCAGCTTTGCTCAAAGGATTTATTCTGAAGATTTATACACTTATAAACATTTTAGGCTTAATATTCGAAGTGTATTTGCTATAATTGTTCTTTATGATGAACATCTCAACACTGATGCAGTGTTCTTTTGTAAACATCTCTGTGTAATTTATTTATCTTGATATATTAAGCTTGAAAACATTTTTCTGTGTACAAATTTAAAAATTATTAGATTAGAAGCTTTCAGTAATAGAAAAGGGAAGCTGAGGCACAGGGGAGAACATTATTTCCTCACAGGCACACACTGAGCGTGTGTTGTTTGCCAAATTGAGTGAGACAAATTTGGGACTGGAGAATAAAATGCTTAGATTAATGTTCATGTGTATGTTTGCATCTATGAGAGAGAATTTAACAATGGAATCTGTCTCTGACTGTCAGAACTCCTTCTGAAATCATTGTTCCTCATTCTTTTTAACACAAACCACGGAAGATTTACATACATTTACATACATACATCTGAGATGTTTGCATAGTGAAAAATAAATGGTCTTCCTGGCACACTTCCAGAGTACTAAACTTGTGAATTGCTATCCCACATTTACCTATCATGCTCATTGGGGTAATTTCCCTCTTTGGGTCAGGTGCTCCAGGTGACAGCAGAAATTCAGGCCAGAATCTGCCCGTAACCCAGCCTTGCTCTGGATGAGACCTGCATCCCCAATGGAAAGGGTCTCTCCAGCAATGCTCAGGGGCATGTGGAGATTAGGACTTTGCCCTTGCAAGCAGCATAGTTTCAGTCACAGGGCAAGGAAATTTTGGGAACACAGCTGGGTTTGGCTGGCCAAGACCACTGTCCAGAGTGTGCTGTGATTACACGCCTCTCTAAGTCCCAAGGTGCAAGTGCTTCTCAGCTTTCAAGGCATTCAATTACCTCTGTAAATCCATCTTTTTGTGCAGCTCTTTCTTTATGGTATTCCTTTATTTATGTCTTCCTTTTTTATGGTAAAAATATAGCTTCTGTCACTGGGCACTATCCAGAAGCGGCCTATAGAAATGATAAACATCAGCAAGACACAAAACTATCTTATAGCATTAAAAGCTGTTTATTCCAAACTGGGTAAGCAGTTCCCACCCTGAGAAACCTACACAGATGTATTACAGGTTCTAAATCATATTCAAACCTCAGCCTACTACGTGCAGTGGAAAGTTAATTAATGTGCTAATATTAAAAATAATTATTATGGAAGTATAACATTAAGCAAGAATCTTTTTGCTTTGTTGTCAGGCTATACCCTTGGCATTTTTAATGCACAGCCTTTTCATCTTATTATTTGCCTTTCATTTCCTGCTCACAGTACAACATCCCAAGTGCAGTGTTCCTAACAGACTGTGAGGACCCTGGGAATATTCAAAGTCCTAGGGCCTCTTGTCGTCCCCCTCATTCCTAACACCAGAAGCATCTATAACCCCAGCAAGTATTGCCAGGAGTATGTTGCCACTCAATTTTAGCATAGATGACAATATTAAATAATATTTAGATAATTCTGATAAATAGTTGTTATCTGTAGGCTCAGGTTAAGTAGTTAATGTGTTATGTTCATGCCAGATGGGATGCAAAACCTGGTTGGTGACAGCACTTTATTAGTAGAAGAGAAAAGATGCAGAGTATGTAAACAAGCATTGCAAGGCTTCACAGAATGTATGTAGGTGGGATTTTTCATCAGGGTAAAATGATGTGAAGTGAAAGATAATAAAAAATAATCTTTCCTGATGATAATGAGGAAAGAACAGATAAATTTAGCTAAGTACACTCAGGCAGTACAGGAATGGGAAGAGGGACAGAGACACTGTCCAGAAAATTAAAAACGTGTGATGAAAAAGAAATTGGATTTCACCTGGGGTCAGTGCTGTGACTTTTGATGGACTTTCAAGGTTTGAATGCAAGAGATAGACATCAGTTCCAGGAGTTTAGTCTTCATTTGATTTGATTACAATAATATCCATCTCTGGTAGGAATTCATGCCCTACACTCTCAACCCCAGCTCAGCTGAGGGATGGGTGAGTGGCTAGTTCTGGGGTATATGGAACAAGTTTTCCTGTTCCTTGAGGCTTCAAACTGCAGCACCACTGCTCTGTGGTGTGGGCATTTCCTCCTATCCTCTCATCCTTTTTTCCCAGATTCAGATAGCTACAAGTACAATTCTCTATGTGGAGATTGTTTTGTTACCACCAACACACAAGTCGTTCCTTGTCATTTCAGGTGCGCCTGGAAAGAATAAGAGGCAAGGATTTTTGCTTCTTTACTTCAAACTATTTCTCATACCTCCGAAAAGTTCAAGCTAGAAATTTTAATATGGCCATTTTGATTGCTTGGGTTGAATGGGAAAGAGCTCTGTTTATTAGAGTGCAATGATACTTGTTCTGCTAAGAACCCATTAGAAAACAGATCTTTAAACCTTGTGACAATACTGATATGAAAATTAAAGCAAAAGGCTTGTGAAGGAAAAGAAAATCAAGAATCCCATCTGTTTTCCTGGGTCTGATCACCACTTTGATTATAATATTACACACTAGGTTGTCTTGTTTTATAATCCACAAGTTGTAGGTAATGCAATAATGGCATGCAGAAAGATGTGCAAAAAGCATCAAACACAAATGGTGTTACAATATTAACAAAATCCTCTCAAATCAAAGCCCTATTTTATTGTCCCCATGGAAACTGAAGTCACATAAGGGTCTGAGTTTTCCTGTCTGGGGGATTGTGTGTAACTTCATGTGCCTTGCTCAGGAGTCCCCATGGCATGGACAGTCTTTGTAGCATCTTTGCTCAGACAGAGCAGAAGGATGGGCACCCCTGGGGAGGACTCAGCCCACCCAAGGCACCAATGGCTCACAGGAGTGGTTTGTCTTTCTCCATTAATTTTACATATATTAGATGTCTAAATATAGATGAGATGAATCTGAGCCAAAAAGTCAAATGGGCAACTCAGGCAAATAACCTGGAAGGAAGAGGTAGCAAAATAATCAAAACTACTAGAAATACATAAGAGTGTCTCCTTGAAGCCTGAGATAGTCTGTAGGCTTTTTGAAGGGTTTGGTGAGGAGTGCTAGAGAATATCTTGGAGGGTGGATGTGCACAGACAGTCTCCAATAAATATGAGTAAGTTTTCATGAATTCAAGGACATAATACATATTCTGTGATGAGTAGGTGATTTTCCTGTGGGAAAGATTTGAACCAAACGAGCACAAGAGAATTACAGTATCACAAAGCCATGAATTCTTCTCTGCTGAATAGTTAGCATTTACCTGTTCTCTTTTTTAGTCACTGTGTTGATGATCTCACTAGTGCTGAACCAGAAATATATTTTGTTTTGTTCTAAATACTTTATCATAAGGCTTGAGAAGAAGAGTGTTTCTGGATTTGCACCAGATAAGGCCAGTTCAGGGAGGACTGTGGCACAGTCTAAATACACCAAAAATGTAAATCATTTTGGAACTATCTTCAGAAAAACACCAGGTTCCTGAGTTACTAAAACAACTGAAGCTAATGAGCTTGTTGAGTTCACCCAAATTAATTCTGGTATGAATTTTGAGGTAAAACCTCATGGGTCTGACAGAATTAAAATTTTTCCAGTTAGCTCAGTATAATTTTGAATCATTAACTGAGTTGTAATAAAGACCTAATGAAAACACTCTTAACTGTTTCATTTTGGATTGTTTTAAGGTGAAAAATAGCTACGCTTTTGGTGGACTGGCAAGAAATGGGTGAGTACCAGATGTGGTTAGAAAGATGATGACTGCTAAAGTAATAATGCCTGAAATTCCATTTAAAACCATTTTAAGATCTAGCTGCCCAAAGGGATGAAAAGATTCCTTTTGCAGTTATAAATTTCTCACTCTTTCTTCCCTGGAGTATCATAGAAGTGATGGAGAACATAATATAGCAATTAGGTTCTGCAGCAAAATTCCTCCGCAGAAATGTGTATTGTAGCAGGCAAAAAATATGTTTTCCTACAGTTATAAAAGAAAGTATAGAAAATTAGTGACAAAACCTTTCACTGACCATGAATGATCCCTGTAATGATACAAGAAATGCTGGAAGAAATGCATACAAACTCTGCTTACCACAAATATTCTTCAGTATTTTATCTCACTTCAGATGATTTTCACCTATGTTAGTCTGGAGAGCCACCACTCCAGGGTAATTGTAAATGTATTGTAAAGCTTTTTGAAAACTATTGTCAGTTGTTTGTCATGTTATGCAGGTGGCAAGAAGAATTGCATTTAATTATGCAAATCAAATGTTGCAATGTGGTTGATAAGGAAGTATCACAGAATCACAGAATTGTTTAGGTTGGAAGAGACCTTTAACGTCATTGAGTCAAACTCTTAACCAGCACTATCAAGTCCAGACCTAAATCATGTCTGTAATTCCACTTCTACACATCTTTTAAAAACCTCCATGGATGGTGTCTGCTGCTTGCAAGTGTAGCCTGTTCCAATGCTTGACAACCCTTTTGGGCTAGAATTTTTTCCTAGTATCCAGTCTAAACCTCCTTTCCCACAACTTGAGGCCATTTTTTCTTGTTCTATTACTTGCTGGGACAAGAGACTGACCCCATCTGGTTATAGCCTCTGTCATGGCTGCAGCTGATCTGTAGCTGCAAAGACAAATTTGGCCATAACTGACCCCAGACTTGACCAGCCTAGAAGTAAACAAGTCCCTGAGAGAGCAATGATAGGGTAGATTTGAACCCAAACAGGGAACCCCAGCCAGTCCCATTCAACCCTGAATGCAGTCGGAGAGGTGGGTGGTGTTAAGACCCCAACCAATCAGTTATCTCAGCCTGGGAGTTTTGAACCCCCTATAAAAGGAGACCCGAAACAATAAGCCAGGTTGTTTGTCACATGGTCCTCGGTGCCTCGAGTTGTGTGTCTGTCTCCAACCTATGACCTAACGTAATAAACCTCGTTTCAGGGAGTTGTGGAGAGTGGTAAGGGGATAAGGTCCTCTCTGAGCCTCCTTTTCTGTCAAACACCCCCAGCTCCTTCAGCTGCTCCTCCTCAAACTTGTGCTCCAGACCCTTCACCAGCTTTGTTACCCTTCTCTGGGCATATTCCAGTACCTCAATGTTCTTCTTGTGGTGAGGGGCCCAAAACTGACCACAGGATGTGAGATGTGGCCTCACCAGTCACTCACACAGGCCAGGAGGCCACTGGCCCTCTTGGCCCCTTGGGTACACTCTGGCTCATGTCCAGCTGCTGTCACCAGCACCCACAGGTCTTTCTCCATCAGGCAGCTTTGCAGCCTCTCTGCCCCAGCCTGTGGCACTGCTTGAGGTTGTTGTTGTGACCCAAATGCAGGACCTGGTGCTTGGCCTTGCAGAACATCACACAGTTGGCCTTGGCCCACAAATCCCAGCTGTTCACATCTGCCTGCAGAACCCTCCTGTGCAGCCTGGAGTCGTCTGCAAAATGACTGAGGAAGCACTTGATCCCCATGATCCCGGGCTTATCTCTAGCAAGTGTGGGTTTATCCCTTTCCCCTTCAAATCCAGTTGAGAAGCTGTATCTGACACAGGAACTACTTGAGAGTCTTGCCTAATTGTTGTGTCAATCTGAATTTTTTTGTTGAGGCAGCCAACTTCATCCCACTAATGCATTCTGTATCTGTTTTCAATTGCCAGTTTCCGAGCTGTGTCTCGGGGGGGAGGTGGGGGGAAAACTCTTTTTAAAACACAAATCATACTCTGTGAGTTGATTAATTCAGATGAATGGCATTATGGAAAGTTAAGAAAAAATGAGCTCTGACTGACAAAGCTTAATACGATTACTACTTCAACATTTAGCATTCTTTCTTTCTTGCTGCTTTCTACTTCCTTTTGGAAAAGAGTGAGAAGAAAAAATGGAAAATGTCAAAGACAAGTAGACCCTGATTTGCCCCAGTTATTTTGCTTTTATTTGGGACTTTAAAAACTATGGTTTTATAGTAAATTCATGGCTTTCCTTTCACCATTTCATTTCAAGGTTACAGAGCAGCATTTTATGAATATTAAGAAAGAATAACCAAGATTCTGTGAAGCAGTTAACCCAAAGTAAAGTAGGCGAGACATTCAAACAATGAAGCCTTCATTTTGAAGGCTTGTGAATATTCTTGACACGAATTAGTTAAGATATAGTAAAAATGTCTCCAGGTGTCTGGCCTTCTAGTTGAAGTAGAAAGCATAACAAAGTAGAAATATGATGACTCTTTCTTGTACTTGTGTTCCTGTAAAATGCAGTGACCATAAAACATGTTCTCTGCTGCTGCAGGAATAGAGCATCCCTCTGACATAATGACAGGACTGGTAGCTTTGTATTGGTCCCAACCCCCAGTATTTATTTGGGCTGTTGTTAGACTTCATCTTTTCATTAATAGAGAAAACAGAGGTTGCAAAATATTCACTTAAGCCATCCTCCCATTTGGAGGTCTCACAAAGCATTATTTCCATTAAAAAAAGACTTAATACCACTATGGTTTTCATGTATTAAAATACTATAACAACTTTTTTTACAGTAACATACTGTATTTTTTCTCTCTAAATGAAATTCTGCTGTTAAGCCAGTTTTCAGAAGGAAGACACTAATCTTCCCTGCGTTTAGACCCAACTGACTCATGTAATTGTGTTCTTAGAAATGGTTCCTGTGCAAAACACCATCACTGAACCTCAAGAGTCTTGAGCCTATCAGCTAAATTAGTGGTGTGGGACCCAGAAAGGGTGCTGCAGAGAAGACAAATGAAAAGAAGAAGACATCTGAAAGTTGCATATTTCATTTCAATAGTTCATCTTTATTAGCATTGTATTTTAACATACACTTGAGTAGCCAGGCATTTACTTTCTCACGACAAGCTCACATAAGGACAACAATGGATGAAAGATTAGAGTCATTCTTCAAAGAAACTGGCATCATATTAACATATGAACTGAAATCTAATCCATATTTTAGATTACTAAAGAAAACAAGTAAATGTGAAGTGCCTGAATGATAACTGGCTCCAAAAATACATTGATGTGGCCTGTGAAGAAACTGGAAATGGAGAGCAAATGTATAGGATTTACAGATGATTGAAAACCAAAAAGTGGTATTTTAATTCCCAAAAATATATTAAAATATATTAAAATTTCCATCTATTCCTTGGGAGTCACATTTAGGACATTTCCAAACTGAAACCCTAATTCTTCTCGTTTTACTTTAGCCAGGGGAAGAGCATCATAAGAGTAAAATTTTACTGATTTGGGATGGCAGACACCTTACAATGCAAGCTTGGAGAATGTGATCATTGAAAACAAACCTATGTAACTCAGGTCTGAACTTTGAAGCCTCATCTTCAGCTCATTCAGTTCAAATCTGATCTGAACACAATCACTGCCCATCTATCTATATTAGATATAATGAAAACAGATGGGAAACCTCTCTCTTACACAGACTCTCAATACAATTCACCAGTGACCTATTACCACTGCAGCTGAAATTTCTAATAAGACCAAATTCAGCATCACTGGCACTGAGGAAAGGTCATCTAAACCCTGAATATGGCTGGAAAGCACTCTGACCTGCCCAGTGACATGTTTTATACTGTTGCTAGGTCCTACAACCTCTGAACAAATTCCTGAGAAAATAGACTGGCACTACCACAAAACCTGCTGCAGTGGAAGTATTAAGATTCTGACTTTTTCCCTGCTCTACATGATTAAAAAAATAATGAAGTTGGATTTGGGGCAATTCAGAAAAGGAAAGCTTACAATTTCCTTTTAAAGTAATTTTCTGGAGAAAAATATTGTAGAAAAATTCTAAAGCATTATTGTAGAAGATTTCTGACAATCAAAAGATTGTCAGATTCTGGTTTTATCCAAGCCCTGTTAAGGTCTAGTTCCCTAGCTAAAGAATGCTCCAGCGTACTTCATAAGCTATTTTTCTTCAGAGAAATAATGAGATAATTGTCTGCTATTCAGTTCTACATTGTGTAAAAGAATAAACTAGCAACTGGACAACAAATGGCAAATATTAGATTCTGGGTTTGTAGCATTTATTTTTTCAAAACACATGTGTTTAACTGAGAGCAAAACCAAGGTCTAAAGTATAAGTTTATACTGTGAAAAAGAAAATAATTGAAAATTCTTTCAGTGTGACTAAAATCAAGGACTATTTTTCCAGAGTTATTTTATTTGCAAGTCAGTTACAATCTTACAGGAGTCAGGGAAGTGACTCTGGTTTTAAAACAGCAAAGGCTGGAGAAAAACCCGGCCACAGAGGACCAGGTTTATTACAACATTTCTAGACCACAAAGAAACTTCCAGAGTGTCACAGGTGGCACCGTTCTTAGCTCTNATTCAGTGTATGGGAACAGTTCTCCTCTGCCTTAGAAAGAGTTAAAAGCTTCTGTCGCCCAGCAAGGCCACAGGCTCAGGCACTCTGGTAACTCCCACACAGCTCGGCACCTTCTCCCTGGGGGAAGGAGAGACGGGCTGGGGGGGGGCGGGGAGGGAGTAGGAGGGAACGGGGACAGGGAAGGGGGGGCAGAAGGCACCTCCGAAGTTCTCCAGTTCTCCACCCCTCCATCCTGGATGGGCTGACCCAGCTCCCGTCCCGTTCTCTCTTCTTCCCCCCACCGGGCCCGGGCCTACCTAGCTCCCCTCCCCCGCCCAAAGTGGGCAGGGGAGGAGAGAAAGAGCTTCTCCGCTGAAAGCAGAGCCGAAAAAGAAGGAGAGCCTCTGGGAGTCCTTGGTTTTAACACCTTGTGTCCTCAGAAGCGTGTCCAACTTCTCAGTGGTCAACAAAAGTGTCAACATTCAAATCGAATCACTGATTGGTTTGACCTCAGCTTCCTGAAAAACTCACTTCCCCTCAAACCATGACAGCAAGTCAGTTACAATCTTACAGGAGTCAGGGAAGAGACTCTGGTTTTAAAACAGCAAAGGCTGGAGAAAAACCTGGTCCCAGAGGACGAGGTTTATAGCAACATTTCTAAACTACAAAGAAACTTCCAGTGTGTCACAGGTGGCACCATCCTTGGCTCTCTGGCTAATCCTACTACTGAGTTATTAATCCGTACACAAAGATGAAGTGGTAATATAAGTCTCAAATTTCCTTTTTCACATTTAAATAAAATGATGCATTTGCTAGAAGAACCAGGCTGAAAAGTTTATCCCTGAACTTATAGGAGAAATAAGCTGATGGAAGGATTTTAAATAACATTTGAGGATTTACCCTGGCCATAGAGAGAAATATTGATGTTACAAAGAATCACCCCATACAAGCTGACGATAAAAAACCCCAACCCTGTCCAGGGGTCAGCCCTTTGCTTAGCTGCAAGGCTCTATGTGCAATAAGCCAGGAACAGCAGCGAAGAATGAAACTGTCTTGGGAGGGACTTAACAGCATTACACTGAGAGGAATATCTGCTTAGAAAGGTATTGGAGTTTAAGCAATGATGAATATAGAAAGAAAGAAAACAACGTAAAGATATAATTGGAAGAAATGAGGAGCATTCAGCCCTAGCACTTGACACCCCTGAAGTGCCTGTGCTGGGGCTCAGTTTGAGGGAAACTCATGACAAAGCTGAGGCCTGGGTCAAAACACAAATGCACAATTTTAAGCCTATCGATAGCCCAATGAAGAAATAACTAAAAACCTTGCAGGCTTAATGGCACTGCTTATATATTGAATTTACTCACGTGCTTAAATGGCTCTCAGAATGGCTGAACTTTGAAGGGACCTCTGGAGGTCACCTGCCCAACAATCCACTCGAGCAGGGCCATCTTATGGAAAGCCACATCGCGCAAAAACCGGATCAGGGTGGTCTGTTAATGTAGAAAGGTATTTATGGAGCTATGTATGGAATGCTGTTTTATGGCTGTTTTCATTTTTCTCAACATAGAAAAATTTTGCTGATTTAGCATTTTCCAAGAACACTAAATTTAATTAAAAGCGTAAAATCAGCAGCAAATAGTTAAGGCCAGTATTTATTTCCTAAATCTGTGTTGTCTGTAATAAGAAGAGTCAACCCTTTGGTTTTCTCTAGAGTTTTCCAAAACATTTTATAAAGCAATCTGTGAATACTCATAAGAATCTATCATCAGGTTCATGCCCTTGTGCATGTTATTGCTAGCATATTTTCCATCTTGTAAGTGTTCAGAAATGTCAGTTTCCAACAAAATTTTCTCATTGGAAATTCAAATTCAGTTATGGCAGTACATTCCTAAGTCTAAAAGTGAACCAAACTGTTTTCATGGCATTGTCTCTCCACTTAGTCTTACAATTTTGGATTTTAGCACAAGAAAAAAAAACAACTATATGACTATATGTGACTAAGAGACCTTTGCCTGCTGTTCATCTCCTACATTTTCTGAAATATTTTACTTCAAAATTGTTTTTGTACCCTTCCTCTAGTACAACATTGTTTAATATTCACTCTTTTGAATACCTGATATGTCCATATTTTCTGTTTGACATTTTTTCTCTATGAATACTGGATGGGATTTTCTTATTATAATGCTTTGAACTTTAGAACAATAGTGATATATAAACAAATCTTCTGATTATTTTCCAGTTTCCAGCAGCATGAGACTTGAAATGTAGATGAATGGGTCTACCAGTTGAGAGAAGAGAATGTTTACTACTGTACATCTTAGAACAGGCTTGAGGGAATTTGCCTCCAGGAATTAAAAAAAGACAGTTCACAGATAGTAAAGCAGAACAAATGAGAGATACAAGAAAGACAAGGTTCACAGAGATAAGAATAACAATCCAGCTAACAGTAGGTAATTTGCATTTAAATGTCAGAAGATAGAGTGAGCAAATAAGAAAAAATTCTCCTTCTTTCCCCCCCAAGATTAGTGTCAAGCAGTGCAAAAATAAATGAGACGTATCCTTAACATTGCACATACACAGGAGAAAATACAGCAATACAAGTAAATATTTGAAAATTCCCTTAACTGCAATTGGATCATACACTTTGACATACAGGTTATAAATGCCACTCTCATAAAAAAATCTGTTTATCTGAATTTAGCTCATAGCCCATATTCCAAGGAAATTGTACAGATAAATAGTGGATTAATGAACACACATGGAAAAACAAGATACCCTCCCTCAAAAATTCCCAGAGCCCAAGAAAGCTTGTTTGTGGAAGGGTGAATCTTACCCCATGTTGAAAAACTTCATAGGGGTGAAAACTTTGCAGTGAGTCTTGTTAGACCTCTATTAAAGCTCATAAAGTTATTCGTTAAGGTATGTGCACACAACCTTTTCAATCTAATCTTCCTCTTCTTAGAATGGGATTTCCCATCCTGCTGACATGTTTACTTACACTATTTATCCTTCCATTCTTACATGTTCCACCTTTGCATCCATATGCAAAACACAGCTTTCAGTCAATGCACTGAAATCAATCGGGTCACAATTTTCCACAGGTCATTTGCTCCTAAAGCACAAATTACGAGTAGGATCATTTTGCTGATGTTTAACATGGTAACACAGTTTATCTGTTAAAGTATCTATTTACCATGCTTAATCAATCAAATAAAGATACGTTAATCCCTTTGCTTCCCACATTGCAATTGGGTTGAGCTCTTTGATCTCATCACAGTAACTAAGAAAGTAGCTGCTTTAGGGCCGTTTTGACTTAAAACAAGATTTTCTTTTGCCTTTTAATTCTGACCTTGAGTAAGGGTTAAATTCAATGCATAATAAAATCTTTTACTGAACATTTTATGACTGCAGCAATTATTTTTTATGCTGCACATTAAACAAATTTGTGAATACATATTCCACCTGTGAGACTGGAAGTCATCCTGGTTTAGTTCCTGCCCTTCCTTCTGATTTTCTGAGTGACTACGTGAGTCATTCAGGCCCTAAACTGTGTTTCTTGTTATTGATTTGAATGTTTTGTGACACAGAAAGTCCTATAGATTAGGGTAATTCAAATGATTGAAATAAAAATAGCATTATTTAATAGGCCAA
>VZDJ01000623.1:7200116-7531428 GCA_008694505.1 Cyanoderma ruficeps | reverse complement strand
ACCAGAATTTTTTTCAATTACTAAGAAGAATCCAAATTTCTGATTCTCATTAAAAATGATTACATGGTAATTAAATGAGCACATAGCCAGTATTTCAAGGGAGTACAAGCACTTCTTTGTCTGTCTGCCTGGAAATCTGTTAAGCATAATCAAATTCCGAAACTTTTTGTTTTTAATCTCTGCGCAGTCATCACGTACCAAGCTCACTGAGGGCATTGATCCTCATCTGCAGATAACACAGTAAGGCATCTGATAGTAACAGTATCCACTTCTCCTGCTGGTGTAGCTTGATGCCATGGTCCCGGCTGTCGGGGTGCGTGCCTCGCTGGTCAGCCTGGCCGGCTGGCTTGCCCGGCCGCTCCAGCACGCTCCGACAACAGCAAGGTGGGCTCTTGGTTCTGCAGGCCTTCAGACCTTCTGCTGCTATGGTTCGTGGCGATGAAAGAAAGAGTGACCTCTCGGAGGTTATATAAATCAGGGTTTATTGGGGGACAGGGGACCCCATCACCCTAGATCAACAACCCCAGGAGAGATGCAGTCCCTGGGCTCAGGGGTCTTTTCAGGGCTAGCTCAAAAAGGGGTGGATACAATCTCCAAACCAATTAACAAAGTATACATTCCAACTAAGTTACATAGCTCATAATACATCAAAAACTTAGGTAGAGTTTCTGGGGGGGGGGGCGCAGGCATCAAGCAGACTCCTCCAAGGCCCTTATCCTTGAAAAACAACACTCTCCCTAACAAGCAAAAAATTTATAATAAACAGACTAATTAAAAACCATCTCTAGGCAAAGAGAGAAAAAAACCACATACTAACTTCTGATAAGAAAACATTCTAAAAAAACCAAAGGGGCCCATCTTAGGCACATAAAGCTAAACTAAACTTAATATAAAACTTTTAAACAATCCTGCAACCCCACACCAGCCACAGGGAAAGGAGTGGGAGCTGAGCTGCCAGCTCTCACTATTCCCAGCACCAGGAACTCCTAGCTGATGAAGCCCACTTGGGCTGTGCTGGATTTATATGAGATCTCTATAGTGGGTCACCTGCCAGTCACCCACCCAGCTGCCTTCAGCAGTAGAGGGGCACTGGATTGTGGTACAGAGATAATTCTTCATACCCAGCATTTCACTTTCTCCCTCAAACTCAATATTGCATTTTGTTCCTCCTCTTTGACACCAAGGCTCTTCTTGGGAATGACACAGACACCTCAAGGCTCCAGAAGTTCCTCACCAAGTCTCTTAGAGGGGCCTACAAGCTTTTTATGTACCTGAGTTGGACACAAGGAGAAACACCAACAAGATATTGTCAAGAAGGTAAAACAACAAAAACCTCACTAGCAAGCTTTAGAAAATCAAGTAATTTTGGCAGAAGTTTAAAGCAACATTCAATCAACATGAAGCATTTCATTAAGCATTAACTTAACAAGGGAAGCCCCCTTAACTTAGCAAACTTCAACCCATCCACCCTTAAGTTACTCAAGCTCTGAGAGGAAGAAATTAGAGGGAAAAGATAAAATATATAGAAAAGAACAAATACAGCTACCACACCTGCTTCTAGTGGTGCCCGACCTGATAAAAAAGCCACGAGAAATAAGGGTTAAGACCTATAGTTGTGTTGCATTCTGGTTTAAGTCCAATTTGGCTTTCCTAGGCTCTCCCCCCAGGTGGGACTTCTGGTTTGGTGGGCACTTGGGAGCTGGCTTAGGGATGCCAGAGGTGGGGTGTGGACCATTGCTTCCAATCTGCCAGGGATGTAGCACAGCTGGGATACAGGTGGGATGTAATAAGCAGAACACTGCCTTGCAGGGGAAGACTTGACTTACCCCTTTCCCCACACATGCACCTGGAATGTTTTGAGCCTGCAATCCTTCTGGTCTCTCACAATGACTAATGACTTGAAAAAAAAAGCACAAACTTTGTATTTCCCAGTTGTGGCTCATCAATAGGATTCCATTTTAAATCATGCTTCTTGGAAATGTCTTTCAGTTGGATTTTTTTCTCTTAACATGCTGCAAAGACAGGTGTGCCCCTTGTAAGATTGCTGGAAGTTTGGGTACATTACTGTGTCCTGCAAGAACCCAGCAAGGTCTGCTTGGCTCTTCTGAAGAGCCACTCTGTGCTGCAGTGGCAGACTGATCTCTTTGGGAGTAACAAGAATATAATTTGTCTTAACACAGAAACAAAGAAGGATGGCAACAAGTGCTTCTGCTTTCATTTGGGCACTTGCATGTGTCTTGCGGCTTGACACTCTTTCTCTTAACTTCTTGTGTAGTCCTATGATGGACAAGAAATGAAAACGAAGAAGAATGAACTTTTCTGGGGCTAGAATCACTCCCTTTTGCTGGTCACATACGAGGTGCATTATCATATAATGGTACCTCCTACGCAGTAGAATAAATATCAATCCTGGCATGGCTTTTACACCAGCTTCATGATTAAATAGTACTCAGGATGAAGATACAAATGATTGAACAGGTGGGAACAGACTGATTCAAGAAAAACAAAGATGCATATATATTTATACACGTATATATAAAAAACTAATATATAATAAGGGACATAAATGTCTTTTTAAATAGAAATCTATTAGTGTTCCAACATACCTTCTGATACTTTATTCATTAGTATGATGGACTACATCATGTGTATGAGTAATTATTTAAATATATGAGTATGAAGGTATTTAAATAATTTACTTTTGAGATTATATAATATTTCTGAATTCAAACTAGGTTGATGCCAAACCTATGATGATACTGACAAGTCAAGCTCTGACAGCATTGGAGCCCTAATGATACTGTTAATGCTGAAGTGATGTAAATGTAAGGTCTAAAAAATAGAAGAGAGTATTTCAAGGATCAAGCCAAAATACACAGGTGGTTAAATTTCACAAATGAAAAGATACCAAACACATCTGTGGAGATAAAGGAGCTTGACTTAGAGAGAAGTTTTCCTTCAGTTCTTTTTTTGGGTTTTTTTTTGGTTTTTTTAAATGTCCATCCAGACAAGAGCGCTTTGAGTTTAATTGAAATAGTCTTTATAATGTGGTGTTTTTTTCCATTTAGCCTCAGTTTTAAAAATATTTAATCACTTAAATCTTGCCCAAATATAGATTAAGAATCTTAAAAACTCAAACCCAATTGAGGCTACCTATTCCCCAAGAGTATTGCCCCTGTAAGGGCTTATAATCATAGCACGCCCTTCTGTTCAGCCTAAATCTCTCTGGATACCTAACTATAGTTGCTCAGTTTCATGGAATAATAGGAGTGAGATAAACTCCCAAATCTTCTCTGAGGGTGCTTCGTTATCATAAGGCTCAATTCCTGGAGAAACTGCCAACGTTAAAATGGGGAGTAGTGATGTCTCCCATTATATTTTCAATTTCTGCTAAACAATTCAATGATGAAGAGTTGTCCACCAAAAACTTGGGTTTTGTGCCCATCCTTCATGGAACCTGGAATTCACAATACTAGATAGTTTATTTTTCATTTCTGTTGTGCAAAAAATACAGTATTCTTGTAATAACTCTGACAGCTTTCTGTGACTGCTGGGATGAACTTAATTAAAGAACAGGTATTTACCTGGCTTATCTTTAATAGCTAAGTAAAAGGCTTATGCAGCATGATAAAGAAAAGAAATCTGCTCTGGAGAATAGGGAGCACAAATTTCCTTCATCAGCCTCTAAATACTTCAACAGCTGTAGTAAGTGAGGATCCAGCAGACATTTTAAGATGGGGTAGAACAATAAGTGATGACTAAAATGGCATCAGGCAGCCATTTTAAAAGCCCCACATAGTTATAGTTACCATATGTGGTGGCACTGGATGAAATTGCCCTTGGCCATCTGAAGCCATGTTTCAGTGCCTGATGCAGAACACCTGTGCTGCTCTTCTCCGTCTCCTAACACTCACCTGGCTCAGTAATGGCCCTGAGCAGGAGCCTCTCTGAACTGGCACAGTGTTCTTGCAGGTGGATGTAATTACATCTGCTCGTTTTGGACAGGATTCCTAACAATGCTACGACTATATTTGTTTAAATCTGACATTGTAACTTTACTAGAGGAAAGTGTTCTTGCACTCCAGCTGGCAATGTGATATGTCCAAGGAGTTTCTCCAGCTGGCTGACATGGGAACTAGCACTGACAGCAGAGCAGGTCTGCCTGCAGCAGTGGAATATCACAGTTACCTGGGAGCTGAGAAGCTCACACTGTGTTAGATCTGCCAGGCTTGTCATTTATGATACGAGACTTTCATACTTAGAGGGCTCAATTCAGATTTAGTCATATAACAGACTTTGTAGCTTCAGAAAATCCATTCAAACAGGAAGAGCAGGTACCCAGTTGCCTGGTCTCCTTCTAGACATTTAGGTCCTGCTTTCTTGACTTACAGTGGTTTGCCTTTAATAGGAGGGGAGCAAAGCATGCTGATGCAAGAGACTTCCTGGAATAATATTCAGTGTTGTGTTTCCAGGATTTTCACTTCTTGAGTCTCTGCTTTAATTTCTGAACTAAAATATAAAATACAAGCACTAAAATACAAAATACAGTCCTGGCCCATTATGTTCTCATCCTCAGATGAGGACTGGGTAATTTGGATGACAAGTGAATGAACAACCTTGATATTTCCTAGTGATTCCTTCTCTGCTGCATGGAATCTTGACTGTAGGCCAAGTGACTTCCCCTCTGCAGGTTTCAGCAGCACAGTGGTATCTCAAGCAGATATTTTAGGCATCATGGGCTGCCCCCAAAGCCAAGTATTTACCTTTTTGGTGAGATAATCTTATGTTAGGAACTTCTGTGGGCAAGCAGGGTTCTGCTTGGAAGGGATGTGACCAGCAAGAATGTATGTATCTATACATGTATATGTACATCCCAGGAAGCAAAGCTTTAGTCACATTTCAAGGAGGATATCCCAGGACCCTGAAGATGAAACAAACCTGCAGTCAACAATTTGGATCTTGGCATTTCACTCTTCACAGCACAGAAAGCAGATGGAGCTTGGGAAATCTCCCAGTCCTCATAATCCCCTCCTCCTCTAAAGCCTGCAGGAGTCATTGGGAACTGCTGAGATGTTTCTGTTTAAAATAGCAGTGTAAATATTCTGCTCTAGTTTGTGTATGCTCACACATTGCAGTAATAAACCCTTGTGAAACTGCTGTAAGCAACCTGATCATCCAGCATCATGAGTAGTTATTTTCTTTCTCCAAGGAGAAACTTTTCACATGTCTTTAAAAATTATTTGATAAATAATATGCATACTGTGAAATCTGTGCTTGGTAAAAATGCTGAAGGTGTGTTCAGAAGGAAAAAAGAATGAGGTTCCAATGAATGGTTGTGCTGGGTCTGAGCCTGCCTCTGGATGGCCTTCCTTCCCTTGCAGTGAGCATGGGAGTGGCATCCAGTGTTCCCAGCAGTATGGCGCAGTCCCTCTCAAAATTTGGGATGTGCTAGGGCTAGGGAGCTCTTAGAATGCAAAGATAGTTTTGTTGTGCTGAGTACATTAAGAATTGCTTCAACAGGAGCAGAAAACTTTGAAGCTATTCCCAAACAAGAATCTCTCTCTAATTTTGGGTAGGGAAGATGCCCTCACTCTGGAAACAGCCTTTCACAGGGTGGTCTGTCAGGAACTTCCTAGTGGAAGCTGAACTTTCCAGGAACCAAAATGGTGAAATGGCAGGTTTAACTACAGTAGAAGTGTTGCCATAACACTGTGTTTCAACACCTCTCCTGTCACCACCCCAAGTACCTGGCTTGGGAAAATAACAGCTGTTCCCAAGACATTTGTGAAGATCTTTGGTTGTAGTCTTCCCTTATGGAGGAGTGAACAGAGTGAGATAGTGACAGTTTTTAAATTTGTAGTGAAATATGTTCCTGTGAAAAGCACCTGATCAGCAGGGCAGAAGATTCACGTCTCTTTGAGGAAAACTGTATGGCTTTGTTGCTGAGGCAACAGTGGTACAAGGGAAACAGATTCAGTTATAAAACCAAGGCAGACTTTCTGTGCATCCATAGGATCCTCAGGCATTGACTCAGTAAAGCAACTTGGTTTTCCAATGATGTCATTATAGTGTGTATTTAAAGATGTGGTCAGAAGAGGACTTTTTTTCTGTTCACGTACTTTGACTATTTGATTTGTGAGACATGTAAGATCCTTAGGACACAGATCCTTAGACCAGTGTCTCACTGTGTGTTTGTTGAAGTATACAAAACAAAATACATCTGTGGTCTGGTCCCCAGGTGCCAGCATAGCCCATAAATAAATAGTCGTGGTAAACACACAGAAAGCTCATTTGAGTTAATGGAAAAACCTCTTTATCATTTTATGTGTTTGCATTTTCCTTTGAAAAGCGAAATCTAATAATAAAAAACTCCACTGGACATAAGTTCAAACAAAATTTAATGCCTAGAATGTCAGCAGATCCAATGGATCATATGCTCCTGCTGCCAGGGCTTTGCCTGTCATGGCTTGGAGTAGTCATGTGCTTGAGGGGGCTGGAAGTTGTGTTTCCATGGTTATGTAGTTCCCTACTTTCTTTTAATAACCCAGACAAGAGATTTGTTAATGTTTATTACCGATAATGGGAAATTATAGAAAAAAGTCAAAAGTCATTCCCAAGAGCTTTTTTTTTTTTTTTTTGGTCTGCACTGTAAAAAAATAACAACAATTCATCCACGTAACTAGGATCTACTTAAAACCAGTGAAATGTGACTTTTATGCTTGTGAGCAGCTCAAAAATGAAGGCACAGTGGACCTGTTCCAGCTCTAAAGGAACCTATCTCAGTTGAGAATATTTACCCTTGGTGGCCAATTTGTGAAGAGCATCATGACACAGGAAAGGTTACTCTTTCAGTCAATGTTCCATTCTTTTCCTGTGACTGCATCACATTCCAGGAATCCTAATAGAAATAGACACTACACTTACAAATAATATGTTGAGAGAGGCTTTTATTCATCTTCTGCATGAGGGGATATCAAGATATTTAATTTCTGTGGTCAATTGAACAGTAATTGATGCTAATGATAGGACACAAGGTAACCAATAAGGCTTTCAGAGTTTTTAAAAGTAGTGCAGCATGGTGAGAATTCAGTGTTAATATCCATTATGTTTTCTATGTTGAAAGAGCAGTTACAGAGGAAATAGATTGGCTTTGTTCATACACTGAAGTTTGCAATTTTTTGGGGAAAGATGTAGTCTCAAGATCCGAATATCTATTTTAAAATAAGAAACAAAAACAAATCTGTACAAACAAATTAGCAACTTTTATTGTTCCAATTCAGATATGTTCTGATGAATATGAAAATATATTCTGAAAAACTAACATTGAAAAACTGAATGCAGTACCTGTTAAAGTTCATGAGAACTGATGGCAAAAAACAGAATTGGGAGCTTCTGGATTGTACTGTCAACACCATTACATACCCTGGTGCTCTTTGAGATGTTGCTTAAGCAAAAATGTTGACATTTTTCACCTTGATTTTTCGGAGGAATTGAAAAAAAAGTGTAATTTCAGCTAAGGTTCTTTGGGAACCTCAGCTTCACAGGAAGCTAGAAATCATTTGAAAACAATCCTTCATGTATCTGATTTTAGACAGACACAGATGATCTTATCACCTATATGACATAATTTTCTAAAATAATAATGAATAATGATGGACAATGATGGATCATTTTCAAGTTTAAGTTTTTTCCCCTCTGGCTCCCTGCAGGGTTTCTATACAAAGAATTACAGAATGGCAAAATAATATTTGATACTATAACTTTCAAATTACTCTCATAATATTAGAGGAATTCAAGAAATGCTGATGCAGCTACTCTTTTTGATCTTGATTTGATTAGACACTTGAGGAAGAGCCTGATTTATAGCCTATAAGATGGATCATTAAAATTAGTGGGTTTAGAGAGAGCCTTAAGTATTAGTGACCATCCATAGCAATTACAGGAGTGATGCAAATACTTGACTGCATGTGTACCATATTAAATCCATATTTCAGTAGTGATGTAAAAGGAACTTTATCAGAGCTTAAAAGTTGCTGAAACTGTTTTCAGTAGAAATAGAAATGTTTTCATTACATTGAACAGATTAAAAGAGGTAGATCTTCCAAAGTTATTTCACAGATAGCTACTTGTGGCTCAGAATTGTGTCTTAAAACTTTTAAAAGTAAGATTATCCTTTTTCTTAAAGACAATGATCACATGTGATCATTGAAAATGTTTAGGAACTTTCTTAGAATGATTAAGTTTATTAGTTTTCAGCACAAAAAGAAAATTATTGCTATCTGTTTTGTACTGAGACCTTACACATCATGTGCAAATATTTATAATTTCAATACCTGCTACTTCCAGACCTCAATGCCATCTGACTTAGTGCAGAATTTAAATAAAATATCTCAGGTTAGGACCTGTATTACTTTACTGTGATCTGGGGATGTCAAATCAATAGCTGCATACTTAAAGCTGTCACATTTTAATCCACGTGTCAGCTGTGAGGTTGTGAAACCTTAAATATATTATAACACTATTTTCCCAAATTAAAAAAAAAATGGTGGAAAGCAATTCTGAATTTTTAAAATTTGTGTTTCTCTTTGCATTTTCTGGACTTAAGAGTGCAGAGAAGATAATTTAAAATGTAGAAATGGTTATATGACATACTGCATGACAAGGATGCTATGATGTGTCTCAACATCTGAGGATTGGATGGGTCAAGAGCTAAGGAAAGAAATACAGGTATCTCTAGGCTGCAGTTTCAGGTAGATAAATAGATATGTGTAGAGAAAAAAATGTTTTTGAGTCCAACCACTAATGTCCACTCCTTCCAGAAGAGCAGACAGAAATTATGTCTAGGGCAGATGCATAGCTAGATTATATATGCAGAGATTTAAGAGGTATTCTAGTCTGAGACCTTGAAGGAAGGATTACCCTAAAAAGTAAAGATGGGTTTGAAGACATGTGGGAGCTGCAGAGAAAGGCACTGCAGAGGTGATGCTTGAGCTGACCTGTGGGTCTCCCATCGAGCCTCATTAATCTGGTCATGATGGATGGAATTCATTGACATGATAGATTTGATCTTGGGAGAAACCGTCCTTTTCGTTGTGTCTGAAAGTCACATTAGAGTTGGTAAATCTCATGAATTAAAGGATATGATTTGTTAGAATTTCAACAGGTAGAGCAGAATTTGTTCCCCACATGACACTATTTGTAGTTTTGAGTTATTTTTCTCATAAGAGACAGAGCTTGTAGCTTTGGCTTCTCTCAGCATGTGGGCGGATTTGGAAGTGGTTCTTCTCCAGTCATAGAACCCCATAACCAAAAGCCAATCTTTATTTTCCTGGGTTCACACTAGCTTCAGGACTCAGTGCACACATGAATATTTTCCCAGGGCCAAGATTGCAGGAGGAACATGTGAGTGTGCCCTGTTCAGAAGGGCAAAGCATGGAAGCTTCTTCCCCCTGGTGATTTAGGAGATGTAAGAGATGGTAGGAATGGCTGTATCAGTGCAGATCCTGTTGAGGTGTGTTTTATTCATAATGGTTTGTTCCATTCCCCCGCTGTGTTGTTAATTCAATCCAAGTTGTATCCTCCCACCTAGTTGTCCATCTAGCCCTAGACCTGCCCTTTATTACAGAATGTTCCCTGTCCCACCTCCTACCGAGTTCTTAATCCCGCCTTGTCCCAACCCCTTGCTTTGGAAATCCCCCTGGAAATCCCCCATTCTTTGAAGCCCTATTGGTTTGTTCAAACTGTTCCCCTCCCCCTGTGCCTCCTCATTGGTTTAAATGTTGTAAACCCTGCCTTGTGATCCTCCCCCTTCTTTCCCCTATTGGTTGAAAATTTGTATCCTCCCCTAGATCCTCCCCTGTATAAACACCCCTGCACACCAGGGCTTGGGGGTCTTTCGTCCCTGGACCCTCCTTAGTAATAAACCACCTTGGACTCTCTGTGGAAGATCTCTCCCTCGTCGTTGTCTCTGCCTTTGGCCCTTCAGCAGAGCACTGTGCCCTGGGGAGCAAGCGCTGCTCTGCTGTAACACAGACTCCACAGCATCTGGGGACAGCCGCCCTCGGCACATTGTTGGGAACCAGCGGGAGATTCTGGCACCGTGTCAAGGTCCAAGTGCCACATGGCCCAGTGCAGTATTTGTACCAGTGGACAGTCCTTAATTTCCTGGATGTGCATCAGAGTCAGGACAGTGTATGCTCACTCAAGTCCATCAGTTTTTGATGTTGACAAGGGACTGCTGGCACGTGTCTGCTGGTACCATGCAGAGAGTAGCTCTGGCTGGAGCTGAGTTAACTGTCCAAACAGGGACTTTAGGGTGCTCTGGGGTCATAGGGGATTTAGGATATACCTTTTTCTCCTGTGGGTCCTATTATGCTTAGGTGTCTCTTTGCTGGCACAATTCTTATTGTTGGCACTGCTTTGAATTCCTTTGAGGACAAGGAGCCAAAGAACATAAACATTAGGACGTTAGACTGCTGAGTGTAACAGTGTCTATTCGATTTTATTTTCCCTTGGAACAAGCTGTACCTCTAATGAAACAACTTAAACCTGATAATAAATATCCCATCTCCTGACACAGACATTAATTACTTCTTCAAATGAGGAGGTTTTGTAATCCAAGTACTGAGACCTAGTTCTAAATCAAAAGATAGCACTCTTCTCTTTGAAGAGGACCAGAAGTAGAGTAATCAGTGACAAGGACATAATTTACTAAGAGAGAAGTATTGTTTAAGGTGCTCTGAGACAAGAAAGATTCTCCAAGGCCAGATTCACCCAAGCCTTTAAGTACTGACCAACACTAATGAATGTTGTTTAATGAAACATTTCACATGCCTAACCTGAGAACTTTTTAATTACCTAGTTGAGCTGGAGTCAAGAATACTCTGCAACCAATAGCATAATGAAGAATTTAAGAGAAGCCTAAGAAACATTTTCTTAGACTAATATTCAAGGAGGATCTTGAACAACAGATGCAGAGACCCAAAGAAACAATGGTCTAAATTACAGTCTGGAAGGAATTATATGAATTTGACGAAGAAATGTATTAATTTTTAATTGGGAAAAATTAATGGGCATTTCAGAACTAATAAACAGCAATTCGTAAAATAATGATTCACTCATGTCAGTCACAATAGACTTAATCAAGCTGTTCAGTGAGCTCATGCAGTTCACAAAGCTCTGGGTTTTGCTCATGAAAAAGCTGATGCTTACATTTTTACTAAAGAGAATATATTGAAAAAATCAAGAATATTCAATGTGGAAAAATAATAAAAATATACAATACGCAATTTCAAAATACAGTTTTTATACTGAAAAGTTACAAAAGAAATTTGTCTAAATAATTGAAAAATTCTGGTTGAATAAAAGGAAAAAATTCTTTAAATTAATTAATATTTATTTTGCTACAAGATATAAATATGAAGTTTGTAAAAAAGTCCATTTTTTCTATCAATATTTTCCTGTGGAAAATGATTAAAGCAATTTAAATATCTTCCCCCTTCCAGATATGTAAAGCTATTAATGACCTGTATATCTTTTCATCGTGTCCCTTTATCAGCTATACAACATTATTTATTTCATGGCACAGCTATCTCTTCTTCTTGCAGACCACAGCTCTCCATAGCCCCCTTGGTGTTTGTTTCATAGGTAACACAGTCAAACTGAGAGCTATCTCTAACACAGAAAAAAATCTGGATAGAAATTTTAAATTTGCCATTGTTAGCTGTTTATTTGCTTAACCTATATGTGCTGATTTGGAAGATATTTTTAGATGTCTTCAATATTTGTGCCTCCAGGTTTGATCTTTTTCTCTTGCTATTGTGTTATAAATGCAAAATCTAATTGAATATTTTGGTTTACGTTATGGTTAGCCTCTCATTTAAAAAGAAAAGCGATAGAAAGATATTAACAAATAACAAAATTAAATTGTACACATCTTATCTTCAACATTTTGCTGGAGCACTTGGAGACTGTATACCTTGTCACCTCTTTTCTGAAGCCAGAGCAGCCCTTTTGGCTGTTGTTTCTTTGGTAAGTGTTGAATTTAAGCTATTCTGATCTCTGCTTGTTCTGTGTCTGCACTGTCCATTGTTATGGCAGCACAGCTTTTGTGGAGTGTGTGATGAGTGAGATCAGGAGTTGATAACCAGTAACAAAAAGAGTGGTTTTATTTGGAGGATTGCTGGATTTTCTTGCAGAGTTATTTTGACCATGGGTCCACTCTGTCAGAAGGGCCACTGCCCTTCTCAAACAGCAGCTTCCATTCCCACACTAGGGAACAGTGTAACTGAGGGGCAGGAGGTGCTTCCAAGTGTTGTTTATGGGCAAGAAGGAAGCACACTTCACACGTGAGTCCAGAGCTTCATTGTTAGTCTGATGGAAATCTCAACAGCCTAATTCAAGTATCATTATTACTCTGGACCTATTTCTGGCCTTGAAAAGAAAGTAATTATGCAATTAGAGTGCTTCTCTACAGAAAAAGTCTATAACAGTGATACAATTGAAATATTAGCACTCAGTTCTTGGGTTTCTGTGCTTTTCTTGAGGAATGCTTACCCTTGTATTTCTCCACTGAACTAGCAGTCAGCAGATTCATGCTGCTGGAAAGGGTAAGGCCATAAGCCATGAGCCTCTGATCCTTCATTGGGAAGGATCCAGTCTTGGTCTTACTGGTTTCTTCCCCTTACTTTGCCCATTTTTATACATTTTCTACCTTACACTTTTACTACCATACACCTTGGCCTTTGTTCATGGTTTTACAGTTCCATGTTACATCCATACTTACTCTCTAATACTCACTTGGTGAAAGATAATGCTGTTTTCTTCTCTATTTTACCATCCAGCCCAGCTCCTGGTCTGCAATCCTTTGCCTGCTGCTGGGTAGTTTATATCTCTGGACACCTCAGTGCCAGCCTGGGCCAATCTCTTATCGTTCCAGACAGGCACTTTTCTATGCTGCATCCTGCCTCTCCATTTCCCAAGGTTTTTTGGTATTGTATTCTCTGCCTTACATTGATGCATCAGAGGTGTATCTCCTTCTCCACGGTGGCTTGTTACAGCTAACTGTATTAAAACTATGGTTGTACCACATAAAGATAAGCAAAAGTAGAACAAATTAGCCATAGAGCTGCAGGAAACTCAAGAAAAGTGCAGGCAGAGCAGCCCTGGCAAGCCTCAGTCCTTATAGCCTCTCATTTATCAGTGGCAGTGTGGTGCTGCAGGGCTACAGGGTTACAGTGCTGGGGAGGCAATGGATGGGCAAGTGCCTGGGTTACGGACTGTTGAAGTCAGCTCTGTGCAAGAGAAGATTGCCTTGACAGTTTGGTTTTAAATCTAAGACTATCTGTTATAAAACCTAGTAGATGATCTGTAATAATATATGTGCTAGTGGTTTTGCATCAGCTCATGCAGGCTGAATATGTTCTAATTTCTTACTAGAAAAGCATTTAACACACCTGTAAAAAGTGTGAATTCGTTAGCTGATCAGACTGAAGAACTTCTTTCAAAACTCTCTTTGTCTGAGATGCGCATTGCCACTCTGCCTTGTGACAGAACCAGCAGTTTTCCAACCAAGAGATCAGGGACCTTATCCAGCTGATCCCATCAAGGTGAGGGACTGAAGTGAATCAAGAAGCCTTGCTTCTGCCACAGTTGCAAAAGCTTGGGTGATCCCAGGTGAGGTAGTTTGAGTAATTCACCAGGGTTGGGGTAATGATAGGACTGCTTCTTCTAGCAGAGTCTCAAAATGCTGTGGCATTCCTCCCAAAGCCCTACAGGAATGCATTGAGGATGGCTTTTTGTCTGCCTCCCTATCTACCTGGAAGCTTATGGGCATTTTCAGCTGAGTTTCCTTATGCAGTATGTGTTGTGTAGATATAGATACTCAGCTATGTCTCCCTTGTGCTGTTTCTCTGCTCTTTTTTTCAGGACATGACATACTAAAGTTGGCTTGAGGCCTGTTAGCAACAGATCAAAATATAGTATCTAGATGAGGGAATAACTAATCTCATCTAAAAATAGCATGTCAGTTCAAAAATGCTGAAAAAAGATATGTTGGATGCACTTTGCATTAACTAGGGATTCTCCATAGCACAAATCAAAGACAAATGCTACATGAAACGTGGGCATTAAAAATGGTCTGGGATGTATTCTAAAAATAAATTATCATCTTAAGATGTAACTGTATATGGATGCTATTTTGAACCACACTGTAAGTGCTAGGGGAATATTGCTCAAAATTCATACTTCCATGTGGTGAATCAAATATTCTTTAAATGGCTCTAGTGGTCTAAGCAAAGGACTAGCATGTGAGGAAGGCATGCCTCCAAGAAAGGTGATTCTGAGTCAGCAGCTCACTGAGTCTTCAACACTAAGAAAAACCCAGTCCTGCTCTCTGTCTGTGATGACTGCTGGATGTAATGCACAGCCTATGGGAGAGGCTGAATTTCAAAAAGATGACATTAAGACTGTCTATTATTTCTTTTAGAGACTGGAAATATGAAGTAGAGCTATTAGCAAATGAAATGTGGGTTTGTTGTTACACATGAAATCTGTTCTGTGGTAAAAGCCCTTCAGCTCTTACTCTTCATAAACAAACACAAGGAACACATTTCAAATCAACTGCATTGAAAAGATCTATTGTTTTAGAACCTTGGCAATGAGGAGTCAATATACCAGTACTGTCCTGTTCTGCCCATTATCCTGCTTTAGGAGACACATGAGACACAGTCCTTGGCGGCAAAGCTGGCTGTGAAAGTTCCTGCTCCCCTCTGCCAAAGCCAGGTTTGACTATTTATCATACTGTCCTGGCACAATCAGCTGTGTTTTCTGTTGTGCCAGTTTACTATTTGCAGTGGTGTACTGTACACAGGTGCATGGTTACTTGGCTGTAAAAGTTCAAGAAACCTTTTATTCCTGGAGTGTTGCCTTTGATCAGATCCCCTGGTCTACGTCAGCTGGGGTTTGTGTGTGCTTCTTTTATCAGTAAATTTGGTGTGGTGAAAGAATTTTTAGTATAATCAAAAGCAACAATGAAATCAAGCCAGTGGCAAAATACTTGTGGATTAAATAAGCTCGGGTTTCCACTCAGAATAGATGTTAGCTCTGTATTGTTATTATCATCATCACCATCATCTATTCTGCACTCTTGAATAATACATGCCATAAGGCCTTCCTGAATAAATTTGCTTGAATTAAATATTTTTTCATTAAAAAGAGAAGAACAAAACCAAAACAAATCAAAAAGCTAACAATGTACTTAACATTAATATTGTTAGGTTATCTTGGTGGTTGCTTATAAACTTCTAAAAGTTCTCACCTTGTTTTATTTCTCAGTCTGAACTTTCCTTGCTTCAATTTACAGTCCTTGAATCTTCTTTTATCTTTATTTATGAGGTTGATGAGCCAGCTACAATCAGATTGTTATCCAAATTAGAATTAACAGCCCACAATCAAATCACTTTGTTTTTTGGTTTTTTTTAAGTAATGGATTCAGACCTTTGAAAATTTTGTTGCAGGCAATGTTTTTCAGACTGTCAATCATCCTCCATTCCTTAATTCTTCTTCAATCTCTGTGTCAGCAATATAATATTCTAGTGTCAGTGGTTTAACTGTTCCTAAACCTCTGATACAATGTCTCTACACAAATTCGGTATTTTTTTCTTATGTATGAGCGAACCATATTAATCTGTCCAGCCAATGCACCCTGGAAAGAGATCAGGTAGTTGGGTATCAGTGATTGCTCCTGTCTTACTTGCTGTTATTTGTAGGGCCAGGAAAATGCAACGTTTTCTGCCCCTGCAATGTGGTCTCTAACTTTGTGAGAACACTATCCCATCCATGAACCAGGTCCAAACTGGATTATTCTTGCAGAGTCACCCTGCACTACAAAAGTGCTATTATCTCCAAAGCTTTCTTTCGAAGTATGACACCTTGAAAAAAGAAAAAAAAAGGGAGAGAAAACAGGGGAGGAAAAAAAAGAGGAAAGAATAAAGAAATAAATCATGGCAGGTGAGCAAAACTTATTTATGAAGAACTTCATAAACCCACATAAACAGTGTATAACTTTCATGTACCTTGTCTTTTATTCCTTTACACACTGCAGACTGCAGCCTGACTAGTATATTCTGGGCATGACTATCTCTAGATTTCATTTCTACACTTCTTTTGACTGTTAGAAAAAACAGAGATGGACATAAATCCTTATCCTCTCATACTTTTCTCAAATGTCTCACGTGGAGAAGTATTATGTGCTTATGTTCCCTTCTACTCTTCCAATCCAGTGTGGAATAAACAGCCATCAACACTCAAGTGCAGCCCAGGAGTAATGTATTTTGTAATTATCTGAAATCCATTAGCATTTCCATTTTGTACACCTAAAGCTGCTGTGTTGAAATGCTGGCAGGTGGGATTAGTATGCCCTTCTGCTCTGGGGACAAGTCAGTTTTTAATGTCATGGCTTATGACTACTCAGCTCCTGGGATGAGGCATGGACTGTTTCATTCTGGTGCCTTCTGGCCCTAGGTTTGAAATAAAAGTGACAGTCAGATATGACTGAGGAGGCAATGGAAGGCTTGAGTTTTTCGTTTTGCAGACAGTTTTGCTTCTTTATTTGGCTATTCATGTTGTACTGCATATTATTTCATGCAGTTGTTCTGAGTTTTCAATACAAGTAATTCCAGGCCTGATCAAGGCTCTACTCATTGGACTGTTCTTATACTTGACATGGTACATTCACTGGAATAAAAATTAGACAAGGCCTGTGAGGTCATAGTTTTCCACTTTTCCAAGTGGAAGTCCCAGCCACCAATCGGCTTACTTTAAATTTATTCCTGATTGTACAACAAGCTGGTCTTGACAGAACAAAGTGTACCCTGACCCAGTGTGAGCAGCCTGATAAGGCAAACAGAGCCTTAAAATTTGTTACAATTTTATTTCATGTACTAGAATAAATTGTTAATGCTTATGTTAACCTGGGTGACTTGATCAGATTTGAGTGGTTTATGCAAAATATGATCATGCGCCATTTCAACAGTTGTTTTAACTTGAAGTTCAGTTGCTATTCTCTGCCCAAATAAAGTACAACATAGGATTTTTCTATACACAGAGTTGCAAGTTCTGATTTAGGAAATGGCCATCTGCTATAGATTTCAATAGTGTGCATCCATTAATTGAGATGCAGTGTGCTGTGATTACCTGGCCTTTTTGTCTGTATGTTCTTACAGAAAGTCATCTTCTCCCTGTTAGCATGGAGGTCACAAGCAGAGACCAGTAAGTGTGACCAATCTTTTGCTCCATCTGGTGTATTGGCATAAATTGGGCAGCAAAGAGGTCAAATTAGACAAGAAAGATATCATACTGGAAATGAGCTGTGGCAGAGCTTCATGTGCTTGGGAACTTAACAAATCAAAACCTGAAGTATTATGTAGCTTTGGCAATTGCAGAGTTAGGAAGTTTTAAGTGCAGAACTCTAAAATCATAAATTGGAAGTTGTGCTCTTAAATTATCTCTAAATCTATTTTCAGTCCCTGCATCTTTTGTGGGGCCAAAACCTGGGCTGTATAAGGCTCAGAGAAAGTTACTGGATCTTATTGTATGAGTCAGATAGGATTTTGGTCCCAATGCCCAAAAGCATATATCATCACTAAACCCAGGATCTATTATTTTTTGTGACTGTTGTTTTAAAAGCAAACAATAAATAATTACTGTATCTGTATGTATAAATCGATATTATTTCAAAATTTCAATAACTTCCTGTTAAAAAAATATACAAGGAGATTAAATATATGTCAGGCTCTGACAAAAATGAAAAATATATGCTATTAGTGCTGTAGAATTACAGGCAAAAAATTACTAGTGACATGCTGTATTACAATTAGGTATTAGAATTAGTACAATTCATGATCTTGTATGCATAGAGAGGGAAGTAGTGGTAGTAAATCAGGCACTGCAGTGGCTGGGAAAATTTCAACTTGCTTTAGTAGAATAAAATTTGTGCATGATTAACCCAGAAACTGGGAATTATAGAAGAAGTTAATACTAAGATTTTAGGGTTGAAGCAGCAGAGGACAGTAAGCACTGCATAATCAGAATGCTTTTTCTTGAAGGAAAATTCTTCCAAGATGTGAACAGAAGCTTTAGAGGGAAGAATACTCTAGGTATAATACATGAACCGTGTTTTGGCAGGAAATCTTCAGTAAGGTATATTTTAAGTGAGGAAAGTCAAAATATTTTGGAAGTGTTAAAAGAGATGACTGCGGTAATGTATATTATAAATGAAAATGATGCAAAGCAAAGGAAGAACAAGGATAAGTGATTGAAAAACCCCCCAGGTTGTGTTATCCTTGACAGATGAGTGCCAGGTAGGATAGAGGCCTCCACCTTCTGGAGGGCTGCATGTCACTGGCTGATCATCCTGCAAGAAACCATTGACATGGGCCTCGACAGACTGGATTTTCTTTAACAAAAGGAAACTTGATTGCTGCTCGGTGTGGACTGAGCGCATGTCTGGAGGAGTTGGAGAGCAGGCTGATAGGAGAGGCATGGCCTTGAAGGGGAGGTTGACATCAGCATCTGTCATCTCCCCTGTAGTTTTAAGAGAATGAGTGATGAATGTGCCTGTCCATTTTTGGTGGAAGGAAAGCTCCTATGCTCAGTTGGAAGGGGAAGAATAATGTACGTGGCATAATACTGGAAAGAACTAGTACATTGAGTTTTAGAGTTGGCAGCAGGGCATTGTATTGAATCTGTCAAACTGGAGATGGTACAGCAGCGAGAACAGCATTATGGTAATGATATCTGAGAGAAGAAAAAAATGTAATCTTGAAAACTAGTTATATGTCAGTTTGACCTAAGTATAATGAAAACCTTTTGAACAAATTTGGAAGAGAAGAATAATTAAGACATGGAGATAAATGGAAAATGGGATTAAATGCAATATCCGTTTATGAAATCAGATCAGTCCAAACTAATTTGCCATATTTCATCTAAGATGTGCCTAATTTTCTAGAAAGAGAAAATATAGTGCATCTCATCTGTTAGGATTTCTGCAGAATGTTTGAAGTTTCTAGGTCAGCTAGGAAACTTGATACATGCCCACCCTCCTCTTTAAATACCTATTTCTGAGAAGAATGAAAAACTGATCAGACATGTTTAGGACTATGCATAACATTTTAAGAGTAGACCATAGGTAAAAGCCAATTTGATATCAAATTTTTAACTGATTATTCATTCATCTTGAACTTAATACTTATTTAATTACAGTAAGGTACATCATGCTACATAATGTCACAAGCTTTATTAAAATACGCTACATAATATATTTTTCTTTTGTTCTTATCTAATAAGCTATTTAATGAAACTAGAGTGGTTTCTTATTAATTTTCTTGACTAAATAATGTTGGTCATTGTTTATCATTTAATTATCTTTTGGACATTCACAAAATGAACCTTTAATAAGTTTTCCAATGTATTTCAAGATTTGGAACTAGGATGATTAGATCTGTATTTCACTGACTTCTCTTTTCTCTACATTAAATTGGAGATAGGGAATTTGGTAGTCCTTTTCCAGTCCTCAAGGTATTATCTGTCTCTTACAGCTTTCAAAAAAGAGTAATCAGAACATATTTTGTCTATATCCTTAATCATCCAAGGAGGAATTACTACCTGAATACATCTATGTCAGCTAATTATTCTGTAAGGTGTTTTTCTTAGTCTGACTTGTAGTCTATTTCTTTGAAAAAATATTGTAGTTATGTTCATTAAAAAAATATTTTTTTTGTAAGGGCCAGAGAAGAGCAAGTATTGAAGTCTTGCTCTTGTTTGAATCACCTCATTCTTCCAATTTAATATGTAATTCCAATGTGATGTTTGATTTTTGTAGTTAGCAAATGCGCTCGGAAGATCTCGAGGTGTCACGAGGAGCTCAGGGCCCCTCCTCTCCATTGGTTGTGGTCAGTTATGTAATCACAGAGGAAGTGATGTGGGCGCCTCAAAAGTATTTAAGAGCGCGCCTACGTAGAATAAACGCATTGCACCGTTCACCACATTGGCGTCACGTGTGCTCTGTCCGGCCAGGTTGTAAGTACGCCATGGTCCCCTCTGGACCAGGTCGTCACTACCTTAGGCAGCATTGACGAACCCTAAGGTAACAAGTGGCGCCGAAACCCGGGACCACGCTCCCCACGCCACGTGGGTGATCGAGCGCGGCGGGCAACAGGTGGCTCGCTGGAGGAGGGGACGACCGGAGCAGCAGGACTGACTTCGGTGGGGAGGACGCTCCCAGTACCGCCGGGGATGGAGTCGCTCGGCAAGGTAATTTCCGAGATTTATGAGCAATGGGGACTTAAGTGCAGGTTTAAAGACTTCGATGTCGCAATCAGGCGACTGCTTGCGCTTGATGTTATAGACCGTCCTGTGGACGTCCTGCACAAGGAAAATTGGGAGAAGTGCACGGCTGCACTCGCCAAGGACGTTTTTACGTCAGGCACGGGGAAGCCCCTGAAGAGCTGGGGAAAAGTCATGCATTTTTTGAAATCTGCTCTGGAGGAGCAGGAGACGTGGAAGGCAGCACAGCAATGCCTCAGAGTAGTTCCTAAATTGGGAATTGGGGCCGCGACATAGACTAGCAATGATTTTACAGAAATAAAATCTTTACCGGAAACTAACATTCTTTCGCGGTCGCGATCCCCATCCCCAACCACCGCCACCAACCCCGAAACTAACCACAACCTGTTTCCTGAGCCCAACAACTTCCCCTTTTCCCTAAGTAGTGAAATTAATAAGGACGAACTAAAAAATAGACCTCCACCCTATGCTCCCCAAAATGGCGCCGGGGACGAAGAAGAAGGGCGCGACCAGACACCGATTCCCGCCACGAACATGCGCGGTCCAGATCCCGGGGAGGGGAATGCGTTCAGCTGGCCGGGAAAATCCAAACCCAATCACAAACCGCGGTCGAACGCACCCCCCTTGACACCAAGAAACTCCCCCAAAAGAGGCGGAGTGGACTAGCCACCCCCGTCACCGCCCATAGAAATCTCAGAGGGCGGAGCCGCAACAAAAACCACAGACAGCCGGAAACCTCCGACCAGTCCACTTCCTCTTGGTCGGAGGAGGAGGCCGACTCAAACCCGGAACCAGGCCCAAGTTGCCGGAGAAAGCCCAAACATGGGAGAAAGCTTAAAAACAACAGGCAATACTCTTCTAACCCCAATCCCAGTTCTAGTTCTAGTTCAGATTCGGATTCGGACGATTCATATTACACGCCTGCAATTTTCAAAAAGCTTGAAAGGCAAACCCCTTGGTACACATATAAGGTACAGCACACAGAGACAGATACACACAAGATGAACACCCTCACACCACTGACAGACTGGAAGGAAGTTCAAGCTGCGTTGGCAGATTTGCCAGAAGCAGCAGCGCGAATCTTCCCGGTAAAGAGATTGGACAACAACCTATCGGTCTATTCCCCAATAAATCCAAAGGACATACAAGCCATTGTCAAAGCCATAGCCGAAAAAGGAATTAATTCCGCTAGGGTTTCTACCCTAATCGACGGCCTCTTTGGCAACGATGACATGCTTCCCTTCGACATTAAACAGACATGTCGCATGATATTCGATGGTGCGGGCATGATTGTTTTTAAACAAGAGTGGGAGGACAATCTAGAAAAAATGTTAGCAAAGGCCACAGGAGATCAACACCCCCTGAGAAACACGAGCGTGCAGCGCCTGATGGGGAGGGAGCCAGGAATGATTAGCCCCCAAGCACAAGCCCAACAGCTGAGGGCTTCAGAGGTTGCTGCCACAACACGAGCTGCGAGGGAGGCCATTCGCGCGGCCTGTAGAGTGGTCGCAAAGCCGTCGCCTTGGACCACCATTAGACAAACAGAGAGCGAGCGCTTTACCACCTTCATAGATCGCCTCCAAGCAGCAGTAGACGCCTCGGATCTGCCATCAGAGGCAAAGGGGCCTGTGTTAGAGGGGTTCCTGAGACAACAGTGCAATCAGACCACCAAAGAACTGCTACGCTCGTTACCCCCGGGTGCCAGCCTAGCCACAATCATAAAGCATGTGGTCAAGGAAGAAAACCTAGCCCCAGTCCAAGCAGCGGTCGGCGCTGCGATGGCCCCACTTCCTGCAGCCGTAGGTGCAGCAGTGGCAGAAGTAATGGCTCTCCAGCGCCGTGGCATTCCCAGCCAGCAGCAAGCCCCAGATTATTCCGTGTCAAGACCGAGGGGGCCATGTTGGATATGTGGCAAAAAGGGCCACATCGCCCATTGCTGTTCTCGCAATAAAAATCAGGGAAACAGGCGGGGGAGGGGGCAGTCTGGCCGCACACGACCCTCTCCCCGTGGGAACAATCAGTGGCCCCTCTATGTTACACCCTCGGGAACGGAACATCTTCCTACCCCATTACCCCCGAGAGAGCTGACCAACTTCCTAGCCCAGGCCCCACGATCACCAGCACCACAAATGCCAATCCCCCAAGCAGAGACACAGGACACCATGCAGGGCAACTCCCAAGCACAACTCACATCGCAACCAATCCCCAATTCAACGGGATCCCTAGGGTGGCCCTGGCAATAAACTGCGACTCGGAATGCCCCCCAGAGGTATGGGGCGTGTGCAGGCGAGCGCGCCACACAGACGATTGTTATGTTGCGCTCATCTTTACGGTTGATACGGGGTCGAACGTCACCGTGATCCCAGACACCCACTGGCCCCAAGTTGGCAGTTGCAGGGCCCCGTACCAGTCCTGGGAGTTGGCGGGATCCAGAACGCGCTGAAAAGCGCTGATTTAATAACTATCACAGTCTATACTCCAGATGGAGTTGAAAGGCCAATCTCAGTGCCAATTTACATCTTGTCCAACACTCTTGGACGTGATGCCCAAGCTCTCCTCGGGATGAAGATAACAAATTTACCCTTGGGGCCACTCTGGTGTACCCGTCGTTCCCAATTAAGTTAAACTGGAAGTCATCAGAACCGGTGTACGTCGAGCAGTGGCCCATCCCCGAGCCTCGAAGATCAGCCTTACTGCAACTGGTAAAGAGAGAGCTTGAGAAGGGACACCTAGAACCATCCGTCTCACCATGGAATACCCCAGTTTTCTTCATCCCAAAGCGCAGTGGTGAGGGTTTCCGTCTGTTGCATGACCTGCGGGCGGTCAACAAGAAGATCAAACCCATGGGACCTGTGCAGACTTCCCTGCAACTCCTTTGTGCCGAAGGATCAGCCCTGTGCTGTCGTCGACATCAAAGACTGCTTTTTCTCCATTCCCTTGCACGAGGACGACAGAGAGCGGTTCGCGTTTTCAGTCACCTTCCCGAACGGTCAGCAACACAGCTTGAGGTTCCAGTGGACAGTGTTGCCGCAGGGCATGATCAACAGCCCCACGATCTGCCAGATAGTGGTCAGCAAAGCTCTGGAACCAGTCCGGTCCGCGAACCCCAAGGCGACGATCATCCAGTACATGGACGACATCCTGATTGCCGCCCCAACGTCCGAGCAAGTAGACACCATTATTGCAGAGATTTCTACCGCTCTGAAGACCAACGGCTTTGAAGTAGCAGAGGCAAAAATAAAAAAGGGCTCTTCAGTGACCTTCCTGGGAGTAAAAATCGAGAAGTCGCATGTGTCACCACCCGCCATCAAAATCCGACGTGACATCAAAACATTGCATGATGCTCAACAGCTCATCGGATCCCTGCAGTGGCTCCGAAACACAATCCTCATTCCCCCGGAGGTCATGACTCCCTTGTATGACCTCTTGAGAGGGAAACATCCATGGGAGCCCAAGGTCATCACAGAAGAAGCGACCAAATCGCTCGATTACATCGAAGAGCAGCTACCGAAAGCCGTGTTGTCCAGGTGGGATCCAGACTTGCCTCTCGACTTGTATGTACACTTCACAAAAGACGGAGGAGTGGGAGCCCTGGCCCAAGGACCAACAGAGTCAGCAAAGCCAGTCCAGTGGGTAGTCCTTGGAAAGTCCCAACGAGCATTCACCCCCGGAATAGAGTGCATCGGAAGTACCATCATGAAAGGCAGAAAACTTGCGCTAAACCATCTAGGCTCCGAACCAGCAAAAATATACCTACCTTTCCGCAAGCAGTTTCCAGCAGCATCAGTGTCACTCTCCGAACACCTTGCTCTAGCACTCTTTGGGTACGGGGGAGAGCTCTGCTACGCAGCAAAACCCCCATGGACAAAACTAATCGCTGCAGTGGACATCGACCTCCCGCCAAAGGTTTTGGACAGACCCCAACCAGGACCTACCATATTCACAGATGCGTCATCTACCACCTCTACAGCAGCGGTAGTCTGGCAAGAGCAAGAAGAATGGCAGTGTGTAAAGATGAGAGACCAGACCCTCTCGGTGCAGATGCTGGAAGCATCAGCAGTGGCCATGGCCTGCAACCTGTTCCAAGAAGACCACCTCAACATCGTGACCAACTCCATGTTCGCAGCCAAGCTTTGCCAGGCAATGTCCCATTCAGGTGTTTCCAACTCACCTGCAGCAGCAATGATCGAGGAAACGCTGCAAGCACGCCGAGGCACGATAACAGTCACACATATCAATAGCCACAGTCCCATCAAAGGATACTTCCAGCTCGGGAACGACAGGGCAGATGCAGCCGCCAAAAACCTGTGGACCCTACAGACCGCCCAACAATTACACGACTCGCTTCACGTAGGGGCAAAGGCGCTGGCGAAGAAATGCGACATCTCCATGGCAGATGCAAAACACATTATCGCCACATGTCCACACTGCCAGAAATCCCCCTTATGGTCAGCAGGAGTAAACCCTAGAGGTTTGAAACCATCAGAAATCTGGCAGACAGACTTTAGTCTGTGCCAGCTGCTGAAGCCACGAGCGTGGCTCGCAGTCTCCGTTGACACATTCAGCGGTGTCATTGTGGGGACCCAACATGCCAAAGCCAATTCAAAGGCAACTATACAACATTGGCTGACAGCCATGGCTTGGCTCGGAGTTCCCAAACAAATAAAGACTGATAACGGGACCCACTTTACATCCAAAGCAGTCCAAGAGTTTGCTAACAAATGGGACATCGTCTTAAAGCAGGGCATTCCATATAACAGTACCGGGCAGGCAATTGTAGAAAGGGCCAACCAAACGCTAAAGACAAAACTGGAAACCCTAGCAAAGGCAGAAGGGTTCACAGGAGCCATTCCCCCGTCAGAACAACCGCGGTTGCTCGCGACGGCCATGTTTGCACTGAATCAGTTTGTCAGAGGAGACCAGAACCAGACCCCCTCGCAGAAACATTGGACTGTAAAGGCTTCACAGGAGGGACCACCAGTTAGCATCAGGAATGAGTTGGGAGAGTGGGAAACTGGGTGGAAACTCGTGGTAACGGGCAGAGGGTACGCCGCGGTGCAGAAAGATGGAGACATCAAGTGGTGTCCTTTAAAATCAATAAAGCCTGTCTTACCTGACAAAACTAACCGAAGCTCTGAGTTTCTCTCCGCAGGTCCCTTCCCACAAAACACTAACTAAAATCCCGATCCAGCTCCTGCATGTCTGCATCCTGCTGTCCTTGCTCCACTTCTGCGCCGGACACCATCCGTATCAGCCTCAGATGTGGACGTTCCGAAACTTCCTCACGGGCGACATCATAGGCCAAGACGTGACCAACGCACCAGCTTGGACCGTAAGACTGCAAGACATCTTCACGAACGACCGGTCCGGTAGAGTCTCTCAGGACATCACGGTAGAGACATATTGGTGCCCAAGCCAGAACCCAGGTAAAAAGCACTGCACTAGACCAGGCTACTGGTTTTGTGGACACTGGGGGTGTGAGACCATTGTAACCGGGTACCACCGATGGAGACCCCCCAGAGAGGATGTATTCCTGGGAGTGACAGGCTGGCCCCACAACTGTGTCTTTGGGACTTACTACCAAGGCAGGAAGTTAGGCACCTGTACACATCTCACCGTCACAGTCCTACAGCCACAGGACCCTTCATGGGCGGCGGGTAGATTGTGGTCGGTGTACCAGCGCGACAGTGCGCCCATTATTAAAGACCCTGACCTAGGTACAGTAATACAAATCATTAGAGCCCCAACACGTAGGAGGCACATAGCAATGGGCCCAAACGAGCTGGCCACCTTTATGAACACACCATCCACAGCCGCCTCCCTAGAAGGAGAAAGGCCATCACACACCATTGCAACGTCAAAACCACCATACGTTATTCCTGCGCCCAGAGACCAGCCACAAAACTTATTCAGCAGAATCTTGTATGCCGCCTTTCTGTCCCTCAACACCACACAGCCAAACCTCACAGAGTCCTGTTGGTTGTGTTTCGATTCCAGACCACCCTTTTATGAGGGAGTGGGCTCCAACAGGACCTTTGAATACTCCTCAGACGCAAACCCAAAGCAGTGTAAGTGGGATACCACCTGCAAGGGAATCACCTTGGGCAAGATCTCTGGTCAGGGGATGTGTATAGGGAACTAGGACACGAAAACACAAAGTGAAGAGTTGTGTAGTTCCGTTACTCGCCTGAACAGGCAAAAAATGTGGGCCATCCCGGCCGTAGGAAACATGTGGGCCTTCCATACCACGGGGCTCACCCCGTGTTTTTATCAAGCACTTTAACGAAAATAACGATCTCTGTGTCCAAGTCATTGTCGTTCCCAGAATACTGTACCACACCGACGAAGAGGTCACCCTGCACTTCCAGACCGAGCCGCATCGAGCACGGCGGGAAGCGATAACGGCAGTCAGTTTGGCAGTGCTTCTCGCCCTCGGGGGAACAGGAGCGGCCACCGGAGTCACTGCGTTGGCGACGCAGAGGCAAGAACTGCAACAGTTGCAGAAAACTATTGACGAGGACCTTCTCCGGATACACGAAAACATTTTGAAACTGGAGGAGTCCTTGGTCTCTCTATCGGAGGTAGTCCTCCAAAATAGAAGGGGACTTGACCTTTTGCTTATGCAGCAAGGAGGACTGTGCGCGGCGCTAAACGAGGAGTGCTGTACCTATGTGAACCACTCGGGCTTGATCAGAAAATCAATGGCAGAGCTCAAAAATAGAATAGTGCGTCGCAACCTTGAGCTCGAGCAACAAAACTGGTTCAACAATCTCTTCAGCCAGTACCCATGGATTGCCCCAGTTGTATCGGCCCTAGTAGGCCCTGTTGTCGTTGTATTGCTTGTTCTAATATTCGGGCCATGCCTTCTTAACAAAGTAACCCAATTCGTTAAGGCCCGGCTAAGCCGGATCGAAGTCATGGTTTTACAATGTAAGTACGCCGTGGTCCCCTCTGGACCAGGTCGTCACTACCTTAGGCAGCATTGACGAACCCTAAGGTAACAGATTTTGTATGCAGTTTGCCATCTATCTGTCTGTCTGTCTGTCTATCTATCTACCTACCTACCTATCTACCTCCTTCATGATCTAGCTTTAAAAGCAACTGCTATGCTCTCCTGTGGCTTTTCAGGTTTCAGTAGTTACAACAAATAATTTCCCCTGAATATTGAAGTTTATATATGACTATGATTGTTTATATCCTCAAATTAGGCCGTTTGTTTGACAGTTGTGCTACCTGACTGGTATTATGTGGGTATTTGCATTTATTTGAATTTAGCAAGTATTTCATGAACATGTATTTTCCCTGTGGCAAACATGAAGAGGCAGAGAGAAATTATTTGACTTGTGTTTGTTTATTTTGTCAGTACTGTACCTCCTCTGGATTTGCTTGGCAGGCAATGCAGCATTTCTAAGTGCTACAGTAGTCTCCCTCACTCTTGCATCCTCTGATGCAAGCATGAACTGGCTGCTTACTCTGTACAAATTTGAATTTCACTATTGTAGCCAGCTCCACAAGATTACTGAGGCTGAGGTAAATTAGCTCAAAAGTGGTTTCCTAAAGTTGGCATTTTATATCAATGCCAACTCCATTTTCCCCCCCGGGATTTATATCATGACTTTTCCTTCTTTATTTTGTGAATTTTCAAGGGCATTATTTCTGTGCATAATGCCTTTTAGAAATTTATCTTGGCTTTCAGCATTCTTGATGTTGATTTATCCTAGGTGACAATCATGGAGAGTTTGGAGGCACTGCATGTGCCTCATGTAAAGCTTTCAGTTTCTCCAGCTGATTGCAGTTCAGTAGTTCAGCATTTCCCACAATTTTATATCCTGTGGCTGTACTATGAAACTGTTTTCACATTATTTGCAAGTCACTCTACCACTTGCAAATGTTCATAAATGCAGATGTTCTCACACCCGTGTGTCTCTCCTACCTGGATGCCTCAGCTACCTCTATGACAACTGTGGAAACTCTATTTGTACTTAGATTTCTTAACAAAATCTTGTACCGGCAGACTAAGCAGGCAATGCTTGCAATTTACATTAATTCAGAACAGACATCTGAAAAACACAGATGATGGAATAATATCAGACTTGCAAATGTAAATATTCAACAGCTAACAATGGAACAGGAATAGATTTCAACCTTTTCCAAACGAGATGGCAGCATGCATGTAAAACCAGAGTGTATATGCAGAACGTGCACCAAGATGAGTGATATTTATCACAGTGACTTTAAGCACCATTTAAATCAACAAGGATTAATTTAAATAATGTTTATCCTTTTCTCAAAGATATTCTGCAAAATAAGTCTGTTCTAATTAGCTGAAATAATTTGATAAATTTAATGAAGTTATAAATTTAATGAAGTTAGTGAAAAATGCATGTCTACTACATATTTGTCTGAGTTGTAATGAAACTACATGCTTTTATTGTGCTACTTAGTATTTATAGTTTTATTATGTTGGAAATCAATGAATGATGATTTAATTTTTTAGTGGATAATTCACCTTTTTAATTATTATTTGTGTGAAGTTGCATTTGAATGGAAATTCAGTTTAGCTGATGCTCAGTTAAAGATTAATGGTATTTTGATATTGTTTATTTGGGATTTAAAACTACAAAAAGTGCATTAAAAAGCTCCTCAAAACAAGCTTTAATGCAAATTAAGGTATTAAATAGAAATAGTAATCATCATTGGTCAATGTTTGTTTTTTCTTGCCATGTTCTTCAAATTTTTAAAGTGGGTAAATCTCACCATTTCACACCTCATCATTTATTTACGATCTGAAACTAGAAAATAAGCTTTCCTCCTTTTTCAACATGGTCTGGTTCTCACAGCTTTGCTTCAGCTCAGCATTAAGCTAAAGTAGTGAATTAAAATGAGATGAAACATATTCTTGTGCATCTTCATGAAACACAACTCTTGTCAAAAATTAGCTCAACAGAACATGGCTTTAGTTTTTTAACAGATAAATCCTAGGTCTTCATGCTCTGATTGTCTTTAAACTGTAATGGAAAACCTGTTCTGCTTAATTGAATATAAAAGATGTTAAAGGGATATTAAAGAGTCAGAATATAAATTATATTGTCTTTTAAAGGTAAAAATATTAAATTTACACTGGACAATATACATCTTCTAAAGCGAGTCTTTATCTGTACTGGTGTGGTACAAAACAACAGGCACATGCTCTGCATGAGTGTGTCAATAAACCCTGGCTATTTATGCTTTTATGGTATAATTTAAAATTTATTTTATTCAATAGCTACTACATTCCTTAAATTGCAACTTCTTTATTGGATATGCCCAATCAGCTGAAAATGGTTTAGGAATTTTGCCAGAACACCAAATGATCAAAAAACCCTGTGAGGTTCATCTTACACCATTTAGCCTCCCTTATGTCACAGAAACCACTGGCAAGGGAACATGGGATCTTGCTTTAAAGAAGATGTAAGTGGACTGATGGGACATGAAGGTACAGGAGTAGCCCCTAATCTACACACAGAGAGCAAGGGAAGAGATCACTTGAAGTAAAGGGAGGGGAAGACAATCCCTTATTTGTGGGAGGGTGGACAATCATGGGGGATAGAACTGTAGTTAGGAAAAGCAAATGCACAACTGAAGGGATAATAGCAACGGGAAGGGATAGAAATACAACACGTATTTTGGGGGTTAGGAGAATAAAAGGAGATCCTACGGTAGGCAGTGGACTTCATCTGTGGAGTCAGTTGAGTATGGGAGAGTCTTGAAAAATTATTTATATGTTTGGGTAAGAAAAATAGTTCTCCTGTTCAACATAAGGATATCTCTGATATTTCACCTAAATTTGAGATGACTGGAGTGTGGCTTTCTGTATCTGGGATAATTATCTAGGCTCCTTTCACGGTCACTGGAAGAAAAAAAGGCATTTTGGTTACAACTCTTTTTGTGCATGTCTAAAATTATTATCTGTATTGCATGCTGAAAATATTTTTCTGTTGAAAATATGTTTGTTCAGTCAACTAACTCAGATACAGGCACAATGTAGACACCTAAAGTTAAACAAAATGGATCTCAAAGTTGATAAGACTTCCAACTGGGCAGGGACGGATTCCAAAATCTATTTGGTCAAACTGCCCAATCCCTTGCATTATTGTTTTGGTTTTGATTTTGAGCATGGATGAAGACTGATTCTTTTTCACTGACTGAATTATTGCTGAGCAGTCCATTCCTCTCCTTCTCCCTGTGACTGATATGGTCTTGTAGATCTGTGTCACACCTCTCACTCGTGCTTCTCAAACTATAGAGTGTGGCATGGATGAGTTGTGAATTTATACAGCAGTAAAGAAGTGCTCTCTTTGTTAGCTATTCCTTGTCCAACACATTCCTATCACATGCTCTATTTATATATATATATATATATAAATATAAAACACTGACCAGCCTAGAGCTGGTATTTTTTAGAACCAACTATCATACCCCAAGTTCTGGCTCCCAAGCAGTAAAAGCCAGCTCAGGATAAACCACTTTGTCTGAAGGTACAATTGGCTTCTCACAAGGAGCATCACTTTGCATTTGTCTACACTAAATTTCATCTGACATTTTATTGCCCAATCTGTCTTGTCGGTTCTTCTGCAACACTTCATGGTTGACTCTCATCTCACTATCTTTAATAATTTGGAACCATCAGCAAACCCCATCATCGATTACTGTCCTTTCTAGGTAATTTATGAATATATTAACCAGCAGAGGTCTCAGAACAGATCCTTATAGAAACCACTGCTGACATGCTTGATATGTAAAAACTATTTATTTGCTCCTTTTCTAAGTTTTTTATATTTTATCAAATATTTTTTACATGACAGGACCTTCTTTGTTAAGTCATTGCTCAGTCTCCTTTAAAATCTCTTGGAAGTCAGGTTAGATCAAACCCTTCAAATAATTATTATTCTCATAACTTTTTACTCCTTTAGAACCCTCTAAGACAGTTTTAAAGCAGGACTTGCCCTTAAAGAAGCAATGTTGAATTTTTAATCCAACAGTATTTATCCACAGGCTGACTATTATATCTTTTCTGTGTAGTTACACCACATCCCACAGTTATTTTGGTTTCAAACAGATTCTCTGTGGACACCCTTGACCCTTTTCTCCTTGCTCCCAAGGAAAGATTTTCATGTAAGAATGCCCCAATTTTTTACTAAAGTTAAAGTCTTTTTGAAGAATTAATCTGCCTTCTTCAGCAGACTTGTCTTTCCTGAGCTCTCCTTTATACTTTAGGCTCTACTTTTTTAAAATATCATTGCAAATGCTGGCACTCCTCCACTATTTATTTTAAAAGCTCCCTCCAACTGTTTTGGTTTTAAATGCCAGCTGACTGTTTTTTCTCTTACAGTTCACCTCTCCTGTTCAAATCACCTTTATTCACAATGAACCTGGAGTAAATTTTTGTTTCCATTGCAGAATCATAAAATTGTCAAGGTTGGAAAAAACCTCCAAGATCATTGAGTTGAACAGTTAATCCAGCCCTGCCAAGTCCTCACTAAACCATGTCCCTAAGTGCAAATCCACATAGCTTTTGGACACTTCTAGGGATAGTGATTTCACCACCTCCCGGGATAGCCTATTCCAATGCCAGACCACCCTTTCAGTGAAGGAAATTTTCCTAATATCCAATCTAAACCTCCCCTTGAGCAACTTGAGGCCATTTCCTCTCATACTGCCACTTGATACCTGAGAGAAGAGCCCAACCTCCACCTGGGTACATCCTCCTTTCAGGTGGTGTTGCAGAGCAATTATGTCCCCCCTGAGCCTCCTTTCTCTGGGCTGAACACCCCCAGTTCTCTCAGCTGCCCCTCATCAGACTTGTGCTCCAGACCCTCAACCAACTTCATTGCCCTTCTTTAGACATGCAAACAAAATGTCTCAACAAGCATTTTCCTCCCCTTTTCTTTGCCTGTTGGGGTTGTAATTCCTTATGATGTCTACCCCATTTGTGGTGACCAAAACTCTTTGTATAATCGCCCTCGAAGTAGCAAACTTTTTGCCTGATGATTATGTCTTCTACTCTTACCAACATTTTCCCCTCTTCCAGTTTGAATTCCTAATTTCAGAGGAGCATCCTTAGTGCTGGATGCTACACTGCTATTATCTAATGGGGAAAACGTGTCACTTCTAAGTTTTTTTACCTTTCCCATCCTCTGTGATATTTCTGAATTTCTTAATGAAAGCTCCATCTCATTAGGGAGGACTTATGCCCCTTTCAAGATTAGATAGCTCCAACATGCCCGTGAAAGTGCTGCTGATTAATTTCTCTGTCTCTCTCAGTTCCTGTTATTCAGCCTTCCAATCTCATGGGCTTGAATTCCCCCTCTGAAGCTTTCATGTTGCTGATACAATTGCTGTGTGACATTTCCCCACAAGGCGAGTACTCAGCATTTGGCATGTCAGAGGGTAAACTGAGAAACTGTTTCCCTTTTGGCTGAGTTTCCCCTTCATTTCTTCTCCACATAATGCAAAGGTGACTTCGAAAGTAGTTCTGTAGAACTACTTGTGTAGATCCACAAGACAACTCACCTCACCTCCCATTGTACTTCCTTAATATAAAAGCCACCAAAGCATGAGCAAGCACTGCAACAGGAAATGCTGTAGTAAATATATGAGTAACTATATGTTTATAAAGTAGCAAGAGGGAATTTTTTTTTTGTTTATGTACTTATATTTAATCACAGAGTCACATAAGCCCCTTTAGGAATGGAAAAATATGTAATCTTACTTTAGCTGAATTTTTAAATACGTCCTCAAAGCTAATTTCTGGAAAAAAAATTAAAAGGGCAATTTCCCGTTTCATATAAATCCTTAAAATTTCAAGAAAATTCAGGATCACATAAGAGTTTTCCATATGTGTTCTCTAAAAAAGAAACATTAAAAAAAAATTTCTGGTCAATCTCGGTGCAGAAAATAGAATGAGGCTGTTTTGTACGTCATTCTCTGAGACTAACATTTAACACAAATTCCTTCAGTGGTTCTTTCATCTTGTAACAACTAACAGAATACCAAAGGAAGAACAGACTGCATCATCAGACTGCTATTCATAAGACAGTGCATGGGGATATTAAAAAAGTACTACTAAATGTACAAGATGTTGTTGTTCAATGCTGAAACTGCAGCATCTCTAGAAGGAACAAACCAAAATAATCTGTGTAAGGTGGTATAAAATGCTCTACAGCAGGGTTCTAGGACTGGAGGCTGCTGTAGACTGTAGGCTTGTTCTAAGGCAAGCACTAAACCCCAGAACTGTTGTTTTCTGTCTGAAAACTCAGTATTTCATGTGAGACAGAGAATCACAAGTGAGACTGAGTGCTCCTGTTTACAAAATAACTGAAATTCTAACACTACAATTTTTCAGTAAGAACAATGTTCCTTGGCATTCAGATCTTGGTTTTAATCTGACTGAACTCGATTTTGAAGTCTAAGCCAATTTAAAACAAGGTCAAATATCCAAAATATTGTGAGGCATATAGTATTTTAATGTTTCATGTGAAGAGAGTCAGTTTATGTTGTATGTCTACTATTTGTGAAGAAAAAAGTCCACTTTTTTGTGCAGTTTCAGACCTTGAAAATACTACCTGCTGTGTGTTGGCATTGGATGGATTTTGTTATTGCACTTGATTTTTCCCTAGACTGGTTAAGTTGAGAAAAATGATACGATTTTCTACAAATGTATATAAGCAGATTAAAGCAGAAGTAACTTCAAAATCTATTATGTAAGAATCATCTTAAAAATCAATACAAATGAAAGCTGCTGTTAAGAAGTATCATGGATAGATCTGTAATATTTGAAACTGTACAGTTGAAATTGGAGTCTTACTGTGAAATAGCTGCTGAAGGGAGCCATGAATAGAGAGGCTTACAGGACATTCCAATTACTTCCTATGGCAGAGATTAAATCTACAACTCTGGTTTTACCTGGATACCTGAAGAAGAATCTCAAACAGGAGTAGCAGTGATATTCTTCCTCACTGCATGTTTAAAGGTTGTTCTACACATTGGTTTTGCAGGCACAGGCACAAATCCATCAGTTCAATTTTCTCCTGACCAACCTCCCTAGCAGCTGCCTTGTAGGAGTTCTCACAGAATCACAGACTGGCTGAGGCTGGAAGGGTCCAAAGCCCTGCTCAGTCGGTCTGTCTAGACCCAGATAACCAGGACCTTGTCCAGACACCTTTTATCTCCACAACTGCTCTGGGTGACCTGTTCTACCTGAAGATTCGACCTGGCGTTTTCTACCTAGAGTTATTTCTTGATCATCTGAGATTCATTTTTTTTGTTTGTTTGCTTATTTGTAAAATAATATATCCCTTGAGATGTCAGCATGTATATTGGGCTGCAAAAAAAGCAGTGTGGGCAGCAGATCACAGAGCTCTGCCCTGCTCTTCTGAGATCCCACCTGGAGTACTGCACTCAGCTCTGGAGCCCCCAGCATCGCAAGGACATGAATCTGTTGCAATGAGTCCAGAGGAGGGCACCAAGTTAACCTGAGTACCTCTTTCATGAGAAAAGGCTAAGAAAATTGCATTTTTTCAGCCTGGCAAAGAGAATGCTTCAGGGCAACCTATTTTTGGCCTTCCAGTGCCTAAAGGCAGCCTACAAGAAAAATGGAGAGGGACTTTTTACAAGAGCATGTGGTGATAGGACAAGGGAAAATGACTTCAAACTGGAAGAAAGCAGGCTTAGATTAGATATTAGAAAAAAAATCTTTCCTCTGAGGATGTGGCTCCTCCATTCCTAGAAGTCTTCAAGGCCAGTTTAAATGGGGCAACCTGGCCTAGTGGACAGTGTCCCTGCCCATGGGAGGTGGGTTAGAACTAGATGATCTTTAAGGCCCCTTCCAACCCAAACCACTCTATGATTTTAGGATTCTGCTTCACTGTTATGATGGGAATGAACATGGAACAGAGAAGGGATCCTGATCAGTGCCCTTTAGTCCTGCATTGATTACATGGCTGCAGACCAGAACTCCCTTGTACCAGACTGGCCTGAAACAGGTGTGCAGCTCTGGGCATCTGCATTACTGTGCCTTTAGCTCATCAGGTATGGTTTGCTACATGCAGGGGCAATTGGAAGAGAAGAGCAGGGGCAATTGGAAGGTGAGCTGAGGACTCCACTGAAGTGCATGGGAATTAGGCAATACATGACAACAGATCCCACAGAAGCTTTCTGGAAAAACCTGACACCAGTAGCAAGAAGTGTCTGATTTATAAACAGTATTCATGAACACAGTTTTACTCTCCCTTTCTTCACTAAAATGCTTTACTATAGGCCAGGCCAGAGGACTAATAAGCTATCAAGAGGCAGCTATACAATTTTGGTCTGCTGTACTTTGGTAACTGGCAAAGTGTTTGTCTAAGAGACACTCCAACACAGTGACACCGACTTCCTTGCATGTGTGTTGGCAGGGAAGGTTTACACAGAAAGACCCATTTTCTAAGTGCATTCTAGCTGCCAAAGGCTCTGCTAAAAGAATGCTTCACTGAGCAAATCTGGTTTAAAATGTGTGTGATTTATCAAAATTATAAACTGTGGGGGTGACTCAGCTGACTCTGTGTAGGCTCTATTTGATCTAGACACTCCTGGCTCCCTTTGCAGCCATTAAGGAGAAACAGGCACTTTTAGATCATAACTCATCCACACTTAAAGTAGATGCCATTTATGTCCTAATACAGAGAAGCCTGTAATTAGCTGTAGGAAGTTGAGTCTGACTGCTTCAAGTGTAGACATGCAAAGTCAGGTGAGATGATTCCCACCCTAAGGCACTGTTGTGCCAGCATGGCTCTTCCCTCAATTCAGTCACAAATATGAGATGCACAATTCAACAGAGAAAATGTGTGATTGATACTTTTTCTATTTGTGGTGCAAAGGTATAGATGTGAAGTTTGTCATTTGTTAAAGGAGGTCACCCAATGACTAACCAGCAAGAAACAAGTAACCAAGGACAGATCTATAAGAGCAGAGTGAATATACAATTTGACAGAAACTATGCTGGGCAATTATATTTATGTGACTGTCCACTGTTATGCATCAATACTAATAGAGCTGAATTTCCCTTATTTTGAGCTTTATTCTACTCTCACAACACTCTTTCACACGTGTAGCTGCATGGTTTGCAGTAAAGTTACTCCTGGTTTAGTCAGTGTACATGGCAGCGTCATTAGTCTTCTATTGTAATTTGCTTCTGTTCAATCTATTTGTTCTCAGTAGAAAAATATTTCCTGTCAGTTCCTACAATTCAGTTTTGTGCTGTGCTTTGCACAGTGATTTCAGCATTATTATTTCCAATGGAAAATTGTCACTCAGACTTCTTTTCATTACTGAAAATTTACATTACCCTTTTGATCTCCTAAATATCTTCTAATAATTAAAAAGCCTGTGCTTTAGCTCTTGAATCTTTATCTTCATCTATTTTCCTTCTTTGCTGTTCTCCAGGCTGTGCTCTGCAGAGTGACATGACTGACTCAGATGCCTTGGTACTACGGAGACTCGGATATTATGGTAATGAGCATGATAGGTACATTAGACTCCAAGAAGGACTTCAGGGTCATCACAGATAATTACCTTAACATGAGATGCCTGCAGTGCTGTGACTAAAGGGATAATGTGAACTTCAGAATTGCATTAAGGGGAAGTTACACCAAGCAGAGGTGGGGAGATATTCTGAAGTTTGTCTGTGTGTGCATCTTTGCCTGGAGCATTGCTTATGGGGCACAGCTGGAGGCAGATCATGAACACAGCTTTGTCAGTGCTCTAGTGATTTGCAGGGAATCCATGTCCTTAGATGTGCTGCAAGTGTAAAGCAATCACACATTCATGACCAAGGTGTTTATCAGAGTTTGGAAGAACATTTTTCCTTGGCTTGGACAGGTTAGTTTGGATGGTAGCTTGGAATTATCTTTTTTTTTTTTTGTTTTGAAATTTGGCTTTTGCAGTATGAGATAAGGGATATAAGAGATAAGTTATTTTCCCCCTTCTCAGTGTCTTGACCCTAAGCATCTCTCAGACTGATGCTGCATCTCTCTTTTCCCCTCCCCTCATTCAGTCACAAGACTGAGGGACTGAGGCCTTACAGGCCTAGGTGGTCTCATTGTTTCTTCTCTTTTTCATTGATATATCCATGCTGGAGGCAGGTGTGCTCTGCATCGTGTCCCATAGCCTTAATCCCCATTTGGTGGTTACCAGCACTCACACTTCCCTCAGTTTTCTCTGGAAGCAAACTCATTGGGAAGGCAGAAAGGCATCCTGTGCATCTTGGTAGATTGCCTGTGTGTATAAGCAGCCTGGAGAGAAGGGTGGTGCAGCAGGGACTCAGTTTCTAGGGAAGATTTACATTTAGCCTGCTGCCTGAAGTGTGTAAACCACTTGAGTGACTCCTAGGAGAGGATCCTTAAGAGCCTGACCTTCTGTTTCTGTAAGAGTGTTACAAGAAAAATGATGTCCTCAAAAGAAAAAAATTCTTTACTTTTTGTCAGTAATGTATATGCTTGCCAAAAGGCCTAATATCATGCCTGTAATTGTGAATACAGGCAGCACCAGAAGAAGCCTTGGAGTTCAGAAAAGCATGTTTGAATTAATGCTGCAGTGTTGGACAATTCATATTCACCCAGCAATATTCTAGCTAAACCTTTGGCTGAAAAACAGTTTTGCATTATCAGTGTCTTTAATTAAATGCTCAGTATTTGCCCCTTTAGTACAGAGAGGATGAATACAGTATTTGTTTTTTTGCAGAACAGAGCACTGATTTAATGAGACCCATGAAATCAATCAAAAATTTCTCCCCAAGTTTCTTGAGATTTCCAATTGCATAAAGAAACAGAAAGAGTGCTTCTAGCTTCTGGTGTAAAAGCTTTTTGGAATTCTGTGATATTTCTTTGAAGTTATGTCTGAACTTCCTTAAAGCTAATTTAATGACAGAGGAAGACTTGCAAGTAAAGGCTGGAGAGGGAACCTGCCTAGTATGTGACCTCAAAGATTGACACTGTAGCATTATCATGAGATCACAGGGTAGAAAAAAATCGGGTAAATGTTTTAAATGGCATGTCAGACTAACACTAAGGACTTTAACAAATGAAACTTTCTTGTTAACAAACTGACATTATTGTATTTAAAGGTCAGCTGACAAAAGGGTAGGACTCCCAGGCAATCTCTCTCAGGCTGCGAGCAGGACCTCCTTGGGGAGACACTGACCTTTTCCAGGGGAGGAGCAATCAAGGCTGATAAAACTCAGTCATTTCCAAAAGAAATATAACAATAATTATGCACTGAACTAGGAGTGGACTTCTAATAGCTGCATGGTTATTCTAGGGCAGAGGAGACACTGCAGAATTCACTGGTTCCCTTTTTGGGCATGTTTTCCATAGTGACTGCATGCAGTGGGCTTGATGGGTGCACTGATTGCATGGAATCGGTTTGCTGCTGTTCAAATGAGAAATGGTCTTGCCATGGAGGCTGGTTGAAAAGTTCTTTCCAAGTACTTCTGGAATATTTTGAAATTCCTCTGTTTTGGGAGTTTTTGATGACATTATCCCCATTGGTGACTAGTGATTTTCTTAAAGCTTTCTTGACTTCAGTAAATTAAATGATTTCTGCATAAACTGAGAAACAAGTCTTGTTGCTTGAAAGAATGTTAAGATGAAATTTGCTTTTGCAGCCTCCATTTGGGCAGATCTGTTAATGAGAGTTAGCTGAATGGTTGCAAGCTCCTTGAAACAAACAAATATTTTCTTGGGTGCCGCACTAAGCTTGGCCCAGCTAAAGGCAGATTTACAGAACACCCACAGGAGACTACCTTAGATCCATGTTGCATGTTCCAACATTCTTGTACCCAGATGCACAGTGACCACAAATTCAGAGTAAGTACATCTGATAAAAGGGTAATACAGAGCAGAATCCAAAAAGGGGTTGGTCATGTAGACTGTTCATTAATATAAAGCTTCAGTGCAGAAGTGCATCCATGGTGCTAGTTATGTCTTGGGTACTTGTGTTTGTCAGAGTTGATATTTGCACAAATTGTCAGTGAATATGTCATGTAGCAAAGCTCAGTAACCAAGTTCAGTCTATTTAATTAAAAATAAGATATGGAAGAACGCCGAAAAATGTTTTAAAACAATGTTTTAAAAGTGTGAGGTTATTTCTGTTTCCTCAGTGCCTTTCTAGAGAAGAAGCTGATGTAGAACATTACAGAGCATACTAGGCTGCCCTGCATCATCATTATGGAAAAATTCCAATCATTCTCAGGGTATGTACTCTAATTCAACTGTGAATTACTGGATTTGACACTGGAATCACTTGTGGGAAATTTTGTAACCGGAGCTATACAGGAAGGAATAAATGTTCATAATAATCTTTTACCTTCAAATTCGTGAATCTATGTTCATTGCAGACTGTTTTTTCTCTGTCAGGGATAAATCTTTGAATCTGTAATTCTGCAGGGGAAAGTAGCACTGCAGTGAGATTTTATCTATTTTCTACCTCCTGAAGACCTGCGGTTAAATAAAAACGGAGCTGAAATCCACTGAGCCACCTATGAGAAAAAACAATTCCAGTGGTAAAAAAATGTTGGACTTATGGTTAAAAGAGCTTGTAATTTGTCCACTTAAATTATTAATTTGGATCTATACTGAGGCACAAAATCTTGAGAGGAGTTCTTAATGTACAACAGCCAGAAACTTGTTACCCATATCCTTTATGCTGCACTGACTGGAGACCCTCAGTTTCCTGCATGGAACTCACAACTGGTGAGGTTCTGTTTTGTCTGATAAACGACACTGCCTGTGTTTAGGGACTCTGGCTGAGACTCTTTTGGCATTTACACTCATGGAACAACTTTGGTGACAGATGAGTGGCTGGAGGCTGCTGTATTAGTCTGGAGTCTCAGAGCAGCATTAACAGTCACTGGGAAGGCAGCTGCACCCTGGTGTCCTTACCTGAGCCACACCTACCTCTTTGTTGGGATAGGACTGCGGAAATTTCATTTCTGTGTTGTCAGCTATGTGTTTCAACCTATTTTCTGCCTGAGTCTGTGGCTGCCCTNTATAACCCAGGACACCTGTTAGGAATGCCATGGCATTATCCATGAGGGCTGTTTCCTCACACCCCTTCTGCTCATCCACCACAGATCTCATCTCATCGAGGATCTCCTTTCCAACCCAAGCCTATTTAAGTCACTTCTTGCCACTCTTATACTGTACTGGAAATAGAGATTATATCATCTGTCTTATAGTCATTAACAGGGATTTCATACTTAGTTCAGAAATCTGGTGCAAATTACTCAAAGCTCTGACCTAGCTGTCTGTAAAGCCATCCATCTGAAACTCCTACCAAATTCAAAGGAAATGAAAGTGTCCAGTAGCTACTACATATTACAATTTTTGAGGCAGGCTTACTTCCTAGTTATCTTTCTCCCCTATCTTTCCCTTTTTACTATAATCAGCTATCTTTTCTGGTCAATCCCATTCCCCTAATCATTGAACCTTCCTCTATGGCATGCCTACTGTATGAGAGAGAGCTCCTTCTCTTTAATTTCTTTAATTTTTTTGTTTTGTTACTTTAAGATGGCTTATCTATTTGAGTTTGTTGCTTTATTGTGCACCCTCTGTTTGTGCTCCTGTTTGTGTCAATAGCAATATTCCTCTGAAGATTATGTTGAACAGGGGGCCTACTATGCAAGGTAAAAAATCTACTTATAAAAGCTGTCACGAGAGATTTGCTGGCTGCCCAAGCTGTAGCCACACATTGGTGCACTTGCACAGCTCATTCCTGGGCTGTGTGGGGTTGGGTGGTCTCTCAGCCCCTCTCTGCTAAAGAATAGAGAGCTGCCTTTAGGCAAGGCTGCATTTGTTCCCATCATGGTTAAACACAGAGGAGTTTATATAAAGGTATCTGCAACATCATTATTTGGGTTGCTTGCTGGATAGCATTGGTTGCATGACAATTCACAATATCCAGCTGGGGGGTTCTCACATTCACAAGAATTCCCATCTTTCTGGTATGTAGTGGTGTGTTTGGGGTTTTTCCTGTTTTCTATATGCATCTGTTTGTTTTATAGTTTTGCAGTGGTTTTTCCCATGTACCCCATGTGTTACCCCATTATGATTTACCCCAGTTATTGTTAATCAATCATCATTTATGGGACACCTGGGTCCTGTCTGTCACTTCAAGGCCTCACCTTGATGTCTAGAAAATTCTGGTGAGGACTCTGAATGATTGGCAAGGTCTAGGTTCCCTTTTCCCCTTTGTTCCTTGATTTGTTCTATGGGTTGTCAGTTGGGTTCGGGGTCACCCCCTTCCCATTCTGGTTGGTTCCAAGCTGTATCCTCCCCACTCCCCCACCCCAATATTTAAGGTGAAAACCCTGGAGTTCAGTGGGCTTCGGCGGGCTGACTCCTGCGTGGAAGGAAGTCATGTGAATTTAATAAAACCCATTTGAAGTTCCCCACAGGAGTCTCATCCCTTTATTTCTCGCATTGTTCACACTTCTGCCGAGGCAAGGACCCACAGGATCAGAACTGTATTCCAGAATACAGGATCGTACCTTTTTGTGACGCCGGTGCCAAGAGCTGGCCTGGAAGTGTGGGCGAAAGCCCCGAGAGAAGCACTGCACCATCGCACTGGTGAGCAAAGGAAAATTGATTTACTGTCATCCTTCTTCCTTTTGTATTCACCTACTTAGAAACAAATCCACCTAAGATATGTTCCCCAGCAGGTTTACCACTTCTCCGTTTTGCCGAATATCAGTGAATCACAGTTCTCTTATAAACCTGCATGACTTCAGGTGAGGCAGACTGAAGAGAACTTCAGGCAAAAATAAGTGCATAGGTCTGTGCCACTAAATTGAATGCAAGATTTACGACTGATTTCAGTAAACACAGAAAACCACTCCTAGATTATTTTTGAATCTTTTAACAGAACTGAGTCATGTCTCTCCTTTTATACATTGCTGCTGTATCAGTGCTGCTTCAAATGTCACAATTGGTTTAAAATAAATAATATATAAATGTTGCTCAAAAATCTATGTGCTTCATATATGGTAACTGGGAGTTACTACTAAAGTTGATGTCTTCAAAAGCCATGGCAACTCCCTAACGCCTATATATCCTCTCCTAGGTTTACAAGGGCAAAATAAGTCCACCATTCACGTGTTTAAAAATTCATAACATTTCAAGTTGTTGCTATCTTTTTCCTGTATATCTCTTTAAAAGCTAGAGAATCTACAGCTAGAAAAGCTGTAGAAGCCAAGACTTAAAGTTTATGCTTAAGTTTTTGTTCTTGCTGTGGAGACAATTCTATGAAATTACATCAGCAAGCTGTTCCCACATATTCAAAATGTTTACAGTAAACTCAATTAATTTTCCTTAAGGGTCTGAAAGTATTTATCTTTTAGAAAACAAATTAGGGCACAATTCCAGAAAATGGAATTTTTTTGACTTATAATTGTGAGCACTTAAAAATATGGATGATTCACTAAACAAGAGACCTTTCATGCTTAGCTATAATCATTACTATTATTTTCTTTAGAAATGCGTATTTGTTTTCTCTAGCTGCTGGAAACATAAAGCTGTATGTCTAGAAAAGTTTTCCCCTGCATGGGAAAAGAGATCTTTTCAGTTGAGTTCCTAATTGGCTTCACTTGTGCAACCAGAATATTTTGACAAGGGCATGTGTTCTTTCTGTTCTATTCTACTCTTCTCTTTTCTCCTACACTCTACCTCCACCATCATAATTCATTAATTCCTTAATCTGGAAATTATTAAATGCTGAAATAAGAAAGAAAAGAGGTTTTTCCCCACCAAGACCTTCCCCTGCTAATCTGCTGAATTTAGTTAGAGATTGAACAGATAGCTCCAGAATAACTGGGAATAGTTCAGTGGCCACAATTTAGGCATGTAAAATTTAAATATAATTTCAGATTAATTTGAAAATTTGGAGACCTCCTACATTTAAAACATGATTCCATCAATGTTATTGACATCAGAATGCAAATAAGTATCTTACTTTATTGTCCATTCGTGCTGTTAGATTTGAGTGAATCTGTTTGCTGAAGAATGGATCCACGTGGATTAGAATTGTGCCCTGATACAAGTTCTGTTCTGATCGGGTTCTTTGAAGCAAGGAGATGTATCTGTTACACTTCCTCACAAGTTCTGTTCTGATCGGGTTCTTTGAAGCAAGGAGATGTATCTATTACACTTCCTCCTCTTTCTGATCAGCCACTACTACAGAGTGATAGATCTTGTCATGTTCAGCAAAAATGCCTTAGCTGTTCCCAAGTCCGAGACTGAAGTTGTCAATAAAGGTAGGGCTCATACTCTCATCCCAAATTTGATTAAGTTGCCACAGAGCTCTTTTTTGAATAACTGAGTCTTTAATTACTTCAGTTATGGGGCTGCAGTTGAATGATTTCGCTCATTTTAGCATGCAGTGGTTCACTGCAAGGTTGCATTGGTTTTACAATGTGAGCAAGGGCAGGTGAAGGATTTCTTTAGATTACTTGAGTTTAGGAAGACACTGATTTGCATGGCTTCAGGGCTGTTGGAATCCTTTGGGAAGTGAAAGTAATTTTCCTTTATTTACTTTCATTTCTACAGTTCCTTCTGTCACTTATCCTCACTGGGTCAGCCTCTCCCTTTTCTAGCGTTTATGTCAGTCTGTTGCACCAGAATTACATAGATAGATTTCACCTGAGCTTGTGAAAGGGTAACATCAATATTTTGTGAATTCAAAATTTTGTCTCTTCTTCTGTCAGAAGGCAGCCAACAAATCCGTTTCATCAGAAAAAAAATTAAATTTTCTTTTTATTTTCTGTCAGAATTTTTGGTACATTCTAGTACCTTTTTTACCTTCCCCTAGTTACTTTTTCCTCACTGCTGCCACTGTTTCTGCATCTGTACCCATATTTAGTATTTCTGATACTTAGGTAACAAGGCGGCAAAATTACAAAGTATTGCTATTTTTCTTAGGCACTGGTGGTCTTATAAGCTTGGGCTTCTTAAAGGTCCCCTTTATTCTGTTACCAATTATCTGAGAATTCTGTCTGTTTCTCACATATGTCTTCCTCATACCTTTTAAAAACCTAGCTACTCCTCATGATGCTGTTACTTTTGTCAGCCTCTCACCGTGTTATTTGTTAAACTAAATATTTTTCTCGAGTCTCATCCAGCGATTTCTCACACCCTGTTCAGTTAACTGGACCTAACCAACATCCCAGTCATCCACCTGTGACACCAACACTGCCCTGCTCTCAGTGGAGATGCCCCCCTTTTCCATCTCTGTGCCACGATGCCCAGGCAGGTGTCCCATAGCAGCCCCAACATGGGCTGCACACCTTGGGGCAGGGGCCTGACCGCAGGGGGTTTGCCCTGTGCAGGGTGTGCTGGGCTGCAGGGTGGCTTTTCACCATTGCCAGACCCCACACAACCCTCTGGAGACCAAACAGCATGAACAGAGTGGGGCATTTCCACTGCTGGACACCCCTGTGAGAGCAGCTGCCTGCTCCTCTTCTTTGGTCCTGTGGGTGGAGCATCCACTCATTGAGTATTGCTCACTTTGTTTGGAAATATTCTTATTTGTGTGCCCTAAACATGGTAAATGAGGATGATGCGATTACTTAGAGAAAGGCACTCCTGACCTGAACAAAATGCCAGTGCAGGCACACTGGCACTGTATTAACGAATCAACTTAATAACCATCTCTGCACCTGGTCTTTCTTGAATAGGGACAAGAACTACATACATAATTTCACTTGATGCTTTACACAATCAGGGGTTTATTACTTTTCCCCAAGACAGAATATATATCCCATGGAACCACTCTAGTGATTGAAAAACGTAGTGTTCCCAGGGCTGGTTGGATTGGCCAGACCTTCTCAACTTCAGAAATGGACCTAATTATACAGAACTCAGTACCCACAGAAGGGGTCAGGTTAAAGGTGGAGAGGGGCGGGGGTTCAGATGTTTGTGTTGATCTACAAAAGGAAGCTGTGCTAATAGTGATAAAATTAGCATACCTGAGCAAGTGCCAAGAGGAACTAGGAGCAACATTACCAATGATTCAACTGGGGTGCTTAGGCTGGAGTTAATCAAAATTATGTGTGTAGCAATCAGAACAGATACATGTCAGAAACCCTGGGAGGTGGCAAGGGCATGGCAGAGCTCAACAAGGTACTGTTGTGTAACACTGTGCCATATCAGGTCTCTTGCATTCAGGAGGAGCCTGTACCCCATTAGTGACTGGCTGCCAGCTAGATGTAACTCCATTCCCCACCACCCTCTGGACATGTCCATCTAGCCAATTTTTCACCCAGTAAAGTGTACATCCATCCAAGCCATGACCAGCCAGTTTCTCCAGGAGAATGCTGTGGGAATTGGTGTCAAAGATGATGTGCTCCGTGCCCTTCCCTGGCACTGAGGTCAGGATGGCAGGTCTATGGCTCTCTGTAGGCTCCTTCTGGCTGCTCTTGTAGATGATGATATGTTTGCTAATTTCCACTCACCTGGGACTCCTCTGGTTAACCAGGATTGCTGGTAAACGATTAAAAATGGCTTGGTGGGCTCTTTCATCAGCTCCCTTGTTACTCTCAGGTGTATCTCATCTGGGCCCATAGACTTGTGGATGCCTAATTAACATAGCATGTCACTATTTCCTCTGGATTGTGCAGGCTTTACTCAGCTCCCCATCACTAACTTCCAGCTCTGGTAGCTGGTTATCCTGAGGAAGAGGGTGGTGTGGAAAACCAGTTTTTGTCACCTACAAGTCTGGTGCTCTTTGTCCCATTCTTTACTATTTTACATCGCAAAATTATCTTTAGTGTTCCTAAGTATGTTGTTCTCCACATTGTATTTCATCCTTTTTCTACTGTGCACAAACCATGGCTGTCTTGCTCTTTCCTGGTGCTATCCCTGTCCTTCTATGTGCTGATTGTGCCCTATTTAGCAGCATACCACTACCCTTAGTGCTTAGGCTGTCAAAAACATTTTAAAAGATCAATGGTAGAGAATGGTAAACTCTATCCAGATTGGTATTTTCCCCTCCAGCATAGCCAGGTGTCATTTTCCATAAATCATTTCCTTTTCTCATCAGAATTCACTTACTAATTCCCACGCAGTTAGGCTTTACCAACTGTTTTCCATAAAGTACCATATTTGAAAACCAGATAGAAAATACCTACTATATTTAAATTTTCCTCTAAAAATAATATCTTACTGAGAAATCAGGCAAGCCTTTGGCAATCTGTTGTTTGAATAGTGGAGATCATCCCATTTCTGATTTTTCTGTGTGTTTTCAATATTGTTTTTTATTCCAAAAATTTGTTCTCCATTCTTGTATAATTTTAAGGTTTGACAAAACTGGTTTTGTAGCTATTGATGTCTCTTTTTCCATATTTTTTTATTTTTGATATTTTTAAAGAAGTATTTTTAATATTTATATTTTCTCAAAAATATTTTATACTTTATCATGGATGTTGCCCTGATTTTTATTTATTTATTTATTGTGGAGTAGAAATTGCTCTGTCCTCCTAAAACTCTAAATAAACTATATTGCTTTCACCTCAGATGATAAATTCACCATCCTGTACTTACTTGGATTTTCAATTACTTTTTTCAGCATTTATTTGACACATCTGTTCTAGTTCGATATTATTTTTAAAAACTCTTTCTTTTTCTTATATTGCACCCTATTTCTCTTTTCTTCTGTGTCTTTATATGGATAAAAAACCATTCAGTTTTTTGTTGTNTTTTTTTTTTTCTTATTTCCCATAATCCTTTCAAGATTTCTCTCAGCATTTCCTTTGAGCAGTCTCAGTTTATTGCAGTGTCACTTTATTTCTAGAACCTTAAATACAAATTCAGAAGGCTTAAAGAGCCTTGAGAGATCATGTAGGTCTTTTTCCTGTCCCAAACCAGGACCACTGCAACATGCTTGTCTAACCTGCTCTCAGACATGTCCAGGTACACAGGTTATCCCACCTACTAAAGTTCAGCGTTTCACTATCATTTCTATCAAAATAATTTCTGCTGTTTAATTTTAATGCTTCTTACTTGAATTTAACCTGATTGCTGCTTGTCTTTTTAACCAATAACATGAATAACAGATTGTTTCCTTTCTCCCAGCAGCAACCCTCTGCAATTTTGGGTAATTATGGAGCTGCCACTCAGCTGCCCCTTCCTCTGGCCAGCCAGTCCCACTTTTTCCCTCACTGTGAACTTGTGTGCATGACTAAGAGTTGTCTCATTACTCTTCTCCAAACTCTGTCCAACTGATTCTTACCATAGTTGAGCCCAAAAATGACCATCAGCTGACTCTTCCAGGATGCTGATTCAAGTACTTTGGAAAATGTGTTCCTGCATGTATTTCTTGGATGGTATTTGTCTTTCTTTTTTTCTTTTTTTCCCCATCAGGAAAGTTTGATTGCTTCAGGTTCAGTTTGTAAACCTCTCTAAGGGATATACCACTGCAGAACTACTCCCTAATCCGTTGTCCCCTTCCTGTGTTTTGTAGCTGATTTCTCCTGCCCTGTAATCAGTCTCCTGCTCTGGTTCCTGTTTCACAGACAGCCTTATGCTTCTTCAGGTGCTCCCATGAATTATCAAGATTGTTTAAATTCCAGGTGAATGTGCCTGCAGTTTCATCCAGGATGATGTCACTAGCAAATGTGAGAAACATGCTTAATTCCATCATTCAAGTCATTCTTGAAAATATCAATTAGTTTCCATCCACGGCAGACTTCTTCAGAACCCTATGCAATAAATCCTTTCATTTTCACAATGAACCTTTGATAACTACTCTGTCAATCTTTGTTTCAATAAAACATTTTTCTATTTTTGTAGGTTCTATTACAGGTGGAATTCTTTCCTACAGAATTCACTTAGGTAGTCTCTGCACTAGCATTGACTTCAGGTATTCCAGGTTGAATGATTAGAACACCTTGTCTCTAACTTGTTGGGTATTTATTCATCTATCTATTAATTTTTTTATTTGAATTTGACATCAAACCCCTTTTTAAAAATGGAACTAGAAAAGCTTGTGTTTCTTCTCTGTGTTCCACTGCAGAATTAGCCAAGAGTTATTTTTTGCACACCATCACAGAATCCATTAATTCAAATAGAGAGAAGAATCACACCTGGGTAACCACAGAGGAAGAGTAAACATCAATTTAAAGACAAGAGCACACAGCAATAGATGCAAAGCATGTATACCATTCCTTGCCTTACACACTTGTTGATGTAAATTGATTATTCTTATGTGTGCAAACCTACATTTGCAAAAAATATTTACTGTTGTGTGTATCTTGAAAAATTTATTTCTTGCATTTTTAATGGTATCTAACATGATTTCTAGAAAATGTGATGATGAATGCAAAATATAATTTCTTTTACCATCAATTTTTTTCAAGGCCATGGTCAACTATTTCTAGACTCCTTTTTGCCTTGCCTGATGTATTTTAAGTGTGTGCCTTTCAGCTATAGACTCATTTGTGCAGCAGTTTTCTTAGAGGGAAATTTAGTGTGACATTAAAGCACACCATGCTAGCAGAACTATCAGTGTCTCAAGTGACCTCAAGCCAAGCTAAGCCAAGTTGCATTGCACTAATGCCCCTGGCTGGACTTTTGCACTCCTTTTGTGGATCTGAACTCTGGGTTTCACCCAGTCTTTTAAGAAGAATCAAGTCCCTTCATATATTACTGGGCATTTCTATTTTCAGCCATTCTACCAGATGCAGTAACTTTTATAGCTATGCTTCAGTAAACAACTGCACTCCACAGAAGGTTGTTTTGATTATTAAGGCCAATGCACTTTTTTCTTTTAACTTTTTTTTCCATTTCTTTTTTATAGTGAAGCCCATTTTCAGTGAATCCAGATGATGTAAGAATTTAGTATCAATTAACTATTCTCCCGTTTCACTACAGCAGGATTTGTACAGTTATTCAAGGTTGGCCATATGATTAGTTCTGAATTAGTTTGCAGTAGCACTGTATTATAATTTTACATGATACCTAATAAGAAATATTTTTGCATGCATATTTGGAATGGATTCTACTGCATTTCTCTTATGACACAAAAATTAATGATTTTAAGATTTATTGATTCCTTTCTCTTCTGTCATTAAGTCTGTCTTTTCCAACTCAGATGTATTCATGGGCTAATAGTTAAACACTTCATGGTTTCAAATTTAACAGATCTGTTTACTGAATTCTGCCATTAATACATTTCCAGAATATTATATTCAAGTTTTTCTCAGTTTTTTAATAACTTTGTTGGTATTTTTCAAACTGAAGTGAAAATGTACATCAGTGCTTCTTGGATCATTTATCTTTTATTATACTGTCATTTTATAATAATTATTTTTGTCAGTAATCACACTGCCATTTCATTCCAAGGGTCCTTTAGACTCTTCATCTTATATTTTCAATTTTTTCATTTTTGTTTCAGCAAATGCTGAAAATCCTGGTGTTTAACCAAGGTGTAGAGGGTTATTTATTTTAAACCAACCACGAATAATTGTTTGTGGAAAAAGAAGGAAGTAATGTTTTCCAGAAAAAAAAACTCCAAATCTAAAAGATAGTCACTTTATGGATTTTTGCTTTTCATCAGTCCACATGTTTATTTTAATTTCTCTTAGCATGTTTTCGGGCTACACTCACAGACAAGTAAATTTTATGTACAGATTACACTATAATGACCATGTAGCCTGATTTCTTCTGTAACACATGAGGCATGAAATTCCTTGTAAGAATTCTTACTGGAGGCCCAGCAGCTTGTGCTTGAAAGGCACTATTCATCCATCTGTCAAACAATTGGTTTGATCAGTACAATAGATTTTCTTTGGGGGACAAAGTGTTTAAAGGCAATTTGACCCCAATACACATCTCAGCCTTTGAAAAGATCATCCTCCTACCCTCCCAGCATATGAGATGACAGGTAACATTTCTTCAGGCTCAGTCATAGTGAAGATGCTGGCACATAAAAGCATATATTAAAGGCATACAGAGTTTTCCCTGGAGGCTGGTATGTTGTTTTGCCCTTAAAGTTTGTTGGGATTTTGAATGCCATTGTATAGAATGAACACAGTGAATTACATTGCCTGATTAAAGTGATAGATGGTGCTAGCTCAGAATAGTCAATATACAGCAAATGGTGGTATAAACCCTGAAGGAAAAGTCTTTCTTTCTTTAAAATCTAATGAATTTCACTTCTATGCTATCATATTAAGTACAAAAATCCAGCAGATATCCACAAATCTAATTTTAAAAAAATTATATAATTTACTTTTTTCCCCTCCCATTTTAGATTTAGAATTCTGTAAAAAACCCACCTAAAATTTTAAAATAGAATAATGTGCTATGTTGGTGGGATTAACTGACTTCTCTCTGGACAACAGAACTGGCTTTCTTTGTCTGGGTGAATGGTAGGTTTCTCCACTTGCTTACTTGAACACAAGTCCAAGGCCCAACAGTGATTAATATACTTCCTGCAGCATCTTTTTTCTTCCCCGAACTCTGGCTGCCTTGTAAATGTTGCTTTTGTGGAAGAAAAGGTCTCTGACCTGAGACTGCTTTGAATTCAGTTTATGTCCACCTCAGAAGCTCTTTAATGCTGAATTGACTATTATATTTTTATGCACTGGTGACAGAACAGTGTTTTTGCTCTACTCTTAATTTGAATCTCTCATATTTTTTAAACAAACCTGGGGATCATGTGCGTAGTAACAGTAAAACATTATACATGATCTCTCCATTGGCCTCTCTGTTGGAAAGTGAAGGAAAGTCTCCCTTTGACACAGAGAAGCTCAGAGGAGCTTATTCTGAACAGAACTAATTCAGTCTAATAATGCAAATACTCCCATCCTCTTACTCTTAATTTCATTATTAATAAATCATATTATTTTTAGGATCCAACTCTGTAAATTCAAAGAGCCTCTCTCTTCAGAATGATTTAGAAGTTTCCATTCACAGTGAAAAATTCCAAAGGAACAGTCATCTACAAATCATCTGTTTGCCAACACCTTCAGCTCACGAGTGACATTATCCACAGCAACTCTGTGAATTGATCTCCGTTGCCTTGAATTTTCTGTCTTCGTGCTGCAAATTCTCACGCAGCTTCATCTAAACAATGTGCATTTTTAGAATGTTTACATACTTCTCCTCTGAGAGAAGGAATGATTGATGGTGATGTCCACCATCCAGGTTAGAGAGGTGGTGACGTGTGTAGCCAATCTCTTGACCTTTGTACAAATGTATATAAATGGAGTCAGATTTTTGAATTAAAAAGTTTTGTTCCCTTGAACTGCTGATGGTGGCCTCATCTTTCTGTCCCTGAAGTTGGGACACTCCCAGCTTCGACAATCCACAGATTTCCTTCTTTCCTCCATCAAATCTCTGTCTTTATTTTGAAAGCTCAGCAGACATGAGCAATGTTACTGGTCACCCACAGGCTGATTTTTCTAACTGACACTGAATTTAAATCCCTCCTATTTCTTTTAAGACATTAATGAGATTAGGAGCAATAGACAATTGTGCACAAAGACAAGTTCATGCTGGCAGGTAGGTACCATTTTTGTAAGAAATGGTTAAGGCTGGGCCCCGCTGAAGAGGGTAGGGTGACATGATTGTTAAGGCAATGTAAACAGTTACAGACAAAGCTTTTCATTTGGTTTGGGTCCTTTAGTTTGTTTTTCGTAGAGCCTTGCAGGATGTAGTGTGCAAGAGGCTTTTGCAGGTTTTATTTGAGTGATGCCATGTGTTAGAAAAGGATGAGATAGTTCAAATTGTGTGTGTGTCCTGGAAGGGCTTGACCTTGGCACTGAAATAAACAATGCCTTGATGTCAGAGATGTCCACTTCTAAAGACCTTTAATAAATATTACACAAGTTGCAATTATTACAATATTATATGACACAACACTACAAAGAGTTGCAAATTTATGAGAAATCTGCATTATTGATGAGGAGGATACTGATAGACAGATCCTTTATCTTCCATGCCAGAAGAGAAACAAAATCTTTTCTAAGCATGGCACTGTAATATGGCACCTGTTTTGCAGGTCACCTGTATACCAAAACGTTTTCAGATGATAAGGCCAGCAATGGACATGTCAAGAGAAATCTTGCAAACATATGACAATAAGCAGCAATCCTACTGAAATTGTATTAGTAAGTTTTTTTGGGCAATTGAACAGTTTTATTCTGACCATCTGGAAACACTTCACTTCTTTCCATATTTAGACATCAGATAAACTTTAATTTTCCAAACATTATTAAAGGGAATGTGAGACTAAAATTAGTCTTACCATTACTAATGAAGGCATTTGCTAAGGATAGTCATTATTAACCAGAGCAGTAATTAAACTATCAAAACCAAACTCATAAAATAATTAGTTCTGTTTGGTCTAAGAAGGATACAAAGGGAAAATCATACTAATGGTCCTGTGACTTGTCAAAGGTTAAACTAGAAGAGAATAAGCTATTTTTTACATGGCTAAAGTAAATAGGAAAGTGAATTAACTTTTGGCATTGAAGAGTTTAAATGGAATACTAGGAAACACTTTCTAATCACTGTGAAAGTTATCTATTTAATGCAGATGAGATCTATTTAAGAGAAGAAAGCTCAAAATCTCTTTACAGGCTCTTATAAACATGTTAAACAAGGACTCATTCATGAGCACCATAAGGTACTGGATGAGATCATCTCTAGTGGCTCCTTTTATATTTTTGGTCTAAACCTTCAGTTCAAGATTATTCCTTAGAAGATTATTTTCTTCATCTTGAGTGTAACAGTTGTGATTGGTGGGCACACTGTACACAAGTCAATTGTTCAAGAAATTTCCTTTTTTCTGTGTTGGCTATTAAAATCTGCATGCACCTAGTATGCTGCCAGCTGTCAAACACAAGGGGACTGGTTGTATTATTTCTGTTTTACTTTCTATTTCAACAACTTGAAGGCCAAAAGCCTTCAGGCTGTTGCTGACAGCAGATTTTTAATGAGAAGTGAGTACTACACTGTATTGTGGAGAACACTATTTAAGAGCACAGATCTCCCTGTTCACAAGCCATCAGTAAAATCTGCTATTTCACAATCTTCCTTTCACCTTGCTTATTTGCATTCCTCTTTTTAATCCACATAAGAATGACAGTATCTACATACAGAAATTATTTTTCTACCATCCTTTCTCTCCCACCTTGGCTTTTAAATATGTGAGTTCCACAACTTCATTTTTCTTCTGATGTTTTGAGAGTAAAAAACTCAGGAGAGTTTTTAGATTAGATATTTTTTCTCTTCATGAAAATATGCATGTATAGTTTAAAATTTGTGAGCAAGATATCCAGCAAAAGGCTAAATAAAGCTGTCATCTGTCTCAATCATTCTAGTGTAGTCAAGAGTTAATATTGATAGAAAAATGTTCAAAAATAGATGTATTTTTTAAATTACTGTATGCTAATTAGCCATCATGAAAGCATGAGAATCTGAAGTATTCTTCAAAAATCATTATGATAAGGAAGCATTTGCCAGGAGAGGTTTTACAAAAAAGATCCAAATGATATGTAGTGTTGCCTCATAAATGTGGTTTATATTTTAGTGTAGCAATGTACTGCAACATCACTGACAGAAAAGCTCCCTTTCTAAATTCCAAAACATTAGACCATTGAATCAAGAACTATTTTATGATTTGTATACAGTTTACTGCATATGCAAGCTGCAAAGAAGATAGCAGGAGGTGTTGTTGCAAATTATTTTTCTATCAATTATTTTATGTGATATTTATATATTATATTATATTATATTATATTATATTATATNATTACATTATATTATATTATATTATATAGAGCAGAAAGGTTTTCTGGGATTTGTTTGTTTGTTTTTTCTTCTGTCTGTAGTCTACATTGGTTTTTTTTAAAGATCTTAGGTTCAATTCTGGAAATTCCTGTAATACAGATAAAAGTAATTCCAATCTGTAAGACCACAGTATGCCTGCATATCACTCGCATTGATACTTAGGGTATAATAGCTTATTATTATTTTGTGATTATAGCAACTAACATCTCAATCTTCCATATTATTTTACCCAAAACCTCAAAAATAGCAGTAGCTTTATGAAGGTTTTCTGTGTGCAAAGCCGGAGGCACAGAGGAGTATTCACACTGTTGAATGAAACACCCATCTAAACACATACACAAACCTTTTAATAATAAGCCTTTGAGGCGGCCGTGCAGTGGCTGCAGAGTCACGGCACAGTAGGTCAGGCCCCTTGTACATTGTGGCTTGTAGCAGAGGATTAGCGAGCTAGATGTTTTCCAAAAATCAGCTTTTCTTACTAACGCTACACATGAGCCCTGGAATTGTGTGGATTTCCAGATACATGGTCATCCTTGATGAAATATCTGATCCCTGAGCACCTCAGCCCCTGGTGATATTTATTCAGAAATGTCCTAACATTTACCAAGAATAAGGGAGGCCTGTGGCTGGAAACACGAGCCTCTAAATCCACTCGGAACTAGAAAAATCCTGCTTAGTAACTGGGTGACTCTATTAGTTCTGTAATCTCTGTTATCCCATGGGATCATGGTAACTGTTGTGGTACTGAGTTATGTTCCCATGCCCACACTAGACCAAATTATCCATTGAACATCATCATCAGAAGGAGTGGGGAATACTCCCACCCCCTAACTGCAGACCCTGGTACCTCACTTTCAAAACAGCAATCTAGAGGCAATTTCTCCTGCAGGTCTGTTTTGAAGGGATGCTGCTGGAGTTACACTTTTAGAGAAATAAAATCTTTGTGGAGTCCCTTGGGCTTCCAGCCCTGCTCCCACCTGAGTGGAAGGTTGGTGTACAGGTTTTGGCACTGATGTGACCCTGCATAAGCATAAAAGCAGAAATTCGGGTGTCTGGGAATCTTCAGAGTGAGATGTCCATGTACACGTTGGCTTTAATGCTCCTATAATGGGTGGTTGATACCAATGATTTCCTTCAATCAGAATGTTTGATTTATTCATTTGCACCTTGCCCAGCTTTGAGTAATTTGTCTCATCAAGGAACTCATAGTTCTTATGTACACAGGGTGAAAATGCATACAGGTTTTCAGACTGGCCTGCATAAGCAAATGGTACAATCATCTTTGCTGGTTCTGTGATAGGAATGTCCCTCACTGAGGGAGTAATTTTTAAAGAAATAATTTTCTGCTCATATTATCAATTTAGAAACTGAATCCTAGGGCAGCCTAATGTCACTTGATAAGTAGAGGATTATCTCCAAAAATACTGTACTGAAAAAAATCTTACATTCACCTCAAATCTTCTTGTCAACTCTCTCATTTAGCTTTATGTGCACTCTTAACTTTTAATTTATTTCACTCTTAACTTTTCATTTATTTCATGTTCTGAATGACACAGTGAATACTGTCGTTGTCTTCTCTTCCTCCATTTTCCTTTCTCTTAGAGGTATTTTCAGCCATTGTTTATTTAGGCTATTAGAAATGTCCTGTTAGAGATTTAAAACTACCAGCTGCCAGATCAATAGCTGAGCTGTGTGCTGTGAGACCAGTTATTTTCCCCTCTTCAGGTAACTTGCCTTCTCACAAGATAGGCATCTTATGGTTAATTCAATGGGAAAAGGGTTTCGAAGCCTCAGTTGCTGAATAGTGAACTAATTAGCAGAACTTCTGCTGTTATAATTAGATTTTAGCCAAGCTGGTGTGCAAATATGCTCAACAAATTTCAGCTGAACATAGAGCTCTAGCATTTAGCTGAGATAGTTTAGATTCAGACATATATTCTCAGATGATTAGCTCTGTGCCTGGTGTTAAACACACCAAGGTCATCTAAACCCACTTTCCCAGTTGCTCCAGACAGAGGTCTGCCTGGAGCTAGCGAATTTTTAGAGCAAAAGATTAACCTATGCTGTTTGTACATGGCCAGTCACTTGTTATGGAATGCACTGCTGTAACCTCTTTGGGAGCACGGGGATATAGCATTCAGGAGATGATATCTAAATGGCTGGAGTTCTCTCTCCCATTTGGAAAGTAACTGTCTTGAACAGTATTCACTAGTGGGCACTTTCTGAAACTCTACTTATATTAACTCTACTGACCTGTCAAATTTGGAGTTTGATTAATTTTGCCAATTTAAACGGCATGTCGCAGCTCCACCTGGTATGTTTCATTTCCTGTAATAAAATACTGTTTAAAATTGATTCATGCTGTGGGAAAAAAAAAAAAAAAAAGAAGAAAGGTTGTAGTTCATTCCAGAACAACGTCGTTAAAGGGAAAGTAAATCTTTTAGGTTTTTTGGCTGGTGGTACCTTGAAGTAATTTTGAAGCTTTAGCATTAGGAGCTCAGGACCAGATCCAAATCTTGAGTTATAAGAGGAGCATTTATCTAGATAGTGTTAAAGGTGTTAGGAATTTGCTGTGCCCAGGTCTGAGACACAGCTCATAGTCCAGGGGTACCAGATCCTACTGATGGCTTCCTGAACCTGAGCAACTGTTTAAATTTATTGCTTACATGGGTATATCTTCCTGTAGAAACAAACTGTTCTAGTAAAAGTGATGAAACCCAGTTTTCTATGGCTTTGTAGCCTACATTTTATATCTACTAAAGGTCAGTAGATCCTTCCTGCCTTAATTCTTCTACTTCCTCCAGGCCTCCTCAATAGGCCCAGTTTCCTCCTCAGTTCATTACCCACAGCCTTCCTGAAAAGCACTTGAGGTAAGACTATGGCATCATGATTTACATCTCCAGTGCTAGAATAGGAAAAGAGCTTTTTGTGTGTCTTAAAATTTAGGAGGTATAAGTGGCTTGCAGGCTAATAGTAAGAGTTGAAAAATGCAAACAATCAAATTTAAAATTAAAATTAGCATGACTAAAGGATTTCATTTGCAGAACAGGATTTTAGCTGTAATTTGGCATTTGACTCAGAGTGAAGATGACAGGTTACAGATTCAAGAATAATAAAAACTGCCTCTGGAATTAATTTTCTTTTACATCTTGTTGCAACACATTACACACATACATTATTTATCATCACATGGATCTCATCTTAAAAAACTCCAGAGCCTTGACCCAGTCACATTCTCTACTCTGATTAGACTGCAGCAGGAGATAATTATTCCAGGAATATCTGTGTTTGGGTTTCACAGCTGTTGCAAACTTACAACAGAGATAGCATAAACATTGACAATAAATAAAACCAAGGGATCTTCATGTTTTACAACTTGTGGGAGATGTTCCACATAGCAAAGAAAAGGCATAGCCTTCCTTTTTTCTGAGATTTCTTTGGTATCTTCACACAAATACAATCAAGCTGACTGTAGAGGGGAATGAGAGGAAGACTTCTCAGATCCCCTTGAGAAGAAATGCATCTTGCTTCCAGAATCTGTCTGTGCCAGGAGCAAAACTGGATTCTGCTTGAACTCATTTTACATGATTTGACCACAGCCTAGTGGGAGCAGAACTATTACAGGTGCTGACATTAAGTGGGCTGAATGGCCAAAAAAGGACAACACAACCACAGTTTGCAAAAATAGCTCTGGATCGTCTCCTCTAATGTTGGGAGATAGTTGTGATTCTGGCACCCCTTCCCAGCTAAGCATAAAAGACAAAAAGTAAAGGTGACTTCTACAGTTGAAATGTAAAAGTTCAATATTCGATTTCAGCTTCACTTTGGTTAGGGGAAAAAAAACAAAAAGAGGAAAGAATAATATCGCAGTCATTTTATAAACCCCAATTCTCTTTCCCAGCAAATACAAGTTTCTCACAGGAAGGGAGAAGAAATGTGTGCCTGCTAGAGAAAGTGTCAAGATGTGGATGATGAGAGGAAGTTTTCTTTTCACTTTGTTACATCAGTCTTGCTCTGGAGAAACTCCATGGGTTCAGTGGCATCAAGCTGACAGACTGAGAACCAGGCTTTATGTTAATGGGCTCTCATGGGCTTGCCTGATGAGTGAAATTTTTGGGACAAGAACATGAGGAATTTGAATGCATGCAATATTCTCTCTATTGTGCTGTTCCCCTTGGAGCTGGTTCTAATGTACACAAGATGAGAGCTAGAAAAGCTTTGTAAAGAGGCTTCAGGTCCTATCTGCCAGGAAGGTCAAAGAACTTATCTGGCTAAGGATCGATGATAGAATCAGAGAATAAATTATTTTCGTCTACTGAACTACTGTTACCCTTATTCCTGACAGAGCTCAAAGAATAAGCTATATTCAAAAAAAAAAAAAAAAAAAAGTATGAGAATTACGTTTTTATTTTATTTTAAGTAAATTTGCTGAATTCCTGACAGAAACCAAGATACTAGTTCTACCAACTTTCCAGGATCTTGAAGATGGAGATTTAGCTTGTTTTTAACAGCTTCATCTCTTTCACAAAATCTAGGGAATCACAGTATAAACAGGAATACATTAAACACTGAGAAATAGATGGAACTTGATATTTTGGGGAGAGGCAAACAGCTTGGTAAAGAAGAATGTCCTCCCTTTCTTTCTCCCTGGTATCTTCTGGATCATTCAGCATGCTGTGATTGTAAGGAAGGAAAAAGATGTTTAAAACAGAAGTCTGTGAGAATAGACTAGACTAGACTAGACTATTTAAGATGGAAAGTACCTACAATGACCATCTAATTCAACTGCCAGCCACTTCAGGGACGACCAAAAGTTAAATCATAGTATTAAGGGCATTGTCCAAATGCTTCTTAAACACTGACAGGCTTGGGACATTCACCACCTCTCTGGGAAGCCTGATCCACTTTTTGACCACCCTCTCTGTAAAGAAATGCTTCCTAATGTCCAGTCTGAACCTTCCCTGGGGCAGCCTGGAACCACTCCCACAAGTCCTTTCACTGAATATCAGAAAGAAGAGCTCAGCACCTCCCTCTCCACCTCTCAGGAAGCTGTAGAGAGCCACAATGTGCCCTTTTCCCTGGCAATGGCCCCCCTGGTGTTCATGCAGTTATTTGTTCTGTTTCCATCACTGTGAGTGGATTAGGAAAAGAAGTCTGCTGCCATCCTTCTCTTGCTTCATCAGGACTCAGCCCTGCTCCTTTTAAACCAAAAGTGCACATCTCATTTCCCCTCAAAGGCTTCAGGCATGTCTTTCACATTCGCAGGACCTGGATGCCACTGACACTTGTGTACAAACATCCTCTGCAGTCACCAGCTCTGTGTTTGTACCTCAATAACATTTTCAAGACTCCCTTATAAAGCAGTGTATGGGGGGACAATATTTTGACATGTATCTTAATTGAAGATAAGTAAATTCCCAGTGAATGAAAAAAAAAAAAACCAAACAGTGCCAATAATTTCATCTAACAAGAATTTCACTGAGCTTAAACACACAATGTTTGTGAAGAAAAAAAGTTTCCTTTGGCAGTCTGAGTGCAAAAAAGCTTCTTTACTGTCCTAAATAGATTACAAGACAGTGGCTTGCAAAAACTCCTATTAATTGCTTTTAAAATTTTCCCTTTTAACAGCTTTAACCTGGCTCTAACAGACCGTTTTAACGCTTAGCTTTGTAAAATAGCCTAACAAAACTCCTATTTTTGCTATTTTAAATTAAAGAAAAAATTTGGTTGGAAATCATTAGCTACCACAAAAATTGCTATTGGTTGTAAATATTTGGTCTGCTGGACAGGATACAAAATTGAAATGTTGATAAGCATTTGCCAACTGATTTCAACAGCTTCTGCATCTTGACATTTGTACACTACAAGTGTCTATCTGCTGTTGATAGTTGTGAAAATTGTTTTCTGGCTCTTTTATTGTAGCAAATGCTTCTGCTCAGTGCTGAATATTTTAAGGAGAAATAGATGGGGAACTAAATGCAACCCCGGAAAACCTTGTCTCAAATATCTGATGTACTGTGGAATGGCATCATACACAGAGTCTAAAATTACACTATCTTAACTTAAGCAGTGGAGTTAAATGTGGAACACTGAAAACTGTATGTGGGCAACTATTTCAGTCCAATAATGGACTGAAAATTCGTTTTTGTTTAGCATCTATTGATTCAGAATATTTAAACTAAATTCATTTAGTCCAAAACAATAATGTTCACAGAAAGAGCTCACACTTATTTAATTAAACTAATTGAACAGATCAGATTTTCTTAACTATATTAGTTAGTCTAAAATAGTAGTAGGGAGGATGAAAATTTCCTTAAGACCCATGGGTGATAGAAATAGTTATGGATGCAAGGCAATTTGAGAACAGACCCCAAGGGGTATCAGCACTGTCTTTACCTCAGGAAATCCTGAAATGATTGATGACATTTTTTGCATTCCAGAAGATTTAAAGATATTTTGAAAGTAATACGCATGCCCCTCCCAGTCCAAGTCAGGTTTTTAAACTGGAGTAACTTTGTCCCTGGCAGGCTGTGTTCTGTTGGGAGAGGGCTTTGGTGCCCTGAACATCTTCACACATCCCCTGCCATACCCCATGTGAATTTTGACACAGAAGCAGGAAACACTTCCAAATGTTGTACTGCCAAGCACAAAGAAGTAATTTCCAAAATCTCCAAACTCCAGATTTGTTCTTTTCCCTATCTTTTACTAGAATCAACTAGGCCACAGAAGGTGAGATTTGTGCTTGCAATATCACATGAATTACCAGGAGGAAAAAATATNCCTCTCTCCTCTCTCCTTTTCTTAAGCAGGACATGGAGATGGTGGAGGGCTGGCACAGGTCCTGATTTGTCTCCTTCATTCTTTTAAATATCCAAGTATCACATTTCTTCAGAGGATACCTCTGAAGTTCAAATAGCAGGAAGGTGGGAAAATATTCTTGAAAAATCACTATGTTCTTACCCCTCTCCCATATGCCCAGGATATTTGTTTTGGCTGTTGTCAGTCACAAAATGCCAGGCTGGGTGGATTTCTGTTCTTATCTCAAACCACATATGTCCTTGTGTAGGACATATCCACTTGTGTACATCTGTAATTCATTCTCAGACTTCACTGTGTTCTTCAGAGTGAAGAAAAAGTAAAGCTTCCAGTCAGGTCAAATGTATTTAAGAATATTTCAGTTTTCCACTGTTTAAGGGTGGTCTTTATTGAAAATCGTGCACACGTACACAATAGAAAAAGCATGATTTATTGAATTCTGAGAAGTTTTTCTGAACAGTTTGACTAAATAGCAATTGAATGACTTGGAAACTTAATTTTATGAAATTCTTCCTCTGCAGCTTTCAAGCAAGTACCATGATCAAGACTTTTAAGTGGTTTTCACAGAAAATGTTAGAGTTATACAAAAGAAAAATTATGTTCATTGTCATTTCTTTTACTCCTTGTCATTTCATCTCAGATATCCAGGTTCAAAAGGATTTAAAGTTTTATTTTGTGCAAAGCTTTCTAATGAATTCTTTGGGCCCCCTCTCTTCGCATCATAAATTAATAAATTCTGGGGTTTAAGCATATTCTGAGCTTTATCAAATGAATAGTTTTGCTGTGTCATACAGGTAACTGAAATAAACAAGATGTGTCAGTGCTGAGTTCTCATTTATGAGGTGACATCAGAATGTTTTAATTCAGTCTTTCATTCCAAGAATAAGGTACTAATATAAAGTAAGAAAAAAGAAGTTTTTGTGTTTTGTATGGTTTTGTTTGGTTTTGGATTTATTTTTTAAATTACAACAAGAATACTATTCACCAACCCTTAGCAGAGTTGAATAAAATAGAACAAATAGATCAGGAACTGTCATGGTGGTCAGGCATCTGCTTCACCCCGGCCAGCCCTGGCACCACGGCAAGCTTGGTATGATTCAGTGTCCGGAGACACCTGCACAATCCTGGGAGTCTTGGTTAGCGAGGAAGTGGAGCGAGACAATAACAGGAAATAAAGAGGGGACTCTGGAGAGGGTGCAACTGAGTTTATTGGAACCCTGGGCTGAGGACACCTCACCTCAGGGTGCCTGCCCCTAAAGAGACCAAGAGCACCCACCTGCAACACCTTTTATGTGAGGGTGGAACAGGGGGATGGGTTCTGCCATTGACCAATGGGAAACAACAGGGGAGTGGCTCAGAACATAAAGGACATGTACAGTAACAAATCACAGGGGAGTAGGAGGGGGGGACTGGGATCCTGTCCAATCACTCGAGGTTCTCCCTGGAACTTTCCAGACTCAGGGAGAGGCCCCTGAGTGACAGACAGGGCCCGGGGGTTACATAACGATGATTGACGTATAACTGTAACAGGGGCAAACCAAAGGAAAACAAACCGGAGGGGTACATGGACCAAACCATTACATAAACAGCATAAGAACAATCTAGAAGGTGCACAAAAACACAGACAACCAAATGCACACTGTCACAAGGAACCAGAAACATAAATACATTCATAACAAATGTATACAAGCTGAGAAAAAACCAGACCTGTCCATACTATATGAATGAATAAATACAAATGTTCTTCTTTATACGTAGTTTAAAGCAGAAACCAAAAAACATCAAACAAAAATGCATTTACATGCTTGTGTCAATTTGCTGTTGCTGCAGTAAACTAATTCACTAATTTCAATCCCAGCTGGAAACTACCACTTAGTGCCTGGAGGAGTACATGGATTTTTGAAATGACTGAGAAACATACCAGTGACAGCAAAAGACTCCCAGGACTTTATTACTCCCCCATCTCATGAAAGATAGGAGTTGAGCTTGCTGTCATTATCACTTTCCAACAGAGAATTAAAAAACTAGGTGATTGCCTGAAACACCAGCCGCACTGAAAATTAAGTATTTTATTGATTGTTGCAAGAGCTCTCCAGGTGGGAATTTTAGACAGCCCTAGAGATTCCAATGGGCTGCTCCTACTGTGTCAAGTCCAATTTATTTGCTTACACCTATTGATTGATGTTGTGGGTGGAGTGTCACAGAGATTCTTGCTGCAGGATCAGTCAAACTGTACGTGGGGAAAAGGTGTAAATAGCCAATAGAATATATTCCTACAGATGAGGAAATGGTCACGTAGGACAGCTCTTTGGTTAGGTGTTTCAAAGCTGTTCTGGATATAGGAGAGACAATCAATAACATTTTATTGCACATGAACTGGAGTCATCACATACACCCACAGGCAGGTAGATTGTATGAATTGAGCAGAAGAGCATCTCAGGGAGTGTCACTCAATCCAGCTGAAGGTGCTGCTGTGAGAACCCTTGGAAGTGGGATTCCTGGGTGGGTCCAATTGTGCCTTGATCTATGCCACAATCCAAATACTTAATTTCTACACAAAGACTTCTATCTCTGAGAGTCTGAGAGTCTGTGCAATACCAGCAACCAGGTGATGTAACAAGAAAGTATATGGATTTTCCACAGTAGGTGAGCATTAGAGAAAAGCTACACTCCATTAGAGCACTCTTGAGGATGTTGAGACTGAGATTCACAAGAACAGCCCAGCACAAGATGAGGCTTTCAGAGATGCTGCACATTTTCCTTCCATGAAGGTTTTTAGGATGCAGCTGCACAAAGCCCTGAGCAACCTGATCTGACTTCAGAGCTGACCCTGATTTGAGCAGCAGATTGGACTAGAGGATGCCTGTTGTCCTCCCATCCAAAATTTCGTATGATCCTTTGATAAGAATATGACAGAAACACAAGAGGAGGTTCACATCTCTATCAGAGGTGAAAGCTGCCCACATAAGTAGAATGGAGATTCCTCAGAATAAAGGTGCTCTGAATGCTGTTGCTCAGTGACAGTGTGTGGCAGGGAAAGAGCAGCAGATGACTGAACCCTCTGTGACACAGTGTGTGGCAGGAAAAGAGCAGCAGATGATGACTGAACCCTCTGGGACACATACAGACACCTGACTAACCATCTCAAGGCCATATTCTGAAAGTTGACAGCAAGAAACAGTTCAAAATAATGAGTAGATAAGGCAGTCCTCAACAAGGAGTGGCTGAGATTGAATATTTGCTTTATGGAAAGCCCCTATGAAACACTTTGACATGAGCTTTTTTGTTAGAGAGCCATGAGCCAGTGTATTTGAAGATTATTTCTTACTGCAGAATGAAACACGATAGCTGTAAACGATGTGTATGGAGTATTTGGAAATGAAAAGGAAGCAAGAGGAGTAATTTTTTAGAGAGGCAAGAATGCTTAAGAGGCTCATGTCACTTGGAAAGGAAGATTCTGTGTAGAAGGAGTAAGAGAGTGATAAAATGATGAAATGGGGGAGAAAGAATATTCTAGAATATCCCTCATGAGTTTTTAGCCATCTAGTCAAGGTTACTTCAAGGGAAGAGGGGTCTAATATCTTTGTAGAACATCATAAAAGTCCTTTGACTTCATACAGAATTTTCATTCACATTAAGAAAACTTATTATATTTAGGTATTGACTTAAAATACAAAGAGTTCCCAACAGTGTCTGGGAAAAGTTTCAGGTCTGTTTTATAGCCTTAGCTGTATTAAAGCCAAAAGAGGATATTAGAAAAGAGCTAATTATAATTATTACTCAGAGAGAAAATGATCTTATCAAAGGCATTTCAATGTTCTGCCATTTCAGAGGACCTCATAAAGTTTAGGAAAAAGTCAGATTCAGTTCATAATGGGAAACCTTTTCAAAAGTACCACAGTCTTTATGGAACCTGAGTCCCCTGTACAGCCAGGAGAACTGACTTAGAGGATGCAAAGTCATCCTTATAGAGCATGGATAAGTGCATTAGGAACTTGGGAATAAACACTAATTGCTATTTTACAGAGTATTAATATTTGTTCCACCATTCACCTGCTTCTGTGAACAATATTTTAGACAGTCTCAGAATTGATTTGTGTTTCTAATTTAATCTTGCAAGGAGTACCATGGAACCCTCAATGAAAGAGTGGCTGTGGCACAATTGGTCAGCAAGTAGGAGAAACATTGGACTTACGGTTCAGGAGGTTTGGGATGCCAGGCTAGTCCCTGAACAGCAGGACACAAGATACACTAATTTTCAAAGTCTTTTCCTGTGGTCCCTTTTCTCCTCCTATGCTTTCCCATGTAGGAGTCTGCATTCATCCAGTGAGGGAAGGAGAGATAGTGGAGACACATTACTGGGACCATGCAAAAAAAATACTTGCTCCTTCTGCCAAATCCTCTGCTTTCTTCCCAGTCAAACCTTTCCCCTGCACTTTTAAGAACTTGCTGAACTGAAGACTACCTCAGACAGCGCATCCTTGAGTCACCAAGCAATGTGCATTCCACTTTGGTATATCTCGACTGACATGGCAAAGAGAACATTTTCTGCTCAGGATCACCCGTGCAATGAATTTCTAGATAGTGTTATGTGCTCTCAACAAATGTGAAAGCTGTTTCTTGTGAAATTTTTCTTTTCTTTTTTTCTTTNTTTTTTTTTTTTTTCAGAAGAGATGCTGATAACTGTGCCTTTGCCTAGAATTGCTCTGGGCTGTCCTGGGCACATGGAGAAAGAAGCAATTGTTATCTAAATATAACCATGATGATTTGTCCTATGTCCTCTTTAATGGGATCATCACAGTCTGAAGTCAGACAAAGAGGTAACACCTAGGGAACCCTGAACTGAATCTTATTGTCTTTTTTTTTAGTAGTGAGTTATTTTCAGCTTCATTGGATTTTTGTTCTGATTTTAAAGAATGAAAATTTTAAAAAGTGGTCATTGGCCCTTTCTAATGCATTTTCATTCTGAATTGGTCTCAGAAATCCATTGAAACACATCTGTGATTTTGTGGAGCAAAAGTTGCAAATTCTCTAAGTATCTCTTTGTATAAAACAATTTAAGCTGTTCTCCCCAGTCTATTTTCCACCTTAATGCAGCACTGATCGAAGTAATGGAATTGGCACCAAACAAGCATTACTGTGACTCGTTCCATGAGCTGGTTTACACGTTACCTGTGTAGAAATTGATTGGGGTTTTTTTAAACACTGAGGAATGAAAAATATCTATCTGTAAGTAGCACTTACTATGTTGGAAAATTCTTCTCTGATGCTTCCTAATGCAAAGAAAAATTTTTTTTCTCTTAACAGCCACACAGTCACCAACAAGGCAGTATGTGGGATATAGGATATCTTCAGAACATGTTACTGCAAGGCTGACAGAAGACAGACTTAGGCTGATGTTTCTTGTCAGTCTAATTTTGGGCATCTTTTAATTAGTATGATGATTATAACTGGCTTTCCAGATGCATTACTAGCCAAGTAAACTTACTGAAATTGTATATTAAGTTCTCATGAGAGATCTTGAACAGTTTTACTGGCAGTGGGTGTTTCAGTCATCCAAGTCTGTTAGAATAGCAAGTCAAATAGTCATCTTTCTGCTTTGCATTTGAATTTTCCAAGTGGGCTACATCTCAAGTAGGATGTGGAATTTTAGAAAGTTCATATGCAATATGTTCTTGCAAAGAATTGTAATGGGTTGGTGGTATGTATAGGTGCATGTGGACACACACATGCTTGCACATGTAGCTGGGTGGCATCAAAATCTGTTTGTATCAAAGATCAAGCAAATAATCATTTTCCTCGTCATAAAAAGAAAAAGGTTGACATTCTGAATTCTCCTGTTATGAAGCATCTATCTAACATATATAAGTGGCATCTGTGTCAGCAGGTTTAAAAACTCTGGAAGATATTTGAGGCAGAAAAGTTCTACTCTGAATTGTTGAGGAAATTTGGTCACATCTGTGAAGCAATGTTTTATTTGCAAGTTTCAAGTAGGTGAACAAAATCCAGCTTCTCTGTACAAATTTTGTTGCAAACCAGACTCTGCAAGGCTAGTGCAGCCTTGCATAAAATAGTTTCCTTTTCTAGTCCTAAAATAAACTGTTCCTTTCCACACATACAACAGCATTACTTGCTTGATGGACAAGATACTCATCTCTGAATCTGCATGTCTCTGCGGAGTTTAACAAGATGCAGCCATGTATAAAAGCTGCAAATCTGTTCTGTGCACTGCAGTCTGGCAGAAATCTGTGTTTGTATCTTCATATCTCCTTAGCTCAGCCTGGATGAGGAAAATTAAAAAACTTGTGAAACGACTCTTATACTTCATGGTGACCAGATTGGTTGGAAACACTGTTGTTTTATGGGTTTTTATAGACCATTTAAGGCGTATCAATTCAGCTGGATGGAGCTGTCATTCACCCCCCAGCATACAACACAAGTCCTGAACAGCCTGCTTTCCTTCAATAAATTTTGGTTTTAAATAAATTGAAAAAACCCTAAGAAGGAACTTCAGGCCTATCTTTCACTGTCTTGAGAGGTGATGCCATTATGTCTGCAATGTAATGAGTGAATCAAAAGAGCTTCTTCCCCTCTGTTGGGCTGTTGCTGGTTAAAAGCATACTTTTGGTTTATCATTTGAGGTGAAGAACATTGTTCTTTTTATGTATATCTGTTCTGTTCTGTAATAAATGGCCCTTAAGATTTTACTGTTTCCTGGTTAGTGACCTGATATGTGTTTATTTTTGAGTCCTTTAAGCTCCATGACCATTATTTTTTATTTAGACACACTTTCTTTTGTCCCTTTGTTTCACTTGCCTTTAATAGACTGGTATCATTATCTTTAAATGGATGTCAGATGAGCTCCTCTCTACAGGAAAAGTGCTTTTAATCTTCATTACACATTGCAACCTCTAGCTCTTTCTTATCCACCCCTCAAAGACAACAATACTGGGAGACTGCTAGGCTCATGTCTCTTTTAAGGGCACTGATGGACTCTGTACTCTGTTAGGATGCTTTTTCATGCTTCTGTCATCCTTTCCAGCTGAAAAACTGGCACAATGAGAATTTATAAGGACTGTGGTGTTTTAACGGGCTCTTTATCTCTTATATTCTGTAATCCTGTGGAGTTTCAGAAATGGTTGGGCTGTGATGAAACACGCCTAGGCAGAAGCTGAATAACCAAACATTCTGAGTTACATTTTAATATCCACTAAGTAAAACTGTGCATCTTCTCATCCATATAAAATGAAAAGTAAAATTTGACTGAAATGTGATTGATATTCTCTTGATCTGGACAGCTGCACAAACACCATGAAATCGAAGGGTGGTGACCTTTGAGTCCTGCACAATGTCTTAGTAGGTGAAAATGTGTCCAGAAATCCAGTGTTAAAGGATGTGACCCACAAAACCATTGTATTCCCTTTCAGTGTGACATTACTTTATACATTCAGGCTGAGTAATGGGATTAAATACAGGATTATTACATGATTAAGCCCTTGTTGTGGTTTAAGCCCAACAGGCAGCTCTCAGTCACTTGGTCACTCCCCCCACAGTAGGATTAGGGAGAGAATCAAAGGGCAAAAATTAGAAAACTTGTGAGTCTGATAGGTAAAACAAATGCAGTGTGTGCAAGCAAGTTACAACAAGGACTTAATTCACAACTTCTCAAGGACAGGCAGGTGTTCAGCCATCTCCAGGAAAACAGGGCTCCATCTTGCTTGATGGTTAGTTTGGAACACAAACACTATAATTTTGAATGCCCCCTGCTTTGTCCTTCTTTTATTGCTGAGCACAACATTGTATGGTGTGGAATATCCCTTGGGCACTTGGGGTCATCTGTCCTGGCTTTGTCCCCTCCCAACTTCTTGTGTACTCCCAGCCTTGTCTCTGGTGAGGTGGAGTGGGCAGCTGAAAAGGCCTTGGCTCTGTATAAGATCTGCTCAGCACAAATTACTGTGTTATCCACACTGTTTTCATGGCAGCCCCATGCAGGCTACTATGAAGAAAATTAACTGTATCCCACCCCATACCAGTGCATCCATGATCATTCAGAGATCTTCTGATACTGCATGAATTGGCACCATCAAGGACTTCCAAATGCACTGGCCAGGGGTCTGCCAGAGTTGGCTGGTCAGCAGTGCCAGCAGTGCCAAACAGCTTGTACAACTCTGCTTGTGTGGGAATGGCAGGGAGTGGAAAGAGACAAGGCACACAGAGGGGCTGCCATGTGTCAGGCCACATCTCTAACTCTGCCTTCATGACTGAGATAGTGATGTGGGCCCTGTTTTTGGAATACCTGTCTGTAGTCCTTCATTAATTCCTTCTACCTGTCACTTTTATGTGAGGCTACACTGTGAGCAGACTAGTGAATGAGAAAGCTAAATTCTCTGGTTTTGTAGAGATTGTTAAGATGCACTCATACCTTCACCCTTCCTCTGTGCTTTGGTCTCAATTATTTGGTCGTGTGAAAAGTCTGGAGCAGAAAACACACACACACAGCACACTTGGTCTCTCAGGGGTCCTTGCTGGGGTGTGCAGGGCTTGGAATGGGAGCACATGGCTGTGGGATGCACAGTGGGGACCTCAGGTCTTCATGCTGGTGTAAGATCTTATGCTGTAGGACCTTATGCTACAGGACCATATTCACCCCGAATATACAACCTACAGGGAAACAGCCCTAGGATCACCACTACAGCCTGGTGCATACCAACATTTCCTCAACACCATGGCGCATTTAGATGGCCAAGGACTTTGTCCTGAAAACTGTGGTGCACGTTGTTTTCACAGTATCAAGAAGTAAGAAGGACCATAAAGTATAGGAAATATCCACTGCCGAGCAGCAAATAGACAGTGAAATGAAAGCATGATCTAACCTCTTACAGCTCAGTATCACACTTACCCTGGTGATCACCAGCAAAACTATGCTGAAGAAGTCAAATTACAGAAAGAAACAATTCTCTTGCATTCTTTACTGTGATTTCATCATGTTTCCGGACACTTTACTAATTGTCTGTGATTTCTACCTTTCCCTACTGCTTAAAAACTCTGATCTTTCCTTTGCAGAAATATTTTTTCAGAATTCAATACCTGGTCTAACAATTGTAATAAATGAACTTTTCAGCTTATTTTTACTTTAAAACTGCAGTCTGCACTGGCAAGAGATGACTTAGTAGTTTTAACCCCAGGTTCTCAAATGTATGAATTTAGGTGGAAAAATATAAATTCTTTAATTCTTTAAGTCTGGAAACCTACTCACCATGGGGTTTTCTAGCTCATTTTCCCTGGCTGTTGAGTTTCTTAGATGATTATATTGCAATTTCATTAATAATGTGATGTAATTCAGATAAAAAATCAGATGAGATCTTGGAAAACCATTGCATTGAAAGCCTGAGAGGAAAAAAAATGCCTTCTGAAAGACCTTTTTTTCTCCAAATAAATAGTAGTTTTGATCTGACATTCCTGGAGATGTAAAAGAGCACAGGACTGCTGAGATGTGCACTGCCATTTTCATCTCACTCTGTGACTTAGTCTGTAAGACTGCGTGGCACTCACAAACATAATTCCTGGTTCTGTCTCTACAAACATTTTGAGCACCTATTTGTCACATATTATTTGCTTCAGTGTCCCTAATAATAAATGTCAGGTTTCTTTTGGGCCTGGGAATGAGCTTCAATATCAGATGTTTTCTGTGCTGCTTAGTAAGCAGTGAGATAGTACTTCTCTACTGCATGTCCTCCAAAATGGTATTGTGATTACTCCTTTTTGTAAAAAAATATTATTTTGTAGGGGAGGGAAAGTGGTTAAAGGCCTTATTCTGCTTGTTTTCTCCATGACTGAGGGCAATGATACTTCCCGGTGTTTCCTGTGTAATGCCACCAGCAACGTCTGCATACAGCCCTTGAATGAAGTTCCTTAATATGAGAGTATTACATGACAGTAAGAGCTCAGGCAATGGTAATGCAAAACACTTCTGCCTTGAAATTCTAACCAGTAACAACATTGTTTCAGGCTTAATTTTATGGTATAAAAAGCCACAAGATCTTTCATTTGAGTACAGACAGATATTATACAATTGTTAATTTTATTTATATTTACTTAACCAAAAAAAGGATTACCTTGTTCGTTTACATGAAAAACAGATTTGAGCATATGAAAACACTGGGGATACATGGCTGCAAGACTTAAAATACATAATTTGAATTTTTTCTTCCTTGAAAGGTCTGGCGTTGGGAGACTTTTTGACCAATAAGTGTCCCAGGACCTCAAAGAGACAAACAGGAGTTTTCATGAGGAATACTTAAATAACTCATTCATCCTGTAATTTCTTATGTGGTCTTAAAACCTGAAAGCAAGAAATTTAATTTTAAAGTTTATTGTCAAAGAAAATATTGTTCTTTAAATTAATGATTTAAGGAAAATCTGAAATGATACTATTTTTATTTTGCCTAGGGCCAAGCTGAAAAAAAATATATATGGAAAAACTAAGCTAGACAATCTGTGTGTGATGAATATAAATTTTATGCTAAACCAGCAGAATCAAATTAAATATTGTAACATTTAGCCCTTCTGCAAAGATATATGCTATCAATTTTACAGTGCAATATAAATGTTCATAAAGAAGATTATTCATCCAATTTTGAAACCCAGAAATAAAAATTAAAATTAAATGAGCCTAAAATGAGCATTGATTACAGTGTTTTTTCTGCCCCACTTAATTCATTCTGGTAAACCTTGTGTCCTTAGGACTCCTATTTCAGGGAGAAAAGTTGCTTCTTCTGTGCTACTTTTAAAATGTATGAAAGCCATGGTTCTGGAGGGCAAAATGGGGGTTTTTCAGGGTTGAGACCCAAGCAGGGTAAAGGGGACTTCAGTGACCTTTTTGTACAACTTAAAGTACTGTAAATGCATCGGTTCCCACTGGAACCTCTTCTCCTGGGGGCTTCATATTCTCCTGCTGCTGTGGGACAAGAAAGAAAGATGAAAGATTCTAAATATTTTCAAAGGCAAAGAACATAGAAAAAAATTTTTATTGTCTAATTTTTCTACCTTTTATAAGGTGTTCTGATAGAGACTTAACATGATTGGTGAATAGGAACGACACCTCTCTAATCCCATTGGTTAGACTAGAGAAACAGCAAAACACCACCTGGAGAAAGACTGTTTTGAAAAAGGATTTCAAAACCTTGTTTGCCAAGGTTGTTTTGAGAAGAAGCTTTCTTGAGAATTTTTTTCTTGGGAAAAAGTCAGCAGCTGCTAGCAGGCTAAAATCTCTCAGACCCAGAAATATCAGGCCCACATTCTACCCCTGCCTTCACTCTGCAGTTCAAAGTGCCACAGCAGGTCATGTACACCTCCAGGAATTAGCTTTACACCTCCAGGAATCAGCTGTGTTGTCAAAGGTAGTGTAGCTCCAGGGCACAGAGAGCCGAGGTGGTCAGTGATGACAGCACTTGGCAGATGCCCTGAGCCCTACCCCATAGCTTCATTATTCACCTGATCTCACTAAATGAAACACAAGCTTGCGTGTGCACACAACAGAGATTCTGAAAGTTAAGGGTGCTTATGTGTACAAAAAAAGGGCAGATTTTATCCACATCTCATATGTCTTGGATTAATGTATCATTTATGGCTTTTAAGAAAAAAAAGAAGAGAAGAGAAGAGAAGAGAAGAGAAGAGAAGAGAAGAGAAGAGAAGAGAAGAGAAGAGAAGAGNATTTATAATGAAGACATGAGCTTTTCCACTTGTTGAAAAAAACCTCTTATTTTGACATTAAACTTGACCTGGTATTCTAAAGTGAACTCAGGAAAAGAGGCTGAATCTGAAGCAATTTTACTTCTTTGGGGGTAATGAATCCAAACAGGGCATCATTGCAATGTTTATACCAAAAACATGAGAGAAGCAGGGGATCCTCTGGTACCACTTCATGTCACAGTGGAAGGGACAATTGCCAGATGAGGAGAAAGCTCTTGTTGAAACACACAAATCTGTACCTTCCAGACAAATTTTCACAACAGGGAACACAGTGGCAAATTCCATGTGAGCATAATGTGGTAGGAAGAGCTGCAGCCACATGTTTAGTGTCAATCCAGATGTCCCTTTTGAGATGCATGTATGCATGTATTTTGTATGTAGTCTCATGACTGAAATAAAAATGTGTATGGACCCTGTTGCTTGAGCTTTATCAGTTACATGAATGGAAATTGCTACTATTTTCATTTGACTACCTTATTGCCACTTTGTATGTCTTGCAAATCACTAAAATAAATGGAGTATTGCAGAATTAGACCCAGGGATTTCATTTTTTCACTGCACCACTTTTGTGATAATTATTTGGCTGAATTAAAGCAGAGTTTTCCAATAGACAACGAAATGCTCAATGTGGCTGCCTGACAAGGTCATGCATAGAGTAATAATTTGCATGGAGCTAGAAGAAGTACATGCCTTTCTGGGGCATAAACAAGCTCTGAGAATGCCAAAAATGATACAAGAAAAATAATTATAACTTGAATCAAACCAGCTTGTTACTTTTAACCTTCCCCCAGACTCAGCTAATTTATTGAACTCTGGGCATTGCAGTCAGAGCACCAAAGAGCTTTTCTGTTCCATTTTGCTGCACTCCACTGCGTGGATGATCAGGGAATGTAGCAGTGCCCTTGATTCGGATGTTTACAAATCACAGACCTGTGGTATTTGACTATCTTATCAGCACACATGATGCAGATAGGAACCTGTTCAGAGTCATGGCAGCACAAAAAGATACTGCCTAAATTGCATTACTTCACAAGTTGCAGGGTTGTCTTTCAAAAGCCATAATGCATTGCTTTATTTTTTTTTTTCTTTTAAAAGAATATCTACTACCACCTACCTGCTAAAATTTCTAATACTTCTGGTCATAAGGTACATTATTATTCTTTACATGAGAAAGCAAATATAAATCAAAATTTTAACTAACAGTTAAAGGCACAAAAATGTTTCATCTGACCCTGGTAAGATACTGCAGCAGATATTGTGTGTGCGGGCAAAGAACTATTGTTCTATTTTCAGTAGAATGGGATAATGAATTAGATGCCAGGGTGGTATTTTGATGACCATGGACCTATGATTTTCTGTGCCCTATGACTATTTCAATGAGTTGTTTGGTGTTTTATTTTTGTGAATGTGTTGCAGTATTTTCATGTCCTTTTTTAAATATATTAGGCATCCTTGAATCCAAAAAGCAAATTATATGGTATGTTTGTAAAATCCATGCCATATATAGCATCTTGATAATATTATAGATATATCCTTCATAGATAGTCTTGTCTGATATGACTTACACATCAGCCTGGTGAAATGTTGGCCAATTCTGAAATGAAGGTGTTGTCCTGGAACTGGCGTGGTGGGGGAGGCCCTGGAACAGGCTTCTGTGCCAGTGAAATCATGTGTGCCTTGGATAATTTGCTTCTGTTAGGGCTGGGGTGGTAGTGAACTACGGCACAACTCAATGTTGCCCTGCCTGCTGTGAGGCCCTGATGTATGGTAGGAAGATTAACTTCAGGCTGCTGTGAGGGTCTCAATGCCTGGTGTGACATACATACAACTGTTGACAATTTTTGATGGCCTAGATCAGATTGTCATAATACTGTCTCTAACCCTGTGTCATGTAAACAAAACTAATGGAATCTCTAACAAGGTCTTGAACCAAGAAAACATACCTTAGGTTAGGTCTGAAAAGCAGGCAAGGTATTAAACCTATGCTCTGGCATTGTAAAAAGTATGTGATGGTGCTGGATGAAAAGAATTCCAGGCCTGAGCATCAACTTTGCAAAGATTTCTGCTTATTATTAATACATGCATTTTCTTCCAAAATGTGAAGTTTTTCCATTAAGCTTATAGAGAAAAATGTTCTGTATACATATGCAGGCAGGGAAGAGAAATTATGGAAGAGAAAGCCTGATTACCTCCACTACCCAGTGGAGACAAAGGCTGAAGCATTCAACCATTAAAATAGTTCTGTGGTATAAAGGAGATTAGCATGAAATCTCTTGTCAATAGACATATACATACAGGAAAGCAATTTAATGTGTCCTCATTTGCTAGCATATTGAATTAGACAGGGAATTTTGACGTTCACTGAGAGCAAGTAAATACTTTCCATGGCCTGATGAGAGTATATTATCGATCAATTGGACACATTTGCCTGTAAAACAATGGTCCCAATCCTTTTGCAGAGGCAGAGGAATTTAATGTGAACATGCAGAATCAAGTCAGAAATGTGACAATCTGTCAATCTGATGATGAGTTCTTTTCAGTTCAGGCTTTGACTGGTAAAGCATGATGTGTAGGGTGGTCAAAGAAAGAAAAAAATACCAATCACTTGCTTATGGAAGGTCATTGAGGGCAGGTTTGCATTATATTCTGCTGGGGACTACAGAAAGATCTGTGAAATACCATGGTAGTGCTCTGCTGCAGAGCTGGTTGGGCAACAGTTATTAAAATCCCTGCTAGGAATGAGATCCCTGATATGAATGATGCTTTGGGACTTGAAAATATTTTATACATTAATTGAAAATTAATGTACATGTAACCAAAATGATTTTTTTTTCTAGGAGTGTTTATGGATCTGAAAACATCAAGAATTTTACCTAAAATAAAAATATTTAAAATGCCACATCTGAAAAATGTTACTGATAATTTGATATTATTTTTAACTGCATTATTTTAAATGTTCTTTTTCAGAGAAAGAGGTTGATGTTAAATAAAAATGACTTTTCACTTTTGGCTTCCTTACCTAAAGATTGATTGATGACCTTTCCAATAGATTAGTTTAAATCTTCACAAAGAAGTATTTCCCTCTGCATAGTACAAATATAAAATATACACTTATATCTCTGAATTTTCTGGACAGCTACATCTTTACTAAAGCTCCTATCATATTCCAGGCAGCATTTGTGTGTGAGCAACTACCAAGACTGAACTGTATGCTTAAAAGAAAATCTGACTTCACATACAGATACTTCATGGAGAATTTTGTCCTATCTAAATGTGTATTTATATCTATATAATTTCAAGAATCCATTTATATATATATGTATTCTTGAGAGCCAGCATGAATATGGAGGCTGGTGTGCATACATCACTTTGATGAGCTGAACATTTTGTATGGAGAACATAAATCTCAAAGTAGAGACACAGTAATTGTAATAGAGGGTAGAGAAGGTCAGTATAAGATTTAACATTTTGTATGAGTCAGCTTCAGCTGCTGCTCTCCAAATAAAGAAGAGCTGGTAACTGCTTTGTCCTGTTAGTAGTCCAAGAGAATACCTGTTACCCTTTTGCTTGACAAGTTATTGAATCTCCTGAAGGGCTGTGATTTACTCCTCTGCTGCTGCTAGCCCATTGCTCATGGCTGCCTGGATCATTCCCATCCCCCCCCTGTGTCTGGAATTCCAGGGAACAGGGGCAGAAGCTCTCGGACAGTGGCAGAGCTGGCCGGGGGCTCCTGGGCAGCCTGAGCCCTGGGGATGGGACATGGCCTGGGGCTGGGCCAGACTTGGCCTAGGGACAGGAGGGACAGGGCTGTGCTGGGGCTGCAGATGTGTCCTGTGGCCTTGCTGGGGCTGGGACTGATGTTCCCAGGGCTGGGATGGGGTCCTGGGCTGTGGGCAGGAACAGAAGGGCCCAGGAGTGCACTCTGGCACTGACAGAAAACCTGGCAGATATTTTGGGCCAGTATCTGCTGCCTGTGTTCTGTGGAAATCCTGGCCTGTATAGCAGTACAAAGGAAGTTTCTCAAGTTCTGACATTACCTGAAATAAGAGGCTTATACTGAGCAAAAACGTCTCTGGGGTAGGAGGAAAACAAGTGGGAAATAAATACAGTGGTATCTCACGTAAATAGCTGATTGAAAAACAACCATGCTCCCCAAACCTATCATCCCTCTGTTGCCTGATCAAGCTCTCCCTGAAGTTTCCCTGCTTCTCATCTGAAAGGTATTCTCGTAGCAAATGTATTAAAATTTATTGATTCAGTCTTATGATTCTTTGGCACAGAAAGATCCTGATGTGCTCAGCTACTATTACTTTTTTATTATCTACATCTGTATGCATATGGGAAACTCTTTGGAGGCTTTATATATTACCTTTTAAAAAAACATCTGTCCTTTTTACCACAGATTCACACTTTGGAAAAAACCTGTATTTAGAGTGAGTCAAACAGACTCAGGATTTCTTTGCATGAGGACTCTCAGGGCCATTAATCCAAATCAGAAACATGATTTTAAGGGGAATGAAATCTATGAATCCATGATTGAGCATCTTCATTCAGAATTCAAATGTTTGCAATTCTTTTTCACTATTTTCAGTTTGAAAGTGAATTGAACTACTCACCCAGGTTTAGTGGCTTTTAACTAATATATGATCAACCCAAACTCATATCAACTTTTAGAGTGTCAGTGTCTCAACCAAACAAAACCAAGACAATATTTTTAATAGATACAAGTTTATTTTACCATATACAGTGAGAAACTCCTTCTTAGTCAATTTTGGGTGCTTCAGTCATAGAAGAAATGTTCAGTCATAGAAGAAATGTTCAGTTATTTTTTTCTGGGAAACTGAATATATTTCCAGTAAAATTATATTTCCAGTAAAATTGATTTACTCACTGAGAGTTTGAGTGAAAGAATATCTATGAGATATTCCAAATAAAAGAAAGGCAATTCCAAATCTCATATGTATATATATATGTATCTAGTGGTGTGTTTGGGGTTTGACCAGTTTTTTATGTGCATCTGTTTGTTTTATACTGTTTCACAATGGTTTTTCCCATGTACCCCATGTGTTACCCCATTATGGTTTACCCCAGTTATTGTTATTAATCTGTCATCATTTATGGGACACCTGGGTCCTGTCTGTCACTTTGAGGCCTCACCCTGATGCCTAAGAAATTCTGGCAAGGACTTTGAATGATTGGCAAGGTCTAGGTTCCCCTTCCCCCTTTGTTCCTTGATTTGTTCTATGGGTTGTCAGTTGGGTTTGGGCTCCCTTCCCATTCTGGATTGGTTCCCAGCTGTATCCTCCCCACTCCCCCACCCCGATATTTAAGGTGAAACCCCAGAGTCCAGTGGGCTTTGGCAGGCTGACTCCTGGGTGGAAGGAAGTCGTGTGGATTTAATAAAACGCAGTTGAAGTTCCCACCAGAGTCTCATCCAGAGTCTCATCCCTTTATTTCTTGCATTGTTCACGCTGCTGCTGAGACAAGGACCCACAGGATCGGAACTGTATTCCACAATACAGGACTGTACCTTTTTGTGACGCCGGTGCCAGAGCTGGCCTGGAAGAGTGGGCAAAAGCCCTGGGAGAAGCACCGCACCTGTTCCCAACCCTGTCCTTTGATTCACTCTGTGTAAGCCTGATTTTGAATATCTTAAGATTTTTAATTTTTTCACTCCCTATAGTGTCACACAAGCAGACAGGGTACTTGCTGAATCCCTGCCTCTGAGAAGCTCTGGGCATTTCTTTACTTTTTTCAAGGACTATCCTATTTAAAGGATACAGTAACCCAGACATTACACACTTTTATATATAAATTTTACTCTTTTACCTCAGCATGGTGCATTTCTCTGTATGGCTAACTATATAAAAGGTTACCCATAGAAACTCTGTGAAATTTAGCATAGATAAATTTCATATCATTTTAGTGGACCAAAAGTGTACATAGGGGGGTTGTTTTCTGCTGAAGCACACAAGAAAGCTGAAATGAACTTGAAAGTGATATGGGCTCCTGGCTTCATGAAAGAAAATGAAACGAGATGTTTAGATTGGTCCCTCCTGAATTGCTGGGTGTCATGCTTGGGTCAATAAAGCTCACAGTCTGAGTTTTTTACAGCAGTCATGAATTTATGATTAGGTCTGCAATGAGGTAGAGTGAAACATTTTGTGGGTCTGAGCAAAAGAGTGTTCGGTTTCAGATCCCATTACCCATCCGCCCGTCTAGGCATAAAAAGACAGACCACCACTTAAACTACACTCTGTGACCTAATATTTTTATAAGGGACACTTCCCTTGGATTTATTTTAGTAATTTCTTGTTTTGATACATGTGGCACATATTTCTGTTCTGCTCAGGAGATTGGCAAAAGCAGAATGTTATGGAAGCTTATGAACAAAAGATCTATACTATGCTTATCAATTGCCAGTTTCAGGTGGCTTCTCATGGATGTGTCTGCTGTGACTTACCTGTCCACAGAGCATCTTCAGGCACACTGGACTCAGTCAGCCTTGGAGTGCACAGTCATGGTGATCTTAGGATGGGCTTGGATTCACGATTAACTGAGCATGTAGCACACTGTGCACAGAGCTCAGCACCTGTCTGACTGAGCACCCTTTTCCTCAGCAGAAGCTGGCATGTTTGGAGTTCACGGGGGAAAGCACACAGGAAAAAATATGGGGTTGGCATGACCTTCACCTCAAAGATTTTTTAGCTCATAACTCATTGACCATAGTACAGCCCTGTGGAGTATCTGACATATAACCCAAAAAGTGTAATGGGTAAGCAGATATGATTAGGACTGAGATTTTCACAGGTCTTACAAGCAAATAGGTGTTAGATCCTGTCTGAAGATTAAAGGAATTCACATGCTGTTAGTTAGTTAGTGTAGATGCTCTTACACCACCATGAGGTGTTTTTTAGCAGCAGCATTTCATAAAATGAAAAAGGGCTCTACTTTTGGTTTGGTATAACTCTATGTTGATTTCCAGTTTTAGCATTTTAAAGATATCAAAAGAATTCAAAACCCCCACAAACTATTAATCAGACTCACAATAGAAGTGAAGACAGAAATACCTCTGAACATGTCTTAGGTGTTTGAGTTTCTCTGGTAGGCTTGGAGAGTTATGACTTTCCCTACTTGCGTTCTGAATTGTGAGAGAAAGAGCAGTTCTAATTCCTAGTGAGTTCTAATGGGCAATTCTACTTGAAGCCAAAGATCTACACTAATTTGTCAGTATCCCAAGGTACCTTCCCTTTTACCATGGCTAATGGCAATGATTGGCATCTAGCCATGAGCAAACTTTTCCCTCTATGAGCCCCATCCAAACATCCCACCATCATTCATTGAAGTGTTTCCACACAAATTGCTGAAGTATCATCACCTGCTCATCTCAGCTTTACAGATGGCTTTGCTTATGGTCACACAGAGGGTGTAGGGCAGAAGTATTCCTCAAGGCCATCCTTCCTCCTGGAGGTTCTCACACTTCCATGAACACACAGCTACACTCCTTTCCAAGACTCTGGGAAAATGCATCTATACTGCACTTGTCCTGAGTATCAGCAGACTGTCCCAGAGAGCCAGGCTGCTGTCCTGCATAAGTTCAAGAAATGCCACAGAAATTTCACTTAACAGTATTCCAAGAAATCCAAGTGGTTTTCATGACAGCTAAAGACAGTCATTCTGGTTCTTTAGTGTGTGACGAGGAAAAATTGGCTAAAGATGTGTGACAGCTGGTGGCAAACTCATTCAAATTGACAAAGCTCTTGAAGTAACTGCCTGCAGTGAAGAGGTTCACTACAAAAGCAATCACTTTTAATTGTACGAATTTTCCTGGATCATAATTTTGTTCTGTTCTGACTTAGATTTCTTAAATCAAGGACACTTTATGCTTTAGACTGCAAAGGTATGTCAGATCTAGCCCATTTTTTCAGTGGATATGTTTTCTGGAAAACTTATTTTTCCACTTGCAGTGTTCTCATAAAATGTAAGGGGGAGGGGAGGAAAAGGGAAAAAAGAGAAGAAAACAAAAGGGTAAATGATTTTGTCTCTCTGACCTATTCTTTATACTTAATCTATCTGCTTAAATTTTGAAATTTGCATTTTTACATGTGTTTAAAGTGGTCAGATTCACGCATTATAGAGTTTAATGAAAGTTAAATGCTTGAGAGTGTTTCTACACTATTTTTCCTTTACACAACAGATTTTTAATTTCTCCGTTGTTGCCTCATTATGTCATTTGTCAATGTCCATCTGCTCTATCCAAAATACCAGGTACATTTTTCAGTTTGAGCTCTGCATTCCTACTCTATGGGAACTACCTGAGATTTTGAGAATTCCTCTACAGTGTCCGTAATTATATCTTTAAAGCCTGTGCTGATATTTATAAAATCTTTAAGACTTGTTTTAAAATAAGTTTTAAAAACTTGGACCTTGGTTAATCATTGCTAACAGACTGTGAAGTTTTCTCAACAAATTTCAGGACCTTTAAGCCCATAATCTCTTGAACAAAACCATGAAATAGTATTTTGTTGAATTATCCATAAATCAAGTGCAGAGAGAGATACTCTGCAAAATAACAGATATTCTGAATTTATTTTTGTGATTAATCACAGCAGAAGTGCTAGTGATTTTAAAAAATACACGTGTACACATACAAACCAGTAGGCAGAGAAAGTCTTGGAAACAGCAGTGACTGGCATGTACCAATAAATGCATGAAACACCATAAATAGCAATTAAAAAGAGAAAGTCAAATGCAAAATTGAGATGTAACAGGTGGATCATATAACGATTAGGGATTGTTCAGGATGCTGGAGGAAAACCCATATAAAATACTATTTTTTAAGAAGTTGAACCAAATTCTGGATCAGAAATATAAGTTACTGGGGTGATCAGTAGAGTGGAGAAGCTTTTCATAAAAAGTTACTAAAAAAGCTTTGCTTGTTAAGTCCAACAGATGAAGTCTCAGAGAGAGGATATGATTGCTCTATAAAGATCTTTGATGGGTAAGCATCAGGAAGGAGAAAAACTATTTATGGTAAAGGACAGTGCTGACACAAGGATAAATGCATATAAACTAGCTATGGATGCAATTAGGCTGGATATGAGGAGATTTTTAACCATGAGAGAGACAAGAATTGGGAAGAAACTTCCAATTATAGGCATAAGGGTATAAAACCTAATTGAGTCTAAGACAGAGAACCATATTGGTTTCTGAAAAGAATAATACAATATGTGTCATCAAACAACTACACTTCAGGAGTCAGTCTTGTTCCCTTATTGCTATACATAGGCACGTGTGTGGTTTACAAATTGTGTAGAGAAATAATGTTTCTGCATTTTAAAAATTTTAAAGTCATTATCCACATGTAATTTTATTCCATTACTACTGTGTCTGTGCAGTACCTTTCAAACTGAGTAGGATTCATTTTGACATGGTAAAAGTGATTAGTCATCAAAATAGTTTTATGAAATAACTAATCAAATGGGATGATGTGACTAGCACATTATCACCCTCCATTTGAAACTCAAAGCTCATCTGTCACAACAGATAAAACTGTGAAACACAGAGACAGGAACATGTGAGCAAGGGAAACCATCTTCTGATCAATTTTATGGTGAGAGACTAGACACACAATTAACATGTAACATATGTTAATTTAACATGAAAATATTTTGGATGCTAAAAAGTCGCTCTGCAATCCTTGTAGACTTAAGGATAACTTTCTGAATGTAAATCAGGACAAGTAAACCCATTTTTTTTCCCAGAAATCTGTGATAATTAGGTGGAGAGCTGAGGAGGCAGGAAGGCTGAGACTGCATTTGGTAAACAACCCAATGTGCTTTTTTGTCATCAAGGGCATCGTTGTGACCATCTTTGACTTTGTAAAAATAGACTTTCATGTTCCTGTTTATTGTGTATGTATTGAAATCTAAGACTGATCAAGTCCCTCTTGAAAGCATTTAATTGAACTCTAAATTCTTTTGAAACTAAAAAACACACCTTCAGTGTTGTGGTCTGCAATGTTCTTCCTTGTATTCTCACCTCAGTAATCCTACTGCATTATGGAAAGTAAAAAAAATCATTATTGGAACATATCTGGATTTTACACTCATCTGTGTAGTTGAAAAAAATGACACAGAGCATTTTTTTGATTTAAACAGCAATAAAAATATCAATACAAAACCTCTGTGGACTTTAATTTAATAGATTTGTAATTACACTTGTTTACACAGACTCAAACAAACAAAAAAGCCTCTAGGCATAAGTAAAGGGCTTCAGATATCCAACCAATAGGGAAAATCAACAGAAGAAACTCTACTTTGCCTGTCTTTCTGACCAAATCTGTAAGATTTCCCCCAGAGCTGCCAGATCAATAGCCTCTGCATGCATGAGAAGATCTTGTAGCAGCTCAGTGAAATCAGTTCCACGCTTCATGGGAATGCCCTTCTGGCAATGCCCTTTCCTTTAAAACAAGAGGCAATCAGTCACCCAGCTCATTTCACTCCTGTAACTACATCCAAAACAAATAAAACATTCTTCAGAGAGGTGTGTTCTGTGCTATCCAACGTACAGCTCTCAGCTCCACACCTTGGGAACATCTGGAGACCATGAGGCAGATAAGCACTGCCTTTGCAGGCAAAGGAAGGCATTGGTGCTGGTTTTTCCTGCACCGTGTCGTGGTAGTATAATTTGAAGGTGGCTGAGACTGAAATAGACAAGGCAAGTCACATCTAGGATGAGTACTTTAGTGCTACCTATGCCAAAATGGCAAAATGGACTCAGTGTCCAGACTGAGGATCAGCATGTGCTGAGGCCACCCCTGTGCTGTTCATCCTCCTGTGTTTAAGAGCCACAAGCTTTAAATCAGTCTAGGATTGCATCACCATTTTCTCTCCCTCTTCCAATATACTCAAATGAGTTTCAGCCTGTTCTATGATTCCTGCCCATTTCTTTCACAGACATTGGCTAAGGCCTTACCCACTTTAATGAAATGAGATGGATCCAAACTTTTAGTGAGTGCAGATTTTGAGCAGATGTGCTTCACCCTAAGCCTGATTTATGACCTCCACAGCCATTACAAAGAAAGGAGCAGCTGAGTTACCCTACCTGCACTCCTCCTTTTCTGGTGACATGGTTAAACCTCAGCATATTTACAAGCCTGTTAAGATCAAGAGATTTTACAGAAACTCTGGTTTCAAAAATTTTACTGCTTTCTATTCATTATTTGATTTTCCATATTAATAACTGTTTCCTAATACCCAATTTTTCCCCCAGTAAATTATCTGATAAAAGTGAAGGAGTGCTTGTAATAGACTCCATTGTATGAAAGCCTGAAAGAACAACTTCAGCTGTTGTCTTAGCTGAGTATTCATCAGCACTGCCTTCCATTAATGGCATCTGTACCTGGTGTCATTTCACATAGTCTTGGCATTGGAATGTATTTCTATTTTTAATCAGAATAGACTCGTGATCAATATTAATTAAGTCTCAGAAAACACTATATAGATAGATACAGTAAATTAAAGTTGATTTTAAAGATTATTTAATCAGAATGGGTCCAATTTTAAGACTGTTAGCTTTCCACAGTTGAAAGCTTCACTGATTGCACTAAAATGGCTTTAGACATGTGGTGTCAGACCAGACAGTCATAAGTTAACCAGTTTTCTCCATCAGAAAACAAATTTCATGAAATTTTCAGGACATCATTCATTATACATTTCCTTTCAGTGCCTCCTTGAAATGTTCCACTTCAGATACTTAAAACACAATCAAGATCACATGATCTCCGAAGTGTTTTCTTCCTAAGTGTATAGTCCCTGATTGTGCCCCAAGTAATGAGCATATCAGTTTTATCTATTGATGTGGTGCTAAAATGTGTAGGTTATAAATTATACTGAGAGTCACTAACACACACAAGGGATGGTAGAAACCCACTGTTATTTTACAAACCCTAAATTCTAAATATTTAGGTTGTCTTGCTGTGCCCCAGATTGAATACTGTTTTATAATCTCAGAGTTGGTGAATTTAGGGGGTCGAAAGAGAGTAGCTGTTTTAGTGAAACATTAGAGTCAGTGTTTTTTTCTCACCAGAAGGATTCTTTGTTGTGTATGGCTGCCAGGTTTCTACTTTACTGAAGAGGACATTGTTCATGCATCAACCTGGCCAACATTTTTTATTATGCACTTCTTCCCAACACCTTGTGCAGGTGAATTAGTAGCAGATGAAACTCTTGTAGCTGCCTTTGATTAGGCATTATTTCAGATTTCTCAGCACTTTGCAGGATCAAGAACACAGAGTATCATCAAAGCTGACTGAGAAATAGCCACCATGTAAAACTGCATGGAAGGTTTTTCTGTCTCAAGACCCTTCCTTAATCTGCAGTTACTTGAATCTGCCATAGCAATGAATCGTGACTTGGTGTTGCTGCATGTCTAGGATTTCTGGTCTTGTTGTTGTTAAGGCCTGTTGCTAGTTAATCTCCATTATGCAATAGATAAAATACATGCCTCTCCTCTTGAAAAATAGCATCAGTTACAGTATTGATTTTAATCCAGCACTTTTGTATTGATAAAACATCATGTTTCTAAACAGGCTTTAATTGGTGTGTGGAACCCAAATCTTTGAATCAGAGTTCACTAAAACCAGTGGGTTGTTTCTGAACTGCAATAATGGAAGTTTATTTTTTTAAAAAGCTATTTACACTACAGTCTCAAGCTCAGAAAGGCGATAATTTCTTATACATTGCAGCCTCTCTATATCAACTAGAAGGTTAATAGTAATTACTTTATTTTAGCACCAGATTATCTGCTAATACTTAGAAATCTTTGGAATTACAGTTTATACTGTGTCACAGTGAGAGGTTTTATTCGTGCTCTGGATAAAGATCATCCTCTGCATAGATTTCAGTATGGCAGATGGAAGGTATTAGGTGATTCCTATACTTTATCTGGTCTGGTATGATTTTGGTGTTTTTTTAAGAAACTTACTGTAGACACCCCTTTCCTTTAGAAGTGATTGGTAACTAACAGGTTGTTGGCATTTGGTTCTTTTGCATTGGGGTATTTTTAATCTTCTGAGAAGTCCACATTGCTTTGGCATCAAAATTGTCACCAAGTAATAAGAAGCTTTTTGGCAATGTATGACAATGATCATAGTTCTACTTGTGCCAGTTGAAACCATGTGAATGAAACCCGGCTCTAAACCAAGATATATGATCTAAACATACATATGCAGGTATTCACATGACATTCTGGCATCTAAGCTCCCTTATATAATGGGAGAGCCCTCAGAGACATACTTAATTCTTGGAAAAGAGCTCTTTCAGCAATTTATCTTCAAAGAAAAGTGGCTTGATTCAGTTGTCCAAATAGAGGCAGGAGGTTGCAGGACCCCCCCGTTGTGTCTGGTACCACTGTGGGGATGTCTCAGATGCCCCAAGCACTTATGCTTGGGCAACTGAAATCCTCTGAAAGTCGCTGGGTTAGTTTTATAACCTTCCTCATCACTAGAGCTATCATGAGCATAAAAATTGTTCAGGTGAAGCTGTCCAGAGCTGGACTCTCTAAAAATCTGAGATAATATCCATTAAAAGCCATAACTGAATTAAAACATGACATTATATTCAGCAGAAATATTCTTTGGGGGGAAAAAAAAAGTCCATCTGTCTTAAGAGCAGAAGGGTATTTATATTCTTATGTAAGGGTTAAGATGGGAGAAATGTAAGGGTTAAGACGGGAGAATGCCATGTGAGAATAAAGGAAAACAGAATAGAAAAAAGTGACTGAAGATTACTCAAATGACCCTACAAGAAAATGAAGTTGCTTTTCCTCTCATTCTGCTTTTTGGATAGGTTGTGATTGCACATTAGATTCACTATATATTTCAGGTAGATGGATTCTGGTACAGTTTGTTCCTGTTTTTCCAGCTCTAACTTGGAGTTACAAAAATAATACTGTGAATCATGAGAAAGTTTTCAAAATACAATGCCATACACAAACCACTGAAATATGTGTATTGCATATATGAAAGCTAAGTTCTGAAGAAAGAACCTGGACTTTAATACAGTATCCCAGTGCCACGGCAATCAATTGTGAATCTCCTCTGGATTTCACTGGGAACAGATTTTAAAAAATAGCTCTGTGTGAAAAACAATCCATCACTTAATACAGTGTTCTGAGTTATTTTATTTGAAAAATATTCATACCCCCCCAAAAGAAAGGCAAACATTTTTTGCTTGTCATACTGTTTCAAATGTATATCTACAAGGGAAAAAAATATCACAGAGGAGCTGTGAATCACATTTTGAAGCAAAGCCTTTAAAAGGTGGGGGAAGGCTGAGCCTTCCTGGCCCTGCTGCTAGCAGCTCTCATTTTCTGTGGAGTGTAATCAGTTGTGGCACCAGCAGCACGAGAGCCGGATGTCGGTGCTGGCAAAGGAGCTCCTGTTGTGCCTCAAGACTGGCTAAGCATCTGAAGGGAAAAAGGAACCCTTTTGCTTTAAATATCTAACATTTATTTTAAAATTTAAACAGGGAAGCTGTTAGTCTGAGAAAGGTACTAAAACTGGTAGAAGCGTGGTTTATGGTCTGTCACCGGGGATCCATGTTACTTTCCTGCAGTATGGTACATTCAGGATTAATAAGAAGGCTTTGCTATTTCAGGTCTTGTGAAGCAATTTTTTTAGGGCCATAAATTTTCTTGGTGATATTTTGTTTGTGCTGTCTATAGGAAAAAGGGGACCTTTGCATGAAATGCTGGATGGCCAAAGGCAAACCACAAAATGAAATCCAGGGGCTGAGGGGGATTTGAAGAAGGGTTTAGAAAGTGGAATCTGTGTATTTAACTTAAGAAGTGATGAAACATTCATCTAATTTATAAATATTTGATGAGTGGACTTCTGAGGTAGATAAGGAGTGTTCAGGACAGCACTGAGCACAACAGCTGAGTGCAGATAAGAGTTATGAAGAGAAAGAAAAGGCTGTGATAATACACAAAAAAAGAAAACTCCCTTTGACTGAAGTTTACTTCCTTTGAATGTTGGCCTAAAGAATAGTCTTCAAGGACAGCAACAGAAGTATTACTATTTTGAACTCTTTATTAACATTACTTTATATTACAGTAGTGAGCAGATTCTGAGATCAAGGTCTTTTTTACTGAGCCATAGCTGAGAGCAAAATATGCCATATGATAATCCCTGACTTGGAAATCTAATGAGATTGATAAGGCATATAAAAAAGAGAAGAAAAGTAAAGGCAGGAGAGATTTCCTAAGGTTACAACCCAAGTAAGTTATGGATTTATTTATTACTAATTTATCTAGTGAAACAAAACCATGATGCATAGACTTTAAAATTACAGCTGTGTACTAAGAGGAGAGGAGCCAAACAACCCTTTCTTCTGGAAAACTCTCCCATTTGCTATAATTATCTCACATAAGCAGAGTACACAGTGGCATTGTAAGTGCATTTTAGGTTATTAGCATTTACCTTGTAATAAGATCTCTTTTAGACATTTACACTGAATATTGTAAGCTCCTCTTAGCAAATTACAGCTAGTAAACACATTTCCCTCATTGTTTTCCACAGTTGAAAAATGCATGAAATTGGAGTTAAGAGAAAAGTCCCTCTAGTGAGGATTGCATAACTCTAGTCAAGGCAATGCAATAACCTCTGGTTTCATGCAGATTATTTTTTCTTTAATAAGCATTCACTTATTTGGGAAAATCTTATGATGCCTAATATTTTTTAGGAAGTCTGGGAAGCCTTGAGAGTCCTGAAGTTTTCTGTGATTGCTGATACAAAAGCTCTGTTTGGCAGGGGGCCATGTTTGACAATCAAAATTACCAAAACCAGCCAGTTTCTGTGGTGACTCTGGACTCTTAATATTAATGTCAAAAAACTTATTTTACCACATGTCAGAATATGCTACTGATGTTCCTAGTTTTCTTTTTTAATGACAAACTGCAGGATCAAGGTCCTAGCAGTACAAATAACATTGTACAGTACAAGTTTCAAATACTAAAGGAAGATGCATGAAGTAATACACTTCACAATTTTCTCATTTTTTGCACCCATTGGAGCAACAAGATAAAAAATATTTAGGAGAAGATTTTCTTAGAAGAGAATGAGCATTTGCAGGGTTATATAGCCTTCTGGCAGAATTGTGAAATAGCAGGTTTTAGACACAGAAATATTTTGCAATTTTTATAAAAACTTAGTGTTTCTTAGGCTTATGAAGATAGGTAGTCTTGGCTTTCATTTCTATTTCTTTACATTTTACCTCCTTTTTCTCTTTTTTCTGTATCTAATTTTCTGTCCTTTTAAAGAGTATTTGTTTCCTGCGCCTTTCCTCTGACTTTCCCAGCTTGTATCTGTTTGGTTCTTCCCAGAAAACTGTGAAGGAAATCTGCACAACAGGAAATCAGTGAGTTTTAAATGAAGTAGGGTGCTGGTGAGACATTCATCACATATTTATATAACTCTATAATACATGTGTACAGAAAACAAAACAAAAAACAAAAGACAAACCAACCCAAACTAAAAAACTGTGTTCCATAAAATCATCTTTCAGGTTTTAAGATACACCACAAACATATTGTGGGAATGAAATCCTTAAATGTAGATAAATTATCATTCAGTAGGGCTGGTTTTGAGTTTCTTGGCAACAACAAACTCACTGTTCCTTTTTGCACTGTATTTCCCTTTTATTTGAGTGCAGCTCTTGAAATGTGCTCAATATTGTGCAGCTACAGACACAGATTCTGTTGCAATGTATGTGCAGTATAAAGAGATGAGAGAAGCAACACTCCCTGTAAACCACTGCCAATGTCTCCTTCCTTATGCCAAAGGATTTCTCCTGACTGTCCCTTTTCTCCAAGTGCAAAATGTCCCTGGACAGATGCTCAAGGGTAGGTTGCTTTCCTTCACCTCAGATCACCATCTGGCAGATTCCAGTTCAGCAAGGCTCCACAGGAGAGGATGAACACTCGGATGGAAACAGGCACATTGATGGTTCTCCCTAAAAGGTAGGGACTAACCCACGTTTCTGTTCTGTGCTCCTCCCTTGCAGTTTCCTCTCCTTGCAACCACCTTCATTCATTGCTTACATTCTTCCCTTTCTCAGAGCACCTGCAGATTTGTCATTTTTTCCCTTTCCTCCTCTTTTGTACCTTACACACCTGACATGAAGTGGATTTGTTACTAATTTTGACTACTTTTTCTTTCCTCCTTTATCTACCTGCAGATCCCTGTACTGCTGATGAGTCCTTCAGCTCCTTTCCTCAGAGGAGACCAGGATTCAGGATGAGAAGACTTTGACAATCCTGCAGTTGGGCAGCTGACAGTAACCACAGCATGTGCTGCTTGCCAAAGTTGTCTCCAGTTCTGATCGAGGGATACATTTAGCAGTGATCAACTTTTGGTAATTGTAATTGAGGCTTTTAAAAGCCATGTGGCATTAGTAATTATAGATCTTAATATTTTCTTTCCTTTCCAGTGCTTGTGGCTGTAGATGAAGCATTTTCCAGAACAAAAAAGTCACATTACAAAAAATTTAAAGTCACAGGAGAATTAGAACTTTCAGAAAAATCCCCAAAGAGTAAAAAGCTCCATGATAAAACCTTATGAGCTGATGACAACGAACAGGGTGCTGAAGAAATGTCAGCCAGTACTGCAGCTCCAGCTGCATGCACTTGAGAACTGGAGTTCAGGGAGATTAATCCCTCATCAGAAACACAGACCCTTTATATCTCCTATAAGTGGTTGGGCCTAAAAAGAGATATTGACATCTCTGAAAAGACAGCAAATGTAGAAAAAGCAAGTTAAAGAGCACTTGCCTGTGCATGGGCTGCAGCTGATCTGCCTGCAGTACCTTAAGTCCATCTGGCTGAGATACAGAATACTCACAGCAACACAGTCTTTGGCAAATGGTTACATAGCTGCAGTGAAGCCTCTGGCATCATTGCTCATGGTACCTCAGACAGCTACCTTAGAGCTAATTATCTCTCTCTGTGCTATTGTCATGCTCTCTGAAAGAAGCCATCCATCAGGGGGTGCTTGGTGTGTCACATGAATCTTCAGTGGGCTCTTCAAGGTGCCAGCCACTGTTCTACCAGACACCTGCTCCTCCTCCCTCATCTGAGCAAGGACACTTGGACATCAGGGAGGCTGAGGTGGGACAGCCTCCTGCCCTGCCCTGCCCTGCCCTGCCCTGCCCTGCCCTGCCCTGCCCTGCCCTGCCCTGCCCGTGTTTATGGGGAAATTCCACTTTCCTCTTGGATGCTTCATGGGGCAGTGCTGTGCAACTGAAAGAGAACACTGGGAGGATGGGCAGCAATTCCAGCAGAGTATCCTTTGCAATGCAGTATCCTTTTAGCTGTGCAGAAACTGCCCTTTTTGCATGGTTCACCAAAATGAGGAAAACTTGTAAAATATGGTGTTGTCTCAAGATTATTTATGTGCAAGCTCAGAAGGAAAGGGATGAGCTCCATTGGGAAAGGGCAAAACTAGGTAAACAGGCAACACCACTGAGGATGAAGTTGAACCTTGACAAGCACAATATAAAGCACATTGAAAGGAATGATTTAAGTTATAAGTACACACAGATGGTCCCTGAATTAGCCGCAGTCTCATGCAATAAAGAATTGGATTTTGTAGCAAACAGTTCCCAGTCTGCTCAGAGATTGGGAAAGCAAAAGCATTTAGCTGCATTAAGGATGAGTGAAAATTACATGTTCAAAATAGGGCTTGTACAGGCATGTTGACATATGGCAGTGATTTCCAAAATGTTTAAATAACTGAGATTGGCAATCAGACTTTTTTTTTTTTAAATATCATGCAAAGGGAGATTGTAGAGTCCGTAGGTAATTAATTTCATGGAAATAAGGGGGAACTTGTCAACATCTGTAAGCACCAGTCAGCCTGCTCCTAGCCCTCAGTGAAAAATGCATTGAAAATCAGATTGCGTTTTACAGGTAATCATTGTTACCTCTGTCTCCCATGACTGGAACAAAAACAATTTAAATTAGCAGTCTGGCATAGCTAGTCTGGATTTCAGGCTGCCCTGTGCAGGGCAGTTGTCTGGGTGTAGTTCAGGCCATTCTTTTTGTCAGCTCCCCATCTCACTGGTTCTGGTCAGCTCCTCACTCGGTGTGGGAAGCTGAATAGCCCTGTTAGGAAATATTTGTTTTATAAAGGCTAGAGAGACAGATGTCATCTTAAAGACATTGAGAATTTCATTCTGAGAGGCATCTCTGTGTTAGACAGGGAACCTGAGTATATAAGGCAGATGGAATGAATCAGTCTTTTGGCCCAAATACTTGTTTGTACATCTGTAGACAGTAATTTGAACACTACAGAATTCATGTGCTACTGAATCAGCAATATGTGGCTCAGTATCCCTAAAGATCTGAACACTATAAAACCCCTGAGTCATGACATTTTACTAGGGATTTTTAAGACAGGAATTCTCCTCAAGGAAACACGTTTCAAATGATCACAGTTACTGTGAAAGCAGAAAAGTTGTGGCCAATGGATGGCTGCAGACACTGATGACCTAGATATAGCTAAATTATTAAGACCTTTATGGCTCAAGACCAAATGTCAAATATGACTCATTATGACTGAGAGATCAACTTTAAGCAAAAATCCATTCAAATCAATAATCAGAACTAAAACTAGACAAACTAGACAGGGAATGTGTGAAAATAATTTCTCCTATGCATTAAAAATTGTGTGCTTCCCTTCTGAAATCACAGGTTTATTTTCATAAGAGCTTCAAACCTGCAAGGTTAATCTGTAGCAAAGGATGACTAACAACCTTCAAAAAGGAATAATTAAACAAAATACTAGTTGCACTTTAGCCCATTATTTGAAAAATAGTATAAAATCCCACATCTAAATTCCCTAACTAGTGCATTTACTACCCAGTAATTCTCAAGGTACCTGAGTTAATGTTGCAATAAAACATTCAGGCACAGTAAAGCTAAAAAGCATACACAGCACAAAGCCTTTTTTAGATAGTCAAAAATGGTATTGCATACAATTAAAAATTCTACATATAGATGTAGTATCTGGTAGCAGACACCTGTTTTTGTGCAGCAAAAGTCCAGGAAGGCCTACAAGCCACAAAGAACAGCATTTGATATGGCAGCTCCCCACTATCATATGTGGAAATAATCCTCATTGTCAAAGTCATGTCCTGCTTTTCAGTAGCATCACATTTTGATGGCATGTTACTTCTCAGGAGCCTCAATGAATTTGCTTTGCTATTTTAATGAGCTTGTACAGTAGGATTGTTATTTGCTTTCCAGAAACAACTATTATATTGCTTTGTGCTCACAAAATAGTGCCTTCATACCTCCACATTTGCAGTAAAACTTCTTTCCTATGTAATCTCAAGGGACAGTGATTTTATATTAACTTAAATGGGGACTGCTAAATATATATGAATGCTGTTTTGCCTCCCCAAGACTGTGTGTTATTTGCAGCATGACTGCAAATATATTTCAAGAAATAAAACCAAAAAGTTGTAAGTTATAAAATGAAAGGGGAGAATAACGTTCCTATCCATTACTCAGGTGCTTTGTGCTGTAAATCTGTTGGCCAACCTCACACAAATCAAATAGTTGAAAATAGTATGAACCTGAATTTTCTTTTGTTTATTAACAAACACACTCCTGAAACATTTTTATTTTGAAAACATATGTCCAAACCTAAGATATTGCTAGAAACAGAAAAAAATGAACACTGAAACACGGCAAAAGCTCAGCTCAATTTGCTTGCTTACTGGTGAGCTCAGCAATTCAGGTGCTCAAATACACTCCTGCTTCCAGCAATTCCCATCCTTCTAATTTCCTACACTTACCTCCCCTATTTAAAAAAAAAAACCATTAAAAATATTTGGACTGAAAATGAGGTTTTCAAGGCCTGAGCAGCCACTCACCCTTGCAGGGGAAATGACAAACACAGAGTGGGCTTGTCTTATTTGTGCAAAAAGGCACAGTCTTGCATTCAGAAATATTCTTTAACTTGAATAGTTCTAACCTGACTTTAGAAATAGGACTTGTGAGTGATAGGCTTTGGAATAAAGACAAAGGAGCAGAACCTTTTTTTGTAGTCCCATTATGTGGAGGTTTTTCTGCAGCAGGTCATCCCATAGTCACCATGCTGGGGACTTTTACAGGGTGACCATATGCAATGCTGTCAGTATGATTCCATAACTAATAAAGCAGCAGACAAACACAGCCCAGCCTTTGGTTGGTGTGCACATTCCTGGAGCGCCGTGGCCGAATGGACCTGTGTTCCCTGTGCTCAGAGCCAGCTGCCCTGATCTGCTGCCCTTGGGCTCCAGCTATGTGTCCCAATGCTTTCTGGACCAGAGCTGCTTTGCGCTGCTCTTGGTGGTGGATGAAAACACTGGTATATATCTGAAAGATTTGAATTTAAGTGCTGAACACATAGATGTACGTGTAGGAATTCTTTAAACAGTAACAAAAGCATTTTCCATAGCAGGGATCCTCTACAGACAAATTTTCTGTGAAAATGAGGTAGATGCAGTTTCCTGTGAGTAGGCAGTGAAATCAGTCACAATACAAGTTATAATGGAATTAAGGTTCTTGAAAAAAATCTGAGGTCTGTTGAGGAAGGAAATCCTGGAGACTGAGGCTGTCTGTTCCATCCCCGCACTGTCAAGGCGTCATCAAACTCAGAGCATTGCTATTCAAATCAAATCTGTACAAAGAGGAAAATGAGCTAATAGGGGCCTCTCTGAAGAAAGTTACAGTAATGGCACAACTACAAACTGTGCAAGGGCTGAGGATGAAATGCAGGAAGAGGTTTCTGTAGCTGGATCACAAGTGGCAATACAGGAAGGAAGCCTAGAGATGGGCAAATTAAGCCAGAGACAGATAAGTAGAGATAAGTATTCATGGACAATACAGAAAGCACAAAATGAGTATAAAATGAGGTACAGCTTACAAGGGTCATAAAGAGGGACAAGAAAACATTCTGTAAGTGCCTTCAGAAAGATAGGAAGAATCCAGGGAAGAGCTGGTCAGCTACCGAGTAGAGAAGTTTTTAACAATAATCTTCAGAAAACATAGCTGTGGTCAGAGAGCTAAGGCAATTGGGACAGAAAAAATGTAAACTCAAGGTGTACCACAAAATATATAAATAAGTAAAGAATACTTATATTTAGTAGACATTTGAAATTGTTTGAACTGTGAGAGGTGAAATGGGCAGCATAACACTCAGTGAAGTTTCACACCAATTCCTTGTTTTTATGCTTCAGAGTGGAAGGAAAACCAAAGTATTGTCTAACAATGACTTTTACTTCAGCATTTGGAAAAACACAGAATCACATACAAAAGCTATGCGTTTTGTGTAAACATAGGAAGGCAAGTAGCCCATAATACGTCACGTCCAGCCATGAATGCTTTGTGGCTTCCTGGTCACTCCATCTCAGAGGAGATTTAGTAGTACAAAGCTGATCAAAAGTTTGAACAACTTCTGTAAAATAAGACGATTAACAGAGCAGAACAAATAGATTGGAAAACAGATGATTTAGGCAGTTTGGGTAAAAGCCTATAAAGTCCTGAAGAAAGTGAATAGCCATTGATTATTCATTGTTTTTCACAATTCAACAACAGCAGGGCAGCCAAGAAAATAATGTTTAATAGGCTTAAAACAATAAAAGGAAAGCCTTTTTCAGGGAGTACATCACTGAACTGTGGAACATATTGACATAATACACTGTGGAGACCAAATGGGACTGGTGAAATTCGTGGAGGGTTTACCTATCAGTGACTACAAAACATAATGAATAGTAAGGGAAGCTGTAGAGAACCTAAAGAGGAAAAACAAACATAACCAGGGATCATCAAAAGCTGACATAAGAAAAATAGAAGAAATTACTGTTGTGCATGCTGTTTTTTTCTTGTTGTGTAAGAAATGCCTGACAAGACATGCAGTTATTTCACATAACCCTTTTTAACACAGTATTTTTCAAATAATTTTTGTATCCTTCTAATTCACTGGTAAGTAAGATAGTGGACTCAATACACAGTCATGATGGACTTTGCCAAGAATTTTTTTAAATTTTATATTTTTGTTTTTGTTTCCTATCCAGTTTTTTACCATGAAAAGTTCTTTGCTTTTTAATCTATTTTTTCTCATTATATTAAATATAAATATTGAATCCTTTTTACCCAACAGTTTTATTGCTTTTATCAATTTGCTTCTTACTAAGAAAAAAAAGGTTTTTGTAGGCTTCATATTCATATTTCAGCTTCTTTTTGAATTGAATAAGAGCCCATAATAGTCTAGGACACACTGAACATACTTAGCTCTTCACCTCTGCTACAGAGGGTAGCAAAAGTGTAAGAGAAACAGGTAGAAATGTAAGCAATCATAGATCCAGGACACAGATCCTGAAAAGAGATGCTGAATTAAGTAGAACTGCTTAGCATTACGGAGATATAATAAAAATAAAATAAAAAATATAAGAAAATATAATAAAAAAAAATGTGATTCTGGTAACAGTCTTTAAATACGTGAATGCTGCTGCAAAGAGAAAATCTGCCCTCCATGTCCCAGATGAATGAGAATAACAAGTAGGTTGGGTGTTAGGGCAAGGCTGTTCATGATAATACAGTAAAAATTGTAATGCATTTCTTGCAGAGGTTCAGACATTTCTACCACTGGAGATGTGGCTTTGGGAGCTGGTTGGACTCACTGCTGCTGGAGGGGGCACAGATCCACTCCTGAGGATCTCTCTGGGATTCTTTAGGCAAAAGTTCATTAAAACTTTCCAGCAGCCTTCCTTCATTAAGCTCTGAGGGGAGTTCTTCTGCTATGGGTTCTTCTACTCTTTCTTTAGAGATTGATTTTTTTCTTGCAGGCCTTCTGGCTATTCTCTTTTTAGAGGAAAGAGAAAACACTGCTAAGTGATCACGCGGGTCATGATCCTTTTTCTATGAAAGTTAATGGGGTTTTTGTTTCTTTGGAGGAAGTTGAAGCAGAAGCTGAGATAGCAAGGTTTGAACTTACAACTACAATGAGCAGTGAACATTACATAAAAAAAAACTGAAATGATTGTGAAGGTCAAGTGGACAGGTTAAGATCAAATCATTCCCTTTGATATTTTTCTTTCTGGTCCTGCAACATCTTCTGCTGTTTCTTTTTTTGCACTGCCTCAGCTTTCTTGAGCAATAGGGAAGGTCAGAGTTCAGAGGCACGTTTGGCTGCAGTACTTTCCAGCCTGGGTAGCAGCTCCCCAGTTAAAAGACCAGTAGATGATGTTGGCCAGAGCATTGTGCTCTGCATTAGACACAGGAAGTTTAAAGCTTTATCTATTGATTTTGGAAATTGTTCAAAAGAACTCATTAATCATAAACAATCCCTTTTTTTCTGACTCTAATTCATAAAATGCTTTTAATATTGTGTCATGAATTAATTAGTGTCCAACCTAATTTATTATTAATAACCAAGAGGATTATTTTTGTAACAGCAGGCTCATTATCATGTTCCTTGATATGAATTTTCAGTGTGGCTTTGTCGGAAGCAGCAAGCAGCGATGAAGATGTTTTCCTAAGTCATGGACCTGAAGTCACATTTTAGCTAAAATTTTATTGTTTTAACAAGTACCATTCTTCTAATGAATGTAGGCAGAGGCTGCAGCTGGTATTATGACAAGATTTTAAATTAGAACAACCAAATCACCAGAAAAAATATAATTTCCAGCCTATTTTCCAGATTAAAATTCAAAATACATGGCTTTTAAAGTCCTGAAAAGCTAGGATACTCTTTAGAATTGTTACATTTTGCTTTTGAACATGCAGAAGTTAGAGGTCTGAAGCATCCCAGAATACTGCCAGGAAGACTGTTGCAAAATTTCAGGTGTGACCTGACTCTATTGTTGCTGTAACAAACATTTAGACAGTCCAAGATTGAGATTTGTGAAGCTGCCATTCTAAAACAGTTAGTCACACAGTATAATATTTCACAGTGATGCAGAGCATTTGCTGAAGGAAGAACAGTTGAATTGCTTTGCTGCAGCAGTTATGCAAACTATGTAACCTTCATACAGATATATATTTTTTAAACTTCAGTCAGCATTTAATTCCAAACTTGCCTTTTGTTTGAATTGGCAGTTGAGGGAATTCCTCCATTGTCTCAGAAACCCTTATTCTAATAATACAAAAGATGCAAGCAAATGTATTTCTACTTAGACAAAAGCTAGTAAATTATTGGTCACTCTCAAAGAGATACATCTCCTTTCCTGTGTGCCCCTGCAATATCAATGTTCATGGACACTACTCACCTAGATTTCCTTACAAATGGTGGGGAAAAACAGGCAGCTTGTCTGTTGGGTGTCTGGACTCATCAGGATCATCTATGTCACATTAACCTTCTCTGCCCTCAGAATGGAGTTCCCACAAGCTCCTCAATCTGTGATTGTTTTACTTGTTTTAGCATTAAATGTTGCCATTACGTGTAAATGTGATCTATGTCTCATACTTACACACAATTTCTTGTGCTACACAGCTGCTTTGAAGTCTAAAAACTGAAAGTCCAAAGTACAAACCTGCAGCCACAAGTAGAAGTGAGAACTGTGTGCAGGGGCAAGTCAGAGTGGCAGCTGTGCCCAAGGGCCTGTGCTGCAATGTGCCCATTCCAGCCTGCCTCTAGGATGTGTGTGTAAATACATCTAAGGGCCATGACCTGGATTCTGAAAGGCTTTGCATAGAATACAAAAAAGCCCCAAGGTTGTTCTGCAGAGGCAGATCAGGGGCAGATTGCACAGGTGATGATAAATGTTTATACAGCTCTCTGCCACAGGGAGTCTGTGCCCTCTGCTTGCTATGCAGCTCACCTTGAGGAACAGGACTGGGCAGAGATGACCAAAGAAATTTTTAACTATGTTGATTTGTGCTTCAGACCTCAGTGTGGTGATGGGGCACTGAGTGATGTGTAACTTTCCCCTTGTGGTGCTGGGTTCTTACTGACACAAGATCAGTAACTCTGTTATTTCTCTTGTGCTTCTCAACTTTTATCTGGTATTTGCATGAAGTGTTTTGATTCCTGCACTCTTCAGATAAAAAACAAATGCTTTTATGTCTATAATGAATCACAGTCACATGAGCAGCCTTATGGGAACTGTCTATTAAAATAAAACAACATTATTAAGAAAACATGGGGAGGTGAATAGCAAGAAGTACTAATTATTTGCAGTACATTTACTGAGCATTGACCAGAAATTCTGACAATTAAATTACTTCAGCCACAAGAGGTGATGTTTTCCATCAGTTGTCATAGTTTCCATTGTATTTGTATCTCAAAAAATGGCATTTATTTATAAACAGTCAAAATATTCTCCCTGAAAAGGTTGCAGGGTGACCTGTCAGGTAAGACGTGCCCAATGGCTCTCTGACTGTCTCAGTAAGCCCACATTCATGGCCTTTGCCAGTGCTCTAAGGCTTTCCCTTATCTTTACTAGATACCAGAAGAGGTGGATACAAATAAATGCTTCTGCATCATTTGACTCAGCTTCAAAACAGACACCCTGATGTTGGAGAGCTGCCTACCAAAATAATGGTTGCAACAACAGCAGAGGCAGTTAATCAACCCTGAAATCCCATCTTGAAATACAAACTGCTTTAAAAAAAAATCTGAAAAGGAACTACTAGCAGCATTTTATGAGTCTCCCAGTTGCTTGTTTTCAATATTGTGCATTACATCATATTTTGAAACCCAGAAACTGAGGAAGAAGATGATAATTCTTAGCAGCAAACAGAGCTCAGCAACTGGTCCAAGACAGGCATAAAGAAAAACTGAAAAGGCAAAATAAAAAATTTCCCTCACTCTTCCAAAGTCTGCAGGTTTTCCAATCTATTAAATAAATGTGAGCCTGAGACAACCCACTTCTGCCAGAACCTCCACTGTGTCTATCCTTCTTGGGGAGGAGAGAGAGCAAAGCCCTCCAAAATGCTGCACCATGTCTGCAGTACACACAAGGCAAGGTAGCAATTGTGCCCTTAGCCAGCTCTGGAGTGCTTGCTTGACAGTGCTTCCCTGTTCTTTGTCAAATAAACTATTGAAGGGCTAAGAGCAGCTGAAGTGGATGTTTCAAATGCTCCACAATTTACTTCTTTCCATGCCTTCACTTCTGATAAATATGGATTGCTGCTTCCCAGAAGAATGCCCATGTAAGTTTACATCTGAATGGATGTATATAAACGAGAATACTTTCAGTTACTGAATGAATAAGTATAGGGCAGGAGCAGTGAAGCAGTGAGCCGAGAAGCATCATGTTGCATTCTTGCAGTGATGTCAGTTGAGGCCCAAGGGCAAAGTGGAGCTGTGAGCCCACAGCAGGACGGTGTGAGGGTGAGGCCATCCCATGTGCAGGGACAGTGGGCCAGATCTGCAGCTCATATCCACTGGTGGTGATGGCTTAAGATGCAGCTTTCATGTTTTTCAGATTCTGTGCTGCCCAGGGGTGTAGTTCTGAGCCTCATATTAAGTACCAGTAAGCTCCCTTCACAGAGTAGGTTGACAAAACAAATCCTTTTTCTGCTGAAGACCAAGGACAACTTTCAGGCCCAAAAGCACAAAAACAGTGGACTGAAGAGAGAAACAAGAAGGATGAGACCTCACAACTTGAGGCTGTCATTGGACAATTAAACTCCAATATGCAAATGAACCAAAACTTATAAAAGTGTGAGAGATCTCGTGACCGGCTGTCCTTTTCTTTGTGACCATTTTTAGCCCACCTTGGGTGTAGCCCTGGTCAGGCTCCTGTCCTTCCCAAGGTGTATCCTGGAGGCCTTACAATAAATATCTGCTTTATTCCCTAGCTCTTGTCCAGTCTCTGTTTCAGGTCAGCCTTCCGAAGGCACCAGTGGAACATGAGCTGGCTTCAGTGGAGCTAGGCTGGTTAACAGCAGCCGAGGATTTAGCTAAAATTGGTTTTCTGCATCACTCTCCTTTTCAGCATGTGATATCAGCCATGCTCCTGCCCTTACCTCTTTACTGCAGACACAGCAGCAGCACCATCAGTTTGCTCTCACCTCCAGGAAGGGCTGAGCTGTGACAGAACTGGTGGCTCCTTTGTTGCTGCCCCACCTGCCTAAGCTGGGAGCAGTAGCTGACCATCACCCTCTGCAGAACACTGTAATTCACCAGCTCTGGAGGAGAGTCTGGCTTGGCAAAACCTGCTAAGCTTGGGAACACAGTCAAGACTCTGAATATAGGATTTTATATTTTCATTGGGGAATTGTTTTTATTCTTCTCCTCTTCCAGCTATTTGGTGGGAATAAGAAAAGATGTCAAGTCAGTAATAAAAGAAAAATAAAGTACTGTGGAACACATGCTTATTCCTGGCAATATTGTGCCATGTATTTTAAAAACCAGGGGAATCATTTATAGTTGGTTTAAATTAGTAGAATCACAAGACTAAGTCAGCCCCCATTAAAATGAATGTGAGTCTTTCTGTGAAATTCATTGGAGGCTGGAGCAGGCTATTACATGGTGTATATGATCCTTTTGAAAGAATAAGAAAGAAAATGGCTCAAATTATTTTCACTTCATGTTCTTAAACAATTTGCTTATTACTTTAATGCAATGGGTCAATGCATCAAAGGAAAGTGTTTTGTGAAAGCATGAGCAATTTGAATTTCAGGGTTGCAGTGTATTAGATTAATTAACTGGAAAATTACTGTAGTAATCATAATGGAACTGGAATCAAACCTGCTAAGAAGACTCCCATGCTATTTCTTATTTCTAATGTAGGGTTGTTATTCAATGTTGGTAAAGCTGTTCCTCATTTCCATTGCATTAGCTGGGAAACACTGACAGTGGAGGCAATAATTTACCTCAGAGATATAAAGTTTAAAGTTTGCAGAAGGCTATGAAGATTTGTGAGGGAATATTTCATCCTGTGACAAAGACACTGTACTTAGCCACACTGATTTATTCTATCAGTTCTTAGTACATAGGTTTCTGGACCAAGGTCAGAAAAGTCAATGATCCACAATGCTCTCGTCCTATCTTTGTGCCATTTGCATCGATCACCCATTCTGAGTCTTCTGATGGTGCTCAGAATTACTCTAAATCATTGTCCTTTACCTCTTCTTTATACTTGTTCATAGGCTGCTCTTTCTCGGGACTGAAACCACACATTATATGTCAATGTCTTATGTCATTTGGAGTCACAAACTCATATAAGAGATCCTTATCTCAAGAGATTTACAGTTTAGAAGGTTCAAGGAAAAATGACTGTTTCTAAGGCATGATTCATCCCTTCCTAACATAGTTGTCCAAAATAGACATTCAAAGTGCCTGTTTCTCTCTATTGACTGGAGGTGAGGCTCACTAATTGCGATTTAAGTATTGCAGAGATCCCAAGTTAGCATGAATAGCTTTCTGCTTCTATATCTTTTCAAGATATCCTTGCTGGATGTATAATATTAAAAAGTAATTGTTCTAGCAAATGAAAGCTTCATTGTCACTGTGTGAACTGCAAAAGACATTTGCCATCAGAACTGTTTGTGCCTCAAGAGTTTTTGTTTGTGCTTTGCACATGACATCAAAGAGTTCATCTCAAGTTACTTAGGACTGCAGTGTGCTCATTGTGCACCTTTCTGTGTGTTCTCAAAAGGTGAAAACTTTCTGACCCTCATAGAATAGCGTAGCTGCTCTCATCAGAAATACAGCAGTTTTCTTCTCCACTCCTATTGTTGAGAAATTTTGTTAGTTAATTTTGTTAGTAAATTTGTCTTATTGTCCAAAGTATATTAAAAAACCTCATGCTATGAGTTTAAAAATAAAAACAAAGGACTTGAAAGGTGTTCAAGTGTTATCACAGGTTCAGAAGAATAATTTGCTCCTCTTTGTTGCTCTGGCAATAGTAGAAAAAGACATTTTTGTGTCATTCAAGGGTGTGTTCCTACACTGGATTTTGGCAGCTTTTCTGATCTATTCTCATACATGTGCACATACTCCTGCTCCCCCTCACAGCGTGTTTGAGGAACTGCTGGCACCAGCATCAGCTGCCCCTTGTGCTGCTCTTGCTGAGGCAGCACCTCAGGGCTGTGGCTCTCTCTGCCTTATTGCTGTTCTCAATAACAGCACTTTGAAACAGCTCAGATCTTTTTGTCTCACAGCCTCCTGCTGCAGGAAGCTGCGATTTCCTCATGATCAGGGTGCTTATAATGGGTTATTGCTTCGTTTCCTGAGCTCTGTGTTGAATCTGCAAAAATAATTGACACAAAACCCCCCGAAAGCAGTTTTTAAAGAAATAATCAATAAGATATAATAAGGTTTGGAAAATGCAATTCTGGAAATTTAATAGTTTGTTTTAGGTATTGCAGATATTGGTATATTCTGATTTAATCTGACCTTTGGGACAGTAAAGGTTAAGAAAAAAATGAGCAGAGTTGTGTCAGAGAAAGCAAGTACGTGTCTAGACACATCATTGAAGAAAAGTTGTATCAAACTATTATATTACTGTATTCTATTACTCTCTGTGAATCTCTGTCCCTCACATTCTCCTCTAGTAAACCAGTCTTTTTATGCTGCAATAAAGGACTAAGGTTCAATAAATCCAAATTTGCTAATCTATATATATTTAATTTGCTGCATTTATTTTTATTATTATATTTCTTTGTTCTTCACTAGCAAAATATGCTGGAACAGCAGACAAGAATTTCCAGTTGTTCATCAAAATTCAATTTGATTTCTGCCTCTTCATTTCTTTTTCAAGAGGCAGGAAAAAAAGTAGGTTTTCCATGAAAAAGCTGTATTTGTTTCCAGCCTGGCTACAACATGAGATATTTTTCAGGAAAAAACATGTCCTTTGTGATACATTTTAAAACTTCATTAAAGTCACATGCCACACACATCGTTTAATAGATCTGAAATCCTTTGGTTGGAATTAAAGGTACTTTGATTTCTAATTTCAGCTTTGTCACTAACCTTGACAAAGCCATTTGGCTGCTTTGTACCTGTATTTATCTCTCCACCCGCAGTCTTTGCTGCTTAGATTGCAAGCTCTTCAAGATAAGTACAGTTTCTGTCTAATAAGTTGCCTTACAGAACCTGCATATGTTCCATTTGGAGAAGGCATATGTCCTCCGTGATGACTGAACCCCTATTTCTTCTTGCCCTAGATTGAAATAGGCTCTAGCTATAAAAATTAAAAAGAGATTTCAGCAGTTTCTGTGGGTATTGCTTATGCTGCTGGGGGATTTGCACAGGTAGTCTTGGTCAGAGCTTATATCACATGGATTCCTCATCAAAAATCATCCTCTTTCCAAGTGATTTCTTAAGACTTTTGGGTATTATAAATCTGAGTGAAGTAATCCTATGGAAAAATATTTTAATTAGGATGAGAGTTCCAAAAACCTTTTTGCTAGTTTAGTGGGTTTTAGGAAATGGGCATTGAGTGAAAAACCAGAAATGTGGTAAGATGCTTATATAGGTTAATTATCTAAGTTCTGTGGAAATAGTGGGAATGTGTCTAAAAATGAATTTTGATTTTACTTCTTCACCATAGCTTTTCACTTCCAGTATCAATTTCAAGAAAATTGTTAGTTTGACATTGCAATCATCCACATTGATCTGAAACTTAATGGCCTATTTCTCCGTCGTGAAAACTCCAAGGCGATAATTTCAAGCATTCATTTACCAAACAAGTCACAGAGCCACAGAACAAGAAATGAAAATTCTCAGGAATAAATAGATGATCAATTCTTCTTTGTTGACGGGTAGTGGGGAAAGAATCAGAATCAGAATAAGAATCAAAATCAAAATCAAAATCAGAATCAGATTGACTTACTGAATTTTCCCGTTAATGATATCGTGACCCCTAAATGAAATTTAGGTTTTTAGACATTCTCCTGTTTATTCTTCCCTATTAGAATATTTTTATAAAATTTTGTCTTGACAAAAAATGGAAATCAATCAGCTTGCCTGGTTTGTTCGGCTACATTACTATTGTTGCTTTTCCATAGCTAACACATTGACTAGAGGAACACAGAAAAGTGAAAGAGAAATTTTCCATTTTTTGTTTGCTCTTCAGGGACAATAAACAAATCTTGTATTGCATATTTGAGATTTCGGTCCTCATGGTCTCCAGCTCCTTTTGCAGACCCTGCAGACAGCTGGCTTGCTGTAGCAGCTCTCTCTCTTGTTCCTAAGGTCCTGTTTTCAGAGACTTAGTGCCTTAAATGTTTATGGCGACCTTGGAATTTTAAGTTATTTCTATGTGCTTACAATTGATATCCATTAAACAACTGCTAATAGGAAAATTAGAAAGGATGAAGCAGGATGAAATGAAATGGTAAGTGTGCAGGAATATAGGAACTAATACTGCAAAAAAAAAAAAATCCAAACAATCCAGAAACCACTGTGCCTCAGCAGATTCCTAATATTATCTGCTTTGTCTGCTCTTTCTAACAGTCCAGGATACATTTATGGCCTGAAGATTTAGAGAATACTGCTCAGTTTGAAAGCAAAGTTATTGTAACTGAAATGACAAAATGGACAATTCCTCAGGGAACTGACCTTTCCCATTCTAAAAAAGGAGTCTAGTTGCCTTGCTAAAATGTTCAGTAATGATGTACCAAATTTAAACATTTCCTTCTAGACTAAGAAATCTCCTGTTCATTACTGCACAAATCTGACACTGCAGAAATGTTTTATGACTTTGATTTGCAAGGATATTTTGCTCCTATCATTTTATGTGCATAAAACAAAACAGTTGGGTTTTTTTAAATAGAGAATGTACTTTTGAATGTGTTCATGTAGCCCAAATAAATATTGATCTTCAGTGAAACTTCCACTTAATCAGTAGTGTTATAACATTCTTCAGTTATAACAGCACAAGACATTTTGAGAATTATGTTCACAGGTTAAATTTCTTCTTAAAATATATTACCCACTACTAATTAAGAGATATTTAAGATGTAATTCTTCCCTCCAAAATTTTTAGTTTTTAGTAGAACAGAGGATAAGGGAACGGGTTGGGAAAAACATTCCTTTAATTTTCTCTGCCCTATCTAGATGAAACCAATGTCCTACAAGATATTTCACAGAGAAATACAACCAAACAGCCTAAAAGCCCCCAAAAGTGTCTGACACCCACCCACTCTGGAACAGCAGCATGGAGGGCTTCTGCTCAGAGCTTGTTGTAGCTGCCCTGGATATCTCAAGTTTCAGACTCTTGCTTTCCCCTTTCCTGCAGAGACAAAGTCTTGAACCACAAAAGTACTGTAGGTTAAGGCTCTTTTTTTTTCCTCCTGTGCCTGATAAAGAGTTCCAGGTTTAAATCCAGTGACTTTACCCTGTAAGGGCTTTATAGAAAACAATGTTGCTTTGCAAACCTTTTGGAAAATCAGGACTGGCTCTGTGCTACAGGCATGCTCTACAATTGATGTTCATGGGCTGGTGATTCTAAGTTGTATTGAATCCAAAGAATATGTTTTTTCCTATTTTGCCACACTTTGCTCACGAAATAGAAAGCGCAGCGTAGTCCAATTCTAATGAATTTTCATGATAATAGATTACTTCACAATAGATTAGGCAGGTGAAGGACCTACCTAAGAATCATAATAAAGCTATAGCAACCTCAAATAGTAAATGGAACACCTAATCAGCCACACAGTGCATGGGAAACTAGTTTAAATTAGAAACTAAACTGGGAAAATGTTACCACCTTTTATTAAAAATTTTTATGCAGCAGAGCAAAGATACTCATCCAGATGAAAGAGAAAAATTAACATGTTTTAAATAATTGATATCTTAATAATATTCAGGGAACAACAAATAGTTCTATTTCATATACACATATTACACATCACTTCCTCATAAATACAGAATTCTTTTTAAGGCTGACCTCTGAGCTAAGGGAGTTGCTGCTGGTTATATTGACTGGTCTTAATATGTCCAATTTCTGGAAATAATTTCAGTTTTGGAGACTTCAGGGGAGTTGATCAGTTTTTAAGTGCTTTATAGGCATAATGAGGCACTTTTTCCCCTGTAACTTTACTCAATTTGCACTATTTGGATATATAATACTTATTGTTGATAAAACCCTGTGTTACCAATGGTCAATGTAAAGTGGGATCCACTATTCCATTGCCTTCATTAGCTGTGGAAATTAATTTAACAGCACGGTGGGTTATGGATGGTTTTCTCCTTAAATGCTTAGACGAAAGGTAGAACTGTTACATCTAAAACTTAGAGACATACACAAAATATATTCCATTAGTGAAGCTTAGAATGTGCTTTCAGTTATTTTCCAATCACTCTTATCTCACATGATACAGAAAAGCAAAATGTTAATTTTGTAAATAAGTTTCTCTTTGGGTGCACAAAGAAATCATTATTTCCTTCAATCTTATACATTAGGATACATTATGGTTCAAAGGAGATAAAATTCTTGACTGATCTTTTAGATAAAAGATTTCAGACACATCATTCTTCTTATAATTTAACTTGCTCTAATTTAGCAAAAAACTCAGAAATATTGTAATATTTGACACGGTCCAGAGATGAGAAAACAAACTCATATTCAGAACATTGTAGCTCTGTTCTGTAGGAAACCAGCATAAAACCCACTCAAATGAACCTTTCACTGAAGAATGGTGATTTTGCTTTTGTCCCTTTTCTATAGGACCTTTTACATCTAAATTAATTCATAAACATCTAAGATACTCTGCCACTTGCCCATCGGAACCAAAATTATCAATTACTTATTTTGGATCTAGAGTGGATGCATTTCTTTGTTCCCTAATACTGTGAATATGAAAAGGCAGTAATCATCTGGATGTCCCTATAACTATATATCTCAGTGGAAAACACTTTTTGGCAACCTGTGATGGATAACGTAGCAACAAACCTTTCAGTTTGGAAGGAGGAGGGAGTCCTCTGTTTCAAATATTAACATTTTTCCCTTCTTTTATATTTGACAGCTCTATTTCATACATTGTCTTACTAGGAAGTACATCAATGCTGCACATAAATAATTAATGTCTAATTTTAATAATTCAATATAGAAAATTCAATATAAACATTTAGAATTAATGTAGCTATTTTTCAATGCAGCACACTTGTGTATTGCAGAATATTAGAGAAACTTAATATTCTGGTGTTTACTTGAGGAAGGACTTTTGGTATTTTATTATGTGTGAAAGATAAAAACAATAAGATAGAAAAATTGAAGACGGTGCAATTGCAGTAGCAAACTAATCCTAATGTGTTCATGTTCCATCACAGTAGTTTCAGAAGCACGTCATTAATTATAATTAGCAAATGGAAGACTACTTAAATCAGAAGAGTGCAAAAAAAAGGTGTTTGTTGAATGCCATTATGGAGAGTGCAGACACTGGGTTTACAGCTGGAGGTTTGGTTAAACTCGGCCTAAGGAATGAGAGTGAAAATATTCCCCAGGTATCCCTGTCAGGACATTTGCACCTTTGGGGTAGGTTTTTGTATCGTGGCTACTCTGATGCAGATACTAGGAAGGGTCTAGTTTAGTTTCTGTTAGCCTGGGAGCTTGGCCATTGGCAAGCAGCCAGGGCAGCTGATGTGCTCCCCTTTGACTTATTCCACCACAAATAATTGAATCCATGAGCCCAGAACATGCTCATTGATAGCCACAGGTGATACAGGTTAGCACATGGTCAGAGTCTTATAAACCAGGTGCTAATGTATCCATCTCTGAGGGTCCAGCCTATGCAGAGAAGTGGCTAAAATTATTTGAATGAGATTGCTGTTCAGAGGTGTTTTGTAAAGCAAAAGGTTTAATAAGGAAAAATAACAAAATAACAAACGTTACAGAAAACAAAAAAAGCTGGGCACAGGTGTCCAGGAAAACCTCTGACACCCTGCTAGAAACACTCTAAAAAGATTTTTACTTCCTTAGTGCTCCTTCCTAAATACTGAATTTTCTAGGAGGAACAAATTGGCTTGTAGCCAATAGAGAGAGACAGAGTTTGAAGAACAGTGACAAGGTCCAATAGGTGCTTATCTCTTGGCCCGGAGACAATTACTGCCAGGAGGGTATGGAAAAATCTAGGTAAACTTCCCAAAATGTCTAGAGGTAAACTGAAACTCTTTCCCTATTTGGAAACACCTGCTGGGTGTGGGAAATGCGTGCCAACACACAGGCACAGGAAGACATTCTGACCAAACCAGGTTGATGGTGGCTGGAAGATTTTTCTGCCTTTGCCCTGAAAAAATGAGCCTTAAGGAGTTTGTCACATGACTGGGAATGCCAGGGGGTGACAGTACTCGCAAAGCAGCACAGAGGGGCAGCCTGGTGGGCGAGGACCAGGCCTTCAACAGCACCTCTGGGACAGGGGCTGCTCACCAACCTCCCAGGAAACTCTTCAGGGCACTCTGACTCTACCTGGACCATATTTCCCTGCCTTTTGCCCCCAGGAATCCAAGACTGAAGCAATGCAAATTTATATTACCTGAATGTTACGTGTGGTGATTCTCATCTACCCCTGGGCTGGACAAAGGGCTGGACCTCAGGTGAAGTCTGTGATCAGGAATAGTGTGGGTGGTTATGAGCAGAGCAGCCTGAAGACCAGCTGAACTTCAGTGTTGATGTCTTTCTTTACCAGTGTGCACAACGTAAAAACTTTCCATCTGCCTGTAATACTTTATATGCAGTTGGAAAACATAAGGAATAAGGTCATTTGCAATAATAATAATAATACCTCACTTCATCCATTAGAAAAATTTGGATTAATGAAACCTGAATGTTAATAGGTGGAGTGATACTCCAAATCTGTAATGACTACAGCAATTGAATGAGACTTAATTGTCCACTTTAATAGTATTGCCTCTTAGGCAACAAGTCTCCAGATACTAGGAATAAAAAATGGAGCTATGAAAATCATTAAGGTATTATTATGATTTTTTCACCTCTAGCTTTCTTCAACATTTAAGTTCTAACCCTTCATATATCTATATAAAATACAGCTTTATTTGTTACTTTTTAAAACTGTAGCACAATTTATTTAGCTCTGCTCTTTCAGCACTTCCTCGATATTGTGTATTTATGATGTCCCCAGACAGGACATGACTCTGCAATGTACCATTTTGGTGATGAGAACAGGATTCTTCCCTTTCCCTTGGCACTGATAATAAACCCTTACATAGTGTTTTGTGGTAGTTGTCACCTTTTAGATTTGTCACAAACTTTAGACATTGGCTTTATGATTACTTAAGAGGCAAAGCTATTTTGTGGGTTGTAAAACTGTTAAAGCTCAACTTCTGTATTTGTATTTCAGCCTAGATGAAACACAGCTAGACTTCTCTCTTTCTGTCTCTCTTCACTTCAACAAGTAATATGGGGTGTTTTCCTGCTCTTTGAATTTTTTCTTCTTTCTCAATAAATTTTCAACTGTCTTCACCTGAGTTATTTCCTAGCTACTGTCTGAATCTAACTTGTTTTTCTATATAGACAGTGATCACACATTTTTAACAAAGTTAATAAGCAAAATCCTGGGAGATTTTAGCAGTGCCCTAAGGTGAGAAGCAAGCTCTTCAGAAGTCTGAGGTTTACAGAATATATAATTTTGTCTATTTTATCACCTGAGGAATATGGTTGAAAGGCCATATATAAACAAAAAAATAAGATACATCAAAGGGAGAGCTCACGTTAGTATGTCAGAAAAGAACAGCAGCCAAAAGAAATGGCAGAAAAACCTGATGATTCTGGAGTAATAGAAGGAGTCTGAATATGAGACCAAATAATATCTTGCATGCAAGATGAGACTTAAGGATTTTTATTATTTCATATAAGCAGATTGTTTGAAGGACATCAGACACAACATAAGTACCAATTGGACCTGGAAAAGTAGAAAAGTCAGCTCATAATCAGAATTCTGGAGAAAATGATATAGGCACCACCTTGATTTTGGTGTGAGTGCCAGTACTGAATCAACTAAAAGAAGGAAGACAACATGTCTTGTACGTGTAGTCAGATATGAAGAACACTGAGGCAGTCAATAATTTAGGCATATTTGAGGGGAAAAAAGAGGATCCTTAGCAGAACATGGAAAAAGCACAGAAGATTGAATGGAATTTGAGATTTAGGATTAAATTGATAGCAAGCAGCTGTGGAGATGAATCCACTATTCAGTCAAGAGTGTACAATCTGCATATTAATTGATAACTATGAGGTTATAAGTGTTGGATTTTGCTAACATTCCTTATTTAACTTGCTGTAGTTTCTTTCCTATCTGTTTAAAAAATGTGAAAAAATAAATAAAAATAGATAAAAATCAAGCACCATAATATATGTCCTTGTTTTATGTCTTTTATAATGACAAAGCACTCCAGTATTCTGCCTTCAGCTTTGACAAATATTTTTATTGCAATAAAGCTTACATGAAAATTCATCTAGATACTATGGGAAATTCATCTTCAGTTTCATCCCACCATATCAAATATCTTTGTGAAGTCAATGAAGGAGAAAATGATTTCTCTGCAGAAAGATTTTGAAAATCCTTGTGGCTGGAAGTAGTTATGTACTTCTGTGAAATATTAAAACACGCCTTTAAATGATCAGTTTTTAGTCTTTTTGTCCTTTAGTTTTCTCTTCAGGCACAAAGATGTGAATCTGCTCTGGAATTATTTGATAGTCGTGACCTCACCATGTGTTCAGAGCAAATCATGGGAATGCTGCTTGGAATGTAAATGTTGTCCAGCTGGCCAGGCATCTCACCCAGTCGGCCCTTATGCTTTATTTCTCTGCTGAGCTTTGATTTCATGTTCATTTCTATCACTACATTTTGTGCAAACATATATCCTCCTGATGCTGTTTCTTTCCTGGACACGAAACCAAGATTCTTACTTTTAAGTATTGTTGCTGCTGCTGTTATTAACAATACTGTAATTTTTATTTAATTATACCAGTAATTCATTCACACATCATCAAGGTATGCACAACACTGTGCAAATATTTGTGCACAATAACAATTTATATGTCAGAAGAACTTGTAAAATTCCCAGCTGCCTGGAACATCAGAGATTTGGAGGCATTCTTCAGATGAGAAAAAACCCCCAAACTGTTGCCATAACAATATTTTTTCCTCCTTCTATACCTGCAAAGGATGATTACCTGGCTGCTTGCCCCATATAGAAGGGTGAGGCAAAAGCTCATTGTTTCCTCATACAGTGCATGTGGAGATTATTTTATCCTTTTCATAAGCTATATATAATTTTACAGTGAGGTTGTGAGTTCCATCCCTCTCCCATGTCACTGTTATGATGACAATTGCCATTATCTACTAGAAAAGAGAAGAACTATTTTCCCTGTACTGTCAGACTTGGTGTGAGATGTGCTCTTCTGTTTCATTTCAGAGATCCCACTGAGCAGCTGGGTATATATGAAATGTTGATACTTTTGTATTTATCATATAGATTTTCAGCCAGAAAGACATTTCTTCAGCTCACAGTAAACCAGGACTGATGTCAGGACTAGGAGAAGGAAATAGAGAATAAAGTTTATGCACCTGCACTTCTAATGCAGCTGCTGGGTAGATTTTTTCCTCATGTACACAGTGTCAAGTGGAGCATATAACAGGGTTTGAATAGGGACACTGTGAGGAGATGGAAAAAATCTAGATTGGTGAAACTTTTGAGCATATTCCTGTTCATAAAAAAACCAACCCACAGAGAGGGTTGAACTCGAGAATTCACTTTGAGCCTTCATCTTTGAGCTTATTTTGTACTATTTAACTCCATGACAGCATCATGATATCTTTATAGAAAAACTGGATATCTTGACTATTTCCTTCTAAGTCTGAATGATGAGCATGTTCTCCATTTCCAGTTCTTTCTCATGAAAAACATGCAGGGCAGCTGATGCCATTCATGGAAGTTTCAGCAACATCCTCATCTGCGGCTTTCTTGTTACGTCACAAACAAAACCATGAGTTGTCTTTCCTCCTGTACAGGGTGCTCTATTACCCAGATTAAAACACATGTAGACCTTTGTATTGCTGATCTTCTTTTCTTTAGATTGAGAAAATGTTATGTCATAATGGAATATGAGTTCTTCTTTGATTCAAGTGAAACAAGCACTGTTTATGAACTAATACAAATGACACTGGCATATTCAGAAAAGAATGTGTTGTTGCCCTCAGTTTTCTGCCTTCTGTCTCTGTTCTCACGTAGCCTTCTGTAAACAATGTTTATTCTTAGAATGTTTGCATTCTTCTCCTTTGAGAGAAGAATTGATTGATGGTGATGTCCACCATCCAGGTTAAGAGGTGGCGACTTCTGTAGCCAATCTCTGGACCTCTGTACAAATGTATAAAGTAGTTAAACTGTAAATAAAGTAGAAGAGTTTGTCCCCTCACTGTGATGCTTCTGGCCTGCTCTCTTTCTGTCCCTAAAGTGGGACACACCCAGCCTCAGCTAGCGACCATGTGTTACAGCATTTTTTGAAAAAATTCAAGCAGAGAAAACTCCATGTAATCAGAGTGAAGAAATCCTAGCAGCTGTTTGGATACAGAATTTTTGGAATTGACATTTAAGATAATTCATTATGCTTCTCACATGCTAGACTGGACAGCATAAAATTTAAAACAATATTGCCCCCCTCAAAAATTCCTGTTATTATCAAAGTTCTCAAAGAACAAGATAACTGTTTAAATAACTTTTGAAAGCAGTGTAAATACTAGCATCCATGCCCTGAGCAAATGACATGTCCTACCAGGAAGCAGAAATGACCCATTGTGTATATAACATGCCAGCTGCACATACAACCCAATGCTGCCAGGTACAAAGGGGTAGAAATTTCTGAGGAATTCAAATCAAGGATTGATAATAGCCTTTATTCCTTTTTGGTCAGTTTACAGGTCATATAATGTTGATAATTAACCTTTGCTTTGCTTGCTGCATTTCTTTAACCAGACCCATTCACTACATTGTTGAAGTTCTGTGGAGGGGAGCAGCGAGTGGCCCTACATCTCTGCATTGTATTGGGAGGGCATCATCAGAAAACACTTCCCAATGGTTCTGTCAACCTTTTGCTGTTTCACATTTCCTTCCCCACACTGCTCATTTTCTGGTTTATGAGCTAAATTGTACATATGGATAAACTCTATCATCTCAGCCCAGCTACCCTAATTTACATCCTCTACAGAGGTGTACACAGGCCAGCACTCACCAACCTGGTGCAAAACCTCTGTCTCATGTTATAAGACTGTTACCTTGTTTTTCTTTGTTTCTGCAGTTCTCTTGTTCATTATTGAATTCTCCTGATCCATTATAGTTTACTCTTTTCTAAGCATGGCATAGAACCACAGAAGAGTTTGTTTGGAAGGGATCTTTAAAGGCCATCCAGTCCCACACACCCGCAATCAGCAGGGACAGATTCCACTAGATCAGACTGCTTAGAATCCCATCCAGTCTGACTGTGCATATTTCCAGGGATGGGGCATTAATTACCACTGTGAGAAACCTGTTCCAATGTATTACCATGCTCATCACAAAAAATTTCTTCCTTATATGTAGCCTAATGCAACCCTCTTTATGTTTAGAGCTATTATCCTTCATCCTATAGCGACAGACTCTGCTAAAAAATTCTGTCCTCATCTTTCATATAGGCCCCTTCAAGTACTGGAAGGCTGCAACAAGGTCTCCCCTTATATAACATGTCAGCTGTGGTAAATATGATGCATGATTACTCTGCTTTGTTTTTTCCAGGCACTGATCTCATTATGAAGACAACAAGCTACTGCTTCACGATGACATTAGTAAATGAGAACATAATGGCAAGAGTAGTTAGTCATGTCACACTGTAAAGAAAGAGCTAAAGGAAAAGCTGTGCATAGCAGTGACAATGAATGATTAAATATTTGTTATATTGTGAGCAAGAACAAAATATTTCTGGTGCTGGGACTTACTGCTTGAAATAAAAATGAATGGTTTTGGTACAGTAAAAATATTGTCCTGCCAAAACACTTGTATTTCTTTACTCATTAAATAAATGTAACATTTAAAATTATCCTGTAATGGACCGTAAAAATAAAATAATCTTGCTTCAATCACAAGACTAATTACTATACAAGGAAAAAATTCTTTTTTCAAGCACTATATTTATTCTATGATACATTAAAGTGTCATTGGAGCCAGCACTTCCTTTGTTCTAATCTGGTCAGAAATGTGTTGATTTGAAAATGAACATCCTTATCATTAAGAAAAGAAATGCAAAGAATGCAAATAAGCTGATATTACTTGAGTCAAAAAGTCAGAGCAACGCTGGTTTCAAAGTGCATTAAAAACAATAAAGATAGTTTTTATTATAAAAGGAAAAATAAGACAAATCCAAAGTGGATTTGATGATCCAAATCCAGGAAAAATGGATTATGCATGTGCAATGTCTTTTTAAATATATTTTATAAACTTTCTAGCGAAAATCAGGTAGATTATTAAAGAGGATCATAGTGTATTTAAATTGGTCAGCCACCAAAGCACACCATATCCTTTGAGCCCTCTTACATCTATTCTGAGAACAAAGACACTGCACTGCTACAGAGAACTTTGAAAACATAAAACATGAACTGTTGTTGTTGAGCAGCCTTTAGCACTCCCTAATAGAGACAATGCCTCTTGGTATATGTGTGTATGCAGGCTTGTAGTGAAGGAGCAAAGGCTTTAAACTGACAGAAAGCAGGTTTAGATTAGATATCAGGAAGAAATCGTTTACTGAGAGGGTGGTGAGACATGGGAACAGGTTGCCCACAGAAGCTGTGAATGGCCCATTCCCTGGAAGTGTTTGAGGGCAGGTTGGATGAGTCTTGGAGCAGCCTGGGATAGTGGAAGGTGTCTTAGTCTATGGCAGGACATTGGAATTAGATGATCTATAAAGTTCCTTCCAACACAAACCATTATATGATTCAAAGACATATCTAATCCAAATGACCTTTCCACCCACAAGGTTTCTAGTTTTGAACCTGCAGCATAGAAAGGAAATCTGCTAATCAAAGTGACTGTGCTATGCCCCAGGGCAGGGTTATCACATGTTGCAGGTGTGCAAAGTCTGTGTACATGAATATTCAGGGTAGTTCCAGTACCTACAGCATCCTTTTATTTGGATGGTATGTTCATGGCCTCCCCTATAAGACTGAATGTGTTTTCCAGCAGGAACTTCAGGAAAAAAAAAATCAATTGTGGCTGGTTCAGCCACTATTTATGAGGAGTCTTATGAGGCTCAGCTAAGGGAAGTGGGCGTGTTCAGCCTGGAGTAAAGGCAGCTCAGGGGACTCCTTCTTGCTGTCCACAACTAGCTGAAAGGAGGGTGTAAATAGGTGGGGGTTTGTCTTCTCTCACAAGTAAAAAGTAATGGGACAAGAGGAAATGGCCTCAAGTTGCACCAGGGGAGATTTAGATTGGATATTAGGAAAATGTCTTCACTGAAAGCATTGTTAAGCACTGGAACAAACTGCCCAGGGAAGTGGTGGAGCCACAGTCCCTGGAGAAATTGAAAAGATGTGTAGGTGTGGCACTTAGGGACATGGCTCAGTGGTGGGCTTGGCAGTGCTGGGTTGTATTCCGTAATCTTAGAGGTGTTTTCCAACCCAAACCTTTCTGTGATTCTTGTCAGTGAGTTATATATCCAAGAGCTATAAATATTCACCTGTTCTCCTCCAGCCTTTATCCAAGCTGGCTACCCTTGAACTGTATGCCCAAAATGAAATTCAGGACCCCAAATAAGTAAGCAAAGTAAGAAAATCACTTCATGTGACTGCTGCTTTGGATTCAAACACAATGTTGGACTTCTTTTGCAGCTTCAAAGCAATTAGATTTCTCTCCAGTTTGAGAGTCATTACTATATCTCAACCTGATACTGCAGTGCTTGATAATAATTTCACATCCTGTGTTCCTGCTGCTGTTATTCTTCTCAAAGTATAAAACGTGGTTATTAAATTACATCCCTGTTTTCCAAAATTTTTCTTCTATTTTTTAAAGTCATTTGGACTGTCTCAAAACATACTTTCAGTCCCCCTAAACTAGATAATGTTTAAAAATCTAATAAACTCACTCTTTGTTCCATCATCCAAGTAATTAATGAAAATACGGAATAGTATTCTACCCAAACCAGAACTGTGAGGAATATAATTTGATATGTTTTCCATTTTGCCAGCACACTGATTATTATTCATAAAATTCGGCCATCTGACCCATCTGACTGACCCTGTGTTAGCTACCTCTAGTCAACACCACCCTAACATGCTTTAAATGACAAGATGTGACAAGACCTCTGACATCCTCTGCCTCTGCTTCAAGCAGACTGAAAAAATGCATTTATGACTGTAACAGACAGTTTTCTTCAAACAGGTGTTTTCCTGCTATACTGAGGAAGATACAGAAACCTCATGAGGTGTGGCTGGATATGGAATATAAACCACAAAGCTTCTGTGTATCTTGGGCTGTGACACAGGTGCATAGGTGTTAGTGAAGGGTTAAAGAAACAAGAGGCTTGTCACACAGGGTTTCAAAATCACTTTAACAAAGTCATCTGACTCATAAAATAGGAGTTCCCAAGCATATCACAAGTCTTGTGCCCTCAGAGGTGTTCATCAGCCATGAGAAGCTTGGATTTTCTGAACACATTGCAAACTGGAGGAGTTTGTTCCTCTACACAGAAACCTAAAAATGGCTACTGCCATGAGATCAGGTAGGTGTCTTTCCATGACTTAGTTAAGACCTAAGATGACTTATCCATCTCATCAGGAATTTTTCTATTATTTTTAGTAAAATAAAAAGAACTCAGTACATGGATAAGCAAGTAAGTAAAAAGGGGGAAATAAGCCTCTGTATTCACATAGAGATCAATTCAAATGATATTTCTGTAAAAACCCTGGTTTCTTGAAATCTAATTTTTGCACTTATGTGTTTACAATAATGAGGTAATTTTTCTTCTTCAATGCCAAATAATTTTTTTAGATAATTAAGTTTTCCAAATTAAAAAAAAAAAGGGGGAAAAAAGAAAAAAAAGAAAAAAAGAAAAAAAAGAAAAAAGATGTGTTAATGGACACTTTAAGAGTTTGTTGCAATTCTCTGTAGAGAATCCTTAATGAAAGCCTTCCTTTTGTCATGCTGCTTGTGCTGTATTTAGATCAGATGGACTATTTCACAAGTTACTTCTGTTAAGACTTCCAGGTTACAAACCAACAAAAGAAATTCAGGTCATCCATCATGCAGTGCACATGTATGACCACCCAAATAAAAGCATAAGTGACACAAATAAAAGCATAACTGACAGTTGCTGAGAGATGTCAAAACAATGATGTGAACCTTTCCTGCAGTAAAAATACCATTAGACAGACAGGCATACTTCTGATTATAAAGCTGAAGGACAGTAGTAGGGGATACTTTAGCTTTTTTTAATAGGGCTTTAGAAATGTCATTGCCCAGCAGTGAACACAATTCCCTTGGTGTAAACAAAGAGACAAAAAATAAGTCGGTTTACCCTTAAAGACTGAAAAAGCCTTTTTTTTTTCCAGCTCCTTCCAGTTAAGTTGGGAATGGAGACAGACACAGGCTTAGCACATTACAACCACTGTTCTTCCACAGGTAAACAGGATTGGGAAAAGAGAGAAAATGTGACTCGATTAACAAAGGAGAGATTAGCAGGGGATTTTCTCCTGGGTATAATTTTGCACTGATTACTGTAATGACCAGCCCGGGGACAGTGATTGTGATTTGTAATACAAAGCAGGTGCTATAAATAGTTCAGATCTGAGACACCAGGAGACATTCAGGGCACTTGACAACCTGTCTGTTCCACAGACAGTCAGGATGATGTTAAGCATTAGCTGCAGAAATTTATTATCCAGTTATTGGCTTTAGAATATTTGCATCCAGCAACTTTAAGAGAGATGGTTAAAGGACTCTCTGGCTCCTCCACATTGTCTCAAGTCTTGGAGCATGAAGAGTCTGGAGCACTGAAAGGAGGCAAATGCTGCAGCAATGTAAACAGGGCATGAGACATGCCAGAGGCATGACCTCAACTATGATTTTTAAACAAATAATTTCATAACTGTTTTAAAAAAATTAACTACTTAAAAGTGGATGATGCACAATTTATTTTAAAACTTAATTTGCTGCTTCTTTTAAGTTAGAGTTAACAGAAGTTTGCAAACTTAGAATTCTGTGATGTATTTATGCCGAGATCTATAACAATTTTCACTGAGCATCATCAATCTACCTAGACTACTCTAGGAGCAACTGCTATGTCTAAACATGTAAGTTGGATTTTTATCAGGTTTTTTTAGAGGTTGGTCCTTGACTTTATGCATTCCACACTGTATTGCTGATCTGGAAGAAAATCGAAAATTGCTGCTGACAAAGTTCACAAGAAACAAGTAATGAGAATGATAAGTGATGGTGAGGATATGTTACAGAAAGAAACCAATCACAATAATTACTTGATAAATCAGGCTGCAAGCAATTAATATGACCTTCAATAAAATTGACTGTAAAATTACACGTTTAGGAAGGAAGAATACAGAACCTGATTACAGCATAGGGAGATCTATCCACATTAGAAATGGCTTTAAAACAGGCATGCTGAGACAATTGTGATGATCAGCTGAACCTTGGCTCCAATACAATTATTTGGCCAAGGGACTAATGAAATCTTGGTTGTGCACAGAGGAGTTTTTCAAAAAGGAAGTTACAAGCAGTGATCCAATTGTCTTTTTTAAATACCTACATGTGGAACAAAAATCTGATAAAGCCAGATGCACCTCTGTTCCACAGTGACATGTGGAAGAAGCTACAAATGCTGGAAATTAAACCTAGAGAAGCCTAGTCAATAAGTAGAGCACACACTATTAACAACAAAGGCCATTAATCATTAGTACAGTTTAACAAGAGCTGTAGTAGATAACTTTTCCATCACTGGAGGAATTCAAAAATCGCTGGCTACTCCTCTAGTTTCTACTGTAAGCAGTAGTTAATCAGGAAAATTAAGTTTTTTGTTTTATGGGGGCCTACAGATTATAGTGGTCTTTTCTGTCTTTGCCATGTGAAAGTCTATAACAGAGCTTTATAATTTTATAACTGTCATTATGCCCCAAACCTCCATTATAATACCAGACTTTGAGACCTCTGTGCTCTGCTGTTCAAAAAGGCAATTATTTTTGATGTTCTGTTGATATAATGCAAACATGACTTTGACTAAAGCATCTCTACTCTTAATGAGAAAATATATCTTCCTATTGAAACACTAGAGTTCAATTATGGCCTTTGCTCCTCGGCTTACACATAAACGTACTGATGTGACACAAAATATTCCTAATGTGGCTCCTAAATTTACACATAAATGTACAAGTATGACCCAAAGTGTATCCTTATGAGCCTTTGGAAGCATGTACATTGATGAAGTCAGGGCTGTGAACAAGAGCAGAGCTTTTTTAAATATTTTACATTAAACAGAGCAGCTGGTGAAAAATTCAGTGATTTTGCTTTCCTTTATGTACATCTGGCATCTTTCTTGTTAACAATATTAATGATGTATTAAACTAGTGTGTCTATTCAGAATACAAACCTGTTGACAGCTAGGTAGTTATCTAGGATAGTAATCTGTAGTGAGCAATACTAGAGCTGTATTTCATCTGAGGCAGTGGTGAGCTTGGGGATAAAGTAATTAGAAAAATTGCACTGTCAGCAGCAGCACCCATTCATAAGCACATTTTTGGCAACTTTTAAAAAAAATCATCTCTGTTCTCTCAGGAAGTTTTCTCCTAAAGGTAGATTAGTTCCTAAATTGTGCTGCTAATTATTGCTGATATGGCTAAGAGACATTTTTACTCTGCGACTTAGATGCCTCTTCTGAGTGAGACAATTTATGAATGTCATGCCATAAAACGAAAGAAGAAAAGGAATGAGTGCCCCACATTTAAGGACCTCGTTTTCATGGTCCATGATGCCAGCAGTCTCCTTTCAAGGGACAAACAGCTTGCATCACTCAGTAACTGCCTTGTACTAGTTCTAGTTCAAGCCTCAAAGAAGGCAAAAGAGGTATTAAAACTTGACTGCATTGTCCCTGAATGCATTGTAAATACAGATTGCTCTCATCCAGAATATCAGTCACACAAATATCAGCCAGGATTATATCACTTATTTAATCAAATTTCCTTTGTTATCATTTGAAACCTGCAGCTTATTACAGAGAGTAGAGGATATTTTAGGGTGTACCAGCCAGATGATTTTTAGATAATTTTTCTTACAATTGAAAAATTGTAAGATCTTTTAATTATGAAAGGAAAAGACAGTTACCATACTAACAGATAAATACTTGTGCAGTGTGCCAGAAGCTTCCTGAATATATGTAAATATATGATAATTAGCTGATGTTCATGGCAAAACACTTTCAAGAGCTAGCAAGGCATTTCTTCATCTGATTAAGCAGTGAATCTACAATAGTAAAAGGTTAACTCAATGTGAGTCTGTCATGTGATGTTCTAATAGCATCATGCTGATTTAAGTGGGTAGGCATCATTTAAAGTAGAAACCCATTTTCTCGGTCATCATTTTCTGTAATGTCTCACAAAATGAAATACACATTCAGGGAGTAGAAAGAAATGTAAGATGTGACTTCAAGGCAGTTTTCATTTCAAACATAGTGAAATACTGAGAAAAGTCTGATCAGACCCTTTGAATCTCTATGCTGGTTGTCTGACTGACCTTGGAATAGTCCAGGATGAAGAGCATGTAACTAAGGGCTACTTGAGTTTATAATGTGTAATTAAATGCTACTTTTGTTGCTGAAGAAGCTTCTGTAACTAAATGACATGGCTACGTTCATCCAGTGCCTTAAAACCAGGCTAAAACCTGAAATAATCTTGACTTCCAGATATTTACCTAAGACCTAAGACTGTATTTTTCCCATCTCTCAGTGTCATTTGATACTGACAATAGATTTCTCAGGACAATATGAAAGATGATGTCTCAATATCATCATTTATCTGCAACTTGCATAGAAAGTGCCTTACTTATCCCTGCCTGAAAGGGATAATTTCTGTAAAGTAGCTGTTATAGAGTATATAACTGTAGTTTGAACCAAGGGGCAGATGAGTAAGAGTCACACTTACATTAACCTACCTTTCTTCTGAAGGCTGCTACTGATCCCAGTAACCAAGATTTATATTTTCCTCCTTACTTTTAATTAGTGTTACACTTGTTCTACATCTTGCTCTGCTTTCTGTTTCCTTCTGCATCCCATTTCCCTGTTGCCACTATTCACCCTCCTTCTGTTCCTGACTGCCAGGACAAATATTGAAAATGGTCTGGGACTGTGTCCGAGAGCGTCAGTAAATCCTTTCAGCTTTCTCTACCAGAAGACACATTTCCCAGAGCTGTCTCCCATGAACTGCCAGGGCTGCCTTTGCTAGTGTATCTGTCCTGCCCCTTTGGAACCCTTCCTTGCCATTTAAATTCTATCCAGATAGTTCCTATTGTGAGTTATAGTTGCCTGATATTGGAAAGTCATTGTTCATATCAGCAGTGCTGACAGGGATGGGCTTAAATGTATAACTTTTGCCTTCTGGAATCAGGGTGTTAATAAAAATAAAGCATGATTTACACCTCACACTGAAGCTGGGTATAAGGGAGTTGCAGTGAAGTGTTCTGTTGTTGGCTATGTCGTTAAGCTGAGCTCTGTGCATGTGTGCAATGCAGTACTGCAGTTTTAATGAGAAACTCCCTGAAAGTTATTACCGAGAAGCAAAGTGTTGCTGTGCAGTTTTATTGCCAGATCATAGAATTCATCTTTTTTCCCTTGTCCTGAGCTAAGCACACAAGAGAACAAGTAAAAAAAAAGACCCAAAAAAAACAAACAAAAAAACAAAAAAACAAAAAACACAAACAAACAAACAAACAAACAAACAAATCCCAAACCGAAAAAGCAAAGACAATCAAACAGACAAAAAAAACCCAACCAACCAACCAAACACCCCTAAACAAAAAACCCCCCACAAGTCTACCCTTCTGGTTCCTGCAACATCTTTGAAATAGATTTTCTTATCTTGAAGGTTTGGTGCTTTTGATCTATTTGTACACCTGTCTGATTTAGGGGTTCCATATGCATGGATCTATCCCACCTGTACAGGATCTTTCCCCCCAGGCCTCCCCCATCATGGCACATGCTGGCCACTTGCCAGCTCTGTGAGCTGCAAATAATTTAGAGTTAACCATTTGTGTTTTGTTTCTTGAGATGCTATAACAGTATGGAAATCAGCATCTTTTTCTGCAGTGGCAACTGATGGGTGATGAGGGGGAGGCTGGCAGGAGATGCAGCTGATGAAGAGCCCAGAATGAAGAAACAAAAATATGGCAAAATTGATAGGGAAGAAAGAATGCAGATGCTGCTGTTTTGATTGATGAAGTAAAAACTGTTAGAGATGCTCTCATTAAAGTTTGCTGAACAATCTCCAGCAAATCACATACTCAGCAACCTAGTGGGTTTAGTGTGAGTGTGACTTACAGCTCCTCTTTGTAAGCCTGCAGAAAGGGAATTACAGGGTAAATGGACAATAAATAGGCAAGACCTCTGCCCATGTGACTGATGACTGACATTATTCTCTGCCTCATTTCTTCACCTTGGGATAAGGATTGGGGGACTCTGTGGATGTGTCCAGCAGTGCAGAAGTTCTCTCCTAGGGACTGTGCATAGCAACTCGGAATTCCTGTCCTCCTGACTCATTGTGTGTTCTGGAGCAAGAAAAGCAATCTCAGTGTTTCAGCCTCTCCCACACTATTATCATTACCATGGTTTATTGGAATGTATGCAACATTCACAGGGCTACTGTGACAAGTCATTAATTAACATTTGACCAGAACTCTGGCAATATACAGTGTGCTCTAAATGTTCAGATTTTCTTTGACCTTCTGACAGAAGTAGGAGGTACAAACAAGAGAAGTCATTCTCTGTGGCTAGAATCTCCTTCATGACCTAAATCTCCCTTTTCATAAGCACTCCAGCTGCGGCCAGACAATCAACAACTATAATTAAGTTCATGGTAGTTTGTACCAGGAATTATCTGCCCCAAATCCTTTTCTTTTGAGGATAAATTGCCAAGGAAAAAATGATCCCTTCTGCAACATTTGGTGGACTCCATGTTCCCTACAACTCTTACAACACCTCTGTTTTCCAACATGTCCCATGAAGTACCCTCAGTGTTTGCCAATGATCTCTGTTTACCAGTTCATCATTGAACCTACGGATGTTTTGGCAATGGGCTGCCATGGCGGTCTACAGTGCTACCAAATAATCCAGACTTTCCACCAGAAGGGTGCTCATTTGGATTTTTCTCCTCTGTAGAACCAGCATTTCCCATGAATTTTACATGAATGTAGTACTTTTGGGCCTTGGGCACCAAAGTCACATTTGTTTGAAATTGGTCAATTGGTACAAAAATTCTCAGGAACTGATAATACCTGATAATGATAGACACAGAAAGAGAGTTGCTTTCAGGAACATAGACCCTCGTTTTATTTCATGTTATCTCATGGAAGAGGCATGAGAATTTAATTCTAAAAGCCATTTTTTATCAACATTACTGCTAAACATTGATTTATGTAATTTTTAATGACACAGAAGTCTGACTGAACACCTTTCCCACCTTAGACAGTGACATCTGAATTAGAGTTTTCTTATGTATCCAGTACTTCTCTGATTGATCCCAGAAGATTCCCACACAACAGCAAAGTACACTAAATACTCACAACAGAGGAAGGAATTTTTAGCAGAAACTTTCTAGTCTTTCTTTATTCTCTACATAAGAGTAAAGAAGAGTCTAGTTGGGTTTTTTTCTCTTTATAAGTCACCCAAACCTTTGCATCCATAAATTAGAAAATTGCTGTGATATAACTAATAATCCTTGGGGAATTCATGCACTGCTGGAGAAGATTTCCTCTCCCAAAAACAGTCCTTGGAATGATAAATACTTCTGTTAGTAAGATATAAGGAAAAAGTAAATTATTTTTTTCCATATCTGCACAGTTATGGTGGCTGAGCTGCTTGGATTAGATCCATGTGGGAGTAAGCACAGGGCCCAAATGACAACGAACAGGGGAAAATGTTCAAAATCATGGATCAGAGCATCTTCTTTCAAAATAAAATGCTCAGCTCAGAGAGCAGTGGTAGATAAACTACAGGTTTGATCCTGTGATGTATTTCAGTGTTAACATGCTGAGGAAATGTAGTTGACCTCTATGGCTGCTATGAAAAATGGCATTATCGTGGATTCTCTGCTTGCACATAAATTGCTCTGTCTTGCTAATCAGACTGGTCAGAAAAGCCTGTTCCATTACTGAAATACAGGCTTTTTCAGCTGCCTCTCTGCTGGAGGAAAGGACAATCACAACTCCTATTGAGTTAATAAATGTACTTGCAACAACTGAGAAAAAGGTTTCAAAGCAACCTCTTTGTTTCAGCAAGTAATGTTTCTTTTCTGTTTCAGCTACTAATAACAGGGTTTTTATTTGTATATGTGCCTGTGTTTACATATGAGGATTCTGCTCTCACTGCTCCAAGCTGTGCACACACACCTTAGCGAGCTTGTTAAAATGCATCAATTAATAGGGTTTTCATTGCACCTCTTGTTCTTTTCAGACATCGATGCCCCTGGTGGTTGATCCCTGCCCTACAAAGGTATCCAGTGTTAGTACAACAGGACTTGCTCACTGAAACAATCACTCATATCATGCCAGCCTCTCTAGTGCCCAACATGTAACCTTAGTTTATACTACAAAACTGTATGACAACATTGGCAGCACCAACACAGTGCTGAGACCTTTGAAATGAACCCAAAAGAGATTAAGGCTTCTGTGTCTCTAGCTGCTACCCACTAGAGACCTGGCCAAGCAGTGTGGCAGCTGAAGTGTGATAATTGACCAAGGAAACTTTTAGGTGAAAATGCCTTTAGCAGTAGGCAAACCACAACTTTCCTTATCTGGAGTACAATTTTACTGCCTTCAAAGTCTAATCCTGGGTTTAAGAACAGGTTGTTGGATCAGCAGGGTGTAAAGAGTAATGTGAAGCTGGGGCCAGAGTTATCACAAATTGTGTCAGTGAAGCTAGATGCAGTTTCAGAGGGGGAGGTTCACAGCCAAGAGCTTGTGTGAGACTTGCCTGAGGCCAAGGACGAACTCCTCACCATGTTCCTCAGCACCCTGTTGCCACTCAGTACCAGGGACAGCCATGAGGCAGAAGGAAGCCAGGCACCTTTTGCTGTGTGAGGCTGGAGCCTGAGCTGGAGACATGCCTAGTGCCCCAATGCTCCTCCCCCTCCTCTGCTCTGTCAAGCCAAAATTCACTCAGGCAGTTTCATCGTGTAGCCACGATGGTCTTCTGGCCCTAAAATTTACTGCCTGACTGAAACTTGTACTGTAGCCAAAAGAAATTTTAGTACAGGGAAGAGAATATGGGCCCAAGGCTACATAGACGTATTTATTATACATCCAAGATTTATAATTGAATTGGACATTCTGGCAATGTGATAATGATCTGATTACAATTTTTATCACTGTTTCTCAATGTATCCAAATGTAAAAGTTATCTCCTCCCTTCACATTCCACTGCAGATCCTGCCAAGGCATGTAAGCCCCTGTGTGCCATTTCTGAGGGCTTGCTGTGGAAAATTCTGTGTTGTCTCTGCCTGGTTCCTGGGCCAGGAGATCTCCTGGCTATTGGCCTAAAACAGACCCAGTGCATGGCAGATTTCTCTAAGCTTGCCAGGTACCCATGTAATGTCTGGTGCAGCCTTGTAACCTATCAAGACTTGCTTGAGGCATCTGCTGCAGATGGTTTTGGTTTTTTTTCTGTGAAAAATGAAAGGACAATATTTTAACCAAGTGGTGTAGGTTGTCAGTGATGTTTTAGGTGACAAGAGCAAGAGTGAAAGGGAATTAAATATGAGAAACATGTAAAATTACCTGTCATTAATCCAAGAGGACTACGAATATAAGTGTGTTCTACAATGACTGTATTAATATTTGATAGCTTGGATTGGTTACTGTGTCTTTTCATCTGACACCAAATCTCCATTTTTGATAGAAGATGTAATTTGGATTCCTTTAAGGTTTTTTTCTATTTTTTTCCTCAACTTTGCCTGCTTGAAGTATCTGTAAATAGGAAGGTTTAATTGCACTTTATTTTACAATTCTTATTAAATAAAATAAGTGCATTTCCTTTTCCTAACTTCCAACAGATGCAAAAAATCATTAAAATGAACTGAAAAAAGAACCCCTGAAAACACCCTGTACCCATTACTTTTAATCACAAGCTCAGCATTTCATAAATTTAAAATTATATTTTACTTGCTTATCTGATAAATAAAACTCAAATACATAGGGGGAGGAGTCCAGTCATTTGAGATAAATTGGAATTCTTTGCCTTTTTTTATGAGCACATTGCCAGAGGGAACTCAAAATATCTGATAATCCATTTCCTGTTACAGTGACTATTTTATGACAGTGATATCTTCATCTTTCTGTATACAGGTGATCAGATTTTCCTGTTATCTGTCTCATTTTTTAATGGGAGGTTGTAGCTCTCCATAGGAAAGGGATGAGGAGGTTTCAGCTTGGGCTTCCTCAGATCTGCTTCTGGCTCACTCCAAAGAGGGATGGGGATGTCAGCTCTGGATTCACAAATGTTTAATAGTGCAGGGAAGGCTTTAATCTGTACAGCAAACCTTGCTCACGACTATTCCTCAGCTTTGCCTTAGATAAACCTTGCCTTAGGTAAACACATAAATGAACAATTCATTCCAGATCCAAGCTGGCTTTGCATGCTCCTCTGGTTACTGGCTTGGGCCTATGCTACCTTAAACCTCTGCACACTGCTCCACTGCACAAAACAGATTTGGCCTTAGTGATTGTGATTATAAATTTCATTGCATATGTCTCAGGTCATTTGCCTCTGGAACTGGGATGACACAGATTAGTTTTGCAGGTGCGATGCAAATGTCCAAACGTCCACAAAATCATGAATTTCAAAGGGAGACTGCAGCAAATCTTGCCATGTTTGTATCCTGCATTCACACACCTGCAAATTCTTTATTTCACAAATTTTCCATCCCTGGGATCATCCCTTGAAAACCAGTATTTGGGAAAGTCTGAGAAAAATTATGTTTGTATTCCAAAATATTCCAAAACTTAATTTCTGGAAATGAGGTAACACTTTGGAAAACAGTAATAGCACTGTGCCTCAGCTATGCATAGTATAGAACATCCAGTACATAATTCTGTGTCTTCTTGATTGTCCTAAATGAGCCTCCAGATTTAGACACCAAATTTAAGTGTTACAGAGTTGTATAATGCCTATGTGTGTGATACATTTAGGCAATTATAGACAACTGAAATTTAATAACCAGTGAATTCAGAGAGATTTTTGGACTCCCAATATAGATGCCTATTCTCAGGAAAGACAAATTAGTAGCAATGTTCAGTGACCAAATCATCATTGCCTAGTTCCAGTTAGATGCTGCAGGCTAACCTGTGCATCCTCCTGCTGCAGCAGGACACTGGTTTTCCCCTCGATGGGCTCATACAGCCCAATCCTGTTCAGATGTCTGGCATCCTCCAGGGCACCTCACATGGCATCCACTCTCCCTGTTCAGGCAACTGAGTTCTTACTCATTGACTTCACAGGCCAGATGTTCATTATCTGTGCTGAGGGCTGATAAATCTGACTGGTCTGTAAACACTGTGGGCCCCGACAAACACCTGCACTGAGATACTTAAAAACATTATGTGGAGTCAGTTACCACCCTTGGTTTATATTTGCTTCACATGAATGTGTCAGCTACAGTCAAAGCAGCACAGCAATCCTATTGGGTCTGACAGCTGCCCAGCAGTGGTGAGTGATGCTGGCTGGGAGTTTGTGCTGGTGCACCATGACTGAATCATTCATCTTAATCTTCACTAAGTTGAGTAGAAGTCACAGAACATATATGATATTTCATCAGATTTCTCTAATGCTGTGTACAAGGGCAGTGAGTTGTTTTTCTTTTTTTCAGGACTTGTTTTTCTGTGGGTTTTTCCTGGCACAGTTCAGGGTTGTGTCACCTCTCAGCAGGACTGATTAGTCCTGCGTGGAGCACTGCTCTGAGAGACTTGATGCTTCCAGCTCTGAATGATAACTTGAGCATGCCTTAATGGGCAGACAGCCCCACATGTCCGTGCATCCAAAGACTGTATTAGCTACTATATCACACTGAGAACATATGCCATTCTGATGATCAAAATGCTTTTCTGATTCATTGTCTTTTAAAATTCAATCATTCCTCCTGCAGGTGTGAATGAAATGTGAATTTTCAGGTGAATGTGTCCTATGCTTATATTGCTCTACAGAATTGATCTTATCTGCCAGGTGCCCATATAGTGATATTAAGGACTAAAATGCTAAAATCGCTTCCAGAAGCAGAGGGTTTTTCATTGGAGATCTGACATCCTTACAGGCATGACTCTGCTCAACTTACAAAGGCTGACAGCAGCTCTGAGTTGGGAAGATTGAATCTTGCTTCTTTATTCTTTAATTAACTTATCCTCTGCTGCACTGTCTAGTTAATATTAATGTGCTGTCCTTGAGCTCCACTACTTACCCATGTCACTATCGTAGAATCACAGAATATCAGATTAGAAGGGCCCTCAGGGATCCTCTGGTGCAAGATATTAACCAGTGTTGGACTCAATATTGATCCCTGGAGACCCAAATGCGACAGACTGCCAATTTGAAGGAAGCTATTTACCACTATGCTCTGTGTGCAGCCCATCAGCCAATTCCCCATCTACTGAACAGAACACTTGTCCAGACCATAACATAGGAGGAGACCTTGGGAAACCACGAAAGACTTGGGGAAATGTATGTAGACAATGTCTACTGCTGGTCCCCCATCAAATGAGCAAACTTCTACTTTGTCATAAAAGGTTATCAGGTTTTTTAAAAATGACTTGTCCGTGGCAAATCCATACTGGCTTTTCCCAATCAGGTGCTTCATTTGACTTCTGATGGCCCCCAGGAGGCTTTATTCCATCACTTTCTCAGGGACTGAACAAGACTGATGTGTCTACCATTTCCTGGATCCTCCTTTAGGCCCTTCTTGTAGGTAGATGTAACATTAGCTTTCTTCCAGTCTGCTGGGACATCACCCACTCTCCATGATTTCTCAGAGATTATGGATTGCCAGGGCCTGTTGATTTGTAGGGCTCAGGCTCCTATAATAGTTCACACACCAATCCTTCCTTCACTCACAGTGGGTCTGTGTTCACATCAGCCTGAATTTCTGTTCCCAAGCCTGGAGCCCAACAGTGCTGGAAAGTCAGTGGTGAAGAAAGTATTGAGAACCTTGATTTTTTCCAGCAATGGGCTCAGCATTCCCTGGAGCTGTTTCAATCTCCTGGAAAGGCTGTCTGTTCCGCCTCAGGAGTCCCTGGCTCTGGAACCCTTCTGTAACTTCATCTACCACTCAGCCTCAGGAATTACCATGCCCACCATCTGCCCCATCAAGGGATCTGCATGGTCTTCCATTGTCAAACAATTAAAATATCCCTTTCTCCTGCTTTTACTTAGCTTACTGACTATATTTCATGAAATAGAATTATTCTATTTTACAATATCTAAGTATTTGAATTTATGAAGGTGGTAAAAGTGAGCTAGTACCTGGAATGCAAATATTCTCTGGTTGTTCAGCTAGAAAACCAAAATATTTGCTTAGCTCTAAAATGAATTAACAGCAATTGAATAGTGTGACTTCTGCTACTTATACTAAATGTTTCTGACAGATGAATGAAAATTGAAGAGAAATCATATGCTTTATTTTAAATTAATAGTTAATGAAAAAGCAGCCAACTTAATAAAAATTCTAATCTGAGTCAAATTTTTTCTCAACTTCTTTCTAAATAAAACTAAAAAAGGTATCCTCAAAATTTTACTTTACATATTTTTACACAGAAGGGATAAATATTTCTTAAAATGTGTTACAGAATATTCAGAAAGAATGAAAAATCAATTTCAATCATCACAGAATGGAAAGAACTTTTACATATAAAATTTTTCTATATCCAATGTGACTGTTTTTTCAAAATATGCCTAAGAAGTTGGTTCTAAAACCTAAATGGGTTTAGTTCTACCTTGTCTTTGTAATGCTTAGTAGCCATAAATAAATTAAAAATCCAAATATTTTTCATAATATAATACACTTAACAATCTTCCTGGAAAGACTCAAAAATCATTAAAACTTTATGGACAATGAAATGAATTTAGAACACATAGATGCATAAAATGCAAAAAGAATAAACCAAATGTTCTGAAACTTCTCTGTATATAAGATGTTAGTAAAAATATCGTTACCTTAACTATGTGCTCCAATGACACTGAATAAATACATTACCTGACCATGAAAGTAAAGCTGGATCTGCTAGACTTTTTGTGGAATAAGATTTTTGCTTAATGGTTATCGACAATTTTATGCCTCATAAATAAATAAATCAATGTCATTTTTTAGCTGTGTGAAGCTAAATATTAAAGCAAAATACAAATTATGTGTAAATCAAAGAATATTGCCTGTGCTAGACAATGAAGCATAGGGACAGCATAAAACAAAAGGTAGTAGGATTCAACATGTTTGTGGCCTGGCTCTGAGATGCAGCTTCATGCGTGTTGCCTGCAAAAATCAGTGTCAGTCTGCCCCATGCACACCCGGACACATTGGCTCTGAGCAGACTTGTACATCCCAGTGTGGTGATCACTGGATCATCCACAGAGAATGATTCAATCCCTGGGACAGTGAGCAGCCTCTAGATTGCCTCAGTAAGCAGTGCCTCCCGTTTGGGAAGGCTCCTTGAGAGATTTCCTTGTGCTCAGAGTGAGCAAAAATGCTTCAACCCATGAGCCTTTGCAGTTCTATGTTAATGTTTCATGCCCCATTGGCTATTCCCCTTGTTCCTGGTTTTTACCCCTCCTGATTGGTTCCTTTTTGGATCCTTTCCCTGACTGGCCCCTTTCCCAATTCCTTTCCCTGTTGGCCAAGCTATGAAACTCCACCCTGGCAATCCTATACAGTCTCTTTCCCCTTGGGCTGTCAGGCTCTTTCCTCTTCAGAGCTTGTGGAATAAAGAAGGTCTCCTGGAGATTGGAAAGATCCCAGTGTGGCAAGAGTGGATCTGCTGCTCAGGCATATGGGTTTTCCCAATACCTCTGAGGGTCCAGCCTTTGCAGAGAAGTGGCTAAAATCAATTAGCAAGACAGAATGATCGAGTGCGTCTTGAAAAATCAAAAGGGTTTTATTAAAGAAAGAAAATAATACAAAAACAAAGGCAAAGCTGAACACAGTATAGAGACAGGTCTCGTACTTGCTACAACGCTTTGAAAAGCATGGAGTTTCTTTGTTCTCTCTCTTTAGTACTCAGTAGTTCAGGTGGGCTATTTGGGTCCAATGATGTCAGCAAGAGTCTTTGAGTTACACTCTTGGAGCCCAGTTGTTGCTCCTGCGCTGGCACTGAGCCAATTACAATGAGAAAGGTACAGAACTTGCTAGTTAAACTTCCTAAAATGTCTAAAGGTAAACTGAAACTCTCTTCTTATACAGGAACAGTGGCTGGGGGTGTGGGGTGCATGCCAACACAGACAGCCTCACAAAAGAGCTGGTCACTCTGTGTCTGAGAGAGCCTGTCAATCCAGGTGTCTTTTTAAAGATGCCTCTGGTGAGAAAGGTCATGGCACCTTCACCACCAGACCACAATATCCCAGTGTACCCAATGTCTGCTGTCACTGTCACACCAGGCCATGCCCTGTGTGTGGAGGCCTGCTGCACCCGAGAGCATCTGACCCAGCACTAGTTCTTAGGAAAATGCCTGGAATAATTGATAGCTTGTTCTTACTGGATTGTGTTGGACAAACAGCTGTTTGCAGGAGCTAAATGAAGTTTTGCTGCTGAACTTCATCTAGTCCAGCTCTGGTTTAATCTCATCGTGTAACAAATTGAGTTGCTTTATGACAGAGATTCAATGAAAAGGTGAGGTCAGAACTTTACAACTCATTTCCTGGTAGGCAGAAACTAAGTTGGAAGCAGACACGTGTCCTCATAAGGTTTACTCACACCAGGCCATTGAATGAATGACAGGTAAAGCTTACACCCCACTCATTTGCAACCCAATTGATTGGGAAATAGAACTCTCCATTTTCCAGTAATGCATTTTTAGTTCTGCCATCTGAGAGTTCTGAGCCATTTTATGCTTTGTGCATCTTCACAAAGCCAGAGGAGTTACTCTAGGGATTCTCAAAATCATCTCTGTACATGAGATTGAGAAGGAGAAAAGAAATATGAAATGGGATATATGAAACATAAAATATACAATGTGAAATGAGAAGTAGGTCTCCTCTCATTGATTGTTTTCTATTCATAGAATCCAGCTCCTGGTTTATGATATACTTCAATCACAACCAGAAGATTTGATTTCTGCCTGTGATATTCAGTAATCATCAGTAATCCTGTCATGAAAAGTGCTTATTATGATATCTTTGCCTGCATGCTGGTGGGATTCTTCACCCAGTTTGGCTTTACTTGTCCCTTTGCTTATAATTAATGATTAACACAGTGTAGACCACTAAAGATGTGTGAGACTTCAATATACAACTTGGCTTCCATTATATTACCACTGGGCAGGTTGTACCCTATAAAGCAAAAAGAGTAAATTCTGGTATTACAGATAATTGAACTCAACATCATCATGATTAATTCATATAAATTGCTGCAGAAAGCAGTCAAATAGTGTACTAATGTGAAGGGTGTGATTTTGGATGAACTTTAATTCTTGTTGGAAATGTCCTAATTCTGAATTAAATTCTAGGGTTACCTGTACCTTTCCAATTCCAATCTCAACCCACTCTTCCCAAGAAACAGACTTACCTCTAGATGTCTGTTGAGGTGGAAACCTATTGTCCACCTCACATTTGAATAGCCAAATCACAAGAATTTTCTCCACTATTTGAGGTTTCACCACAGGCACCAGCTGACTCCACTCCTTGTCATCTGTTGATGCAAGACAACCCTTTGGATCAAGGCAAATCTCAGGTATTTATATCACAAAAAAGGGAAAAAAATCAAGACAGAAGAAAATCACTTTACGGTTGAATTTTAGTTTTTCCCTTGGAAATCCTGGAAACCTCATCTTTGACTCACTTGTTCCCCTGGAATCTGGACAGAGCATAGGAGAAATTCTTCAAGCACTCAGTTTAATTCTCAGATGTTGGCCATACACTTCCAGGCATAATCTGGGCTGCACATCCTTTCTCAGGCTAGACAAATTGTACTGAGGCTATTGTACAGCTGCCGGTTCCATGAAAGCTGAAACTGAAATGTGTAATTAAATGACACAGTTTGATCCAAGCTTAACATTCCCTACCTGACACTGTTTTAAAAGACGACTGACTTGTGCCAAGGTAATTAATATATTAATCAGGGATTTGAGAATTTACCAGAGCTCTCTAATTAAAACAGCAAAATCCATCCAGATACAAAAGGCAGATACATGCAGAACTGAGAGCAAAACTACCCAGTCTTAAGCAGACCAGATGTTGCCATCAATCCAATCAAGCAGGCTGATTGAATTGCTCAAATTTAATAGGTGAAATACTGTGGTAGATGTACTTGCCCAAAGCATGTATGCCCTGAATAGTACTATTGTCCTTTACCAGTTTACTGTGGCAGTCACTAAAAGGCTGTTTTAAATTTAATTTAGTTTAAACAAGAACTTTTTTTAAAAGGTTGTTATTGTGGAAACTGTTTTCTCTTTACAATTTTCTAAAAAGAAACGAGACAATAAACTAATTGCAAATTCTGATATCGGTAAAATATTTTTATACAGGATATCTTCTACTCTTTCCAGCTACTGCTTCCCATTTTAATGATATGTAAGTTTTATTCCTGTCCTGCCTGCAGACTTTTGAAAGACTCTTGCAAGTCATAAGAAATGACACTTCAAACAAATCACCATCATTAAAAGATTAGTTTGCTGGGAAGGAAGCAAGTACAGAGAAGACAAAGGAGAAAAAATAGATTTTCAGTGGTTTCTATATCTCCAAATATTTCGTAACTACCACTAACAATATTTGTTGTCTCTATGACTCTTTGCACATACATTTTTCAGTGTTACCTTGAACCTAATGAAATCTGTTCATCTTTTCTCTTGTGATTTGTTTTTAAAACTCTGGAACATGCTTGCAAGGCCTGTGCAATTATATTGTTCAAATTTGTTGAAAACTGTCTTAACAAAATAACATCTGATTGTTCAAACACCATTGCCAAATCACAGAGCCTGGATCCTAAAACCACATTTGCTACTTCGGATCACGCTTCCCTTTAGGCATGAAGGATTACCTCAGACTACCATAAATCTACTGAATGCAAACTGAAGATGTAATCACTGACAGTTATGATCTATAACATGAGATAAGGCCACATTTTTTCTGGTGAAGTCTCAAGGCAGCTGGTAAACGCTCACCTGTATTTATTTGTGTGCCCAAGTCTGCATTGCCTGGAAGTGGGTATAGAGCACTCAGATCAGTTTTCTACCAACCCCTAATTTGTATCATCCTTTGAATATCTTGTCATAGATACCATTTGCCACTAAACACTGCTATTTGCAACTCAAATACCCATCCAAAAATTATGTTGAATTTATCCATTTGCAAAGCTTTACAGTTCACACTTGATTCCTTCTCCAAAATCACTGGAGGTGTCTACAAGTATTTGTGCTGTTTCCTGGAGCAGATAAATGATTTTAGTAGTTTTTGTTTTAAAAAACTTAAATTCTGCAGCAGAGTCATATTTATATCCTTATTTTAGGTATACTCTGACACATCTTGGGAATGTAATTTCTTTTAGCTCTTTTTGAAGACACGTTTTATGAGAAGTTTTATGGGGAAAAAATATGAAAGCAAATTGCAGTGAGGGGTGGCTGGAGTTCTGTTTCTGAAGGCTCTGGAAACCAATCTGATTGACAAAATTGCACAACTTGTTGATGAAAAGTATCTGCTGTACATGTCTCTCACATTTTCTCCATAGGGGCCTAGTTAGGATAAAGGGCAAATAAAAACCAGCATGTGCAGCTCTGGGAAGGCTTCAAATGCAAGTTTTGAAAACTTGATGTGAGAGTATTGGGACAGAAGATCTGCACTGACACACACTGTTCTGAATCATAGCACACTGATTTGTAACTACTGAGTTTGGTGGCTCATCCTCCAGGTATTTCAAGAAAATTCTGAAGAGGAGATTTGGATACAGATCAATGGTCCATCACTATATGTGACACCAAGATGTTCCAAAACTAGACAAAAATCACCCCACATCACATTTTGAAATAACATATAGAGCTGGAAGACATCTTCTTAAACCACCGATTTTGAAGCATGTTAGTCTGTGAATTTCTCCATAATGTTTGTAAATTGATGGAAGAAGTCAGGAACTGTTTGTCATGTTTCTGCTTGGGATTTCCTGGGCTGAAATACACACACACACACACACATGTTGCACAGCTGCCTTCTGTGTAAGAGTGAGCCAGATGTGCTCTAGATATGTTGAACTCACAGTGCAAAAACAGATTGATAAATTCTGTACAAATAGCCCAAATCTTGATCTCTTATTTCAAGGAAATTTCCACAGAGAGGGGCTGTCATGACTCTTAGTTCCACCCAAGAATCAGGACTTCACCCAAAATTCACCCAAACACCACTTCACTCTAGCTCTCCTCTGGCAAGATGATTGTTCAGCTGCTGTTCTGAGCCAGACTGGCAGCTGTATCTCTAACTATGATCAAGCTGAGCATGGAGTAAAGATTCCCCAAGATTTCTTTTTTTAGGCATGCTGGCAATGTGGCAGATGTTGGAGGATTATCCCTACATGATGAAAGAGGCAGGAATACCTGCCCACAGTTTTGCAGTTTGCATGTTTGGATTCCTCTGCAAAAATGATTAATGTGAACTCCTGTGATTAGACTGAATTTTAACACTGGAATGCTCACATTTTTCCCATTTTACTTTCTGACGTAAATATGCCTTTTTTTAAAATTGGGGTTTTTTTTATTTCAGTGTGTTTTGGTTTGGAAACACAGGTGTCTGCTATAGAAGGCAGGAGCCTCCCTTGAAATGGAGAATGTAACCCCCCCCCTCCAAATTATTATAATTTTGAAATTAAGGGGCTCTCAGATAAAGATATGGGAATAGGAATAACAGTTCTGTACTAGGCAAATTAAAATAAAAATATCGTAGTACAAAAAAAGCAAACAAACAAAAAGAAAGCATTGACAGAGTCAGAATGCAATGTGACACCCTGTTGGTCAGGGTGTTGGTAGCAGTCCAATCAAGTCCTCCTGCAGCTACAGATGTGGTTCTATTGAAGCAATGATCCTGTAGAAGGGTGTAGATTTCCTCTGAAGGTCCAGTGGTGGTGAGATGGGTCCGGTCTTCCTCTGGGAATCCAGTGGAAACAGACTGTTCTGGGGTTCTGAATCTCAGGTTTTATCCAGGTAGGAATGCTTTACTCCTCCCACGGGATGGAGCATCTCGCAATTGGATGGTGTAATTTTATCAGTCATGCAGTGAGCCTTAATGGCCCATTAATAGCAGATATCCCCTGGAGGGAGGATGGGCCCTGGAAGAGGTAAAGAACACTGCCCCAGCTGGTTTTAACCAATGGTGATAGAATACATACTTTTGTTACATCTTGCTTTGCAGCCTAAGACACAGAAGCTAAATAATTTGAAATCATTTGACAGACTTTGTCAAAGCAGAGGATTTAATGAAATAATTTGAAGAGAGTTTATTAAGAAGCTAAGTAGAAGCTATGGGATAGAATTGCATTGTTCACAAAAGATAACATCAAGTATTCATTTTACAGAAAGCAACCAGGAAATGATTAGTTATATTGTGACACCTTTGCTGTAATAGTGATACTTAATCTGGTGAGTAGCTACTTCAAAAGACACAGAAGTAAGTTTAGAGATCTCACTGTAAAAAGAAGTGACTGGCTTTGAACTCAATTTGTGTAATTTTTGGAGAACATGGACCAATAAATGATAATCTTATTATAAATCATTGTTTAATCAGTACTTTGGCTCTTTGAAGAAGTAGCTCAATCCCAAGATCAACATATGAAGGAAAAAAAAATTAGAGTTTAAGCAACTACAGGAATATATTGGCCATTTAAAATCTATATGGATAATATTAATGATTTATAATGAACCATAAAAATCTCTGATTGGAATATTAACTAAAGGAATACAGGTTTAAATTGGGTATTATTCCAGAACCTACTTTAACAAAGAATATGCCAGTGATTTGTTAGATGCCATAAGCATATTTTCAAAATTACTAGGGGGGTCTTACATAGGAATCCGTATTGATTTTTATTCTTTCTTGATTTGGGATATTTTGGGGGTTTAAAGCTAAAATGCCATCTATATCTGGGACTGAGACCTCCAAATACCTCTCATGAACCCTGTTACAGCTGGAAGTTCATACACAGCTATTGACACAGCTTAGATGTAAGAATCAGATTTGGGTACACTCAGTCATCTTTTGAAGAATAATTTTTTAAATATTGACACTACAGAAAATTTGGATTCCAGCTTTATCTGCTCTTGATTTCACCTGAGGTAGGTGTCCAAACTGGCATCAACTTCCCTCCCTAAACGGCATAAATATACATAAGAAGGTATCTGTAGCTTGACGAAGATGTTGTATTTTCTTTTAGCTATTCTGCCTGCTTTTAGAATTATTGTTTTCATTATATTTTAGGTTTATTTTCTAGGTTATAGTGAGTGGTTATAACAAAACCTTTGCTGGCAGCCTACCTTGTAATAACCAGTGGCTGCAGAGTGAGGCACTGGATATGTTCAAGAAGAGTCAAAAGGATTTGAGACAACTGGTAATTTTGCACATAATTTTAGTCTTGATTGTTCCGATTTAAGTTCTTTAATGCATATATGGGAACTGCAGCATAAATGACTTTGCTTTCAAAGGAATGGATGCAACAACCTTGGAATCTCCTTCAAGATTTTTTTTTGAGTGAGATCCCAATTTTTATCCAGGTGTGTGTATCTCTGACAACCTTGATGAAAGCTTTTTTTAACCCACTGGCTTTGACCACAGAGATGCCTTCCTTCAGTCAGAAAAATTCTACCAAACCTAATGCACCTCACATCAAATCAGCAAAACTCCTGTGTCTCCCTCTTCCTACAACAACACTAACAATAAATAGCATTTTGTCTCTCCTCTCAGAGCTCAATAGGGACTGTGAATATAGGACTGAGTTTCCCACTGAACCACGAGAAGGGAAGAAACTTTGTGAACAATTCCCCTGCCTATGTTCCCTGCCTCTTCCCAACCATACAGCACCTGAAAATGAAGGTGGCTAGTGCAGCATAGCCATGGTATATCTAGTGATTACCTTTCTGCTAGGATGGCTCTATTTCTCCTTGGAACCCAAAGGAATTGCCGTGACATGAATTGCTATGTACAACATTGAGGAACTTCTCCACACTGATCAATCTAAGGGCAATTTATGTGCAAGAACCATGAAATGAAGCTAAGTTACTCTGGCACCTATTAAGGGAGTGAGATGATTTTTTTTCTCTGATTGAAAGCCCACAATGCTTTAATTATAAGGCGTTGCACCAAACCCATCTTAATTTCATGCAATTTTGGGTTGACCATAACGGGGACTCTTGTTCTTATTCAAAATTAATTTTTAGCTTGTTTTTTCATTCTGAGCCCCTTGCAAAGACTTTAACAACCAATCTGCCAGCACAAACATCACTCCTGGTTACCTCTTAAAAAGCATAGCAGAAAACAGCCACACTTCTCTCTGATCAGTGGGGAGGCCTGATGTTACTACCCAAAAGGGAGAGCAAATGATTTAAATTGTTTTTTATAGCATAACAATGTCTAAATCTTGGATGCTAACTGCATGTAATTTGCTAATATGGATCAATGTCATCATTTGTGTTGCTGCTTCTCTTCTAAAAATCTTTCAAATGCAGAAACTAGTGGGGGCCTTCAGAGGCAGGTCCTAAATTATTCAGGTAATTTACTGTTCTGCCAATTAACTCGATATTTTCAGAAGTCCTTGCATAAATTGGGTATATAACCAACCAACCCCTCCCAATAATCAGTTTTCTTCCACTGCCCATGACAACACCATTCAATGAATCTCCTTGCTTCTTGTGTCTGCAGAATGTCAATCCCTGACAAGCTGTCAGTATCCCCCCAGCCATTTCAGTGTTGACAGCCCTCTTCTGATGTACAATGTGGGACACTGAATGAATCAAAACAATTGGGGAGTGTGACAATGACATCAGGGAGATACAGTTTGGGCGACCTAAGTAAGGCGATACACTTTAGTCATCAGGATAGCAACAAGTTTTTTGACAAGAATCTTTTATATTTGCTAGAAAAACATATTCTTTACTGCAGGTTAGATTGTACCTGAAGTGTGGAATGGTGCAAATTAAGGATGAACCACTCATCTTTAATAACTAATCTTCTAATTTAAAAGTAAAAGTTTGCTGTACTCATAACAGCATTTTCCCTTTCCTTTTTTAGTCCTTTTCTTTTTCTTTTAATTGAAATGTGGTTTCATAGTTCTTATTACTGGAACGTACCTGGCTTCTCTACAGCAATATTGACTCAATTTTTATTCCCTTAAAAGGTGCTAACATTTCATCCAGAAACAGTTTAGAAAGGAAGTAAATCTCCCACTGGATTTTTAGATTGGTTTACCCACACAATTAAAAATAAATGAAAACATTTAGAGTCCACTTTGAAGTCTGCTCTCAAGAAAATGCACAGGGATCCATGCTGGCAACTTCTATTAATACTTAATAATGGAAGTTATTAAGTATTTCTTCTGCAGGCATTGACAGGAGAATTTCCTGCTCATTTGTAAAGCAGGTGGAAAGTGAACGATCCTCTTCTCTGTTATGCTCCTGGAAATGTGCATTAGGTGTGGTTATGAACATTATGAAGGGAATTTAAAAAATCTGTTTTCAGACGATTCTGTGGAAAGGTAGTAGAAGTTAGGAAATCAATGGATGTGGCAGTGTACTAGATCACAAAATTACCTTGGCTGATATTTGTGTTGCAGCCGATATCATCTTTGATAAATGACTCTTGTAAATCCATGGGAATGTTGTACCATCCAATCTGAGATAAAAAAATTTAAGCGCTTCTGATGAACTTTCTAAAAGCCAGCCAGAAGATGCACTTGGGGGCTATAAACTTTTGTACACTTACAAATGGCAAAACATAAACGTAAATGAAATATGGGAACCAAGCTGGTAGAACTCCTGATGAGAGGAGCACCAGCCTCCACTGCCTTCTAAATGAAGACATATGTCTGAAAGATCATTAATCAGAGCTAGCTTAAATAAATTGTATATGAAATGTCAGAGGAATTTTGAAAGTAATTTTGTGTATTGTTTGCAGATTTAGAGGAATGATTTGTGTACAGCTGTTCAGCAAGTGCATTTTCTTACAGGTTTTCAAGCACCTGATTTGATTTTTATTAACTTATTCACACAGAGGTTTATTCATTTTACCAAAGCAGAAGCGCATACGTGCTATGCTGTGTTGATCCTATGACCTGAATTCCCAGATGATTCAGTCCGTATTATGTCCCTGTCCTGGGTAGATCAATATTGATGTGGGAAAGAATTGCAGGTAATGTGGGCATTTGCCTCTCCATAGATTGGTTCATGTTTTCAGAATCTGATAAATCAGAATGACACTTGAAATCTTTCTTCTTTACTTATACATTTGGCAATGAACAAAATATCACTGCTAGAAAGTATCTACAAATGGGTATTAATTTTGTGTAAAATGGTGGACCCATATTTTAAATCCTCCACTGTTCACTGGGGATTTACACCTGCCCTATGTTCTCACTATAGCTGAACTATTTAAGGCTGATTGCCGGCAATGTACTAGAAGAGATAAAAATGAAGTATCACACTTACCCATAAAGTCCTACTAGCTGAGAAATTCAGAGCTGCAATTAATTGTTCTCATCCAAAAAGAACCAGCTTGCAGAGAAAGAAAAGGACAGTTTGGTAGGTCTTGAATGAATACAACAGAAAACGTCTCTCTTAAGGAGGAACTAGAATAATATGAATGTAAAAAACTTCCATGGAAATAAATTAGGACTTCAAAGACTCTGATTTGCTTTGGAATAACTATGGTCAGTGTAATTGTTTAGGCACTCTGAAAAATGCAAACTGTTCTGCAACATTAAGGTATGGAGACAAAAAAAAAAAATCAAATTGATGCCTTAGGGAGGCTGACCTGAAACAGAGACTGGACAGAGCTAGAGAATAAAGTAGATATTTATTGAAAGACCTTTACGGTACACCTTGGACAGGACAAGAGCCTGACCAGGGTTACACCCATGGTGGGCTTAGAATGGTCAAAAAATGGACAACTGGTCACAAAGTCTTACATTTTTATAATTTTGGTCCATTTGCCTGTTGGGGTTAATTGCCTGATTACAGCTTCAGGTTGTGAGGTCCCATCCTCATTCCCCCCTTCAGTCCACTCTATGCTTTTGGGCCTGGAAGTTGTCCTTGGTCTTCAGCAGGAAAGGATTTGTTTTGTCTACCTACTCTGTGAAGAGAGATTGCCAACACTTAATATGAGGCTCAGAACTACACCCCTAGGCAGCACGGAATCTGAAAAACATAAAAGCTCAAACTTAAGGCATCAAAATCATTTTAAAATCACTTTTTTACTAATCTTCCCAGCAGGAGACAGCACATGTATGATACTGATTCTCCTGATAGAGCTATCTCAGAAGCAATTTGCCCTGATATTTTCTTTAATGTTCTATCCCTATCTTGTTGGAAATATTCAATTTCTTTAATATTTTATACCTTTGCAATGAGTATATATATTACTTAATAAATATGGAAAACAGAGTCTATTTTTCTGAAGATTCTACTCTTTATGTTCATGCCTTAGAGACTCCTGTTTCCTTGCAAACTGGAACAGCATTGAAAATGCCCATTCATATTACAACCCTTGCATACAGACTTTCTATGAGCAAGAACTCTTAAATCAAAATTTTATTTTGGAAAGCTTTCAGGATTTTCCATTCCAGAATCATAAAGAGCCTTCACTTCCCACCTAAGCAGCAACAAAGCAATGAAAGATTTAAAAGAATAAAATGTTTGAATACATTAAGAGCTTAAAGCTCTGTAATCACAAGATACTTCCCCTATTCTCTAGCTTTACTGAAACTTGCATTTATTTGAATCTCATTTCAGCCTTATAAAGGGAGATGTTCAACACACATACACGCCTGGTGGTGCCACAACACGAAGGTGTCATGGTTTAGGATTTCTGTTAGGAATACTTGAGGATGAACTAGGATCATAGATCTGGTAGAGAGACGAAGAAATACAAATTTTTTAAGAAAAATGAAACTCCTAGTGAGGCCATAATACTTGGGTTTTGGTCATATAGGAAAGATTTGTTTTTATTAAAGAACATAAGCCATACACTGTGTCTGAAGTATATTGTGTGGGTAAGTCAAGCCCAAATCAATAAAACAGAGTAAACCTACTCAAAATTTCCTGCACACTGAAAGAAATGATGGCTGTGCAGTCAAACAGAGGAGAATGTACTTGATATTCTTACCTGTAAAACGTGAGGCAAATGCACATCTTCAGTTAAGCATGGACACAAACCCCTACATTGAAGAATCTTGTGCTCAGGCACAAAGTAGTTCATGTAATTATTTATCCCATTTTCTGCATATATGTTCATCTTGCTTTGAATTTCAAGCTCCAACAATCCCTTCTTCCCAATACCTGAAATTCACTTCAATTTGATTAGTTTCACATTAGTTATACGTCAGCAGGAATCTCTCTTGTATTTGTTGCAAGGACTGATAGTATTGGTCTACGTTCCAAGTAGGCAGTGAGACCCCCTGGTTACCTGGTACCTGACACATCCTGTGTGCCCTCTTCACTTCAGCAAGTTTTTCGCCATAATCTTGTAGAAACAAAGTATGGCTCAGCACAATAAATCAAAGCAAATCAGGAGTTATGGCTCATCTTCATCGGATTGCAATAGCAATGAAAACTGAAGTGCTGCAGTGAAACAGCACCACTGTGAATGCAGCACTGCAAAGCAAATAAATGTCATGGAGAGGATGTGTCTGTGTGTGTGTGTGTATGTGCGTGTGTGCTGATAAATACTGTATTACCTGATTGTCTTGCCTTTTCTCTGACTCTGGACAGCAATAGTCCTAAAATGCATAAGAACAGAGCAAACCACCCCCAGCCACCAGTGATTTGTACCTCAGGGATCTCCAGGTGCCTTTGTATTTCATAGTTCTCAGTGGATTTCTTTACTTTTTTCTAATGGTATTCTGAGCATGTGAAAATATTTAGTAGCCAACAACATCCTAGTTGAAAAAAAACCAAACAAACATGTCCATTACAGGAAGAAAAAAGGAGCAATGTAATACTGCAGCAGTAGGATTACTGCACTTACAAATAACACTGGTTGCTAAAGCTGGGCTAGGTGAACATGAATATCTACCTCTTTTGGGGATTTTCAGCTGTGTTTGCTTTCCAAGTCTTAAACAGAGAATCCAATGTGAATTCTTTCTCTACCACAAAAATAAAATAAAAAAAGAAAAAAACAAAAGAGAAAATGCAGACCCCGGTTTACACTCAGGGCTCTGCATCCCTGCTCTGGACCTATGCATCAACCAAACAATTTTGTATAATCTTCTGTTTGATCTGACCACACTTCCTTCATGTAACTGGAAAGTTTCATTGCTGTTGGACTACAAAAATAATGTTTCTTCTTGGCACAGTTATAGTTGGTACAAAACACATCAATGTTCAGCCAAAGCAGGCTCTGCAGTTCAGGTATGTCCAATGAAGGATGCAAGCTGGGGACTAGGACAAGGTTCTTAATTTTCCTGTCTTGGGCAAGAGTTAGAAAGCAAATGACAGAGAGCAACCACAGAGCATTAATAAAGGATTCCATTAACTGAGGTGGGGCATCCTGGGTTAGCCCACAGACACTCTGGCTGAAGAAGAAAGCAATGCAGTTGACAGAAGTAATTTCAGCAATTTGTCTGTTGCTGGAATTAATAGAGACAGATAGGGGCAAGATTTGCAAAGTAAAAATAAGCAAGTTAAAGCTTTAGGAAAATTTGTTGAGATGACTGAATAATGGGAGTGTTTATTTTGCACAACTGAGCTTCCAAGGGCTGCTCCTGGAGCACAGACTGGGAAGAGCCAACAGGCAGATCTGGGACACGGTGCAGGTCAGGATGGAGCTGCAGGGACACAGTCCAGAGTGCCACTGGTGGTGCAGACACATGTGGCACTGTGGGATCCCCGTCCCCAGCACTCACAGTGGCTGCTGAGCAGGTCTGCCTCATACCCAACGTATTTTCTCATTAATGTGATTGGCCAGTTGCCATTATTTGAAACCAATTGGTTGGCTCCATGTTTCCTTTTGTCCAGCAAGTGATCTTATGTAAAAATATACAATATGTATCTACCATTCCTTCCATAGATAAGCAGATATTTTTATATGTATAATGTATTATATAAAGTTATATAAATTATATAAAGTTATATACAAAATTGTACAAATAAATAGAAATAAATGTTTTATTTGTATATACACAGCTGCATATAAAATATGTTTACATATTTATAAATAACACCTATATTTGAACATATTTAAACTAAATATATATCCTTAAACAAGTGGGTGAGTAACAAAAAGACGCTGTTTTACACCACAGCGACACAGACTCCAGCTTCAGAAGGCTGAAAATGACTCCTTTATTTTTGGGATGTGTCTCATATCTATTATTTTACACAGACTAATCTGATTGGTGGCAAAAAGACAGACCTCTTCAATCTCTGGTCAGACCAGAGAGACATCAAGAAGAAGTCCCTCCTAGGAAACGGAATGAAAACATAGGTCGTTTATAAAAACATTTCTCCTGTTTACAGAAAATTCTCTGGGAAAAGAATTTCAGAAAACCAAGACATCTCAGGCACAAATCAGGGCTACACAAAAACCAACTTTAATAAGAACAAGTGAATGATTGGTTAAATTTTAATGTTAATAGAAAGTAATTGGACAAAATCAAAAGGCTGCTGCAGGGCCCCCAGCTCCATAGGCTGCTGAAGTAGCCCTCACACCTCTGGACTGGGAGAAATGTCAGATGGGATAGTGATGGACAGAAACACGATGAAAAACGTGGCATCAGTTGTCAGAGTGCCTCCGCAGCCCATCCTTTTCTGCCCCACAGCATGTTCCACTGTTCTGCCTCTGCTGAAAGCCCTCCTGTGCTGGGGAGGACCATGAGCATCTGTTTTTGAACCCTCCCGGCAGCTACTGGGTTCTTAGGAGAGAGCTGGTTTTGGATATGTCTCATTGTACCCTTTGGAAGATGGTGGTGATTAATCTTTGCACTGTGTCCTCTGCTGTGAGTCATTAGCATTTAGTCAGTCTCTGTTCATACCTGTTTTTTCAGAGAAATCACAGTGTGTGCTGGGATACTGATGACCTGCTGCTGGAGGCCTCACCAACATGTGCAATTTTTGCAATCCTTCTCCTGCTGGTATTTTGCATCCATGTGTCCACGTTCTCTCTCCACTCATATCAATATAAAAATGTTTCCAACAGCTTTCCACACCCTTAGAAGATTCTCAGGCTTCTATTTCCTAATACTTACTATCTGCTGACAAAAAAATGACAGCTACTTCTAGTGGTTTGTAAGTTTTCTTAAGTCACCAGGCCTGTGATATTGCCCCTCAAAATACAGCAGTGTACTATGAAAAACTTTAAATTTTTCTCCTGCAGAATTGAAAATTAATATCGAAATTAATTTCCTTGTGTGCAATCATTTTGTCTATAAATTCTAGTATAACCTGTCTTCATAAATACCTGTTTTATTGGATTCTCAATAAGCTTTATTCTGTGCTGTACTTTACTCACCTTACATTATCTCTTCTTATCCAACAAAAACTGAAGAAAAAGTTTGAGAAGAAGAGGAAGAAACAAGGAGTTATAATACACTTTGAAGGGTATTAATAGAGTGTAATAGAATAATTAATGTAACAAACATAAAGATTATCAGCTTCAGAAGACTGGTATCTCTTACAGGGAATAAAACATCGTCTAGAAAATAAGTTCGAAATCAATTGAGATTTCTAGGTGCTGCAATAAAGAATATCAGCACATAGTACTTTGAGATCAAATTGTATAAAAGGGCTATTATAGCCTAATCTCTGTGCTGTAACAGTTCACATCTATCTATGCTCTGAAAGCAGAGAAAACTAAGAATCATTGTCTGAGGAGAGCAAACTCATCCGGGTTTGCTTTGTTCAAAAAGAAAAATAAACCTCACACTGATGAAGACACACTGGTAATTAGTTAGCAGAACTCAATTTCTTTAGAAAAGAGGAAGGCGGTAACATTTTTCTTGCATTGATGCCCAGAAGTGCTGGTGAGGTGTGTGTTAATGTGCTTCAGAATACCTTAAGATGAAGATGGGCTGCCAGAGAGAATTGCCATTGAGGGAAAACAATGAAAACTGTGAAACAGGATGGGGGAGTAAGTCCTGCCCTTACCAAGGCAACACATGAACTAATGGAAATTCACATTGTAGTATAGACACAATTCGTGGTGTCTCTTCATACAGCCACCCACCAGCTGAACACTGGGGCAGGTTTCCCACACCCTCACATCCTTTGTCCAGCTGCATAACCAACAGGTACTAAGATAAGAAAGAGTACACAAATTCCTCAGGGTAGATGTAGTTTTAAAATGCAATGATGTGAGGTGTTCACCATACCTGACATAAACTGGAATACAGAGTTTCTGTGGCTTGGGAGACTGGGCTCTGTTTGCCTTTAAAATCTTCTCTAATTGGGGCTTGCATTAGATAATGAAGTTATCCAGACAGAGGAACTCAGTGGTTTTTTTTTTCTTTTAGAATAGGAAGAACAAGAGCTGCTGGGATCAGCTGTGAATGTACTATTGATTTCCCTCCTACTGTTACCATGAATGACAAATGCCTTGTGAGGCATTCTAATTTAGCTAGAAATACGAGCTTTTCCAGCAAAGTGCAACAGCACCACCACAACGCTTCCAACATGAGGGGAGGGTACATTCTGCCAGGGGCTGCTTTTGGTTAACCACACTGCTGAAGTGATACAGAGATTTGTACTTTCCAGCCTTACCTGGACTAAATCCCTGGGTTTGCAGTCAGTAATATTAATCATGCTTTATGTATGTCACCATCAGTGTGGAGCCAAGCCACAGATGAGCAGCATTTGTCTGCTGTGGCACATGGCAGCTGCCCATGCCAGGTTTCTCACTTGGCAGATTCAGGTGGCATCAAACAGGATGTGTTTGCTTGGTAGCTCCCAGGAGGTGGAAAAGCAGGCTGGAGATAGTCAAACCAAGTATTTCTGTGCCTATTATCCAGCATCTTGAAGTATTTTAAATCTGAAGTACTCTTTTGGCAGATTTGGGAGAGGATGAGGTTGTGTTTTCTGCATATAGTCAAAGATTCAATGAAGTGGAAAATGAAGAACGTATTTTGTGACCTGCGTTACTTTTTCGGCCTCTGAGCAAACAATGGTATGGGTGTCCAATGATTGGACACTGGGGATTTCATAATTTCAAGGGAATATGTTAAAAGAAGAAATAAAAAAGTCTTACTATTCCAGTACATCTCAAAACCAGAAAACAATGTGCCTTTAGCTTTAAATGCAGAGTTTTACATCGAATTTGTATGATGGCTGAGCTCCCCTGATTGAATTTTAGCAGAAACTTTCCTGAGACCTCCTCTTAATATAGAATTTGATGCTTTTGCCAGTGTAATTGTATTAGACTGCTTGAAAAACATTCATCTTGCCCTTTTACCAGTACCAGATAAAAGAAAGGCAATAACTAACCAGATGCTGCTGCATATGTGTCTGTTTGTGAATCTGCTTACTTTAGAGTACTTTAAAGAAAAACTAAGTAAAATAGTGTAATTGTAGAAATAGGAAACTGAGAATAATGTGACATTGCATTTTTATTCTTTAGAGATTTAAATAAGTAACTGAACAAATCTACTTCGAAAATATGAAATCTGTGCCTAAACAACAAATTGTTTCTTACTCTCATGTGCTTGTGACAAAAAGCACATCAAAATTTATTGTCTCTACTCTTGCTACTTGTATACTCAGCTGTACTATTAGGTCAGTGTTTAATAGGATGCATAGCTATGAAAGTGTTTCCAATTCCCATCTGAATGTCTTAAAGAAATCTGAAGGTTACAGTACAGTGCCCTGGACTTCACTGTGCTTTAAAAAGTAACAGTAATTTTTGCAGAGGAAATGATTCAGTTATCCCATTTTTGTTGTATTTCTTAAGTTACAGAGTAAAATGCATTACAGTTAAAATGCAGGAATTTCAATAAATGTAAACTGTGAAAGTCTGTGTAATTATACACACATGACTAGGAAGACACTTTACCTGCTTTGATCCTATAGTTCTAACAGAATTCAGGGGCTCAGGGAATATTTCCATGAGGATGAAATAATTCTGATCAGGAATAACTGCTTTTGAATGGAGCCCTGTCTATTTAAAGAAATTCTAGACAAAACCCACTTTATGACAGCACTGCAGGAACAAAACCAAGAAGCCTCTCCCTTCCATGTGGTGCTTCTCTCTGTTTGTGCCAAAAGTGCCTATACAGCAGTGTCATAACTTTTCAGATTTGTTGTGTTTTGGTTTTATAGTTTTCCCACTAGCTTTTGGCCTCTGTCTCTAACAGACGCACACAGCCATGATCTAACCAGTTCCTTCTCTCCACTAACCATGTGAACACTTAATTGCCTCCCTCCATCAGATCGAACTAAAAATGTTTCAGCAGAACAATAGTTTTATATTCCTGCGTAAATTGTGCCCTTTCATTTTGTTCACAGTTCTGGAGGTTTTCAATGAATCAGCCCCTAACATTTTGCTCTTCCTGGCAGCCCCATCTTCCGAATTAAAATTCTTTGCAGCTGTCACCATCCTGAGAGAGGACCTCAACACCTTCTTATCATAGGAAGCAGGATTTGTTCCACCTGACCAACTGGGAACGTACTGGTTGTGCTGACATCTGTGCTCTTCAAAACACACCTGAAATCTGACCAGCCCTTAGGAAATGTCTTTTACTCTCTCAAGAAGCAGAGAATTGGATAATTTCTTTCCTAGTGTGGGTCACTACTTGAAATAAAGAGGAATGACTCCAAGTTGGTATCAGCTGAATCCCACGCAGAGTCTGCAATTAGGAATCTTATATTGCTTTCTTATTTCAGGGATTCTGGAGTTCCATCATCCTTTTTTTTTCTTCCCCCCCATTTTTTTCAAATTTCAAGAAAAAAAAATAGAAACTGTTCTAAGTGAAACTGGGTTATGCATTTAAATTCAATTTCTGATGCAACTCTGCAGGGTATGGATTTGGAAAATAATAGAGTTTCAGGTTAATCATCAGTGTTTATCTTGCCGTAACAGGATCACATAGAGCCACTAACTGTGAATTAAAAATTCTTGCTTGGAATGCATGGGATCTGTCTTAAAAATTTACAGTGTGAAATAATTGTAGAAGGTATCTCATGTCCTATATGTAAAATGGGATCTAACTGCCACAGGATGTTTTGTATTGCTTATGTTTGCACTTTAGCAAGCAGAAACTCTTTAGTTCTGCCCTCAAACACCTGAAAGTATAACAAAAATTTTCCTCTGACAATGATTTGGCTGCCTGGACAACTGGAAAAATATATTTAAGGAATTGCCTTAGAAAATTTGTTTTCCCCATTGCATCAAAGAATGGCTTTACTTAGAAAGATTCTGCAGTGCAGAAGAACGTGGGAGGAGGATGAGTATGAAAAAGATTTCTCCACCAGAAAAGAACGGATTTACAGAATTGATCAGAAATTTTATGAGGGTTTTCGTGCATAGATTTTTTTTGTTGTTTGTTTGTTTGTTTGATTGGTTTTTGGTGGTTTTGGGGTTTTTTTGTGTGTGTGTGTGTGTGGTTTTTTGGGGTTTTTTTTGTGGTTTTTATTTGTCAAAACTGAAACCTTTACAAACTTGTGGAAAGTTTAGGTGATGGTGCATTTTTCTCTCAAAATTCTACTGAATTAATTATTTCAGCAGTACTTCAAAAAAAGATTAAAAAATCACTTTTTAATATTTGAAAAATAGATTTATTTTCTATCTTGTGTAAAAAGAAATCTAAATTATTAAAACATAAATATCTAGAAAGTGATCTAGTGTTTTAACTCTTCTGCAGTCAATTCTCCTTGAGGGTTTGGCTAATGCAATTTTTAATTTTCATACCTTTTTGCAGTAATTATTTTCTAATATCTTGATTTCTTTTCTTTAATGGGAAAGCTATTTCACACTCACATCTGCTAATTAATTCAGTTATTCTTACTCTTTGGAAATGAGTGATTGTCTCCTAGATCTCAGCTACGTTACCTGTGCCAGAAACAGTCAACTAATCCTGTGAACCAAAAAACCCCAAAAAAAGCATAAGAGGATATTAAAATTCATTTATCATTATATTTTTATTAAAAACGCTGTGCCTTACTTTTTTGCAGTCTCATTCTCCATTGTAGCACGTGTGTATGAACTGCTGATGTCACGTGAAACGCTGAGTTTTGGCAAAGCTAATCTCTTGTTTCCAAGAGGGATGTTGGGGTTTAAGTTCTTAAATTGGGAAGTAAAGTTCTGTTTTCCAAACCACAAACGTATTGCAGAAACCGAAACATTTCCAGGTTTTAAATAATATTTAAACCTGTTCTCTTTTCTTATCCTATGACTGCAAATCTGTGCTCCAGAGTTAATCTGTGTTCCAGAATATGTTGGAATTTACATGTCTGCAACCCTGTTGCAAAAAGCAAGCTCTGCTAATCAGTGCAGAAATTTTCCCCTGTTTGAAATATAAAATGTTTTAGAAATTACAATGCCAGAATCGTGCTAAGTGCACATGTTCTACCATTTCTTAACTGTTGTGAGTCACTTTTGAGTGGTTCACTGCAGAAATATATGTGTAATTTTCAGTAGATGGAAATACCACTGCCATGTTACATAAATTAAAAATATTTCAGAATTCAAATCTGAGTAGGACATGCTGGCTTCCTATACCTTTACTGATAGAATTTATGTTTTCCTGCAAAGCATATTGGAGTAATCAAGGAAGAGCCCTAAAATATTGGGTATTCTTAATCCAAAACTATGAAGAGGAAGTACTAGAGTAGCACAATATAAAAAGTCTTAAATCACAAGGCAGCGATGAAAAGGTTGCATATATTGACATTGTATCTTTAGATACATGTTTTCCAGATAGTTTCCAATTATGTCATGGAAGTAATAAAACATATTATTTCTATATTTACGTTGTGGTAATGGAAATCCTTCATCAAGGTTCTATGCTGATTAAATTTAGCTTTTTTCTAAAGTATTTTTTCATGGAAAGTTTTACTTCTTTTGGTAATAAATCTTATTTTTTGAAGAAAACATATTAAGCAAAACTTTCAGTGATTTTTCCTTCAACTATTTATTGGAGCCATTTTCTTTAATTTTCTGATTATTACTTGTTACAAATAAAAAAATGGAAGATAACTGTAAGTACTCATTTGGTTGAGCCCAAGTATATTCCTGTAAAATTGCTGTAACATAATATAACATATTTTCATGTTTCCATACATTAAAATTTTATTTTCCTAATTACTAGAAGTACTTTTTCTTAAAGTAAAGGGGAAAAATGTTTGACAATAAAAGGCCTGGGGGACAAAATCTGCACTGTCCACACATGCTTAGAGGCACATGCCTGCTTAATCTCTTCAGTACGTGCAATAACTGATGTATATTAACTCCTTATATGTTAAATTTTTAATAGGCTTAAGAATTTTCAGGACTGGGTCATGGCTGTGGTAAATGAAATGAGTCCTTAAATACTTGGGGTGTTTTTCTCTTTAAATTTGATATGTAATGTTCATAAATATAGCTCTCATGTTTCTTTAACATATAATGGCACAGAGTTTTACCAGAATGTCTCTTTACATTCTCCATCCTGTAATTCATATCAAATTGCACTGAATAAATAATGCAAGCATATAGACTTCTGCTGCAAACAGACTAAAAGTGTATCAAAATCTGCACTGTCTGATGCAATCAAAATTTCCTTGCTAAATCTGGTTCCCTCCCAAAGCTATTTATACATTTGCTAATGCCTCACTTTGTGTTACACCAGACAAGTCAATTTGCATTACAGTTGTGGAGTGTAACATGTCATAAATGGTGTAAGCAGGTGGGACATACTGAAAAGCAGTGACTGGAACATGATATTCTAAAAAGTCATGCCAAAACAAATTGCAATAAAATTCCTACCTTTTTTTTTTTCCAATACATGCATATATTTAATACACAGTCCTCAGCAGCATCCTTTGTAAATTAATGAAGAAGGCCTCCTTTTGATTGCTGATATAAAGATTGTCAGAAACAAGCAGCATTTCCAGCCTGGTATACAGGGGGAAAGCTGTTAAAATATGTGAGTTTATGTATGATGGATTAGCTGTGTTATTTTTACTGCCATAGGTCGGGCAGGAAATGTCTTGGCTCTTACACTGGTTTACCTTATTTCACATCACAGACTGGAAGACACACATCTGTATAAACCCTTGTATACTGGTGTAACAGGATTTCTTCTTACAGAGATAATAACTCTCCACACAAATTCTTATTACAAACCAGTTTTACATCAATGTGATCTTTGTGTATACGTACTACACGGCAGGGAAGCCTTCATAGACTTCTCTGCATGTTCATTGTCACAGAACTGTAGATGAATTTCCACTTCCTCTCACTGTAATTAATTTAACTGAGATGAATTCACTTGAAAAAAGAAGTGTAGGTCTCATGGTATGGCCTGAAGCAATGTACTTACCCACACTGATGATTGTGGGACACCTCAAAGCCAGCAGGAAGATGCCTGCATGAAGCACATCTCTCTAGCCCTTGGCTCCCTGGCCTTCCCTCGGAGCTGGCCATGGGTAGAGTCCCACAGTGCTGTGTTTGTGTCCATTATCAACAGAGGCTTTTGTGGTTTTTCACAAGGAAAACAGATGAAGGTTATTAGGCAAGGACCATCCTGGGTTTAGTAATAATCACTTTAAAACAATATTTATCTGGATAACATTTTTTACATTTTTTAACTCTATTTTTACAAGCTATTTCTACATGAAAGGGCATTCATAGTTGTGTAAAATGTATTAATGTGGCTTTAAAGCTTTGTTCACATTGAATGGGACCATAGAAGAAATTTTAAAAGGGAGTTCTGCACTGTTCTGTAAAATGTAATTGTTTGTATCTTAAAACTGAACACTTGAAAGATCTGGTTTTATTAGAATGGAAAACTTAACTATTTCATGTGGAAGATATTAATTACTGATCAGAGAGTAGGAGAGTAGGACAGAGATAGTAAATTGGTTTTGGCATAGCTGATACTATACATGTAATTGGATCAACTGAGTAACACAATGTGACTGGCAAATGTGAGCAAAATGAATGATCATATCATTGTATCGATAAAATAAACTTGAAATTATGAAAATTTATACATTATTCACCTATTGTTGTCTGATTATGCTGATTATAACACTCCATTGAGACCATGAAAAATATGTTTCTATTGCTTAGATGTGAAAGGTTTTATATTTTTTTTAAAAAGATCTAAAGGGAAAATTTTTAGCAAAAATAATTTTTGTACAACACAACTTTTGATCTCCAGTTGCAAAGGTATCTGATTTTTTTTTCTTTCAGAAATGTTAGAGCTTCAGGAAATTTTAATGAGTCATAGGATTAATAGTTGCTTAAAATAAGATGATAGCATGTGACATTCAAGTAGTTCTCTTTGTACCACATTCTCCCTCAATAAACATTTTAGCCCTTTGGAGTAAGAGAAAGAAAAAGAAAGGGAGAGAGACAGAAAATATATGTTGCTGGCTGGAAGAAACTATTAATATAGATTAAATATCATTACACAGGCCACAGGGAATATGCAATCCAATGGAGATAAAATAGCTGCTATATTTATCAGCATTCTCTAGTTTTAAAATTTCTTAGCAAAGTCGCTGCTTATAAAAGTGCAAGACTGACAGCACAAGAATATGAAGTCCTTTGTCTATCTCCTGGAAAAGTACTGAGTAGGCAGCAAAGTCCTGGTTCTCTTTTCCTTTAAAATTATTTGTCATTTGTGTCACTGTTGAATTTACTGCGTGGTTTGCCTTTGATTGACAACAATAATTCACAGAGTATATGCCTTCCTGCAATGTAGTCTCACTGTATGTCAAATGAGCAAGGAAGGCAACATTAACAATAAAAAAGTGCCTGGTTTCTGTAGCTATTATGTGCCTTCCAGCACTGGACCAGAGAAGGAACCTGGTGCTCTGAGGAACTCACTGAGCAAGCAGAAATCAGTTCCCCAGCCCATGGGCAGTGACAGCAACTGGCCCTTGAATGCCATTCAGAGCCATGGACAGGGGTCCTGAGGCTGGGATCTCTGGGAGGCAGCCTGGCAGCAAGGCTGCTGGAGGTCTGGAAGCCAGCAGAATGCTTACCAAAATGGAGTGAAAACGATGGCAGTAGTTAGAGATTCCATTTAGTCCTTGGAGTCTATCCAGATACTTCCTCAGGATCCTACTGCACCCATAGTTTTGTCATGTGGACGTTTTTCTCCAAGGAAATGGATTGAAAGTGCAAAGAGATCCCATAGATCAGGAGAGAGATGATAAAAGTCCCTCTTGCTTATGCCAAAACTCTAATAGGCATCTTAAATGTTTCTACGATAGATACTGATCTGCTGCCAGCTGGTGCACAGAGTGCAGTGTGTGCCAGCTGGGCTGGGTGCAACAGCCAGTTACATCCCAGCAGATATATATATATATTTTTTTTACCCACTTCATGGTATTTTGCCTCAATTGCCAACGTTTTTGGAATACACGATTCATCGATTCATCTGCCAGCATTCCTGCTCCTTTGTGTGGTGTGAAGAAAAGATTCACACTTTTGTTAATATTCTAATTTCACACTCAGAAGCATGTTCTCCTCACTAGTGATGCCCTAAAGGTTAAAAGCAATTGTAAGGAGTTGATGAGCTTTTGAGGGTTTTTTTTTTCAAACCTGTAGAGAAGAATGCCAGATTCAGAAAAAGGGGAGCAAAAAGCATTGGGCTGTGGGTTAGCCAGTGCCAGAAGTGATGGGCTGCAGTTGTCAACCAAACCCTATAGATGCTTAGAGTGGAGCAGATGGCAAATTTCAATACATTCCACATTATGAGGAATGTGCTTTTTNGAGGAATGTTTTTTTTTTTTTTTTTTAATGAGTTGCTAAAATCTGCAGTGAAAAATTGCAATAAGCAAATAAATCATCTGCCTGGATTGTCTGTCACCAGAGGAGCAGGAATGATTTGGCTGCACACTCAAGCAGCGCTGTAGCTGTTGCAAACTATTGATATTTTTTATAAGAGTTCAGAATGGACCACATGTCTTAAAAGTTCAACTAAGCTTGAATGAAATCCCAAGACGTAAGCTATACTTAGGCAGAATTTTCTTGCCTCAGGGACTCTTCAACTTCAACATGCTGATTGCTCCTGCAGCCTCTGACACTATTCCATCTGCTCCATCTGTTGTCGTCCAGTTAACACTGGGGGAGGTTACAGCTGTGCTCTAGTCTGCTAAAAGTGCTTTCCTAACCTGATTATAAGACTACTCAGAGCTACATGAAGCCGAATGCTCCTTCTGCTACTTCTGTATTAAGCACCAGGAAAAAAAAGAAAATAAAGGAAGAAAAATATAGAAAACACCTAGAAAAAACAAACAAACAAAAACAAACAGTAGTTGCTCCCTGAACCTCTTTCCCTGTCAGATGAAGATCATGACAATGCCTGAAATCATAAATCCTTCTCTGATTGCTGGAGATGGTAAACATTCTTTCTTTTTGGTTAGGAGCCTAAACTCTCTGATTCTTCATCATTACCAATAAAACTCACTTCCACCCTGCGTTTATTTCTTGGGAAAGGGGTATGGAGATGAAAGGGCTTGCTCTCGTTTCTACTTTTAATGTTCCATTCAGAATTGGACCAGACAGGTGATTAGATTAAGGGCTGAATTTATTTGAAGGCAGAGTTGAGGCAGTGCCATCCTGCCCCTCTCTCTCTGGTCTGGAGTGTGCTCTGCCGTCTCTGTCACTGCTGACCTACTTCTGTAGACCTTCCTCCCTGAGACACTGGGTGGGTCTGGGAGAAGATTGTCCAAACCCAGTGCAAGAAATAAACTGGAAATTCAGGGCTGACTGCATGCTGAGACTGCTTAACTTCCAGACAGAGAGACAACAAATGTTTCAAAGATATTACTTCTGGTTTCTATAATAGATCCTAAAGCCTTTTCTGGTTTTTATAATAGACCCTAAACTCTCTACAAAATGTCTCAACAATCACTGAGTGACAGTAAATTTGTAATACAACGACCATCACGCAGCCCATCAAACCAGTGCCACCCCCATCCACTGCAGAGACATTGGATGGGGTGCTTCAAACAAATATTCTGTAAGCATTTGCTAATACTTCAATATTGTGACATGCTTAAATGATGTTTACACACCTGATCCTAAATGCTTTTACAATATTCTGCACTTCTGTAAACTCTCTGATATTTTAAGATATACACTCAGCATGTTTTCTGAACCCAAATCAGTGACTTATCTCCAGACCCTTCTCTCACTTAGAGACAATATTTTTTTCCAACTAATGGTTTTCAGTTCAGTTGCCAAAACAAAAAAGCAATACATGACAAAAATGCTTTGGTTTTGTCTCTCACGTATATTCTAACCTGCTTTTAAAGGGTCTGAAGGAGGTGAATGGTCAAGCGAGGAGGTAAAAAGAGTTAATTGAAATATGGAGGTTTTAAGCCAAATTTTAACTTACAACCATGACACTGGCTTAGTTCAAAGCATAGAAGCATAAAAGCATACTTGAGTCTCTTTTTAAAGTAATTGCAAAAAATTATCTCCAGAAAGGAACACCAGCTTTTAGTTACTCCAGACTGTCATGGGTGTGATTATAGTGAATTAGAAAATATGTGAGGGGAAAAAATCTTTTATGTAAAAATTCACCTTGAAGAAATGTAATGGGTGAGTGAAGGTTCTTGCGAAGGTGCTTTGAGGACTTTTGCATGAGTCTGCAGTCTTGAGAGCAGATAGCTGAGAGGGAGTAATCACAGATATGAGTACTTGTTAAGACTATCTTCATGATGCCAAAAGTTTAAGTGAGATTAGAATCAGTCCCTTTAGCTTTAAAGCATTTTGCTGAGCAGTTTTGGATCAAACCATATAGACTTATACCTTAATAAAAATTCACATATGTTATCTAACGCTTCAGGAGGAAGCACAGATATGTGATAAAACCAGAACTACAGTATTACAGGCTGCTAAATGCATTCCCTAAATCTGGAGGAGTTTAGTTAAGAAGAAAAAGGCTTTGCATTCCAAGTAAATGAGATCCTGCAGCTCTGTAGGGAATAGCTTTAATTGGAAAGTCACATTGCTTGCCTCCCATGTAAATAAATCAAAGTACTTGGATTTGGTCATGGCCTTTGTCTAGTTTGAGGCCAACACCAGTCCAAGATAATGATGTGAAGGTTAGAAATAGCCCAGTGGAATCAATCTTCACATGAATACATGTGTAACACCACAGGCAGAGAGGGGTCTCAAGCTGGGATTGAAGTGAATCTCATTATCTGTAGAACATATTAATACATGAAAAAAAAATAAATGAACTGGTAGTCCTGTATTTGATTGGGAGTGTTGTGGTGCATTTGAGATTTACCCAAGTCCTGCATGTTTATGTTACTCGTTTTATAATGGTTTGCCCCTGTACCCCCATGCTCAAACCCCCCTTTTCCTTTCCTGGGTGATGGGTCCTGTCAATCAGCCTGCCATTCTGCCCAGAAGCCTGGAAAATTCTGGTGGAGCTGCACAGTGATTTGGCAAGTTTTCGGGTTCCCCTTCCCTCTATTATGTATGGATTGTTCTGTTGATTGTCCCCTGTTCTGGGTCACTCCCACCTTCCCTGAGATTGGTTCTAGATCACCCCCTGCCCCTTGTACTTATGCTGACACCCAACGGCAAGATCTCACTTTGTACGTGGGAGGCCTCTGGGTGAAATCAAACCTGGTTGCCACCCACGTAGGAGTCCTCTTTCTTCTTCCCCGCCATTTGCCATGCTTCTGACTGAGGCTCAGAGCCACCAGATCTAAAGGTACTAAGCTGTCCCCCTGAATGCAGACCCCGTGAGTGAGCTAGACAGTAAGCAACCCCAAACGCCCACATGGGAGTAAAATTCTTGTAGGTTGTAAAACAGGCTAAATAAAAAAACACCCCTCTTAGCTAAACTAAAAAATGTGCTAAGGAAGTTTTATTGTTTCTTAATTAATTGCATTTTAGCATGCAGTTACAAAAGTATAACCTGTCCCCATAGAAAACAATGATGATGTTTCTGTTGTCCTTGGTATTTTCTCACGCCATTAAAAAATCCATCTGGTAGCTCTCCAATGACTTTGGAAAACAAGGAATAATGTCTTTAAATTATCATCGTACATGGAAATATATTGTTCTTATTTACTGTCTGCAGTGCTTGGGTTCCACAACATAAAGTGCTATACAAAGGCAGCAAAATACATTTCCAAGTTTAAGATAAGCAGCAAAGAAGGGACTAGAATAGATTTTTTTTTTAATCATTCTCTGGAAACATGGAAGAAGATATCTAAACTCCCGCAGATCATCTTTATCATTCCAGCAGTTTTGTTATTATACAGATGTGTCCTTGGTGACACCATGGGGAAATATATGATTTTTCCATATCTCTATTCTCAAAATATCCTAAATACATTAGGGAAAATCATTAATAAAGTGACACTTTGAAGCTTCTGAATTACATTTATAAGAGGAACTTAGTTAATCTACTGTATCAAACTAGTTTGTACACTAGAAAATGTCGTGCTTTTCATAGTCAGTTACATTTTCTCTTTGAGTCCCCATGGCTATACATTGACATATAAATGTTTTACTTAAAGAAACACTTACAGAAGTTTATGTTACGCTTCCCAGGAGCATGAGCTATCCTATCAAATCATGACTCATTTCACTTAGCTTTATAAACTTTAGGGATGAAGCCTAAATGAGTGCTCCAATCTTCCTTCATAGCTATCAGACAGAGGCTGACTCCAGCAAGGCATGCAGAACTTTTATAGGAACTTGCACATACATCTCACATATCTAAATATAAATGAACATCATCCCTGTTACTAGTGTAATGGAAAACCCTGTGTCTGGTCTAAGAGCAGGAAGCCCCCTGCTATAAGGTGCAAACATTTCCCTTGAACCTAAGAAACACATCCTCCCAAGGTTTTGAAATCAGAAACTGTTTCTCTGAGCAACCCTCAATAAGCAGCATTTCCCCACTCATAAGCACTGAGTGTATGTGTGAAAGAACTTTATTATGGAATTTAGAAAAACTACATGAATGATAACTAAGTGTACTCTGTGGTAGCTTTGTCAGCAGCTCATAATCACAATGTCTTTCCACACTGGTGATCATGTAATAGGAAAGCACCCTTAAAGTCCTCTTAATTATATTTTTTTTTTCTTTTAGGGTTTGTCTACACAACCAGATAATTTAGTTCCTGAGTTCATGGCAGGCACTGGATCCTCACTGTCTGCATTGTGTGGGTGCTAGTTTGGGGATTTGGGATTTCTTTGGCAGTAAACCAACCAGAGCAACTGACACCAATCTTACATGCAGTCTGTGTCAGGGACCCCATCACACCTACAGGGCTGCACCTTTACCCTCAATGGTCTTTAGAGACAGAAAGTCCTGCAGCCTCCAGGACTTGCAAACGTACCAATGCAATAAAAAAATCAGTTAAGTGCCCTGCAACACAACTCAATACATGTTCAAACTGAATTTCATTAAAAAAAACCCCACATCTACTCTCAGGAAAAAAAAAATCACTGTGACTCAAGGCACTGTGGTTACTCCCTAGACAACAATACCCCTGAGCCAATTTGCAAGGGACTAGCCCTGATCAGCAAAAGTGTTTTCTACTCTTTACTGGTTAGCTTAGGGCTATGGTTAACTCCTTGGGTGGGATGTATTTAGCAGTGGGGGTGCCAGCTAAGGGTATTAAAACCCTGTATGCAATGTGTTGGTGGTGTGTTTCCAGTGTCCTGAGGTGCAGACAGACAGATCTGTCCTCAATTCTTTACACTGGTGTTATTTTTACCCTTTGGCTACATAAAACAGCTGAGGAATTCAACAAGCAATGGTGCTCATTCTCCATCAAATGATCATTTTGGCAATCAAAATCCTCATAAACGTACATCAATAGCATACAGGACTTTTAGGTAGAGGTAATAAGGATGTACTGCTTCTCAAAAGCAAAGATGATTCTCCTTTTCTCTTATTTCACTTATGATTCCTAATCAGTTCTGAACTTCACGCTGTTTATGATAATTCCCAAACTTTCTTGGAGATGATCAGGAAGAAAATTCCTCAAAACAAGATCTCTTTGGAAGCTACTCAAAGTCTCTCACTCATACTGGGATGTGTCAGAAAACACCTACTATATGGAGTTCTAACTAAGAGGAGCTATGGTGATAAAAACCTGATGAAAAAGTCTTTTTTCACTGAAAAATTCTGCTTCAGAAACACTGGGATATTTTGGAGAAAACATTTCATTTCAATGACATTTCTAATGGAGTTTCAAATAGTATTAAATTTTCTTTATTTTTGTTTCAATAGAACCAAAGAATGGTTTGGGTTGAAGGGACCTTAAAGCTCATCTCCTTCTAACCCCCTGCCATGGGCGGGGACATGGCCCACTGGATCACTTTGCTCAAAACCCCATCCAACCTGGCCTTGAACACTTCCAGAGGTGGGGCATCCACCAATTCTCTAGAAAAACTGTTTTGGTGTTTCATCATCCTTGGAGTCAAAGCATTTTTTTGAGTGCAGATGGCTTTAAAATAAAGTTTCCAGAGAAGAGAAACTTCACACCATCCTAATTCTACCAGTTTGATACCAGTACCTATTTTTAGTTGACTTTCTTTTAATCATTATATTTTAATTTCACTGAAACTTCAATTATTTAAGTTTTTTAAAGATTGATTTTAAAATGTATCACTGCATGCTACATTCACAGTAGCAACATGAACCATCTTGACACCAACAAAATAAAACTTTCTGATGAATCGTAGAATTCTCTAAAATGAAATGTTTTTGAATTCTTCTTCCTCATAAATTTAGAAATTGATGTAGCCTGCTGAGTTTTAGGAGAAGTATAAAAATGTCAGACTCTTTCACTGGAAGAAAAATTGTTAACAATGATCTTAATAGGCAGAGACAGCAGTTTGCTTTCTGTCCACCCAGCAGTGGGAGCCCATTACCTTGCAGAGGGCACTGCTTCCCAGCCTCAGGTGGAAGAGACTCGAGTTGCCTTGCTGGAGTCAGAGTTGTGCAATATACCAATGTCCCAGTGCACATTCTTGTCACTCACCATGGATCTGTGACCAGGAGGTTTAATACAGTGTAACTAAAGGGTACAGCATCTTCTTTGGCAACTGTCTGGACTGGGAAGGCTGAAGGGAAGTGAGGTTGGTATATAAACTACAAGTGAGAAATTGTCCCCTTAGCCATTGGGATGGGAGGCATTTTAGAGACATAATCAAAACAGTTAAATGATAGTGACTTCTTGGAGGATGTTCAGCTCTGTGCTGAGGCACCACATTATGCTTAAAATGGTTCCTTAGATTTTATAAGCCACATAGAACAGAAAAAAAGCTAGCCAGGAGGAAGAACTTCTGGAATGGGAGTTTGAAACATAGAGAGATGGAGGTTATATATGAGGTTTCTTTCAGCAATAGGAGCTGTCATGACTTACCTCAGAAGAAGCTGAAGGGAACAGACAGCCCTGTGTCCCCCAGCACCGTGGCATGGGAATAGCCCTCAGTGCAGCAGGTAGGTGCACATCTGGGCAGGAGTACAGTCCTTGGGCTGGAGGACACTGTAACTGCAACTCATTAATGTGCGTAGGGACTGATGAGCCATCAGGAATGCTGCACTACAGCTTCTCTGAGCCAGTTTTAGGCAGAGAAGATATTTCTCAGTGTTATTATGCCATTAGTGGAAGATGCCACTGCATGAGTTGAGGTGCAAATGAGACTGTGCCAAAGTCAGTAATACAGATTTTATTTAACAGCAAGTGTGAGGTAGAGAACTAGATGGAAATAGAAAAGAGGGACAGGGAGGGGGAAGAGAGGAAGAGAGAGAGAGAGAGAGAGATCAGGCAGAAGATTTCTCTTCACCCCTTGTGAATTCAGCAGTGTTCTGTTGGTCTTTCTTCACCCTGGGCTCCCCAGTGCAGGGGTGGGGGCCAGAGTCTTTCTTCTGCAGGTACCACCTTTATACAGTCCAGGTTCCAGGGACCCACAGGGCACAGATGCCAATCCCATAACTTGGGGTGATGTGTGTATGAGCAGCTGCTTCCTTTCCCACAGTTTGTCACCGTGTGAATTTTTGTCTGGATGTATTAGCTCAGTGGGTCAGGGCACGGTGCTAACAATGCCAGAATTGTGGGTTTGATTCACGTGGACCATTCATTTAAGTGTTAGACCTCGTGATACTTATTGGTCCCTTCCAACTCAGAATATTCTGTGATTGTTTGATTAACCAGGATGTCCTAACCAGGCCTTACCACCAGGGCTGAAATTAGCACTTTCCTGTTGCAAATTCCTCCCTTCCATGCTTATCTCAAGCAAATACACTGTGGTGATTTAGTTACTTCTAAGTTGGCAACTTACTTCTATGGCTTTGGCACTGCTTTGAGAAACACATCTGTATTTTTCAAGTCCTTACACTCAGTTCTTGTGATAAGTTTTTATATGTTGCTACTAAGTGTAGGAAAATGTCTGCTTGGCTCCACCTCAGAGGAGGTAGCATTCCAGGTGGTCCCTGTGGCACACCAACTCTGATGGCTTGTAAAGTGCTCTAGAATTCCTTTAGAGGAAAAAGTGTATATTTAAGTGGAAAATAGTGATTATTTCTCCTGTCTTTCCTTTTCTACCTAATGTAAGCTTTCTGAAATAAAAGTAATTTCATAAATCTTGACTAAAATAACATCTAGGCTTCTAAAATGTTTCTCCTGCTAGTTAGTCACTTTAGGCAATAGAAAAAAAGGAGTTCTATTCTCTCAAAAGAAAGTGCACTTGCTTCACAGTTCTTATTGTTCCTGCCTGAAAGAATCATACTAATTTTAAAATAAAGCACACCGGGGATCCATAAACCTTCAAAGTATGTAATATATTTCAGAAATACTGTTCATAAGCTCTGCTTTTTTGAAAAGCAATATTTGTAAGCACAAGATCATTCTGCACATTTCTCCTAACTCCCTCTAGCACTCACAACACAATCCAGAGGAAGAATCCAAAAATCTGTGCAAACATCAGCCTAGGATTGATCTCTGCCATGAATTCAGCAGAACAGAAATATTGCAATTCCTTTTTCTTCCATTCCTGTGGCTCAGTGATCCAATTTATGTAACCTATTTTAAGATGACCAGCAAAGGAAGTTTTTCTTCTGGTTTTGAAGAAAATTCATAGCAGAATACAGTAACAACTGTGTAGATACAGGCCATGGTTATGTTTTAAAAGTGCATGGGCTATAAAGAAGACTGTAAATTTTGTCTACTCGTTATATCATGGGAAAAGGTTGGCAAATTGAAAACACTTCATTGTGAGTTTATAGTGTAGAAATATTCCTTTGCTGGGCAGTGAGGTTTCTCCTGTGCTTTGAGGTCCACAGTAGAGAAAGATCCTCCATAAATGTGAAGCCTCTTCCACTGTGCTCATTTTTAAATAAAATCCTGAGGATGATTTCTGCCTCATTTGCTGTACCACAGGAGAATGTGCTAAAGAGGTTCAGGAAGAGGCCAGTCCATGCTTGACTTCAGTGTTATGGTTTTTTTTGTCTTCTGCTTTGTCCTTTGAAATGTGACATGTTGTAGCATGGCCCAAGAAAGGCACGGCCTGCTCCCTCAGGGGTCCTCTTGGTGAGGCTGCACGGGTGGGAACTGATGCTGAGAAAATTTCAGTCTCATAGAAGCAAAGATAGAATAGTGATCTCTAGTTGTTGTAATGCATTTCCACACACAAGCAAATTATTCTATATAAGGAAAAGAGTTTCAGTTTACCTCTAAAAATGTAAGGAAGTTAAACTAGAATTTTCCATAGCCTTCTCATTGCAATTAGCTTGGTGCTAGCACAAGGGCACTGTTTGGATCTTTGGGATGTTTCTCAAAACCTGTAGCTGTTTCTATTGGCAATTTGCCAATAGAACCCTCCTAGGTCATTTAGTGCTTAAAGATGAGCACAGAGGTGCTCTGGGCTTTTTGGGGTGTTTTTAGCAAGGTGTCAGGGGTTTCTCTGACACCCATGCTTGGCTTTTCTTTTGTTTCTGTATTGTTTTTTATTTTGTCTTTATTGAAACCTTTACTTTACAAAACACACCTGAAGAACCGTCTCGCAAAATTATTTTAAGCCATTCTGAGAAGCGCAAGACACCCTCAGAAACTGATACATCTACAGACTAACACTCTGGCCAGGTGGTAAACTGTATCAGGAGGTGTCAAGCCACACCTTTGAATTCCACAGCAGGAATACTCTGGCACGGGTATGACTACTATTAGCCATCAAAGCATGCAGCCTTTTCTGAAGAGCAGTGAGGGAGTACCTGACTCCAGTGTCAGGACCACGGGTGATACAGTCTTACATGTGGCCAGAGTGCAATAAACCCCGTGAAGATGTATCAGGTCTGAGGGTTGACTTGCAGCCTCCAAGAGTGGCTTAATAATACTGAGACAACTTCTCTGGATGTGCTTTGTAAAATAAAAGTTTTTAATAATGACAAAAATAACAAATATTATCAAACAAAAGAAATATAAACTGAACACAGTGCAGATAGAACTCTTGCCCTGGCTAAGGCAGTCCAAAAAAAGCACCTGAGCACCTCTGTGCTCCTTTTTAAGCATATGATGATCAAGGATGGACAAGTTGGCTTGCTGCCGATAGGAACAGCTACAGGTTTTGAGAAGCATTTCCAAAGCCCAAACAGAGCCCCTGTGCTGGCACTGGGCCAATGGCAATGAGCAAAGAATGGAAAGTTCTGGTGCTCCTTTATAAAAGTCAGGGGTAAATCTGAATCCTCTTTCTCTTATTTGGAAACACCTGCTCAGGTGTGGGAGTGCATTCCTACACACGGGCTGCCTTCTCACCATGGCAACTCCTGCACCCTCTACGCTGCAATGGATGTCCTCTGCTTAAGGACACAATCCTCTTGCTATTCATTTCCAGGATCCCCGCTGAATCCAGCACCGAGTTTTGAATTGTGATGGAAATAACCATCACAGAAAAAATAGTAATTTCTTCCTGGAACTTTAATCAGCTCAGTCATAATTACGGTACATCTGTTGTTACTAGATTATTTGCTAATGCACACATGCCTGCACACTCTGGTAGAGTTAAGGACATGCTGGCATTTCTCTGAAATGTTGACAGAGAAACAATGTGTGCAGGCTGAGCCATTCTAACTACATTGTTGTTTTAACTCCCTGCATTATCATCAAGGATTGAGAACAGAGGAGGTCAAACCTACAGGTTATTCAGCCTTATGGCTGCTCTGATTTAGAATGTTCTTTTAATGCTTCATTGCAGAAACAAAAGGAAATTCCTGCCATAGTGTTGAACTGGCCATTGTATATCGTTTTTTCCATTCAAAATACTGATTTAATTCGAGACGTTAGATGTGGATTGCTCACTGATGAATTTTAGTCCTATATACACCTCATCCTAAGGCTTCTGCTCTGTGTTTAATTTGCAGCAAGGAGGCAGATTACCTTTTATTATTTACTCTAAGTCATAGATTTTTATTATCAGATGCCAGTGTAGCTGGCTTGTTTTGTGTTTTACACAAACACTGAAACAATTCAGCATGAAAATTCAATCACAGTGTAATTTCACCAAGAAAATTTCTCCAGTGTTGCACTCAGCTTATATTATTCAGTTATTTTATTATATACTGTAAATATACAACCACCTACAGATCAGTAAGAGTATATTGGGAAACCCTTAGATATTCTAACCCTGAATTCTTGTAAGATGGTACCTGGCTTTCTATGTTAGGCTTCCAAAAGGAAATACTCAATTTTAGCAAAACAAAAATTGTTTGAGACAAAACGTCAAGTACCACAATTTGTTGTAAATGTTCCCTGCAACTCATTTCTGTATAGCACCTTCAGTCAGGAGCCTGAGGAGGCCAATTTAGACTCAACTGAATGCTAAAGTAGTGACTAGAAAATTGCAAACCTCTCATTAATCTGCTGTGCTTACTTTCCCACTGAAACCATCTTCCAGATTCTGCATACGCTCATAACTTAAAATAGATCTGGAAATGGTAAAATACTACAAGTCCAGCGATGAATGTGTTCCCAGGTGTGCTCAGATCATCTGAACTTCTCTGTTTACAAAAAAGTCAGCAGCATTGTTTAACAAAATATAAATCAGTGCTGCCTTTCCCCTTAATAACTCTAAAAAGACAAAGGCTGTTTTGTACGACCACCATAAGCATGAGCTTATTACTTATGGAAACTAAATGCTTGGCCTATGCTTGGCACTGATCCCTTTCCAAGGTGATAAAGGGTAAAGCTACTTAAGGGATTGATCTACTAGACAGAAAATCATCTCTTTCCTGTACGCCAGGAGAAGTTCTGTTAGCAAAACTCTGCACATCCTAGCTGGAGGCAATGATTCAGAATTAAACTTGCATAAATAATAGAGGATTCATTGTGGGATAAACCAGAATGTGTGGCTTGACTTTAGAGTAAAGGAGGAAATGCTTCATTTATGGGTTATAAAGGCTTTATATAAAACCATTTCCCCCTAATTTTTGTTAATTTAAAAATGAAAAATTGTGTTTTAAAAAGTCATTCATTTCATAAATGTAAAAAAAAATTCTCACATGAAAATGAATTTTAACATTTTTCATATTCTGTTGTTTAAACAGGCCATATCTACTGAAGTATTCAAAATAGTATTTCTATAAATGCTTTATTTGGTGGAGAAAATATATTGTTTTCTACTCTGATTCATTGCTGCCAAAAAGCTTACAGTGGCAGAGGAGAGAAGGAAATCACAGTGGGTTTTTTCTTCTACTTATCTTTCATGGCTCTGAGGGTACTTGAAGTGGCCAAGTTCACCTGGGTTATGGCTGGGTGGCAGGGAGCAGGTGCCTGAGCTCGTCCTGCCTCTCAGAGCTGTGACTGTATCCTGCTTCCAGACATTTCCATGGAGCATCATCCTTAGGTGCCATTGACTGGGCTATGGCTGAGTCCAGCATGGAGAATTCACGTGGGAACTGCAGAGAGGCTGACAGCCTGTCAGAGAATAAGTATTTTAAGCCCAACTCTACAAACACTTCTGCTTAATTCTAACTGTAAGAATACAAGAACTGCCACCAGTCATAACTTCTTCTAGCTGTAAAACCAGCTGGTGGCATCACTCCCGTTATTTAATTATTTCCTGTGTGACTCTGTTGCTTTCCTGAATGATACTTTATAAGCTTCAATTAAAAAAAAAAAAAAAGGCAGAATTTTTGGCCTGATTTTTCCTGAGACTACTTTTTTTGTGCTTTGCCTAGAATATCTTTAATTTGAAAAATGCTAATGTTCCACCATATTCAGCATTACTGTTTTTATAGCCTAATGAGTTAGGCTTTGACACACATCCTGATAACTGTCCAACGCATCATCTTTCTTCTTTATATCCCATTACTCCTAATAACTGTTTTTGTGCATCAGATACTCAACATTTCTGTGTTTTAACAAGGCAATGAATGTTACACATTACTGCCAACACTTTTTTTTAAACTTTTTGTCTCTGCATGTATCTGAAAGCATTTCTGTTACTGTGTGTCAAGCCACTGCATGAGCATTTGCACTACTAAACACCAACAGAAAGGACAAGGTAATGGAGACATTCAGCATAACACATCAAGTTCTCTGCCAAGAAGAACTTCAGACTTTCCTAATAACACACAATGCATAACAAATTTTACACCTGCATTCATACCTGAACATCAGCAATAAGATGGGAGTGTAAAGCGTGATACAGCAGTCTGGACTTTCAAAGTTCATTGAAGCCAGCTGAGTTCTCAAATACAGAGCAGCTGAGAATTTGTTCCTGCCCTGTGTTACGGAGAAAAAGAATCAATTTTTTTATGGAGACTAATTAAGTTGCCAGGACACTCTTGAAGTTGCTTAATATTTAATAAGATTATCATTTTGTTTATTGAATATTTATATCAATATTTTACACTAATTATATTTAACAGTTATTAAATAACCTTTGAACAATTATTTGTACAGCTAGTAGGTAGAGTTCTTTTAATAACCTGGGAAGGAGCAAGGTATGGAGCTTTGTGCATTATTGCTCCCACAGCAGAGACACGGTGTAAAAAGTGCGGTTTATTGCTGCAAGAAATCTTGTTGACCAAATGTAGAATGCAGTTTTCATTAAAGCCAGAAATGAAACTTCTAACATCAGGTCCTGGGCAGCATCCTCTGTGAATTGGTATTGATCTTGGATACCCCATAACCGTCTGCATCCCTGGACAGGCTGTAATGTACAGGCCACTTTCAGTTACCGGGGTCTAAATCCGCTCTGCAGGGCAATTAACAAAAAGCTAGTGGTCTGGTTTATAAATTATATGTCATCTAAAAAGTACAGGCATGATTGCCAAAGACACATCTGGATAGGGCACAGGGTAGGTTCAAGGTGTTTCATCAGTCCTTGTGCACAGGGAGAGCAATGAGAGAAGAGTGGGAGCAGCATTTGGAGGCAGGGGTGCTATCAGCCCTTCAGACAGGGGTTCCTCTGGCCAGAAGGACCTTGCTGCCTTTCCATTTGAGTTGGGGACCCAAAAGAATGAATAGGGATGGTAGTTCTGGTTTACATAACTACTCTTTGTAAACCCCTCGGTAGTCATTCATAGATATCCTGGGTTCAGAGACCACAGCTAAAACAAAGAAAACAAAGCAAAAAAAGAAAACAAAACAAAAAAACCCACACTAAAAAAACCCTAAGACTGATGCAGCCAACTGTTGAAAGCAAACTGGCTTGGACTGGGGCTAGAGATGCAGAGCTGTAAACCATACAACCCTGCCTTAGAGATAGGCATTTTCCCAGACACTGAGTTACTGAACCACCTTAGAAGAGTCCTGAAGCCCTTCTTGGCCTCCAGCTCTCCATCCTCCCCATTCCACACTCACAGAAGGGACAAGGGGGCTCCTACAAGTCTGCTTTCTCAAGGCCTGTGTGTCATCAAGGGTACTCTGCTGTCAGTATTGGAAAACCAAATTACAGATGTGACAAATGGGAAAAGTCAAGTCCTTGTCCAAAGACATCTGAGAAGGAGGGAGGCTGCACCTTTCCCTGCCAAAGCAGGGCATTCATTGGCAGAAGATGGAGGAGTAAATCACAGGCTCTCAAGAGCAGCTCCTGTTATCTGAATTTGCTGCATCTGGTACCTCAGGGTCCTGCTCAGTGGCTGCAGCAGTTCAGTGCTAATGCACAAATGATAAAGTGCACACAAGGTTGGATAAGCAGAAGTCTTTTTGGATGGTGGGAGCACACTCAGATTATGCCTACAAACAGGTTTGATGACAGGCTGCTGTGATGGAATGTTAATCAGCATATTTGCTTCTGTAATATTTGCAAGAGCATCCAACAGGTTTCTTCTTTATTGACCTGACATTTCCAGCATCCAACGTAAATTGAGAATCGTTATGTTAATAAAAATCGAGCTCAGGACAATATGATACATTCATTGAATTTCTAAATAGTAATTAACTGATATCTTTTGGTGATAGATCTTATATATTTTAACATCTTTCACTACTATCTATCATTTCTTTAATATGAGACTATTTGAATTTGCCAACTAAATATTTTTCAGTATTTGCACAGCCCATGTCAATTTCTAAAATAATAAGAGTGGTGTTCCCCATGGTGTGATGCTTGTCTGTGCCTGTGAAAAGAAGTTAGAAATGTTTGCACTTACATATTTAAGCAAGTCAGAATAAAGGCAAAACTCCCAATAGCAATTTGAGTAACAATGACTAGATGGCTGATTGATACATAAATTAATTATGTGAGCCTAGCTGTGGTATGTCAATTAACAACTCATCATTTAAATTTTTAAAATGTAAATCTTCTTACTTTCTCTATTCAGTTAAATAAGGAATATAGAGATGAAATTCTGCATGAATGGTCATGAATAATAGCAAAAACTATATTCCAATTAAAAAGTCAGTAACCAAATGAATCTGACAGATACCAATCAAGCAGTGGTAGCTGTTTTCTAGCAATTTTGTTCGTTAGTGGTCTTCAGACACGTTAAATTTACATTAAATCCATGCAACTCATAAAGAATCTGGTGGAATAAATTAAGAAAAACCAATAAAAAGTTAATCAAATATTACATTCTGAAGGCTAAACAAAACTGCAGTTATGCACCTGTGTGCCTCTAACAGTGTGTCTACAAGGAGCTGCTATTGCAGAACACAGTTAGAATTATACATTAGAACACGATTATTATTCTGTGTTATCTTCCCAGTTTCCATTGAAGCTCAGAGCTGTAGGCAGAAACACAGAAGAGAGAAGTGCATCTGAGCCCTGCTTATGATTTTGGTCACTGCTGCTGAAGCTCCTCTGGAAGCAGAGTGGGGTGGTCACAGTGAGGAGAAGGGTCAGTAGCCATCAGAAAAAACATACACACACACAAAAAAAAGAGCATATCTTGGCACCCTCTGTCTGCAATGCTGATGTCCTACACACTGAACATTGTCATGCACACTTGGCTGAATTGGCAGGGACTAAAGAAGTGCAAGGCTGATTTAAACCAAAGTTGAGTAAATACTGAAGTTCAGAGTGGGAATATTTTCTTCTTTTTGTTTTTTTTCCTCAAAACTTTGTTTTCTTTTAAAACTAGATCTGATCTTTTTCAGGATACTGGATTTAGAGTTTTATGACCTCTGAATTTTATGAAGTTATTTGAAAAATGATATCAAGCTAAACTTTTCTCCCCAGAATGAGTAACTATGCTACAAAATCTGGGGTTTTTTTCAGAGAATTAGTACTATAATGGGGTGCAGGGAAAAATAAAGAGAATACTTTTTAAGTTCTTTCTGTGTCTGAAGCATCTTGAAAGTCAGGTACTAGCAGACAAATGAAGTATGTCTTCTCCAATGCCTGTGCATCTTCCTGACAGAGTGATTGATAAAGCACCAATAAACTTAATTGCCTTTCCCTAGCACTGATACAAAAACCAAAAAATATGTGCCCAAGTATAGCTCCCATTTTGCAGTGAGTTACTTATGCATTTTTCTTCATTCTGTATGCTGTATAATCAGGAGCTGCATCTTAGAATTCACAGCAACTCTCCTCTCTGCTGAACATTTATGAGATTTATTACTATTTTTATAGATATGGTAAGTAAATATAAACTGGGAAAGTGTCATAAAGTATAAAGCTCATCAACAGATGCTGATTAAGGAGAATTGTTATATAAGCTATTGTCCTAGGGTGACTTTATGATGCTTGTCTCTCCAATTGTCTGTTCTGTTTATGGTGAATTGTATCCCCATTTGCTGTTTAGCCCAGAAATAAGTTTTGTACCTTTAAAACTAGATCTGAGAGTGAAGGAAGGGAGAAGGAGAAGCAGTGGAATGTCTGAGGCAGCAGTACTCAAAAACATAGTGATAAGAGCTTCAGCTTTCCTTCTCACGGACTGTGCTGTCTGCAGCACGGACAGCGGGAGAGAGTTCTCCTTTGCTTTTAGTTAATTTTTAGCCAGCTGAGGCAGAGAAGTTCCCCTGACTATGCCTTGTAGTGATGTGTTTCTGGTTTTATCAGTTTTCTGTATGTATTTATTCCTTGCTTTATACTGGTTTTTATAAGTTGTAATGGTTTGTTCCATATACCCCATGTTTAACCCCTCATGGTTCCTGCCGAGTTATAGTTATGTGTCAGTCATCCGTTAAGGAACCCCCGAGTCCTGTCAGTCACTTTGGGGCCTCTCCCTGTGTCTAGAAAATTCCAGTGAGGGCGTCAAGTGATTGGCCAGGATCCAAGGAGTTCCCTCCCTTGCGTTATCGATTTGTTATAATATTTGTCATTTATGTACAGGGTCACCCCCTCCATACCCCTGATTGGGTCCCCACGGTGCCCTTCCCCCTTTCTCCATCCCCATATTTAAGATGTTACATGAGGGAAATCTGCGCTCTTGTGGGCAGACTTTCTGGGGGATATATGGTCCCGCATGGGCCTCAATAAACTCCAGCAGAAGTTCCCCATCAGAGTCCTTCCTTTATTCCTCGCCATTGCTCACGCTGCCGCTGGGGCAAGGCCCCACAGGATTGGGGAAGTATCTCAGGATACCGAACCTTCACTGCAGCCAGCGTCAGGGCTGGCCAGGCAACGTGGGACAGGGGACCCGAGACACACCGGACCACTAAAATGGCTTTTCTTTTTCTTGGAACTGTTTAAACCTGCTCTGGACTGAAAACCTAGAAAAACACCAGGAGCTCACACCTGTGACCCACCAGGCCCAGGATGGCATTTTCCAGAGCCGGAGGAACTGTTAAGAGACTGAGTGAGCCAAGCTACACCCCATGGCAAGGACTTTCTGAATTTGCCATCTCTTCAGAACAGCAAGTGGTTTTATTGTTTAATACTATTCAGTTGTTATGCTTGTGAATACTTTCTTGTTTAATAAACAGATTTTTTTTCCACTTTTCTCCAAGGAAACCTTTTCCAAAACCAGTAGGGGAAGGGGCCACTTGAATCTGCTTTCTAGAGGGACCCCTTTGGATGTTTCCTCCCAAATTTGCCCTAAATCAGGACAGGTATATATTTTTTCATTTAAAGTTTAGCTTTGCTGGTTTATTAGAAAAGGGTTCATATGAGAAAGGTATGACATGGGAAATGGTGGAAGAAGGAATTGTGGATGTCAGTGGAAACATATAGTTTGAAAAACCTTTACATCCTACCGTTGTTCCTTAAAAATAGTGAAAGAGGAGTATTTCAAAAAGTTATTTAATTTGACCTATTTTGTTATGAATAACACTTTTACTATAGCCAAAATCTGTGACCAGACTCATTGGAAGCGATTTTTTCACGGTATCATAGAATGGTTTGGATTGGAAAGGACCTTAAAGGTCATCTTGTTCCAACCCTCCTGCAGTTTTCTCAAAGCCCTATCCAACTGGAACTTGAACACTTCCAGGGCTGTGGTATCCACAACTCCTCTGGGCAACCTGTTCCGAGGTTTTAGCAACCAAGAAACTAAACTTCACTTAGCTACTTCAACTTCATACAACTCCTTGCAACTCTCTTTATATGATTCTCATCCCACAACATGCCAGGAGCTGAAGGATGCAGCGGACCCTCACACCATGTAGAGAATGATGGAGACATTCAGAAGGTAGAATGGGAGATGCTTTTGAAGGTATCAGCTTTGTGGCCAAGGCCAAAGGGAGTTTATTGAATGAATTCTACTAGCCCATTGTTAGATTTTTTAATTGTGTTTATCTTCCATGTTGTCATGCCTTCACCTGCCAAATATGGAGACTGAGGAAGGGCTGTGACCCAAAATGAGGAGCAGGCTTCAGGGTAGGAAAATTCGCATAGAAAATTCTTGTTCCCTGAGGTTTAATGAGCTGAGCTACCACAGAACATGGCTGCCTTTGCAGTCAACTGCAAAAGAGCTAATTCCTGTGTCTCCAGAAAGAGCCTGTGTTTCTGCAGCTGACCTGGTAAGCTACGGCTGCCAGAGGCAGTGGGTTTGCTGCATTAAGAGCTACACATTCAGCTATAAAAGTAACCTAATTGCTGTTGGACAGAAGCATTAAATACACAGTGAGTTCGTTTCCTGCAGAAGCAAATAATTGCAATGTGCAATTTTACACTTAGAGGGTCAGATTTTGCTGTGTTAAAATCATACAGTTCAAAAGCAATTGGCTTTCCTCTAACACAGAACAATTTGGTTCCAATGTGGGATAACATAACCAGCAACACTTCACTGCAGCACTGACTCAGCTGCAGTATTCCTTGGGTTCTGGTCAGTATAAATCTATAGCTGAGGGCTTGATCCAAAGCCATGTTTCTGTCACTGTTTCCAACAGGCTCTAACTCAGGAGCTAAAAAAGAAACCCGTTGTGAAAAACCAGAGAGCTGAGCGTATGTCCTACACAATTCAGCTGACTATTCCTATGCTCAGCAGCTGATAGTTTAGGGCTGCAGTATTGATTTGTGTTACTGTACTTTATAGCTAGTATGTTACAAGATTAATTTTGTGCTACTCAGCATCTGCTTTCTCCTTGGGAAGTTTTGTAAAGAATTTTGCTGACTATAAAGAATTGACTTTTTCGTTTTTTTTTCAAACCAGCTGAACACGTTCTTTATACCCCGCCCTTCCAAAGCATAGCATGACAGATACAGTTAAGATGATTATACTGTACACTTACATGTGCTTCTGTGCTCACAGGAGAACAGCTGAAGTCTTATAAGTACAGCTCAGCATCTTTGTTCAGTCTTCTTTCACTTACTTCCAGCCAACATTACTGTGATAGATTATTATTCCCCTAGGGTAGGCTACATTTTGGCTCCTGTCCAAAAAATGATATAAATATATACACTTTTACAGATGAGTATTATTTCCTTCTTGCATTTACTTGTACTTTTAAATGGGAAATAACAGGTACTGGCTATAGGAAAAAGGGTAGATATTTAGTTCAATAAATATAAGTAGCTCAAAAAAAAATTAGGTATTACCATGAATATAATTTCAGATTTCAGATGGAATTTGTTGATTTAGGTATCTATAAATAAGAGTGAAGTGATATCTAATACTGACATCTTATATCTTTTCACCAAATCAATGTAGGCAAGACTTTGAGTACCTGTGATGTGGCTGTGCCTCCCTTTGGGGGTCATTTAGGAGCAGGCAGTGTGTGATGGATGGCAGGCAATGAAATGGGTCTTTACACAGCTTAACACCAGCCACTGCAATGCGCAGGGCTAATTTCAGGGAAGAATGGGAGAAATAAGTTGCATCATTTCAAGTCCTGACATAAATCCTTTTCCTTTTCTTCAAAGGAAAGGAGCTCTTACCCCATTTGTTTCTGGACTGAGCAGTTTTGTGCTGGCTTTGAGTGAGACTGTGCTTCATTGCACATTGCTTTGTACACTTTTGTGCCTGCACTATGCAGCAAGACATAAACCTCATCCTCCAGCTTAGTCGCTGAATTAAAAGCAATAGAGATGTGAAAAGTACATGCTCAGTCAAAGTGAGAAGAGGAAATGAAAGCAAAAGACCTGTTTTATTCTTCAGGGAGTGCCACATGGTGGTAGGGCTGAGACAAGGGCAGAATTATGGTGCCAAAGATTACAAAGCCTAAATCATCTCTGAACATGAACTCTCACACCTGAGTTTTCTGGAGTAGAACCATTCTGATTTGTGCCCATTGAAGATCTGTCCCTTTTAGCTGGAAACACACCCAAAGGCTAGAATAGGATGACAAATTTGTAGTGAGTTTTCTGTAAGAATCTGGAAGCATGCAAGTTTTAGTCCAGAGACAATAGAATAACTACTCTCCTCCATCAAAAATCCATGTCCTTCTCATAGCATAGGCTGTACACCATGACACAGAGAACAATTCAATAAAGTTAGCAGTGTGTGAACAAAATTGTCAGGGTCCTTATCTGCAATAACCAAAATGTTCATGTAAGTAGTCCTTCAACCCCAGACAGCGTAAATAAAAAAAGGTCAAGAAGCCTTGGCAAAGGATCTATGGCAATGTACTATTATCTGGGTAAAGGCTGCTGTAAATCACTTTGTATGGCACATGTTCACAAGCAGAAATGGTTTAAAATCAGTAAGAGAAAACCTGGGAAAACTGCCGGCAACCAACCAGCAGATGGTGGTAAATCTTGGGAGATGAGTACAATATGTTTGTTACTGCACCATAAATGAACGTGGTTCTGCAGATGTAAATAGACCATAAATCTGATTCTGCCCTCAGTTAACAAGGACTTTAGTGCTGACCAGAGATAGAGCCAGTACAGCTGTGAATTTCTCTGTCGGAGCTAATCTCTATTCATGTTGCCATCCTCAACAACTCTACAAGAGAAAGAAAAACAGTTTAGTTCTCCTAGAGCATTTTTCCAAATTTTGTTCAGTGCTATCTTTTTGTAGGAACTCAACTTTCCAAATAATAAAGGCAAACAGATTCACTCTACCTCTCCTCAGATGTCCAAAACTCAATGTGAGCATGTTCCCATGGGTTCCAGGATGTGACCTTGTAGAGGGCAATTCACCTGACAAATGTAACTGAACAGACCCCTTTGTGTTCAACGCTGAACATAGGTCAGACTTGAGTCCAGACAAGACTTCTAAACTAAGGTTTCTGTAACACAGGTGTTTGCATGTGAGCAAGACATGTCAGGTCCACTGCTAGTGTTCAGAAGCGAGTTCAGTGCGTCCAGTGGAGCCATAAGGCAGGTTGGTTCAGTTCAGTTCACCCCAAAATAGTCACGTCTTGATAAGACACCCAAAGTGGGAACCTGACATTTTCTGAGATGTTCTAGAGGAAGACATGGGATTTATGGGAAACATATGTCCTTTGGGAGGGGCAGTGAGAAATCATGTGCAATAACCTCAGGCACATCAAACAGCAGAGATCCTAATGTCTAGACAACTGAATTGTCCCCTTTCACGTAGACCATTTCATATGAACATAAACTGAATCCAATCCCTAACTGCTTGTGTTAGGACAAATCAATCCCACCTGTTATATTATCTTCTGTCTATGAGATCTACAGGCCTTATATCTTGAAAAAAATATTAGGGCGTTTTTGTGGTGTTAGCCTTTATTTCTGTATCTTTTCCATTCTTAAAATTGTTGAGCACTTTCAGCTGCCACCAAAAGGGCCCAAATTGAATTTCTTTCATGTAGGAGGAAAGGGTTGCTGCATTCTTCTCTGTCATTTATGACCAACATATTGGTATGCATGACTCAGAAATTCAAACTTTTATAAACTTATCTACAAGGCTTACAATTACAGCAGGCTTTGTTAGAAATCATCCGAAATAAAAATGAACTTCGCTAATCCATGTTGCGTGTCTCCGTTTTATTGCATTTATAATTCATTCTATGTAAAAATCTCCTTAAAATATGTAGGGAAAAATATGCAGTATGTAAAAGAAGATAAGTTGAAATATGTAATTTTAATAATCTAAAGCAGCAGGATTCTTAAATCAACATGAAAGAAGATTCACTATCACCAGAAAAGAAAACTGAAATACGTGGTGATGAAGCACTTTTTACTGGAATTCTTTGAAAGCATATTTGTTTGATAGTTCCCAGAGCCATTCAAGGTCAGACTCTGAGTACATTTATCATTACAGAGACAGTCTGAAGAGCAAGAGTGTACTATTAACAATAGTGTATTTACTTCTTCCACTCAAGTTTCCAGCTCTGAGATGCAGTAGGAAACATTTGAGGGATTGTACAGGTGATGAAGAAACCCAGAGCAGAGAAAAACTACAAAGGATGCCAACGAAATGACCTCTGCAGGTTTCAGCATTTTGGACAAGACTTGATTGTGCACTTGATTTCTATCACAATATGTTTAAAAGAGTAGATATCAGCATTCATTGTGAATTTCAATCTCACAAAAAATTTGGAGAACAGGTTGCTAGAGAACAGAACTCCCAACTCCCAATTAATGTTGCTTTCTGAAAGATAAATCTCAATTACATCCCTAATTACCTGTAATTATGAAAGTCAAAGTCATAAAGTCAAATACTGAGATGATTTTTCTCCATTCTGGTAAATCATCTTTGAGAAAATCCTCTATGTTTTGGTCCATAGACAGGAGAAACAAATGTTAATGAACTGTTGCAGAATATCTTTTCATCTTAACTCTGCATTTGTTTCCTCTGATATCAATATTAGCAGTTAATAAAAAGACAGGTATTAATTGCATTTTAAAGTACTGGGATTGATGTACAGAGGTGGGACAAACTGGTACTTATGCCAAGCACTGCTGGCAATTATACATAACCTTCTTTTAATCCTAATTTCATCCATTATAAAATACAGCATTAGTGTGGAGACAATAAATCACTTGCAGACAGTAGAAAGATGCATTTATCTTTGTAGAGATGCTGTAAAGGAGCCACATCTGAGTTATTGAAACGAAAAGTGGATTTTTTTAAGAAGTGTACTTGTGAAAGTACATTTGCAAAACTGTTTCTTTTCCAAGATACTACTTTTTACACATTTTCACTTACACCTGCTCCTGTTTTTTGAAACAAATATCGTTCTGCTTTTAAAAAATAAGTAATTTCCTCAAGGAACATGATACCAGCTACAGAAGGGAACTTACAATGATGCAAGCATGATAGCATAGAGAGGTTGGAGTTAGAAAAAACAGGGAGCAGTGCTTGTTCCGTGTGCAAGATAATTTTGAATGAATGGATCTCTGAAGAAGCAGCACTGACAGCAAACCACCCCATTTTCCCTATCCCTAATGGTGTGTCCAATCACAGTCCCAGAGAAGGAAAGTCTGGATATTCTGGCAAATGAAGCTGTCTAGCAGACTTGGCATGCACTGTGGACCAGAATGACCTCTTCTCACAGTGCTTACCACCATTTTTGCCTTTTTCACTCCCCCAGTCCCCCAGCTGCCTGCTCCTCACCAGACATGTCCATAGCAATACTTTCTGCAGAGTTTTGTCCCCATGCCAGAGTCAGCCACAGTTCCTTACACCACAGCATCTGATTTTATTATTTCTCTGGACATCTGAAGATGACTGAGGTCACTGAGCATGTGTATCCTCTGAAGTTTGCCATCCTGATTGGCAATTAGGGTAAGGTAATTAGCTGGACTGAACCCCATGGCAAAGTCACTCCAGGTTCTTTCAATTTTAGTAAGTATTTTGGGATGAAGAGATGCTTCCCTGAAACTTTACACCTTATATTAATTAGTATCTTTTTTTAATTTCGGGTTGCTTTTTTTCTTCTCTGCGATACTGCTTTTCCCTGTAACTGTCACTGCTGGTTTGCACCAGAGATTTGGATATCGATTCATTATCAGTGCCTACACACCATGTCCCTGGCACGAGCTGCAGCAAGAGGAATAATTAAAGAGTGCTTGAGGCTGCTCCAGAGTGCATTTAGATCTGTGTGCAGAGCTATGGGGAACACTTGCAGGAGTCCAGAGGCACCAGGATGAGTGTGAGTGTCACTCACTGCCCACCCAAATGGCTCTGCCTGGCTGAGAGGTTGGCATGCAGGCTGATGGGGAGGGACCTGGCTGGTTTGTGACAGCAGACACAGTGGTGGTGGCTGCTGCAGAAATATGTCTGGCGAAGCTGGGCTCTGCCGGTGAACCAGTATTTTCACAGAATCATAGAATGGTGTCGGTTGGAAGGGAACTTAAATATCATCTATTTCCAAACCTCCTGCCATGAGCAGGGACACCTGTAAGAGACTGAAATGTTAATGGTTAATGACTGAAAACAATTGCCTGTTTGTGGAGGGGCAGGGTGCTATGCTGAGGCCAGGTTTGCACCCCCCAAGGGGGAGGAGGTGAGTTTTTGGTGTAACGGCAAGACTCTGGTCTGCACAAGACAGAGGGGGTGAACAGTCACCACCAGAGGTTACAAGGGCTTTAAGGGTTAAAAGAGACAGATCGTGCAAGGTGGGATGGTGCTTTTTATCATGCCAATGGCCCTCCTCTACACAACTCAATTGTAAAACTCCCTCTCTCCCTGGTGAAAGGTCCTGGAGAAGTTCATCCCTTCTGATGGGGCATAACTGGCTCAACTGCACTGATGTGAGAGTCAGTTGTCCTGTTTTAGAAGGTGTCATAAAGCATCAACGACCCCAAAGTATTCCCAGAGTAATTTCTGAGACCTTCCACCAGAGGACTGAAAACTCCCCCTGCTCAGGGGAAGTATCCGGGTGTTCCCACCTGAACTTGAGTTACTGAGGTTTAATCAAACTTTGTGCTTAGCAGGCTTTTCCCCAATCTGATGCATCAAGGTGGTGACCATCACTTCAAAAACCATCACTTTGACAAACAGACATCTAAATTGCAACAATCAAGTCTTGTGAGATCCATTGGTGGTGATATGTTTTCACTTTTATCCTTTCTTTCTTCCTGCTCTTTTCCTTTTCCTTTATAGGCTTGCTGAAGTGATATTTTTATGCTTTGATATTGCTATATTACAATAGATAATACCAAAATTACTACTTACCTGCTCTTCATTGCAACTAAATTGTTCTGAAGTAAGTCCTATATACCTATATTTATAAACACCAATTGTTCAGTGTTGTTTCACTCTAATCCAGCCCCCCTCCCCCAGCCCCCCAAGGGATCTATTACCAAGAAACTGTGTTTTCCTTGCCTTTAGGGGAGGGTTGTAACAACACCTCCCACTAGACCTGCTGGGTCAAAGGCCCATCTAATCTACCCTTGAAATCTTTCCCATATTCCACATAGAAACTTCCCTGCTCTGCACCTGAGTCTGGCATGTGCTGAGCGAGCAGGTTCAGTTGTTCTTGTGCATCAGATTTGCAGTCCCTGCTTGGACTTATTTTTCTGGCTAATTTGTGTGTTTTCATCTGTTGGTTCCTTGTTATTCAGATTTGTTTGTTAGTGGTAAGGATTTGTGTATCAGTCATATAATTGCAGTAGGAGAGGAGCTCTCTAGTGGAACACAGCAGCTGCTTAACAGTTTGTATCAGCAGTACGCAAGCTGCAACAATGCAGGGCAAAGAACAATGCTCTGCTAAAAATCGTGGAGAACATGAATGAACACTACTACTCAAGGCTATGGAAATCTCAGCTTTCTGAAAACTGTTGTAAAAACTCTAAAGGCCCCTCAATGAGTCATGATTTTACAAGCATAGTGGTAAGTGCCTCTTGGAAACCTGTGCCAGAACAGAGCTTGTGTCACAGCATGGTGTATGAGGTGCAAAGTCACAGATAACAGGAAAGTAAAATTCCTGAGGTTTTTCTCTTGAGGGCCCTCATTGGAGTAAAGCAGAATTTTTCTTTGTAGATAACTGTCCAGATTGGAGTTTGCACTGCCTTGGTTTAATTTCCTCTGCACACGGTCTAATCGCTGAAATAACTGAGCTGGCTGCAATTATTGGCCATGCAATTTCATGCATCCGTGAAAATTTATTGAAGTACAAATCCTTGCATTTGCTCTAATTTGTGCTAATGAAAGGCCTTGGCACGTTTGCTAGTAAGTCTTACAAAGATGATTCTGAGGGAATTCAAAGGGAATCACTGTAATGATTTCAAATTAGAGTAATAAATTTGACTTTATCACAATAAATTAATAAAACTGTAGTTGGTGATTTGATTTTCCACTACTGTGCACCTAGTATGGAATATAAAGATGGATCATTTTTTCAGGAAGTTTCTGGCCATCCACAGCTGAAACTTTTGATCAAAGCAAAGCTGTAGAGTTACATCTCAGCATATTTTTCATTAAGAAATTTATCTGTGAAGGAATTATTAGAAACTGAAAGACTGGGCTACAGAAACATGAAGGCTATCCAGCTGCAGAATGAGAACAAATTTTAATGTATTTTAATGTATTTTAGTTTATAATTGAACTTATGAGCTGATTAATGACACAAAGTTATATTTTTTCCTCCAGATGACAGTATAATCAGAAAAGCGGTATGCAGTAGCAGTATGGATGTGACATTTTTATTTTTCATACCTAAATGCTATTTGCCTGAAGAGCAAACATATTGTTCCTGTGCTGGTTGAAGCTGGTCTACAGTGAACATACACATTATGCTTAGCCATGGAAACTCATCTCTTTGTCCGTCATGTTGTACTTATCTGCAGTGAAAGCAAAAGCTTTCAAATATGCTTTTTCCTTCTGTATTCACAAAAATAATAAATTTCCACATGAATACAGATGAAGAAGTTGAGAGAAAAAAAGCAACAAAACCGTTCAGCTGTCTGTTGAAATTCAGCTGCACTGTATCCTCTTGCAGCAGAATGGCCCCACATGTGCCCCCGAGGTGGGAATCAGCAGCCCCTGCCCTGCCAGAAGGGTGCTGAGGGCTCTGCTCTGAGCTCCCTTTCTGTGGGGCTGCTGACTCTGCTGTGAAGTTATAAACAGTGCCAGTAAGGAAATAGTGCACAGATAGCAGTGCAAAATTCATTTGGATTGCAATCACAAGACAAATGGAGTGATCTTCCTTTGGTACAAGGTGGGAAGGTACAGGAGGATGGGTGTAGGATTGTCTTTAGGGAACAGGCAGAAGAGGATGGAAAGAGGAGAAAAACTAATACTCATACTGATTCTGGTTTCTCATCTTCTCTGTCCTTCTTATCATCCTCCAAATTCTCTTCCTCCATCTTTTTTCCATCTGACCTTAGATACCCCTTCATCTTATCGCCTCTTTCTAAGTCTCTTCTCTGTCTGGCCAGAGGAGTTGCTAAGCATCTACCTTGTACCTGAGCTGTCCCAGAGTACAGTGACAGTAATCTGAAAGTTCTGGCCAGATAATTGATCATTGTGCCAATAAATTACTTTTAGAAGAGCAAGGCCCACCCCCTGATCCCAAGGACATTTCCTCAGCCTGGCCCTGACCCTGTTCAGCTGCTAGCACACCTGGTGCCAACAACTCCTTAAGGAAGAGGTTTTGGCAAGGGATATCATATGTAAGAAGAACCATGCAATCCTAGCCCTCTTCCAGGGGAAATCTGGACACAGGAAAGTTCTATATCATCATGACCTTCAGCCAGTTCATGGTGTAGGAAACCATTACTCGGTATTGCACAGCCAGGCTCGTGTCAAGGTTCCTGGAATAAAGGACTGCCTGGGTGTCTTTAATGGCTATTTATGTTCAGGTGGAGTATATAATGGCAATAAACTATTTAAGGTGAAAGCTATCCTACAATCCATTCCTCCTCCTGTGAGAAACTGATTACGACACCTAGCTGATCTCTGTTTTGTAGGAGGCATCATGGTAACACACATTACACATGTGTAGGGAAACAAATCTCATGGCCATGTTTCTAATGGTACTGCAGACAGCTGGGAAGCTGCTCAAGCAGCTAAGGCACTCTCTTTATTTTGTTTTCATTGCAGAATGGCTGTTATCATGTTATCACCAAAGCTACACATTGAGAGGCAGCCTCACATTAAGAGGCAGCACTCTGTCATTACTTCCCTCATCAGTAAGGCGCTAAGTTGGAATTCATTCTTTTTTTTTTTGAAGATTTTCACCTGCTTGGCATTACCCTTAACTAAACAGCATGCATGTATGCCATAAAATGGTCATGGGTGGGTAGTGATTTAGTGCTAGAGCTACGGAAACAAAAGTCACTCAGCCTGAGTTCTGTAAAACTTGGCTTTACATACAGCCTAAGCTATGCTTACTTCTTTTATTAACTATATATTAGAGACACAGATTTCAATGAGAAAAAAGGAGTAGGGAAAAATGTTTTCAGGAAAATGGAATTACTCCTGGGTTTTGGAGATATTTATGAGAGGGTTCCCTTTGCAGGGTTTTAGAGTTGCTCTTTTTTCCCAGAAGTCAACGTAGAACTACTGTCCCATATCTATCACAAATTGATTCGTTGTTCAATTTTTCACTCCAAGATCTTGACAATCTGGATCACACAGCTAAGCAGCAATTAACATTTATGGATGGCTGATGCAAAATAGAGATTGACTACAAGGTGATCCCTCTGCACTGCTTAGCTCTTGGATTTGCTTGCAAGCATAAGGCAGATGGAAGAGGCAATGAGTAACTTATACAGAGAACAGGATGTGCAGAGAGAGCATTATCTTCTGACAGTGTTCTGAATCAATCTGAGAAACATTAGCCTAGTGTTGTAAGAGTTATTTTCTAAATTTTTATTTTAAAATTTTTCTTTTTTCTTAAACATAAACTCTCTCATATTACAAATCTAATATATAAAAATGTCCAAAATGTTCTTTGAGATCCAACAGTTCAGCAGTTGAAAGGGACAGGTATGAAAGTTAAGCTCTCTGAATGGATGTAATGGCACTTCTTTTTTGAATATTGTAAGATGGAAGAATTTCTCTATTTCTGTCTAGAACTTGCCTTTTTATTTTCTTTTTTTTTTTCCCTGGCTTCTGGTTCACAGAGCAAAAGCAGTTGTCATGCAACACACTCATCTAGGGGAAGGTATTAGGGTATAATGCATTGTTTATCATGAGGTGCACCAGAAATTTAGAACAAATATTCTAGTAATGTTTTGGGGTTTCTGAAAGAGCTGCTTGAAACAGGTAAATTCTAACTCTTCTCTTACAAAGCTATATGCTTCCCTCACCAGGAACTCAACAGCATAAAGAAGTGAAAACCACCTAACAAGAACTCAAAGAAGCTTTAAGGCATCAGGGCTTTAACAGGTGTTTTATCAAGGCTTTCTGAGACTCAAAGTGAGAAACTGAAAAAGTCCATATTCTGAAGAGATATAGGTCCTACTTGCAGACTTTCAGGGCAACAAAACAATATCTCCATGGCTGGGAATGTTTTTATTTCAAATGTCAGATTAGACCGGTCCACATTCATGTTGTGCTTTAGTTTTGAATAAATCTGGGCAGAAAATGTTATGTTTGCAGGAGACAAGGATTTATTCTTATCTACCCTGCAAACCACTTACCTATCTGCTTGGTGGATTAGAGTAACTCCTAGGGGAGAATGATTAGTGAGCAGAGAAGAAGGAAGTGGCTAAGGTTCTTTATAAATAAATTTATCACCTAACTGCATTTTATGACTTACATATTCTCTGCTAGCAGCAACTAGAGTGCTGCAAATTACTTTGTTACTAAAGAAATAAATATCCATGTCTGTCCACATCAACCTAGCTCCTGCTCCATATTCTTCAAGGCAGGGATAGTGCTTAAAATAAGACATACAATCTGATTGCAAAATAAGGTTAAAAATAGTTTTAATTGTTTAATGAATCTATTTTGATAGAGTGGGATGAGAACTCTTTTTCTGGTAACTGCATCTCAACAACCCCTTACAACAAAATTCACAGACTGCCTTTAGTTCACATTGAACTTGGAACAAATTTATTCTGTCCTGTAGTACAGTCCCATATTGGTCATTGTGGCTGTGCTGAAGTATGTGCTTCTTCTTGCTATGGTTTACTGTTGGCACACACCCCACACCCCCAACTAGTGCTCCTGTGTAAGGAAAGGGGTTTCAATTTACCTCTAGAAATTCTAGGAAGTTTACCTAGAATTTTCCATGCTCTTCTGACAGTGATTGGCTCAGTACCAAGAGAGAAGCACCTGTTGGACCTTGTGACTGTTCATTAAAGCCTGTACCTCTTTCTATTGGCAGGTTGCCAATGGAACCATCCTCAGTCGTTAAGTAGAAAAGAGAAAGAACAAAGGTGTTCCACTCTGTTCGAGGTGTTGCACCAAGTATGAGACCTGTCTTTATACTGGGTTCGGCTTTGCTTTGTTTTTATATTATTTTCTTTCTTTATTAAAACCTTTTTGCTTTTTCAAGACACGCCCGATCTTGGCGTCTCGCTAATTGATTTCAGCCGCTTCTCTGCAAGGGCTGGGCCCTCACAGATATTGGGAATACCCATAGTTTAGTCCTAATAAAGAAAAAAGAGGGAGCAGGGAAGGAATTATTCCCATCCAGCAGTCCTCTTGGGGTACCCTAGGTACAGCCTATGTTGTAACCTGGGTCTTGCCCTCCTGCCAGATGAAGTGACAGAAGGTGATTGTCCCTCTTCTATCCTCCAGAGTTCAGCAGCACAAGGCTCCCAGATCAGCCTTCCATCAGCACCCATTGAAGAGAATAGTTCATAATCAATTTTATGGATGTGAAAGGTGAACTCCAACAGGAAACACAGACCTTCTCAGCTCCAGCTTTCCAGGAGGTCCAGCCCTAATTATGTTGTTGCTATAATTATTGTGCCCAGTTTGATGTTTGCAAGACTGAGCAATGATCACTTACAACATCAACAAGCAAATTTGTTTATGAAGATCAAACTGATATGTGACTTAGAGACATCCAATCTCACATATTTCATTGGCAAATTGTTCCCTGAAGATTTTATTTACTTTTTTATAAAATCCTTCAGCTTTATAGAAAATCAATTCTCTGTCATCTAAATGTTGTCTTATAGCTCAGCATGCCCTCAATTTATTTTTGTATTGCTCCCTATTAATGGTTGTGTGTATTAGAAATAGCTGCAAAATATATGCTGCTCTTTTTTGCTGGGGACAATTTTAGAGAAGTTTGATGAAATTATATTTAAAGTGAGTGCTCTAAATTCTAAATTTGTATAATTTATATGCCCAGGGTGACAGATTAATCATAGGTGCCTGAATAACTTAAAACTCCAATTAAAATAAACAAAAATTAACTTGTTGGAATTGTCACGTATGCAAGAAGTTAGTTTGAGTAATAAAATAAGGTTTTAAGCCAACTTCTTTTCAATGCTCTCAAACTTAAGTTAATGGAAGTAGTGGACTGCAGTTTACCATAGGTAGTTGTGTGTTTCAGAAGGGAATGATGTGGACAAATAATAATGATGGCTGTCAGCCTTGCATGAAAAATCCATTAAAATGACCTTTAAAAGAGAAGAGCTATTTTGTGGACTTCAAGCTAATGGGTTGTGCTTGTATAAACAGTGACGGAAAAATCAGAGTGACATTGAGAGTCTACAAAGGCCATGTTAAACAATAGCTTTGAAAAATATGATAGGAAATTTGGGGTTGGTGGAAGTTATTGCTATTGAAAATCAGTTATTAAAATAAGCATTTATTTTTTGATCACCGGAGTTAACCTGACAAGCTATAATCCTCAATTGATACTAGTTTCCTTCTCTTTATCTCAAACTGCTAAAATCAGAGTATTTTCCTGCACTCTCCAATTACAATTTCTCATCAGTTCTAGCACCTCCAACTCCACAGAAGAAGGGACTAGAGGCATTGGGAGTGAAGGAGATGATGGTCAGTTTGGAATCAACTATGATTTTTTTGGGGGAAGCAATATAGGAATAATGGTGAAATAAATAGACAAGAAAGCATGGCCACTGAACACAGAAGAGAGAAGAGTCTTGGAAAAATCACACCTGTGAACTTCAGTAATGAAAACTGAAACTAGCTAAACCAAATTATAAAAGCCATCTCCATTACAGAAATCACCATATTGTATCATGTTATTTAATAAATAAGATAATATTGGGAAATTGAAACATTTACTACCAGTAAATCCTGAATTTAAAAGAATATTGTATACGAAAGCAGGAGTACAACCTGAATGTTGACTTTATTTTTAATGATAAATTAGTATCTAAACTTGTCTCCTGCAGATAAGTGAAAGCAGTAACAGGACAAACCAACCCTTCCCTCTAATATTTGCCCACAAGTAAATGTGTAAAAGTAAAAGAAACACACAAGTATATAATGATTTTGATGTATTAAAACCGCACCTCAGTGTGTCTAGCTGTGACAGGGAAGTATTTTGCAAATGGAAATTTTCATACCACAAAATGCAAATGATGAAATTATAATGAAGATAGAAATTGAAAAAAACAACAACTATGCTCTTCATAGTGATAACAAAGGCTCCCTTAAGTCTGACAGACCTTGACCATCTTGAAAACCAACCAGGAGTATCCATGTAAAATCCTAGCAATGGTCCAAAAGTATTTTCAGTCCAAATGATTCTTATTTAATACTGTACTCACATCTCCATAGGAAAAGTACAAAATAAGTACATTGTCAACCTGTGCATCATGCTGACTAATGATCAAATCTTAAAATTTGAACCAATGTTGTGATAGATTAATCATGGCCATGAAGAATGAAGGAGCTCAAATGGGAATACTCTGACAGCCCATAATAAATCAACTAAGAGCAACACGCAGAGCTTGTAAATAAGCTCAGAACCAAATATAGAATATATGAGTCAGGCACAGCACTAGAGTAGCAAATAATATAAATAAATATGGAAACTATAAGAAAGATGTATTAAATTGCTGTAAAAGCAAATGCAGAAATACATAGATAAAAGGAAAATAAAATGAAAAATAAAGCATAAGCACTATTGGGACTTTATGAAAGGCAAAAATATTTCCAAGTGTTTCTTTTGTAAAATAATATTGACAACAGTTTGAATGGGAAGGTATTTATATCAGTGTTTGGCTGCTGGAAGAAGGGGTGAACAGTCTGCAAGGCAGGGCTTGAATGGAGCAGTAGAAAAGCCTCCAAGTAACCCAGAGCCCAGATGGGAGAAAGCAGCGTCAGACTGGGACCACAGACTCTTCAAACACGTAGTCAGAGTATCTAGATAAATATGAAATGCTGATTATTTGTGGAAATATTGGGATACAGACCCCGGAAAGGGAAAGGAGAAGTCATTACAAATCCTAAGTGAAGATGGTAAATCAATTCAGAAACACTGTAACCAGTCTCCAAACCTGAAAATATCTTCCATAAATCACAGTTATTTGAAAAATCTGAGGTGCTGATTGACCAGAGAAGTAAACAACCATGGTTTCTTCCTCTTGATACATTTGTCCCATATGCCAGAGAACTTGTGACCTATTCTAAGACACTTATGATATAATGAAAAGACAAAGACAAGAGTGATGTGGCAAGAGTTGGAGCACCTTCCTATGAAAGGGACAGTCTTAACTTCTCAGTGAATGGAATGGAAGATGGACACAAATGGAATAGAGACAGACAAAAATTGAAAGAAACATCTTGCAGTGATGTTTGTGCATGAAAAGCTCCCCCAGCTCTTTCAGGAGGAGGAAGCCGTTCAAGTAGAACATGACCATAAAACACTGGAGGGCATTTCTTAAAAGCAGTCAGCTCCAGAGTGCTTTCAGCCCATGCTCTGAGGGAACAGCACTATTATTTTACACATATGCTGCAAGAAATGGAGTGCAATTACTGACAACTTATCCAGGCAGGAATTGTAGCATTAAATGAAAGACAAGTGAATAAGAATACAAAATTGCAGCCCTTCCAGAAATATAGAAGACGGGATAATGCTGAGACCATTGGACAATAAATTTTCACCTCCTTTTTAAGAAAAGGTCTGGAGAGAATTGTATGAAACATTGTATACAACAAACATTTACAACTATTCGTAAGAGTTTTCCTTCCATCTGTCTGATAAACCGAAAGAAATCTCAATTCTTCTGAAGTGTGCTAGAAAGACTGACATGAGACAAATATCCAAGAACGCATCAAAATGTATTTTGTGGTTAAACTGCAGTGTCCAGACTACTGAGAAAAGAAATTCCCCATTCTAGAATACAGGTCTGTACCAGAAAGCTTAGTCATCCTGTGTATCAGCAAACAACCCTGAAGATCTCTGAGATCTAGTAAGATGTGATAGATGTAGGAGATGGCCAGGCAAGCCACAAAAGGAAAAGAAACAGTACAGTCAGAGCAGAAGAAAAATAGATCACTTGAAAGCAAAGCACTTATGACAGTGCCTGATTCCTTGGCTGCTTCAGTGACAGATGAAGCAGTGTGTTTGTTAAGTACACTTCTCTCAAATAATACAAAGTATTATGTGAGAGAAAGGGAAACAAATGAAAACAGGAACCACTCAGGGTCAGATGGAATGTTCATTTAGAAAGAGGAAATATTTGGGGTTGTGTAGAAGAATAGGTTGAGCACTGAGGTAGTTCTGCAAGATACTCCTTCACTTTAGTATGGCCTGGGACTTCCTAAACCAAAAGTGTTGAGTTTGTTTATTAGCCTCCAAGGAATGTTTCTTTCCATGCATTTTTCTTTACAGCCAACGGATTCAATCCTTTCAGTACCTTTCAGTATGCCTGTGTGTAACTGAAGTGTACTGTCTTCTCATTTCTCCACTTTCTCTTCTAAAAGCTCTCTCTGAAAGTACATCAGTGTTTTCTCTGGTAACTGCTGTTCATCTCATATGAGCTTTGTCATGTGTTCTCAAACATTTTGTAAGTACTATGACTCAAACCAACATCTCTTCTCACATGAGGTTTTGCTAATGTGGCATAGACCAGAAAATTAAGTCAACACATTTTACAGGTGAAATATGATTTTTTTTTTAGAAACCCAGAATAGCACAGCAACAGAACAGCTGGAGTTTTGTTGGCTATGATGTTGTTTCTGTGAGAACAAAAACACATTTGTTTCTCTGGTGCCAAAGTACTGCTGGGATGTTATCCAGAGCAGGGCTGATTTCACTGGAGGTTATACCTTTGCTCTCTTTTATCTACTTACAGTGAAGAAAATAGTTCATGCATAGAGCAAGGTATGAGCAGCATTGTAGAGTCATTCCCTACTTATCTGCATGACTGTTCCAAGCTGTCTGTTACATAAGGCATGAACACTGAAGAGTCAGTGCCTAGATGTCAACATAATAGACAGCTAAGGAATATCTTGTGTGAAGGGAAAGATTTTGTACATCAGTGAAGAACAATGAGATAATGAATCATGGATGTCCTGCATGAAACGTCTTAAGCTGATTGTAAAGGCTTATCCCATTCTAACCCCAAATTATCTCACTGGGTCTGACTGGGAAAGGGGGAGATGTTTGCATATTCATCTTATAAGAATTTTCCATTTATGTGGTGCTTAAGTGGGTTTGCTGGAAAAAGAAAATTAAATCATCTAATTTGGAGCTGTAGCATTCACGGATGCAATTAATTTTCTCAGAACACTGCTCATTTCTCCTGCAGCAGAAAGTACACACATCCCCCTGCAAGGCCATTCGGGCTCACTGGGACCTGTGCCCTGGGTCCCCTCAGCACTCACCAGTCAGCTGGAAAGGAACAGCTGGTCAGAAATCAACACCAGCATGTGGAGGAGCTGCTGGTGGCATCTTCCATTCCTTAACCAGGTCATTCCCAACACTCAAGTCATGATCCAGCCAAGGGTGATGGGGATTTGCAGCCTGAAACATTCCCCAGGTCCTGCAGACATCTCTTCTGCGTATTGAACTGACCTGAGGAATGACAGAAATTATGAAACTTCTGCAGGGCAGGGGGAAAATGGTTCAGCTTTTGAAGTTCCCCATCAAAAGCACCTGAAGCCCTTTCAGTGTCCCAACAACTCCATACTAGCTTCTTAAGTGTTAAACACAGAAACATGAATCCTTTTATCAGTTTCGCCATGTTTGCCGTTCTGATGAAGGCTTTAGTATCTCTTAGCAGTTAAGTGAATTCTATGTTTCCTAAGCATTTTTGTTGTTTTGACTCTACTTATTTTTTTTCAGATGAAGAATTCAGATTTCCAGACACGTTATAAGCATATAAATGTCCAATTAACACAAGAAAAATCCCACATAAATTGGAATTAATTCTCTGTAGTAAGTATCATGGTGTCTTGATACTTTCACTTGTCCCTCTTGATATCTTCAACAAACCTCATTTAAAATCTATATAAAGTGTATATAAAGACCAAGGTTGCTATCAATGACAAGCACATATTCATTGCAACATCAGTCACTCAGGTTTCAGAGTTCCATTGCCCTCCCTCTGACTGGGTTGGCAAGTGAGTAGAGCTACAGCTCCCTGTCCTGGACATATTATTAACTAAAGCATGAAAAGTGAAGATCCTAGTTACCATGATGAATGAAGCCCTGTCACTGTCTGTATAATTTAGAAAGTACAGCTGACCCTCTGTTCTCTCCTTATTCTTCAGGTATAATTGCTCAATGACTGAAATCAGAAACTAAAACATACATTTATCAGCATGTTTTATCTATCTATATATATCTATATCTAAACTCATCTACAGTCAGAAGTTCTCCATCTTTTATCCTATGTATTGCTCTATGATAATTTCTTGCCATTCTTAGAATACATAGTGAGCTATTAATAAACAATCTTCACTTCTCTCTTTGCTTGTAGGGACTGATCTCTGGAGAGCAGCAACACTGTAGCAATATTTCCATCCTATATTAAACTTGTCCAAGAGGCATCTGGAAAAGGAGCCTGATTTTTTTAAGCCAATCTCGAAAATACTGAAGTTCAAAAAATTGCACAGAAAAATAAGAATTAAATATACAGGAAGGCAGAAAATCTAGATCTCAAATTCAGGCTTAATATAGCTGAAGAAATTCCTAAGAATGCACAGTAGCCCACAAAAAAACTGCTACCAGGAACATCCTCCCTCCTCCCCACCTCACCCCCAAAACCCCACTGCTGTCAAGGACACTGAATTTTTTATCTAAGTCACCCTCCTTGCTTTCTTCCATAACTAATGCAGCCAGGCAAGCACTTCTGAAGCCAAACATCTGATGAGACTGTCACGAGTAAGAATAACATTTGAGCTGTGTGAAGCCAAAGAAGCAGGAAAGAATCTGCACCCTAAGGAAAGTTAGTTATTGCTGCTTGCACACAGCTGGAAAACCCCATCCCTTTGGTAGCTAAAACAATTTAATTAGCCTCAACTTGAGCTGCTCTGTTATTACTCTGGCCCTTGACGAAAATGTTTCACAGCATTTTCCCCTCAGTGTTTACTTTAGCACATCACTGCTAGGAGGGTTTTTTTAAAGCATTTGGGGTCAGCTGCCTTTTCCTCCTCTCCAGCCTGTGAGGAATGCTGAGTAAGTTGTTCTTACCTGCTAAACTAATATTATTGCCTCCAGGTTACAGCAGTTAGCGGGTAAACTAACAGACCCCACTCAGGCAACTCAGGCTCCTACTTTACACATGGCCATCAGATCTAATGAAGGATCAAAAATATCTGCCACGAAGTAATTTTAATTAAAAAAATCTGTCTGGCGTCAGAAGCTTATAATTGAGGGAACTGGTCTGGGGAAGAACCATGAAGATTTTTAACTCCAGGACACGGATGCTGCTTGTACCATCATTCAGCTGCTCCCTGGCAGTATCAGTTCAACAGTCCCTGCAGATATGTGGGCAGGCTAAAATCAGTAGAAAACAGCTACTGGACAGCCTCAGCATGCAGGATAAAGACTTAACCTCTTCCCCAAAATATTTAGCCCACCAGGTTAGAGTTCAAACTGATGGGGAAGGAGTTGAGAACTGGATAAAATATTTCTGTGGCTATAGAGGGGATTTAATTTCCAATATTGTTAATTTAGCTCCTTTTACTTAGAGTCTGTGGACTTTAATTTGTACCAAGTTGACATAGTCAAGCCCCAAGACTGCTTCGAGCTTTCCTAGCTTGCTTTTTCTTTTTCTTTTTTCTGATAAAAAAGCCATAATTGCTCAGAAGCAGCTTGCTCTAAAGCTTTATTTTCTTTTGAGTGAAAGGCAGAGTAACAAATGAAATCTACACAAAAATTATATTTTGGTAAAAGTTATATTGGCCTCTGAGGTTCATAAAATACTTTTAGCAGTTGTGACACTTCCAGCTCAGCCATATGGAACCAGAATGATTCTGTAGGTCCTTCCTGCACTTTTGTTAAAGATTTATAAAGTCAGAATCCTATACAGAGACTGTATGTGAATTTGGAGACTTTACCAGGCTCTTTGCTTTGGGTATTTAAAAGAGGTGTATGCCCCATTTCAGAGAACTAAAATCAATGCTCGAGGTGTTGCACTTTGGATTGTGCCTTTTCTAATCTTATTTAAATTATAACCAAAGCCGTCCAACCATGAACAAAAATAAAGGCAGAGGAAAAGGCAACATTCTCTCCCCTGATGCCTCTGGGGATGCAGGAGTGTGCTGTGCTGTGTTGCTTCATCTTTGATCACATCTTTTCACCAACAGTTACTGCGGTGACCAATAGACACCTCCCTGAAATCCTTTACCTTGACAAATATTTCTCTTTCTAGATTTCTGGCTCAAACTAGCCTTTCCTGCACAGAGTGTCACAAAAAGAGCAGAGGAGAGTCTCTTTCCTGATGTAGATGCTGCTTTATTCCCCCCGTTCTTCCCACTGGGAAGGGGCTTATATGGCCACAACCACAGTCCCAATTCTCCTCTATTTTCAGATACTTCACTACTTTTACTTTTCACCCAGTGATCAGCCCATACCATGCAAGGCATGGCTCCTGCTGGTTTTGTGTTTGCTGTAGGGTACAGACAAACAGCAGTCAGAGTCTGATTCCCTAGGAAACCTGGGAATTTGATGGACCAGCAAGATGAGTTTCTTCTAGCTTACTGCCTGAGACCATGCAGCTGAGACGTTTCTGAAACAATCTGATGGTAAATTTAGCATCTCATATGGAAAAGTGGTCAGTCAGTCAAAATGCACTGCACCTAGAGGTACCCTTAAGAAGGGTAACAAGGCACTGAATGCTCTGCTTTGTTCTGCTTAGTTGTCTGCAAAGTACCTTGGTATTTTGAGAGGAAAAGCCCTAAAATCTTATGTGTTCTATAGATTAGCAGAGCACATATATCACTTTCAGCAGTAAAGGTTCTACATTATAGAAATTGGTATCTTTATTTTAAAAAGTAGAGATTAAAGATGAGCTGAGCAGTTAATAAAGGTTATAGCTGCAGATGGCCTGAGTTTCAGTGTCAAGCAGCCAATACCTAGCCACCCACAGTAATTTATTTATGGGACAGCTGGTGTTACCTAAACAGGGGCCTTTGATACCAGCTTAAATACACACTTAAGCTTTATAACATTCAGCTACTGATATAGTCAATTTCCAATACAAGAATGGACAGATTTCTTCCCCCTTTGTATTTACTCAAGAGCCCAGGAAAACAGTCACAGTGTGATGTTTTCAATAGACTTTTTTCCAAAGATTAGATAAGGGAACATGACATAGATTGTCACTCTTTCTCCCTGTAGCCTGGACAAGGAGGTAGTGAAGAAACCAATAATTCAAATATTAACATCTCTCAGACAGAGCTTGGAAACTACAGTCAAGGTTGGAAACAGTCCTGAGCCATCAATCTTTGAATGCATCCAGTGTCCAAGGACTCTTTTGCAGGTTGTTCACATTCTTCACCAATCTAGGCTCTGGCCTTTTATTAAACTGCTAGTTAAAATTTTCTTACTGATGAATGTTAGCAGATATTGCTAGACAAAACAATACAAGAACATTGTGTTGATTTTTGACAAATTGTTATATATAGAGAGTATATATGTTACAAAACTGAGATGAATTTTTTGTCTTTCCTGCGTAGCAGGAAAAAGAAGCAAGAGTTATTAAAAGCATTTATTGCAAATGGTCTGCAATGGAAAATGAAACTGCTCAGTGCCATCTTTCAGAAACCTTGATGGGCCTTATTCTTCTAAAATTCCATGTTGAAACATAATTGTTCAGAACCATTATTACTGTACAGCATTTTGTAAGACAGCTATTTCTGCCACAGGGCTCAGTCTGGCAGTCGTTCACTGCTTGGTACCTGCGACCTGTTGTCTTGGGGATTTAAATTATTGTGATGATGCTGTTTTGTGGGTAGGGCATATAGTCAATACTGAAGCCCAGAAAAGCACTAACTATAACCCATGTTTTGGCAGCTTGTCAATAATCCTGGTGTTATGATCAAAAGGGTTGTAGTAGGACTACAGCCTGTGTCAGCTGAACGGAGAGATTGACCTTATTGAGAGTGGGGTGAAAAAAAACAAAACCCAGTTAGTTTTATTGCCAGGAAATAAGCTGAAAACAACAGATTGCTTGGCAAAAACACACTGAAAAGGGCAAAGCGGACAGATCTTCTGAACTTTACAGTTAATTGGTTATTAATGGGAGAAATAATCAGTCATTAGATAATTGTGTTTTCCCACTTGATCACTTTCAAAGAAAAGTGAAAATAAAATCTTCAGAGATTTTTTTAATATTTCATTTTAACTGGTCTGTCTTGTCTTAACATTATCACATCCCACAAGTCTTTGAGGAATACACACAGCAAAGCCTTATTAAAAAATTATCCATATTTTTTACTTTTATATTAAAAGTTAAGACAATTTCAGTCAGCACTGAAGAAATATCAGTGCAAGTAAACAGGATATCATGAGTTAGAAATGTCTCACAGAAACAAGAGGATTCATGGAAGCATAGTGCAGGAATAATTGAAATGCTTTAATATCTACATTATTTTATATTATATTTGAAACTCATAAGCCCTTTTGTCCCTTTGGGTGGAAAACACTTCTTTAATTTTCACAAAGAATGCTAGTTTGGAGCCAGTGCTGTTCCATGGTGGGCAGCAGGGAGAAGATTTGAATTTAGCCTACCTGAGGCACCAGCCTGCCTAACTGAGCCCCCCAAAAGTGCTTGTTTGTTTTCATTGCCTTCACAGAGAACAGCCTTTTGAATCACACTCCTGTGGTCTTTTAAATCACAGTTTAATTAAGATGCCTAAGTAGCCTGAGTAGACAGTACCAATGTTACCTTATACCTCATCATAATTCCTTGGAATATTGCAGCAATTTATTTACTGTTCACCCCACCCTTGTTAAACTTGGCTAAAATTAATTTTGCTTTCATTAATAAGAGAATGCACATTAAGTTTTTGGTGTTTGGTAAAGGTTAGGAGGTTTTCTGGTGGTGATGATGCGTGATATTTGAGGTCTCAGTCTATTTCAGCAAAGTGCTTGAAAGGCCTAGTAATTAGCCAAGCAGAAATCACACAAAAGGAAATTAAATAAGACATAAACAGAACAGATATCACACGACAGCATTATTAAGGAACTGTTTCTCACATGAGAAGAAGGCTGAATAAGAGGAAAGCACAAACCCAGACTGGATCAAACAAAGTGATTTCAGTGAAGACAAGGAAATACTGGTGACAACATCCATTACAGTAAGAAAACCTCATTTGGAATACTGTATGAGACTTTGATCAGATTGACCTAAGGGGAAAAAACTCCACACCACCAATAATGGGAAAGGTGCAGTGAAAATCTGCTAGAGAGCTCAGAATACATCTTGCAAGAGTAAAGGCAATTCCTTTTTACTCTTAAGAAAAAGTCTTAGGGCAGAAGGATTTTGCCCTGTAAATATTCTAACACAAACAGAAAAAGGGAAGAAGTGGGATTCAAGCTCTAACCCAAAGCCAGCCCTCTTGGAAGATCAGTGCAGGTGGGGTCTGGTACTCCACATTGTGTCCTTCAGCTGACAAAAATAAACAGCCCAAATATTTCTGACAGCAGCGGTGCCTAATCATTCTGCATTTGTGAACTTTGCATGCTATGAACTGACCTCTGAAAGCCACAGAAATACATCCAGACATAGGACTACAATTCATGAGCTTAGGAGAGACAGTACATATAAATCCTTAAAAGGAAAACCGCACCAAGAAAAGTAAAGTAATTTAAGTATGGCTCGGAATGTTCTGGGATAGGAATGTGTTAAAAACAATGTTCCATGAAAGAAACCATTTATGTGAAAGCACAATCTTTGATCTTGCTTATGCTGGAGCTTTTTGGAAAATGGAAATACAGGGAACCTTGCAATTGAACAAATATTTGAGATTGATGGCACATTCCAGATGAAGAGGGAATCAATAATTTAATCATTCCATCATCCTTGACTGAATTTCCTCTCTACCTGTAATAACTCTAATGCTGATCCACCGCATGCAAGCAGCAGCAGAACAGACATTGTGAGAAGGACCAGGCAATCCCGTCCTGGGAGTTATGCCTGTCTGAATTTTCATTCCTTAACCTGGCAGGAATAGAGCCAGATCAGCCTTATACCTAAGTCTTCAAGGAATGGATTTCCAACATTTGCTGTAGCAAATGAAAGTTCATCATCTGTATCCAGGGCTGACTTGCTCAATGTCAATACAGCTGCTGAGAGAAGGCTTTTGGTTGCGGATCTTTAGGTCTAGTGAATATGTAAGACCAGAAACTATAATAAATTTCTGCAATAGGAATTGGTCTTGCACAAAAAAAATACTTAGGTGTGCATAGGTACATATGTAGGTATGTTCATCCTCCATAATATAATTGAAAAAAGCTTAAATTTTATTAAATCAATTTGAATTTTATAGTTTTTCTGAAGGCAGTAAATTGAGATAATTTTATTTTACTCCATCCTTATTGGTCTCTCACTCCTTATAGGAAGTAAAAGGAGCATTTTCAGGGGATGCATTGCAGCTGATGACACACGAAACAAACAGCGAGAAGAAAGTTAGGCACTGAAGGACAAAGTGGCTCATGCAGCTGAATTGGAAAGAGACATAGAGAAAGAACCCAGTTTTCTTTATTCCTATTCTAGCATCTTTATTGATAGAAAATCTTAAAACCTTTCTCTCCTCTACTGGAATGATCATCTCTGAAAGCAGTGAGTGGATTAGAGAGAAATGTTTAGGCCCTCTGTTGTTTAAGTATAAAATATATCTATAATTTTTTTCTTTGCTTTTTTTTTCATTGTTATAACCTTCTGGAGAAATATGGATCTCCAACAAAAGACTTCAATAATTTAAGTCTCCAAAATATAAGTTCTCCAAAACTCATTCCTGTGACAGCTACAGTTGTTCTCAGGCTTGACTATTAAATGTCAGAAATCAGACTTTACAAGATATATGGTTTTTTATCTCTGAGGGAGGAGGCTAACCCCATTGTGTGATATATCTTTATAGAAACTGGTAAAGTAGTATGAATATGTGGTAGCAGTAACAAAGAATGGTTTCTAGTAATTTATCTTTTCTTCTGTACTAAGTATTAGAACCTCCAAATAACAGAGATTCATCAGCCATCTCAAACATCACTTAATTTACATGAAAATCTGTCTGTTTACACAAATGTATTGGGAGAGCAGTGATTAATTCTAATAAGCTAGGCAGGTAATTTAATTAGCTGGTAAGAATTCTGTCTTGAAATGTCTCATTAATTTGTTGTGAGCAGCTATCTCCAAAGTCTATCTATTAACCCTGTGCAAGGATATATTCAAAAGTGACACACACACAAACCCAAGACAGTTACAGATAGAAAACTGCTTCCAGTAATTCAGTCGGAGTTGTAAAATGCTTTTGCTCTGTCCTTGACAGTCCAGTGTGTTCAGTCCTTGACTCTCCAGTGTGTTCAGTATATTTTAGATGGCAGCAGCTCAGCAGAGAGACAGAGAGGGGCAGCTCCTGAGGGGTCACCACTGAGCAGGGGTACACGTAGGAGCTTTGGATGTGCTGTGGGAGACACACAAAAATCTCCTCCTGCCTCTGAAATCATTCCTGAAAAGAAATTCATCACAGCAGTGCCAAAAAATCCTACTGCAGAGGGCAAGGGTGTTGACAGGTAAAGAGAAAAGGACAGAGCTTTCCTCCTAGTCTGAGATTCCCAAAAGAGACCAGCAAAGAGACAGCCGACCCTTTCTTGGATCTGATCTATTCCCTGCACCAAAAGGAAAGTACTTTTCTGTGCCTAAGCTTCGTAACACAGAGAGGTACTGAGATGATGGGGTCACCCAGCTGACAGCTCACTCTCCTTGTTTTCCCTTTCCTTCTAAGTTACTGTAGCAGCAAAAAACTATTTCATTGTCGCATCCCTTGAAGGAAGAACACTTCCAATACCAAGAAAGAGCTTTATGGGCTGCTCTAAGTCAGCTAAGCTTCTCCTGAAAGGAAAATAAACATATTTTGACCTGACAAAAGCAGCTTTAATGGATCAAGGGATATACAGATTTAGGCTACGTCAAAATCATTAGGCAGATAGCTGCTGCAGCGTAAAGCTGCCTTCTCTGTGCATCAGCTTTCCTCTGTGTGGGCAGAGGCAGGATGGAGTGGGGTGATGTCTGCCTCAGGCTCACCTGGGTACAGCCGTGTGCCAGAAGGCACCTGGAGGTATTGTGTCATTTCCAGAGGAAGTTCTGACAGGGGGCTAATGAGGTGCTGCAGCCCCTTGGAGCAGCTCCCTGCAGGTCAAGGCTGTCCCTGCTCCACTCCTTGGCAGTGGCAGGGTGGCCTGGGCACAGGGCTGGGTGGCCACGTCCTCTCCTGCACAGCAGGGACCCACTTCTCACCAGCCCTGCCATGAGCCACGGAGAGGAGGCAGCTGAGCTCCATCCAGTCCTGGGATGAGTCTGCTCTGCTGTGCCAGGGGACATCGACTGAGACAAGGCAAAGAAGTTATAACTGCCTGGCATTAAAAAGCTGATCTAACAGTGATCTATCCCTTAATTAAGGAGCTAAATCAGCAGGAACACAGCTAGGTTTGATTGTCTCCTCAGCCTGAGGGGTTTCAATTATGTGATTTTTGAGACTCCCACAAATGTATCATTCTATATCACTTATCTCTTCTGTAGCTGCAGCTGTTGTCCCTCTGGGTCCCCCTCTGCCCATAATTAACACAGCCAGGAAAAATGTTATTAATGGCAGAAACCTGTCTGTGCCACTAAGCTACACCTATCCAACAGGCACCAGAACAATACTGAGCCTTAAAACCATCCACTTTATATAGGAACAATTAGAAACACTTCTGGATGATTTAGGAAATGCTTCACTCCATCTTGGTCTTGACCTTTGAACAGAGGAATTCACAGACACTCCAGAACATCCAAACTTCCATCACTGCCAACATCACACACAGCCAGCGAGACACTCTGGACTGCCCAGGCTCACAGCAGTAGGAATACTGAACATAAAATTTAAATATTATTTTTTCCTGTACAACCACAATTAAAAGATGGTATTCATAGCAATAGTTGGAAAACCCAATTCAGACCAGCCTTGCTCACACGTGGAAAGAGCACAGGGGACTGCTCTCCCAGCAAGGACAAGGAATGAGGTGTCAGCTCTGATACCAGAGGCTGGGAACAGGGTAGGTGCTTCTTTCTGAGAAGTATGAAATGGGATGCTTGAAATTACATCAACCAGAGACAAACATGCCCCCAGCAATTATAAATTTTATGGCAGAACTCCCTTCTCAGTTGCCTCAGGCTGTTACATATACAGGTAATAGGATAATTTGTCTCATCTTTAGAGAGGCACATATAGCACAGTCTAGAGCAAAGGCAGATGTGCCATATTATGTAATATCTGTTTTATCTGACAAGTTAATACAGCCAAAACTGTCAACTCCTCCTCCACACACACATGCATAAAGGGAGGGATACTGATTGGCTGATGCCAATCTTTGCCGATGGATCTACAGTTCAAATAATTTTAATTAATTCACTGCACTGTGGCTAGACATGCCATAGCTACTTCTCTGTTACCTTAGGTCTTGAGCAAAAGTCATTGATGCCATGAAAATCCTTGACTTAAGCTGATGCTGGTAATTTTTCACAATTGCTACATTCAGTTTAGGAAGCCAAGGGCTGTCTCTGTTCTGCAGTAGTTGTGTACTTGAGTAGAACCATACAGAGCTCCAAGGGTCTGTGCTACAGAGAGGATTTGTTTCTATATTACATGGTCATTGTCTAATCTACCTCTGTGATACCTGAAAAGGAAACAAAGCAGGGAAAAGATAATAAGGCATGAAATATCTGTGAACTTTCACAATAATTTATGAAGTACAGGGCATAGGCAGAGCTCTCTAGGAGTGCTTAACTACTGGGAACATACCCAGGTGCTTAAGAATTGGTTGCTCTTTTCACTCTTTTCCTTCAAAATAGCCTGACCAGCTTTGGATGCCCAGCATTGCCCAGGTTTAGCTCTGCTCCAGGCAGGTGAATAGCTCAGCTCATAAAATGAGATGAATTATACCTATTAATAATTGAATATTGTTCTCTTTTCCTTTCCCCCCAGAAAAAGAAATTTTGCCAAATAAAGTTAATAATGTCACAATTCAGGTAAATAGAGATGGACTACATTTCAGATACAAGGAGAAAATGTACTTTCCTTTAAAAAAATTAAATTGTGTGTGTGAGATAAAAGTAGGAAGAAAGCAGGAAGCATGATACAATTCAGAGACAAACTGGGTCATGAAACTATGGCAACTGCAGCGTGGTTCACATGCCAGGACCTGGGACAGGGCTGGTGCTCCTAGGCTGGATTTGGGGGGTATCCTCTCCCCCCAGACCATGCAGGCAGAGAGATGTTTCAGAGCACCACCACTCTGATATGCCCACTGCTCCACCTCACAGGGTGACGGTCAACCATGAAACAAAACAACAGGGCCAAGCTGGTTTTGGAAGGTTCAGGCTTTGGGCAGGGACCTAGAGCAAAGCTGTTACCCTGTGGTAGGTATTAGTGCCATGTGAGGCTCTGTGTGCTCCAGTGTTGCATTTTTATCTTCTTTTTCTGACAGAGTCAGGATTAAATGCTCGTGCTTGGACTCAGATGTCTATTAATTCTTATCTACATTTACAGTTTCACAAACTGAGTTCTACAGCACTTCTAGCTAACTAAATAAAATGGAGACCTATCTCTATCTCTTTACAAGGCCTTTTAAGGATAAATTGTCCAACTGACAAATGACAATTATTTTTATTTATAACCCAATAACCAACCACCTGTGGTCTGCAATGCGGACTTTTTCTATCCAATTACAAATTACCACCTAGACCCATGAAGAAGAAGGTGAAAAAGAAGGACTGGCCTCTGTCCTAAAACCTCTATCTTTGTATTACTATATTCGAAACCTTAAACTCTAAGTTTTCCACCATGTGATATACACACTTCTATTCAAACTCCACACTCACAATCCCAGTGCTATCATTCAATTTTGGAAGCCTTTTCCAAGGCCTCAGGTCAAATGCAGTGTTTTCTTGGGGGCCAGTGCCTACCGGCACAGAAAGTCTAAAATTCTCAGTGCCCAGAGCTCCAACACTCCAGCACTGGAGATTTCGGAGCTGTAATGGCTGTTTTGCCATCCCTGTTTTCCATTTCTCCAGCACTGCACTAGACAAGTTTTCTTCTATGGAAGAAAAGGGAAAAACAAGGAAGGAGCTATACTCTTTGAATTTTTCAAAAACTCTCAAAATTACTTAAGTTTAATGACTTACTGCACAAAAACCTGAATTTATAAACTTCAGTCCTGAAGTGCTTGTGGTAGATGGCATTTAAGCTGCAACAAATGCACTTGCATCATGTAGTTAAACAGAAAACAACCAAAAAACAGCTGATAATGACTACAGAAGGAAAAAAACGCCTCGAAAAACATCTGTAAACTGTAGGTCAGGAGCTGAGGCTGAAACAGTGCAAATATCCGAGGGAAGGAGAGATGAGATACCTGCCTGAAGGGAGACAACTCATTTGTAGCACTACCATGAGGAGAGCTGTGGCCAGCTGGCCTTTCAGAGATCCATATTTCTCTGGACCAGGTTATGACACACTTCTGCAATGCTCTGCAAAGAGCACTCACCCTTCTGATTACTGTAGTAAACTTGCCCTTCATCAAATTGTTATGGGTAACATCTGTATATTAATTCCTGCTTAAAAATAAAATGATATAAAAAATGAGGAAAATGGAACAAAGGAGGATTCTGGGAAAGCTGGGGGACATCCGAGAAAAGGTAAATGGCAGGATAAGAAAATGAAAAGATACTGCAACTCGGAGATGAGCCATCAAGTGGTCCTAATGACTGGGAACACCTGCCCCATAAGCCTGATGGGATCAAGACAGCTTCTTGGAAATCTCATCTGTTCATCAACAACGCCCGGAAACCGATTCAGGAGACTCAGAATCCCAAAAGAAGACAGATGAATAGCCATGCATAGACCGGTGGACAAAGAAATCCTGCCTCAGGGAAATTAAAAAGTATAAAACCGGACTCTTGGGGGTGGGACTTTGTGAAAGGAGGGGGGACTGGTGTAATAGAGGCCTGTCCCACCTTCACCCAGTGTCGATTCCCGGGATTGAACTGACCTTTTTCGTGGCTGTAATTTTTTGGGGTTTTTTTCCGTGTTCGCTGTCACGTGAAAATAAATTTTATTTTTATTTTTTCAAATTGGCTATTTCATTTATAACAAAATTATGCCTCCCAGCACCCTGAGTTTCCTCACTAACTTTCACCAAAAAGTCTGAAATCTGTTCTGCTGCATTTTACACCCTGGTAAACCTGAGCAGGGGACTGTGGTTGGTGACACTCTTACCATTAGTTTTGCAGTAAACAATGTCCTGAGTCAACTGAGAGTTGATAATTCCATTTCATGTGTTGCACAATGCATAGGGCTCCTCAGCAGACACGGGGAGCTCAGGGACAGGTATCAGCCCTGCCCCTTCCCATCACACCTAGAAGTGCATCTGCACACTTCCATGGCTCCCACCAGGTTCCAGAACCACACAATTGCCACTGGCCCAGCCAGGTCTGCCTCTCAGGGAAAACAGGCAAGAACAGTCAATCTGAGCCTGGTGGTTCTGTAGTTGATACAAAAATCAAAATGCATGGAAGAGTAATATCTGGCTGAGATTTTCACAGGATCCTTAGGGGGTTAGGATTCAATTCAATAGTGGGTTGGAGTTACTTTGAAAATCACAGTCTTAATCACTGAGGTACTGCTGTGAGAGCTCAGGACTGTGCTGTTGAGTAAAAAATCATTTTACTACAGTCTTTTTTCACAACAGAATTATCCTGCACTGACAGTGATTAATAATCAAGAGCTAGTAATTAAGGTTGTATTTACAGAAAACACACAGACGAAAATGATGACTAAGGAAAGGGTGCTACAAACTGACCCTTCTCACTTCAAAGAATGTGAAAGGTGCAGCAGACTTCGCACTCACTCCAAGATAAATATCTAATTACCCTTATCTGGTCATCCTGAAAGCTGTAATGAGGAGATTGCACATCTAAGAAGTGAGAAAACTAGCAGCTACCCTTCTTGAGGGTTTCTATAGTAAAGAAACCCTCACAGAAAAGTGAGGAAATGCTGTCTCTGCTTATGCTGTGAGTCTTTCAGGGATCACCCTTTACTGAGAAACAGAGAACCACTTTGTAGAAGACACCAATAAGACATAGAGATAGTCTGTTTTTTTGGGGCCACTTCTAACAATTCTGCAGGACAAGGTAGCTCCTCCTCCCAGCCTGTCATGTTGGAGGCATCTTTCTAATCTTTCTCCTATGGGGTCCCAGCCCCAGAGTCAGCCTAAGGGAGCAGGTTTGCACCTGTTTCTGGGTGGGACAGTGCAGCTTTGGATTGTAGTTGCCGCTGTGGTCCACGTTTTTTGTGGAGCCATTGGCTCATCCAGCCAAGCAAGGGATCACTGTTGTGTGCTACAGCATGGAGCAGGCTGGAGAGGAAAAGGAGGGGAGACAAGCACCGATACTAAATTCTGTCAACTTCCCCATCATTTCAGAGGATAACACGTGGGCATAATGCCAGTCTTCCTCAGCAGTGCCACAAGAACATACTGTGTGTCAGATCCAGGGAAGTCTATGGGGCAAAATCAATGTCTTTGCATGTCTGGGGATCAAAATGCAAGTTCACAGTGCAGGTGTGAAATGGATTCGTTTCATGTGTGTTGAGACAAATTGCTGCCAAATCTCAGGCCATCTAAAGCAGTGGTAGGTATCTATTTGAAGTTATGAATCATGAATCATGCTGGGCAGCCTGCTCCATCTCAAAAGTAAACCGTAGATCTGATAAGCTTTGTATTACCTTTGTAAAACTTGAACCAGGCCCTGAGGTGTTTTCTTACGTTAGTGTATTTAAGATTAATAAGCCTAGCTGTGGTGTACAGTTCAGAGATTTGGGTCGGGGAATCCTATATTTGTCAGGAAAGATGGATGAAATAGATACTGTGTGAAATAAAAATTTTATAAAAGAAATAAAAATAAAATTCAGAATTTGTGTCTCAAGGGACTTATGTATCTTAACATTTATGCTGGGATGACTCTGAAGCCTCCAATGTTTCATTTCCCTTCTCTTTAAGCAACATGATTAATTTAAATAGACAAAGAACCAAATGGTAAATCACAATGCCTTTGAAGTTTAGAGCTAAGTCTGCTGAATCAGTATTAAGCTGTTCCTGCATTTCAATTAACTCTTTGAGAAACCACTGCTTCATGGCACCTTCTGTAATTACTGATGTGAATGAATGGAATTCCAGAGGTGATGAAGACCTTTCAGTTAATTGATTTTGAGGCTCCAGCTAGACAAGCCATGAAAAAAAGGAGAACATAGCCCTGAAAGTGGTGATAAGTAGCTTAATCTTCAAGGCTTTTGGTTTTATTTTTAAAAAGAAAGCAGTGAATAAGAATGTTTATTCTCAGAGTTCTTTTGAAAAACAGCTTCTGTAGTTGAAACAAATGTGTTAGTAGTTAAAAATAAAATCAATGACCTCAACAGCCTCCTCTAGATGCAATCCTAAACCTGTGCTGACCTGAGTCTTTTTATTTGCAGATTTTTAATTATATGAAGACTGCCTCTTCCTTATTCTGCCATCAATGCAATGGAACAAAGCCACTTGCAACCCCTTTTCTATAGTGGGTTAGGTTCATTTTTTTAATTCAGGAGACAACAATTTGGGAGATGACTTATAGTTGTGAATGATCTTGCCAAGAAACTACCAGAAAATGTTTTATGGTGTGGCAAGAGCACTTATCTCCTTTATGAAATCAAGGTTGGACAAGAGCAAGGTTCATCTCCTCTCCAGGTCATCTGAGTTTTATTGCTTCTAAATATGTTGGCAGTGTACTGACTAATACACTATAGCATGCATATTTATTTTTATGGCACCTTCTCTCTTTCTTATTTCCATGCCTTCCTAAAGTAAAAGGTGATAGAATTTCAAGAGATCTTAAAGTATGATTTTTTACAAATTCCTGGGGATGTAGACAACTTGGACCTTAAAACTCGGTTATTAAAATCTCAAATCTGGTTTATATACACTAAATCTTGTCTATGTGTGAGAGGTAGGATCCGTCACAAGTCAGTAATTCCAAACAAAAAAAACATTTTTGGGAATATTATTCATGCTCAGATAAATGAAACTGTAACTGACAGGTTGTTCCTTCAGTGCTAGACATTGTAGATGTACACCTACTGTTGTAGATGGGATTGCTGAAATCACCAAATAAATTTATGCTGTGTGCTGGCAGAACTTCCCCCTTGGGTTCTAGGCCCCCCACTACCGTATTCACCTGCAGAGCTTCACAGTTTTGTTTCTTTGAGCCTTACCATGCTCCTTTATACACCTGGCACAGTTTTTTGCTCCTCAGGATACTGACAGCTGTGAACATGGATGGCTCTGAGGATTTGAACAGCAAGCCCACAGGGAGACCAAAGGGCTATCCTGCCCCCAGGACACACCTCATGAGTTTTTGTGTGCTCAGGGCTGTTCCCCATAGTATTGGACATGTGCATTTGTGCAGCTGAGCAGGGTCCCTGATGGCAACTTCAACATGAGCTGAATTCCCTTCCAGCTTCCACTGAAGGGAGCAGGTGGCTGCTGCCCTGTGCACATGGAGAGCTGCCAGTACCCACTTGGTGCCTCTACATGTACAAATCCAGACCTGGATCCCCCTTCCATCCTCAGTTCCAAGATGAAACTTGCCAGTTTTAGCTTTACTGCTCTTTCTTACTCTTCTCCTTCTTCCGGCCTTCTCTGGAGTGGCATATTGTTTTGGAGAAACAATCTTTTCTGCTGGAACTAGAATACAGTAACTTAGAATTCTGTTTTGACCAAGCAATTCATTTAGGAAAAAAAGTTTTTTTCAGATTTTCTCCAGCAGTTTTGGTGAAAAACCATAAAATACCATTACAAACTCTTGCTTTGGAAGTGAGTCATTAGTAACCTGCTTCTTAAAGATATAAGCTGAAACTCTTAATGATATGGTGAAAAGATAAAATTTGGGGTACTTTTTGAGACTAAGCTATGGTTTGATTTATTTTTTAATTCATTATAATGAACTGTTTGTTTTAGTCCTCAATGAATTAAAGTGACTAACATTTTTATCAGAACACTTTATCAAAATCAGTGATAAATAATGTTATTAGACTTAATATGCCGGCCTCATTTGCTTTTCACACAGAAATTCATAACAGGCAATAAAACACAGCTGTGTAATAATATTGTGCTAAAGCCATAAACACTATTTCTAAAGTCAACATGCAATAAAAAAAAGGACAAAAAACTATCTTCTAACAAAAGAAGATTGCTGCCAGACTCAATAAATGTTGAGTTTGGGCTCTTTATAATACAAAACTGTGAAAAAATTAAACTTTTTTTCTTAAATATGGTTTTAATGAAATGAGAAAATTAATAATAATTGTTTATTTCTTCCCCTATGTGTCCTTTCTTTCTCCCTCCCTGCCTTTCTACCACCTTAAGGAGGCAGTGGAAAGGGGAAGGAAGGAAGGAAGGAAGGAAGGAAGGAAGGAAGGAAGGAAGGAAGGAAGGAAGGAAGGAAGGAATGTATACAAATCTAAAATCTGTAAATTACTTTGAGGAAATAAAAGTGTGTATTTTAAGCCTACAAATGAAAATTACCTCATTTTTGTGTGTGATTTTTATTTCAATATTCTCATGTTTTCCAGCTTCTACTTGTTTGGTTATCAGCTAATTACAGTCACATTAAGTATCTCATACCAGGGTCAGATTTGTTCTTTTGTTGAGTAGTTTATTAAATAACTGGAGAAAGTTCATATGATGCAAGTTAATTTTATTGTCACTACCAAGTCAGAGGCTCCGCCAGGAAGAAAAGAGCATGAAGAAATATGAAGCATAACTTCCAGCTCCTTTCCAATCTCCCTGCCCCATTTCCCTCCTGGGTTCACAGAGCACAGCCTGATGTCCCCATCTGTTTCCAACTAAGTGTTGAAGGCTCTTTCTTTTACAGAGGTTTTTTGCTACAAACCCAGAAACATCCTAAAGCTCTGACTCGAACCAGACTTGTGCTGCTCTCCCATGAAAATACAAATTCCAGAGAAGGAAATTTCCTTTGCCTCTTAGAGCTGGCTGGTGCTCAGAGATACCCAAACACCACTGACAACACATCAAATGTGTCTGTATTAGCAAATACTGGTCCATTGACCTTGATACGGCCAAGAGCAGAAGCCATGCAGCCACAACATTTTACTACATATGAATCTGAGTGCTGCAAAAGGTGGCACTAAAGGCAGGCAAGAGGAGGACACTCCTCATTCCTTCCAAAAACAAGCTGCTACCACAGTGCCCAGAGGCCCAGCAGACTCGTTTCAGCTGGACTCGGGCAGAAACACACAGAGACATCAGTTCTCATTAGCTCTGCCACACACTGGGCAACGGAGGCTTCTGGGAAAACTCCATCGAGGAGATGGATGAAAACAACTATAAGCTATGTAATGTTTCTAATGCCTTCCAAATCTCATTAATATATTTCAAATTGCATGGAGTGGTTTGAGTTTATATATGATTTGATTTCTTATGATCAGTGACAACATAAGCAATCCCCAAACTGCAGTGGCTGAGATTTTCCCTGGAATTACAAACTCACAGTTCTCTAGAGGTGTCTTTTCAGCAATTCCAGCTCCAAAGTTATTATAGTTATTTAGAGGAGATACAGTCACTGTTTTTTACTGACTTTGTTTAATTGTTTATAACTAGAATACAGTTTCAAGCTAAGTTTATCGGGCTGCCTGGAAGCTGTGCAGCTTTCAAGTGTGTATGGAGCCTTCCCAGATTCCATTTTACCATTTTCATTGCCAGAGGCCACTTTGCTGCCTATTTAGTTTGGTGCCTTTATAAAATAATGCCATCAATATATTCAGACTGGAAAGAGAAGGCACACATTGACCTTCTTTTTGCCAGTACCTCTGGGCTGTTGTTATTATGTTAAAGATCTATAGGTCAATAAAAAAGCTTATTAAGGTGAGGTTACTAAATGAAAACAAGAAAGACAGTAGGGTCAGTCACCATGTGCAGCTCAAAACAATATAAACATATACTTCTCTCCTTAGTTCTCTCTTTTTTAGGAGTGACTTTAGTGCTTTTTATTTCAGTCCCAGTTAAATGGGTTGTGTGAATCTCTGCTCAATTTATTTCAGGTGAACAGAACCTGAATAGCTCAATCTTGCTCTATAGATCCTCTGCTGCTAGAAATTATTGATTCTGATGATAGAATAAAGTATGAATTCTCAGAAATTATTGTGAAATTTCTTACTTTTTTTTTTCTTAATTCTTTTGTCTTTGAAGGCAGGTGCAGATCTATACAGTTTCCCCAACAAAACAACCCCCCCAAAACACCAGAGAAACAGAAGGGAAAAACCCTCTGAAAAATCAAAATCCTTGAAAAATGGAAGCAGTCATCACTGGCATCATCTTCACTCCTTTTGGCCAGGTCTAGTTAAACACGCTGTAGCACAGTGTAACATTCTGAGCTGAAATGGATGACCTGCCTGAAGTTCACATTTATCTGTTCATTTCAATGCAATTCAAGTAGATCATCTGACCTAGATAAACTGTATAGGTTCATTGCATAACATATGAATGATGAAAGCACTGGTTCCTGAGAACATTTTTCATTATTACATCTAGAGATTAAAAGGGCCAATACTAAGAAAAATAATGTTCCAAAGAACATAGAAAAAGAGCAAATAGGGAGAAAATAGCTATTCAAGTAGATGGCAACAGGTCACATATTAAAATTTCAAAAGAGCTGGTCACAAGGGAAATTAAGAGAAACATTTCAGAGAGCATGTGATTAAGATGTGTATAGAAGTGCTGCAGTCAGCAGTGGAAGCTGTGCTCCTGCTTCTCCTTTGACTTACATCACCCTCATTTCAACAGCACTGGGGTGTCATCAGACAAAAAAATGAAAATGTGACTGCAGTGGGCTACTCTTATTCGGAAATTGCCAGAAATTAAGGAGCCTGGACTCAAAGCACAAGCTCCCATTTGTATTGCACAGTGACTTAACCAACATTACTGTCTGAAATATGGATTTAAACTGCTACTGGTAATTCCCTTGTTTCCCTGCTCAAGGGAGAAATTTCCATCCATAGTGGTGACTGTCAGTTCTGACCCCAGGTACTTCCTCCAGCTGATCCCATAAATGACTGTGGGGTGGGGGAATATAACATTTATATAGTCAATGGCAAATAAGAGCTGAAGAAAATCTCTGGAGGGGAATAAACAGCTTCCGCCAGAAGAATCCTCAGAAAACTCAGAGCAACAGAAGAAAAAGGCTGCAGATCTGCCCTTGCTGGATGCAATTTATCCCAGGAAGGACAATATCAGTGGCAGCACTAGTACTTTTGCTCAGTCTCTCTCTAATATTTTACTTTTGCTCAGTCTCTCTCTAATATTTGTATATTTTTTTGATTTCTCTATTTTTAAACCAATATCCTTACATTAGACCCAATTAAAAGCGAGAACTAATCCTGCCCTGGCTTCAGGCTTATGCTTCCCTAGAGAGCATCACTTTGGTCTACCAAAATAAAACTCCAATAAACACACACAAAAAAAATGCCCAAGTATTTATATTTACCCTCATATTCAAGTGTTTAAATCTATTCAACTACTTTGAATTCCCAAGGCACCAAAAAAAGGGAGACACCAAATAATAAACTCCATATTGTGTTTTTTTCTCCAAAGTAATAGTGAAGGAGTTTTACTTGCTGCTCTAAATTGGCAAAGATTCTCATAAAGTTATCTTATTTTCTTCCCTTTTATCCTCTTTTCTTCCTCCCTCTACCTCCCTGCAGCCAAGTCACTGATCTGGTTTCTGAGGTCCTTCTTGCAGAAGCTTACCCATCTGTTCAGCAATGTCTCTTTGTAATGATGCTGGCATTATTTTCTTTTCTGCATTTTGTTTTAATGGTGTTCATCAGAAATGTGCAATCTTTGAATTGCAGCCGACTTCTCATCAGAGTGATAACTTGTTTGAGTAAAGCTCTGGAAGGCAGAGAGCCTCAATTTTACTTTCACAAGCATTTCAGGGATGGGCAGTGGTAAAGCAGACCTGAGTCACCTTCTAGCTGACAGCTTCCTTTACTTCCATATGCATTAAACAGGAAAGGTTTACTTCAAAATAATTCTAAGAACAGAGAGAGTGAACTGCTGAAGTCAATTAAATCAGGTTATTCAACATGTTATAACGGATTAACAGTAAAATTTTTAAAGCACAATGCTCTTTATCTCAGTGTTGATCAGAGCAGTGTTTCTTTCAAAGCAATAGGGCATCAAATGCAGCAGGAGAGTATAAACAACCTTCCACCTGTGATAGTGGAATTTCACTTTTTAAAGTGAAATTTCACTTTTTAAGAAGGCTCAGGAATTCATAGACTTGTGGGACATATTTTCCTCCCACTATACTAATATAAATCAGAGGAATTCCATTTTAACCAATTGATTTTCTGTGAGCCTGCATAAATGGAACATCACAAGGTCTGCACCTTTTTCATCTTTTCTATTTTGAAGCTCATAATTTTCATCCAAAATTAGTGAATAGCAGCTAATAATACTTTATATATATAGCATATGCTATTCTATATCTCTTTCCACAAATTCTGCATCACCCTTGAGGAGAAATTTAAATGAATACTAATAGCTAAGGAGAGATCTATAGGTTAGCTGGGTGAGAAATATGTAAACTCAGAAGGCATACACTGCTCTCTAGTGACAAGAGCAGGAACTCAATACACTGCAGCCCATAACCACACATAGTTTAAAACACAGGATTTTTTTATTTGCTGCTCCTTTTCTTTAATAGAGAAAAGCAAGGTCAGTGCCCTACCACTGTTTCTGATGTCAAGCCTCAACAGCCATTGTTTGTAACTGGCAGTAGGGTCTGCATTCTAACTATATTTATGATTCTGTGAAAAGTGACTGCAGCATTTTAAATGCCAAGATATTTTTTAAAATAGGAAAAACATTTCTATATTTAGAAACTAATATTCTTATAGAAGCTAAACCAAAATGTCTTAACCAAGACACTCCTCTACATCTTCTAAAAATTAGTTAAAGTAACTCCTGTCAAATCAACTCAGTCCAATTTTGTAAGCTTATAAGTCAACTAAATATTTTCCCATCTTTTGCAACAGTTTCTAATGATAAATTTTGAGAACACTTAGGAGGCTTACTTGTAAAAGGATATATTAAGTTGTTTTCGGGGCTCAAAAGTGTCTAAAGAAATTTTTCATTTCCTAATTCAGCTTGAAGTCTAAGGAACAGTGTTTATTTCTAGCTCTCCAGCACCCAGTGTGTTGATTCATCATTCTCTGCTTTATGAGAAGAAAGTTTTGCCAGCAGGAACAGCAAAATGGGCTCTGGGTTTGTACTCCAGCCTATTCATCCTGTTGCCTGTAATGAGAAGCCGTATTACTTATCTGATGCCCATGGCTGGAGATATCACTTGAAGGTGATGTGAAGTTAATCTCCCCAATGTTTCTGAAAATAGCTCTCAGGATCTGATAATGGTTGGTATTTGATTAATAGCTTTGGCAGTTTGCAAAATTCATTTTATTATATGGCTTATGAAAGATAAATCCTACATGGTGTAACCCATGGACAACAAGCCCTATCCTGAGAGCCAGTTTAAATGAACTTATATACGTCTTTTTACCTATGATCCTGAAATAAAGCTGTGCCTGGAGGGAAGGTATTAAGGGAGGGTCACTAGATGGGAACTCCTATTTCACTTTATAGTCAATGGAGAGAAATTTATGCTTCCCGGAAGGAAGGTAGAGGCAGAAATTTGTTTGACCTCTTTTAAAAAACTTCTCTGGGCTGAGATGAATAACAGCCAGAAATGTCCATTTCTTTGCACTGGTTATGGAGGGGCCAGGAAAGCCTCTATAACTTGGAGATGAGTTAGCCCAAAGGAAACTTGCTGAGGCCCTCAGGAGTGAGCAAATGGATCACTTGTGGTTCAAATCTTGGATGCTGAGCAAAGATCCTCACACAGGTGGGATTTCCATGCAGCACAAGTGGCCATAACAAGGCAGAATGCCACTAGTGATGCAAGAGAGAAGCTGTTTAGGTGACAGGTCTGCCCTGGTGATTCACTCTTCTGATTTGGTCATGAGAAAGTGCAAGTCATGCTCCAGCTCACTGGATATCATTTATGCGATGCACCTTCCATTTGTGTAATGGAACTGCATGTTATCCAAGGAATAAGACAGCTTATTAAGTTTTATAAGCAGGAATCTCCATGAATGTACTACATTAGCTTAAAAGCAGCACGTAGATCTGTTTTAATGATACTTTAACTGTTTTTTTCTTGCAACAGCCATTGACAAAACAAATTATCAAGATTTCAAAGGAAAAATGTAGTAACACATTAACACAGAAAAATAATCCTGTAGAGACATATATTTCAGCTATTCCATAAGTGCATAAATTAGCTGTATATTCTGAATTTATTCCCCATGATTTTTCTTCAGTCACTGGGGAGGGGTAGGCACTTTAAAGATGACCAGCAATAGTAGATACATTTTGGTAAGAAATCAAAACCACTTTCTGGAGGTGACAATTTCTCTCCTTTGCCTATGCAAAGAGCCATTACACGTAGATATCCTTGTACTTCTATGAGCAAATAGGAAGAGATGCTCCAGCCTTTATCTCTGACTCTTCACTTTGTTTCCTCTCTCCCCTCTAGCTCATGTTTTTAGGCCATATGAGAACCTTCTAGGGTCATAACTGTCAAAAANGAAGGGGTTTCCCAGCATCTTTTTGGAAATCCATTAAAAAAAAAAAAAAAGAATAATTTTAACCTGAATCCCTTCTGCAAAACCACATTGCTGTGGCTAGATCCTGCCAACATCAGAGAGGGGAAAGCACACAGGTGGGAAAGCACACAGATAGGGAGGAGTAAGCAAGTTCCCGGGAAACTGCTCAGACCTTAATGCTCAGCAGATAATGGCAGCAAAGTGGAATCTCATGAGGACCACAGGGAATTTAACTGCAATCTTCAGTGATTCCTTATCACAAGATGATTAGCAAAAGTGTACTTTTTTGTTTATGTCCTCGTGTGATGTTTGTCTTTGGCAAATTGGACTTCTGGCTGAGAAACTCCAGTCACACTTGGTATGTGTGAGCCTGACTGCTTGGGGTGCCATGGTGGGGGTTGGCTGTCACCCCGAAGAGCACAGCAGTGACTCCAGAACAGTGTCTACAACTGTGAAAATAAACAACAATTATCTTGTCTTTTGCAGTACTATTTCAACACATGCACAGTGGATTTATTCATTGTCAGTCTACATTCACATCTTCATTTTACAGAAAGGTTTTCACCAGCTCATCCTAAACATGCTTCTACCCTTCTGAATCAAACAACATTTTTCAGATGTTCCGAGGCAAGAATTACACACACCTTAGAAACCTCAAGTGTTGATTCATCTTGAACATAACAATTTTGTGTTTAAAGGTTTCATTTGGAATTTACTGCTGAATTTATTCTGGAGTGTATTTTCACAAAAAATACTCCTTTTAACGTCTGCCTTCTTACCTTAATTGTAATCAGAAAGGTTTTGGATCAGTGTTCTCTAAATATGCAAACAAGCTGATGGGTGGGATTTTGTCTGTTTACAACATGCCATTATGATCCTGCATTTGTGAGTCAGCTGTGACCTTCTGCAACTGGTCCCGGGGCAGAACTTCATAAGGGCTGTTAGTGTTTGCACTGTTGGACAAATATTCTAAGGTACTTGAAACCCCCACATCTCATCTCTACATTCCAGTGCAGTGTATACAAAACAATTGTGCCAACACTGCTCTATCCCATGTGAATAACAAGGAGACAGTTTTCATGTATCAGGGTAGAAATATAGGTCCCAAAAAATTAAAATTATCCCGAGATGCAGTATTGTGTTGAGGGCTATAGAGCAGTGCCAGGATGCCACCAAGCCTGAGGACTTTGACATTTGTAGGCTTTTCAGTGCCACGGAGGTGTGCAGAGCCCAAGGGCCTGGTCAATCTGCCCATTTCTTTGAGAATTCAGAAACCCAGATCTGACATATGGGAAAATACCAGACAGAAACAAGCGAGAGGGCAAAGCTGGGCTCCGAACACATCAAAGAGTGTTGCAATTCAAACACTCAGACTGCTCCAAGGAAGCTGCTCTAGTGCTCTGGAGCAGCTGTCTCGTATTTCATTGGACATAAACTCCTTTTGCAAATATGGGAAAATGTTCTCTTCTGACATCTGTCTTGGTTTGAGAGAGACTATCAACAATAGCTGCTGAGAGCTGTGTGCAGCTGAGGACAGAAGGCAAAAAGATATCTTTTGCAATTTTTCAAGAGTATTTTGGAATGATCCCAACAATTTGAAACTGAGATGCATTGGCCTCTTTCCTCTCTTACTCTGAGTGAGGACTCCCCAGTTTCTGTTTTCCTTTTATTCTGCAGTTTCAGACAGGTACCCATATTTATATGCCTCTCCAAGTAAACATTCACAGCTGTCACTAAAGGACTGCAGGAGAGAAAAATATCCTGCTTTCAAGTAGAACTATTGCTAAACTAAAAACATGAGAGAGGCTAAGTCCCAAAAGACCGATACTTAATGGCTCAGTCGTGAAGTAAATCTCATAAAATACAAAGGGTGTTGAAAGCTTATGGGATATTTCCTATCTTAGTGTGGTTGTATCTTGAGCTAACCCTTCCAACAGCATCCACTTTGTGCATGAAACATAAAAATGTATTCACACCTATTTCTGCACTGACTTTTAAGCACAGTTCTTTTTATGAGCTTTTCTTCAATCTAATAAACCTCTAACTTCCAAATATCCATGTAATCTGTAAAATCGGTGTTTTTATGTGGGGTTGAGGTGTGTGTTTGTGCTCAGTTTGGTAAATGAATGAAAGAAGGAGTTTTATTCATGTACTGTACTATAGGGAAGGGAGTGTTTTGAGTGATGAAGGTCCTCCAGTGCAGGGCATCTGTGAAAATGTTATATCAGATGAGCTGATATACCTTTAACACAAGGAGTAATAATAAATACACTATATGTATACATGGCAATACAAACAGTTCATCATTTACAGCAACATTTCTATCCTGCAAATAAGGAGGAATTCAGTTGAACTTTCAGACTTCCCTTTTGTTTCTATCTCACCAAAATAACTTAATACAGTTGAATAACTGAATTTCCCATGCTGCTTCTCACTCCCATGACCAGATGGTTTGGGGCTTTTTTTGATTTGTTTGGTTTGGGGTTTTTGTTTAATTGTTTGTTTTCATTTTATAAAAGCAAATACAAACCGCATGCACACACACACAAAGATTGTAAAATATTTCTTAAATTACCAGCTTGCCTGCTTGGATGACTTTTTTTCCCCCATAACTCAGTATATCTTCAAAATGTTATTATTCTTGTTTTGCTATGAGATTTCAAAGCCATAGGGACTGAACAAGCAAGGAAAGTAATGCCACATGAGCTGATAGTTGTTCATACAGACACAAACACTGAAGATAAACTTTAGTAAATATACATTTTAAAGATAGTGTTTCTATCACATTTTCTATTTGTTTATTCAGAGGGTGGATTTACATCTAAGTGTGGTGGAGAGTTTTTAAATGTATAACAATCCTGGTTTATTTCATCATGTCTGTGGCTGACATTTAGGGAAGAGAGTTCAGAGGCGCTGTAAACAGCCCAGTGCAGGGCACAGCTCACTCCTCTCTGACATCAGCAAGGAGGAGACAGTGTGAGGTTTTACAGACACGTACCTACTACAGGTGCCTTCATTAGAGGTAGGAGAGTTGGGGTTTCTTTCATCTTTCTGGGAGGCAGGATTTAGTGTACACAAACAGTGCTAAGATTATAGCTACACCTAAGGAATGCTGCTTTCTTGTTCAAAAGGAGCTGCTAGAACCCAAACATTTCCTGCTTTGCTGCTTATAACAAGCCTGTGCTGCCTCTAGTAGTTGCAGAGTGAATGGGGAACTGCAGGTGTGATGTTAGGAAAACAGTGGTGCAGAGGATGAGCAAACAGGCCATGATGTTTAACTTTGTCACAGCTTGAGACCTTCCATGCTCAAATAAATCCTTGGTCTTCTGACTGCTTTTCCTTATGTAGCATAATTCTGTCTTAGTATTCTCTGCTGCTCAGCATTTTGAAAGGTTTTCATAAAGCTTGTATATTAAGAATTCATAGGCAATCCTACTCATGAAAAATTATTTCTTTTAAAGCAGAGGGCAAAGGCAACATTTTCCAAGGTTTCTGGCTGTTAGAAAGATGGCCATTAAAATAAAGTATTTCTACCACAAAACTGCTTTTTAAATTAAAACCAATTCTTTCAAACTACTACTCTTGCCAGAATTGTGAATTTGATGACTGAGGCCTAAAACAAGAAAAAAAGAAGGATAATCAGAGCTTAAGAAGTCTAGAGACAACATATAGTGAAGACAGAGTGTGATTGATGAATGGGAAAAGGTAACAAGCAAGCCCAAGTGTCTTTTTTACTTCCTATTTTACTGCTAGTGAAGATATTCACATTAATCAGATCCCCAGGCCATAAAGCTGATACAGCCGAGACTGGGGAAGTGTAAGCAGGAGCTGTGTCTGCATGAGCATCCCAACATGATGCAGAGTTAGTGGGTGCAGACTCCAGGAGAGGCTGGGGATGGAGAGGGAGTGAGGGCAGGTGCCTGAGCCCCAGGGCTTAATAGCTGAGCTCACTGCACCCCTGAGGACAGCTAGAGCTTGTCACCAACTACCCTTAATAGTCCCTCGCCTGAAAGGACATCATTGCTGCTGGACTTTGGCAATATACAACAATTCTCTAAATTTAAGTTTTCTTCACACTGCTAAAAAAATGGAACTGCTACTGCAAACCTGCTAGCAGAAGATGAGGAAAAATTGCTCCTGAAGGAAGCAAAGTCTTTTCTGCCCTGAAAAGAAAACAAACTATTCCTGCTTGCTTGTATAGGCTTCTCTAAATCTCCTCAACATCAGGCCAGGTTGTTTTTCCCACTGATCCCTTCCCTGTCTGCACAAGATTTTCTCATTTCCAACCAGACAGGACTGAGACAGGTCCAGTTGGCTACTGCTCTTCTGGAGACCATGGACCACCAATTTTATTTCATTTTAGATCAAGTGATCCATGTGTAAGAAAAAGTGACTGGCCCTGAATTTTGCTCCCCCATCTCTGCATTCATTTTGTGTCCTTGCAGAGCAGGCAAGATTCACACACCTTCCATTACAGTTATAGGTGTCACACACACAGGGTCATACCTAAACTGACCTCCGTTCTGAGCAGCCTCATCCTGTGCTATTACACAATTTAAACTATTTCTTAATCATGAATATAATTAGTTATTAGTTGTGAAATCTGTTTCCAGCCTTACACAGGCAGAGATTTGCCAGACAAAAAACCCCCTGGATCTTCACTCACTTCTTATTGCTACCTGGATCCGTATGTGTTTTCGCATGAAGTGATGAGGTGGCAGAGGAAAACCACACTTTTTTATTCCTCATGGCTATTCTTTCATATCTCCCACGTATTAATCTGAAATTAATATTTTACAGAAGAATGTGTAGTTTCCTCTTTTCTAGACACCCTTGTTGCTTTGCTAACTTTTTTACCATATGGTTTTCTAAACTTAAAACCTATGAAGATAAATGTTCATTTCATAACTTGGAATTCATATGAAACATTCTGTATAAATACTGAACAACAGAAAAAAATAAGGTGTTCTGCATGTTTTGGAACAATGTAAAAAATTAATAATGCAAAATGAGAATTAGAGTATTTTATTCAAGGCTGTAAAATCAACAGGCGTTTTATAGCTGAGGTTTCATTCCATTTGTGTAGACAATGAATGTTTGTGAATTTTAGACTAGACTTGACAATGTGACCATTTTAACAGCAGAAGTAATTAGAGAAAAGAGGCAAAATACCGAGAACAAATGCTGTTGTAAAAAACCCACTCACTACTGAAGTTGATGGGAAGCTGAGACACTACTAAATGGCACTGCAGAGGTGTTTTGAAATCATAGAATTAATTTGTTAGCAAATTATTATTGCTGGAAACTGTATTTTAAGACAGAAAACATGAAGTGTTATGTCAGGAGGAGATGAGGATTTCTTTGAGAAGTGTTTTGCAAGAGCCAATAAAAGAAGTGAGTTCCAATGGAAACATTTAACTTTCCTGTTGAATATTCTCAACTGTGGCAGACAATTTTTCCTAGATTCTTGAAGGAACAGATATTTCAGCAGCAGGGAGGTAATTTCTTATGAAGAGATTTCTCTACTTTGTAAAAAGACAGACTTCTACAAACAAGTCACTGAAAAGCCTATAGAGATATATAGACTTCTCCAGTCTGTAGTCTACAGGGGTAGCTAAAATACTATCCCTAGCATCCAAAAGAAAAATAAATTTATCAAGAAATACTAGTGTTAAAAATTAATGTCTAGATGGATATCAAAGGATTTATATGTTTTTAGCTACTTCTAAGCAATTGATTTTCCAAGATTCAATGCCTAATCAAACAGAAAAATATTTAATATCATGTAATTAAAATGATTGTGTGTTTAAGAGAATCTAGACTAGTATGTTTCAGGTACAAACACCTAATTTCAGTCATGAAAATTGCTGCTTCTATTGTTGACAGGTGGTCAGGAGTGAGTACCTGGCTCCAGGCATGGGGTGAAGGGCAGGGCCCAGGTGGTCAGTCCTCAGTCTCTGGTGATGGGGAAACACATGAGAAGGAGCAGTTGGTCCTGCAAATCAATACCCAGTTGTGTAACTGGTGTCATCAAAAGGGACTTGGCTTTTAAAAACACAGGATCTATTGTCGGGACTGTTAGGGAGAGATGGGATCCACCTGGCAAAGCCAGGAAAGAGAGTGTTTGCTCACATGCTGGCCCACCTGGTGAGGTGTGCTTTAACCTAGAAATTGTGAGGGATGGAAATAATTCATGGGAGACAGCACTGAATGGGGTGAGAAGCAAAGGAGGAGCGTGGCAGGGACAAAGGATGCCTCAGAATCAGTTACAAGGGTAAAGAGACATCAATTTTAAGAGTATACAAAGACCTGCAACCTGTGGAAGACACAGGAGAAAGCAGAGCTGCATGGATTCACAAAAATATTGGAATAACTGAGACATGGTGGAACAGCTTGCACAGCTGGAGGGAGCAACAAGATGGAGCAAGCTCTTCAGAAGGCATGGGCAGGGAAGGCAAAGAGAAGGGGTTGCCCACTGCATGAAGATGCAGCTTGGATTTATGGAGCTCTTCTGCGGGATGAATGTCCAGCTGGTGGAGAGCCTGCGGGTCAGGAACAGAGGAGAGGCTGAGAGGCAGACACTGGGATGGGTTGTTGTTACAGAGCCCATGGTTATGGTGAAATGAACAGGGATTTCTTTAAACTTCAGGGTATTTCTGGTCACACCCCCTGGCTCTCATGGGGAACTCGACCCAAGATCTGCTGGATGGGCAGCTGTGGAACACAACCAGTCAGTGGTTTCTGAACATTCTCAGGAGTAATTTCTCAATACAGGTAGTGGATGGGGCTGACCAGGTCTCCCAGGCATCTGTTCTTGATCAAAGTGTTCAGGGAAGACCAAGCAGCAGCAGAGCTTTCACTGAGAGATTGATTCCATGTCCACTCTGGGAGGGTTCCAAGACCTGACTGGACAAAACCCTGAGCAAGCTGGTCTGACTCTACAGCCAACCCTGCTTGGAGTAGGGGATTTAGCTAAAGACTTCCTGAGGTCTCTTCCTACCTGAATTGTCCTATGATCCTATAATTTGCTGAAAAACAACTTGCACAGATGGATCATTAAAGTCAGTTCACAAATATCCCAGTTCACTCAGCCAAACCAAACAACATCTGTTTACCAAAGAGGTGAAGCTGACAGAAATAAGGGTCATAGTTTCAGGTTTCTACACCATGACAACCTGGGTCAAATGCACAGTAAAACAGTGAGTTATATCAGTCAATTGGCACATGATGACATATGTACAAGGAAGAAACCATTGTTTAACAGTTTACAGATGTCATGAAATAATTCATTTGAAGAAACATAGAGTAAACACCCTTACTGGGGATGACTATAAATCTGTATTAGTCTTACCAAGGTTCAAACATCAATGAAATAACTATTTTTGTATGAGGTCTGCTAGTAATAAAGTCAGATGTAAAGTCAGATGTAAAGTCAGATGTAAAGTCAGACTTTGACTTTATTTATAAATGTAATTCTTTAATTTTTGGGAGAGAGGAGATATAATAGAAGTTGAACAATAAATCCTTTTAAGATTCATATTTGCCAACATGAGTTAAAAGAATTTTCTGAGGATCTTTTTTGATATTTTACTTTGAAATGTATTGAGGAACTTGAAAAAATTTAGTTCTGCTTGTGTCAATTCAAATCCAGTTCTGAACTTTGTCTTCTTGTCCTCTGAATTTTGTCTTAACCCTTTGAATAAACCTTTTCTACTTTAGATGGATTTTTATGGAGATTCATAAGCAGTCATTTGCTTTCACTTGGAAAACCTCGTCAGTCTGTCTGTAAAGGAATATTCACAAGGATGCCACAATGTGAGTGAACAGGGAGAGCTGGATCAGAAATGAGGACTGAATGTTTGTGTGTAGTAGATGGTTGATCCTCTCCTGATGGCTCTGACACACCTGAGCCCCCTTTGTTGGGGGTACCCCCAGCCCCTCCCTGCCAATGACTGAGAAAATCTAGAAACAGGCCATTTTCTTGGGAAGAAGTGAACATAATTTCCTTAGCATTTGAGGTCTTGGATGGTTTTCCTTTCTATATGGTGCTTTGCTTTAGCCAACACCATACTGTTCTCATGAAGGTATAATTTCACCAGCAATAATGATCTTGCCCTCTCTAGTAAGACAAGAGCCTTTATAGTAAAAGGAAAGGTCACTGGAATTCTGGCATATATTCAGAGGTTTAAATGAAAAAACTTGTTTGTCAAAACGCTCAGGAAGTGAGTTCTATGCAACCTCCCAAGAAGAAAACATCAAAATCAAAACACGTTTACTAAAATAATGCACCATAATATACTTCCATTTTATTTCTCATTTTTGTTCCCTGGCTTATGGACAAACACAGCTGTTTCTGTGATGCTAAACAAAAGACAGCTTTGTTATAACTAAATACATCCCAGATGGGAGTGTCTCCTTGCAGTAAATCACACACTTAGTGCATGGTTTTGAAGAGGTTTCTTGCAGAGATCCTGCTCTTTCAGAAGGGTTTCTCTCTGTAGAGCAGCAACCTGCTTTCCTCAAAATACCAGTGTGCCTACAGCCTTGTTCCCACAGCTCAAGTGTTAAAACACTGTGTTTGGTAGGGAATGCTGCTCAGGTATTTTACAGAGTGAAGTCCTCTATCTACTCAGAAAATCATAGCAGATTGAAACTTTGTTAAAGATTAAAATAATTATTATTTTAGTTGTTTTTAAGGTTTTAGTTAAATAGAATCTCCAAAGTAATGCAAATCTGGAACAAGAAGAAACTTTCCAAACCAGGTAATAAACCAGGTAATACTTAAAGAAGTTGGCTAATTCACCCCAACAAACTTTCAGTTTCTACTGAACGTGTGGCTTCTTTTCTGGAAAATTACTATGCGCCTTCTTGGAAGAATTGCCTGCCTGAACAATACACAGCTCTCAGCACGGTGAGAAGACGCAAGTTGGAGAAGCAAAAACATAAATAAGACATAACGAGAGAAACCACCACTAGGTGGCAAAATGGTGTTTCCAATGTAATAACATCGGGATCCTGGTTCATTGATGCGGTTTTTAGAAACTTGTTTGCCCAACCAAACTGGGGTGGTTAGATATAAATAGTGCATTGTAATGTCGCAGTGTGTTTCAGTTTGCTGGAAAACAACCATGGGTTTGCAGGCTGGCTGCACGCTGCTGCTGGTAGGATTTCTCCTGCTGGGTTGCCAGTCTTTGGCAGAAGTCAGCAGTCAGAACCTGCTCACATGCAAGCTGGACTTCCAGTTTCATTTCCATCTAACATACCAAGTTTGATAAGACAGCCAATCACTCACAGCATAGCATTGCAGACTGAAAAATTTTCTTACATTTCATCTTGTCTGGCACACAATAGGATAGGAACCACTCTGACCTTGTTAGAATCATGGGGGTATGAAACAGGTGAGGTGGAGAGAAGAGTCAGTTCCCATTTAAAGGTAAAGCCTAAGTAACATTTTAAAGATGTTGCGAAATAAAATATAAAAAGTTTTGGTACTAGCAGATAGATAACACAGATTTCCTCTGCCAGCTGGGATGGGATGTGGTGCTGTGAGCTGCTGACCTGACCTCCATGGGCTCTGAGCATCCATCAGTCCATGGAAACAGGCCTGCAATGTGCAAACAGTGCAAACACTGCGCTGCAGGAAAGGGCTAAAACCCCTGCAGTTAATATCTAATCCAAACGTCAATGGAAATAGGCATTGTAGGACATCCTTGAATACACATCCTTGTGTAAGGCCACAGGACTCACCACTGCCTCTTACTCTTTTCACTTGGCTTTTAGTTGCTGTGGTGATGGAATAACTTTTTCTCTGCAGCTTGTCGTCCAGCCAACACTAAATCTGTTCCCACCTCATCCTTTACAGTGTGCCCTGTCCACTTCACATTTGTCTGTTCTCTTCTTCTCAGTCTGCTCTGGTCTTGAACCACTCCTTTGTTCCGCAGACTGAATTTGCCCTTATAAACCTGCCTTGGCTGCAGAGTACCTGGCTCCCCAAAGAAATACAGGATTTAACAGGCCCACAGACTGCAGAGTAACTGCAAAGGGAAAAGTGTACTACAACTGTTGCAAATCAAACAGAGGCTAAGCACAGCTTGCTTTGCCTCTGAACCTTTTTTCCTTCCCCAAGGAGTTAATATTTGAAGTAAACAGCACAATTTGAGTGAGTTCCAGTATGGGACATTCCCTGGCTGTCAGTGAGCCAGCAGCTGGGACCAACCCAGCCCAGTGTCAAAGGCAACTTCAGTCCCAGACAGAAAAAATTTGTCTAAATTATTTTCATCCGGCTGTACCTTGTCAAATCAACACAGTGGGCTCAAGTGAGGAAATAAAATGAAGAGTGTGGTCCCAAAGGGCATCTCACAATAACACCCTCAGCTCTGCTCTGCAGCCTTCACAGGGACTGCTGGCCAGCCCTGCGAACACTTACCTGGCGTCACATCCAACATGTAGTTCATGAAGTCATGAAATTAGTTTATTAATGGATGAACAAATATAAATGTTAAAAAGCAGAAAAACAAAATCATTTTTCTGGAAGGAAAATGGAAAAAAATATCAAACTTCTAAATACTTTCCCATACCTACTGATTTAAATTTGCTATTGGAAGAGCATAACTTTTCAAATTCTCACAAAGGTATCATAATTATATGTTGGCTGACTTTTGTGCCTTTGGTTTAAACTATAAGTCTCTTGGCAATGAACTTTTTAATTAATATTTGATTCTATAATTATAGGCTTCAGAGGAAAATTCACTTTCTATTTAGAATAGAAAATAGATGCTGTTTGGGAGGGGAAAATGTCTGTTGGGCTGAGGCTATATGTTCCCTTACTGACTCGCAGGTATGATACACTGTACTTGTCTTAATTTGAGGTAAACCCTCATTCAGAGATCATTTGCATAGAATCAGAATGGTTTCAGTTAAAATAGACCTTAAAGACCATCTAATTCCAACCCCCCTGCCATGGGCAGGGACACTTCCCACTACATCAGGTTTCTCAGAGCTCCATCCAACCTGGCCTTGGACACTTCCAGGGATGGGACAGATGCAGTTTTTCTGGGCAAACATTCTGAACAAAATATTAATGGTAGCACTCAACAGTTTTTTTCTGTTTTGCCTTTTTTTTTTTTTCCTTTTCTTATAATTCTTATATTTTGTAGCTCCAAAGTTTAAATATACATTTGTACAGAAGAAAAACAAGAACAATGTTTGGTCTTGAAAAAAAGTAAGAGGACAGGACCCATATGAGTAACCTTCAGCTTCTGGCTTAATAAATGCACATTATTTCTGCACAAATACAATCAATATTATAGGGTTCACAGTTCAATATACACCCAAAAGCCTTTCCAAGATGAAGAGAGGCTCCATGATTGTGTTGGGTAGGTAAATTATTTTCATCAGATCTGCCACACTTGCCAGTATGTTTAGGTCAGTATGTTTCTGAGAAAACAACCCAAACATTGATAAACTCAACAAGCCTCAGGCAGGTCTGCTCCCTCCCAGGAACAAAGGAACTGGTGTTATTTGCAGAGTACTCACATTACAGAAAATCAAGGGAATGAGAGTGCAGTAAAGACTGCACTGGCAGATGCAGAGCTGAATCAGTCAATATTATTGTACATAATTCAGCTAAAAAGTTCCATTGGTAATCTACTAGAAAATCTTCTTAATTAGGACATGCTAATGGCAAGTCTCTTCTCTCTTGAATGGGCATACTGAATAAAAACCTGTTTTCTAAAAATGCCTGGAACATAAACATTTGAATGAAATAAAATACTGACCTTTCTAAAAGTAATAGTCACCACATTACAATTTAGCCTAATTTTTTTTTTTTTAATTCCTGTAATCTCAGTCAGGCCTTATCTTCACATAGGCTGAAAATGCAGGTTTCATTCATCTGACCTGACATCACCTGACCCTCTTGATGCCAGAAGAACATACATGCATTACACTGAAATTATGTTAATAACAAAAAACAGTGACTGTGGTGCATTCTGGGCACTTCAGTGCCTCACGTAATGCATCGTGATTATTACTAGGTGATTTTAGAACTTGTCTGAGTTTTAGCCCTGTGTCAGAGCAGGTTTACAGGACCCAGGTCTGATTTAGCAGCCAGTGGTCACCAGAGCCTCAGAGGTGAAAAGGTTCCAACCCTTGCTGCCAAAACTGGAGCTGTCAGGATTAGAGCAACCATAGGCAGGTTTTGTGAATAAACAGAGCTGGTCAAAGAGTAAGAAAGAATCCTGAAATCACAAATCCAGTGTGTGGTGGAATTGAAGCCAAAAATAACTAGCTAATTGTGCTTAAAAGGTTCCCCTTTAGGCTGTGCTGCATTTTGTATGTGCCACAATGCATCCTGCTTCGGCACAGTAATGGACAACTTGGTTGCCCTTCAAACAGCACATCAGTTAGTACAGACTTCCCATGCATCTGAAAGTGACTCACAGTCTGAATTATCACAACAAATCATTTTAATATATGTACTTGTGTTAATAACTAAATGTATATGGCCAATGTAACATTGTACATTACTTTAAATATTGCTCCTTAGTGTTTTATTAAACAGTTGAATGCTTTCAAAAATTGGAATGTCAGACTCTGTCACATTGCACCATTTCATAGTTATTTTTAATTGAGCACTATGACATAAGTGAGCATTTGCTCATTGAAAATAAATCAGATTTATACTTAGACATAGCACAGGATCAGCATTTCTTACAAAACTGATGGGAAACACAAGCTCTGGCAGCTGTTGGTTTGTCCAGAACACCAAGGTCATGAGCAGAACCTGTTGTTGATCCTGTCAGTTTACAGTAAACTCAACACACCTTTCAGGCCACACCTTCTCCAGGTGGTTTCTGTGAAGGTGATTGATCTGAAGCCTTTTACAATGGGATGTTTGGATTCCTTGTCCCTGTGACTGAAGGGGAATTACCAAAAGAATTAATGTTAACTCTGATACTTGGGATGAAAACTATCAGAAGAATTTGGTCTATTCACACACTTCTGTACTAATTAGAATAGCTTTGAGCAAATGTTTTTTTTAATAGAGTTTGACAAATGTGATTTGTTTGACTAAATTATTTCACATTTCATAGTTACAGAATTAACTAGGTTGGAAAAGATGTTTGAGATCATCAGGTCCAACCTATGACCTAACACCACCTTATCAACTAAACCATGGCACCGAGTGCCACCTCCAGTCTTTTTTTAAGCACCTCTAGAGATGATGACTCCACCACCTCGCTGGGCAGCAGAGGAAGTCAGTGACTTCCTGCAAGTACAATGCATGAGAAAGGAAAGTCCATGCATGAGAAAGAAAAATATTCCACTCTACTGTCAGTAGCATTTCAAACTAGGTGCTTCGCAGACATTTGGTACAAATATATAAATATGATAAAAATCGTAAAATATCCACAGCCTGATACAATCAGGCTTTTTGAATGTATTTTATTTCCACAGTTTTCTTTTGAAATTTAGTTCAGTTTTCCCTGAACTGAAAGACCTGTGTGCCCACACGCATCCACGCCAACCCCAGAGCCTGATCCCTGGTCACCTGCAGCTGCAGTCTGCCCATTGCTGGGCTGCACACCCAGAGCATTCACACAGCCTCACGTGGGGAGTCTGGGGATGGGGTCGTGCCTACTGCTCTCAGCCTGGCAGCTAAAACCATTCTTAGAGATGAAAACACAGGACTGAGTCAGCCACTCCAGCTGTATGAACAGTTTTCATGCTATTTCAGATGAGCAGTGAGGTTCAACCAGCACTCCACTCATTTCTCTGAGATCTCCTTGTCCTCCCTGTCCAACCACAAGCTTGAACAATACACTCACAATGAAATAAACACTGTGCTCTTATTTTAAAAGATGTATCTATATGAGCACCTAGTTCACAGAAAACACACATTTTCTAGGCTGTAAAGCTGAAACATTTCTTTGGGCATGCTGTCAAGATTGCCTATTTGAAATAGTGTCAGCCACTATTCAAAGCTACACAATATGCTGTTTGTTTACTGTGTGCTATAAATAAGAATGCACAGAAGAAGAAAAGATGCAATTGTGTTTCATCTTGGACAGTTAAATGGAGCAATTATTTCCATTTTCAGATTTCTCTTTACACCTTTTAAATAATGGAATTATTTTTTCAAAGCTTTCCATCAAAATACATAGTTTTGAAATCACAGTTGGCATAAATCAGTTTTATTGTGCTTAGTGGAATTCTGTTTATTTGTAAAGTTGATAATTTGCTCACAGAGCTGTTGTGCCTAGACACATCCATAGCTCAATTCCATTAAACTATTGTCAAACATTACCAGTGCATATAAAAAATACAAAATGCATTAACACCATAATGAATTAAAATATTAATAATTAACAATAATTAAAATTATTGATAAATAATAAATAACAATAAAATTAAGTAACTTTAGGGTTTTTTCAGTGGAAACATAAAATTTTTAACATACCACATGATGTCTCCGCTTTTGGGGTATGTAGTATGGCATTTTGTAACAAAGCTTCATTGCACTACAAACTCTTTTACAATACTTGACCACAATGATATGTGGATCTATTGTTTTAGTACTTCTATTGCTTTTCTTATTACCTTCTATGCTGCCCTATATTTTAGCTTCCTTCACTGAAATACTTTTCTTTTTCAACCAATTTCCCTGTCATTCAGGTTAGGTGGAATTCCTATGTTCAAGCTTTATCATCTGAAAAGTGTTGCAATCTAGGTTAGTCACACAGGTTTCCTTTGTAATCACTGTAAAGGGTCTGATAAATCTGAGGAGTGACTCATCTAATCCCCAAATGATTGAATACAATAGGAGACAAAATGTCTTTCAGAGTGTCTCTTCCACATTGCTTATATCCAGGTAACAGGTAACTGACTAGATAAATTGCTTGGATTAGATACCTCCTTTCTGGACAGTTAAAATGAGAAGAAAAATAAAGTCTTGACCCATTAGTAATGGGAGGGGAGTTTGAAGACACCTTTAACCCCTGTGGCAGCACAGACACCAGCGTGAACCCACCTGAGCGAAAAGGAAGGTTCACTTGTGGCCAGCTCCAGGGTATCCTCCTTGTGCTCCTCCAGGTACCAAGCACAGGTCAAGTCACAGGCCATGTGCTACTGCAATGTCTGTAGTGCCAGCCAAGAGTAGAGGTGAAAGAGATGGAAAGTGTAGGCTGAGATAGGTCAGAGAACAGAACTGCACATCAGTGTTCACTGAACTGAGCACATCTAACTTTTATTGTCCTGGAAAAATTTGAAGATTTTTTTATTTCTCTGTATAGAAAAGTCTACAATGCACGTTCACATCCACTATACCAACACATTGTAAATGACATTTTGAGTAATATAGCTCATCTTGATACCTTTTGCATTAAAATGAAGATGTGTTAGCAGTATGACTCCAGGGTCCCTCCTATTTCCTTCTTCAATCTCACACACCCACTTCCTCACTTCCTTCCTTCCACCATTTACGACAGCAAATAAACAAAGCACTCAGTTTCTCTGGTTAGTAGCACTTATTGGATCTAGTCATCTCAGCCTATTACTGCCCTTGGCAGTCACTACATTTTCTTTGCAGCAGGTTATTGCATCTGCAATAGGAGGAGCAAAAGTCAATGTATATCAGCTTCTCAACTGCTACAGGTCACTGCCAGCCACGTTTGATTAGAAGGACACTAGGTGATGACAGGGAGAAAAATGAGCTCAGCACAATCTTCTAACCACAGTTCTGTCAGATGTATTTGCAAATTATAAAAAGATTTGTATTATTTTACATAGGAGTAGTGAGGAACTCAAATGAACTCTGAGAACACAATCTCTCTGCTAATAAAAAGCGCAAAGCTAATTTCTTACAAGTAACACCAAAAATTAACAAAGTTCTCATGCTGATTAGTTACAGTTTGGGTGAATAACTGGTACAGAAGAGATGTGGAGAACTGGGGGCTCTAGGAAAAAAACCTCAACAACCCTTCAACCTTTCCATCCCTCTCCTCCTGTCTACCAAAACTACCCTTCTCTTTTCCTGAGATGTCAGATGTGGCCAGTGAAAGAACCAGAACCAAGTATACAAAGGTTGGGAATCTGAGGAAAGGCAACATAAAACTGCACAAGATAATGATTAAAAACCATCTGATTGAAAGAGGGAAAAGCCACTGAAGGAAAAATATCTATGATCTGGCTGTGCAATGAAAGATTTGAAGCCAGACCAGGTACCCAGAAAGTCACCTGGAAGGTAATGACTGCAGTCAGAGTTTTCCTTTCCCATCATTAAAATATTTCTGTTGATCAACAGTAAATAATACACTGTGGGCAGGAGCTCTATACAGGGCAGAAATGCAGAAACAAAAAACAGATTAAGCTTTTGTTATATTTAATTCTAATTGACAGAAGAACAATGACAGGCATTTCTCCAGTATTTCATAATTAATTGAGAAGCAGAACTAATGAAGGATTTCTGGAATCAATAGTGGCAGTCAACAGCACCAGCCCCTTTTGGGCATGTTTTTCACACTAACCATGGTAACAGTGTTAAGTGTTTCCATTAATGTGCCTCTATGTCACCTGCCATACTATGCATTATTTAATGACCTTTCTCAGACATATAATTGCTTTTTAAGATTAGCAGGTGATTTGTAAAATTGTTTGATTGTATCCGTTGGAGTCAGCTGTCATACCAGCCCAGCTTTATGCTGGTTTTAAGAGCACAGGAAGAAATGAACTGGCTAAATAGAGAGAGCAAGTGTTCACACAATGTTCAGACTGAAAACCCAGTGGGATTTCATAGTAATCTGATGTTCAGAGAATGTAATAATATAAATGACCCATTCAAAGCCATAGAAACAGCCATAGAGTTTAGCAAAAGGTCCTATGATTCTCTGTTAGCTTCTCGTTTTGAACACTAGATCAATCCCTGATGTTTTCCCCAGGTTGATTCAATGGCTTTATCAGCTTTTAGCGGCAACATTTGATTTCTACATCCTTTTCAAATTTTCTATACAAAATCAGAAGCTTTTTGTCAGACTTGGTTGTCATCCCTCGTTCCTTCTTTTCAGCTGTGACTGTTTATTTATTGAATTTATTCCACCTACCCTCCAGCTATTAGCTATATATTGTCTCCATAGCAATCCCTCTCTTCTGCTCAGCACAAAAGCAAAAGAAGAGGCCTGGTAATTGTGACTTGAGATGCAAGGTGTTATTTTAATGCTTGCAGCGGTGATAACAGCAGGGAATATGGCACTTCTGACACTTTAGGACATCATCACCGTGTGCATTATTTTTTTCCATATTCATGTTTCATCAACCATTTGCAAATTCTCATTTATCTTTGCTGACTTTAACATTGGCTTTGTTCACATTTTATAATCAATATAAATTTAATGATACTGTGTTCTCATCAGGTTGCTTTCCTCATACAATTTTACATTTACACTATATGTCTTAAGAGGCCTTTACAGATTTTCCTTCCCATGATGTGGGGGGGAAATCACTTGGTGAAATCCTCTAGGTAACAGGTGAATAAGTAGTCTTTCTTCCACAAGCCTTTGCTATATCTTTTCCATGTTTTTGTGTGTTTTTTTACAAAAAAACAATATTGATGTCAAGGGAGTTCACTTTCTCTCCACAGCTGACAACAGTTAGTATACATCTATTTCCTTGAATCCTTCGCAACTCATCCTATACTTGTGAGAAAAAACCACAATTTTGCATGGGTATGTTAAGAACAACATCCAAGGGATTGGATGTTTTGTTTCTGCTTCATCCAAAGTTCTGCTTCTATGTCAAAACAGTCTTTATGAATTAACTGAAATGGTAACCTATATTTAGAGTTTACAACAAAGAACTAAGCTGAGTAATGTACACATTTACCATTGATTGCAATGTTGCTAGATAGCAGCTGGAACAGAAAAATGACATCTCTGTCACCATGAGGTGTTTTGTATTACTACTTATAGACTGAATTAAGTCTGGATGGTTCTTTGGAATACAGTGGGCTTTAGGCTCTGCCTTGGTTAGTTTCCTGTCTAGCATGCTCCTTGACTAAATTTTGTGTAACAACTCTACAGTAGGGGTGGAGAGTTTTACATATAATAATGGAGTGGAACAGCAAAGCCAGAATGGGCTGGCAGAAAATGGATAGAAAAGTTACTTACATTTAATATGGAAAAAATCAAGCTGAGCCCCCAAAGAGGTTAGTGAAGTATAACATTTTCAACTGTGAAGAACCACAGGGAAAAATTAAATGGAACCTAATGACCCAAAGTGAGTTCAGGCAGCATGGTAATACCTGCTTTTGAAAAATACAGCAAAGGGTACTGTGTTACTAAACACTATACTTATACAGATTAATTCACCCAAACAAAATGAAATGCATTAAATATTTGTAAGTCTGTATCTTTGCTTTGACTTGAAGTAGATAGAGGCCACTATTAAATACTCTGTGCAACAAGAGCATTACCAGAAGTTCACCGCAATTCTCTTAATTACAAGTTCATTAGGATCAAGATAAAAGCCTAAAAGACGATTTTCATATCCTTTCTGTTGTAAAGCTCTACAGTCCCCTTAATCTTGTTCCCATGCCCGTTGTAAAAATCGCTTTTAGGCTTTTTTGCAGCCCCTTTAGCTACTGAAAGACTGAAACAAGGTCTCTCCAGAGATTTCTTATCCCCAGTCTGAACGACCCCAACTCTCTCAGCCTGCCTCCATAGGAAAGGTGCTCCAGCCCCCTGAACACCTTTGTGGCCTACTCCAGGCTTGCTCCAGCAGGTCCATGTCCTTTGTATGTGGGAGATCCCAGACCAGGATGCAGAACTCCAGGTGGGGTCTTACAAGAACACAACAGAGGGGCAGAATCCCCCCCTCTCCCTGCTGCTTTGGATGCAGCCCAGGACACAACTGGCTTTCTGGGCTCCAAAATCACATTGCTGGGTCATGTCAGGCATGTCATGACCTCATCAACACCCTCAAATCCTTCTCCTCAGGATTGCTCTCAATCCATTTTTCACCCAGCCTGAATCTGTGCTTGTCATTGCCCTGACTCCACAGTTCTACAGTGAAATGCAGAGATGATGCACTGCTTCAGTCAAGGACCAGGACCAGGGTTCTGAAGAAAGATGTAGCTCTTATTATGCTGTTTCCCTTGCTGCCCAAGGAGCCCACAAAGAAGAAATAAATTTCAGAGAGCAGAAAGAGGTTTTGGAAACAAGCCACTTCTAGCAAGATAAAATTATTATTCCTCTTTGCTGTTACTTAATAGTAAGGAAGGCTCCATGAAAGAATTAAACTTTAAATTTCGGCATATTTACTGTGTTGAGAGATCCAAGTTTTTTGGGGTTATACCCTACCTGACTAGGCTTTAGAAAAAAAAGCTCTGACAAAAATAGCCTCAATACATTAATTAGTATCAAATTCAGGACAGTCATATTGGTAAGAAGCACTGATTGACAACTCAAGTTACAAAAACACTTTGTATTAAACAAAATTTCTTCAATGTTCAGTGTTGTTTTGAATCAAATTTAATTTTCACTTTCGTTACATTCAGTCTTTGTACACTTTTTCCAGATTGACAGCACACATCTTGCCAAAAAGCAGTAGCAATCCAAACTAGCTAGCCTTGAAGCAGAAGACTGCATGACAAGGACTAGAGGCTTTTTTTTATGATTTAACATAAAAACCCCACTTCTTGATAAAATTCACCACTCTAATTCAGTTTATACATATTAAAATCAGAAACCTAAAGGCAGATATGGAAATCTTGTTTTCACTGCAACTTTTAATTCACTTCTTCACTACTATAAAGTAGTTTTGTGACTATAAGAAAGTTGAAGGAGGGAGAAAATAGAACACAGTGAATAATAAAATACGGTCTTTAGTCATACAAAATCAAGATATTAATACTTGCAGCACCACTTTGTATGAACAAACCATTTAGTAGTCTCAGCTACAAAATGTTGCCATGTTGATGTGTTCTTACCTGACTGTCCATTACAGTATTTTGGAATACTTACTGGGGAACATTAAGAGCCAGCTATTCTCAAGGAAGGAATGCCACAAAAGTATAATTAATTTGAGATAATATTACAATTGCTGCATGTTAGTAACTAACATTCTTGGTCTCACCCTGGAAGAGAAAGAGAGAATGCAAAGGAAGATCATAAATTATCCTTCAGCATCAACTGATTTCTCTTCAGGCTACAATAAAAAAATAATATCAGAAATATCAAAGAAGCTGGTGCTCTAATTCCCCTGTATATATATACCTACAAGGCTTTTTACTGCAGTTTATTTTTATTTATATATTCATAGTTATATATCTATATATCTCTATCTGTGTGTAAGGCCTCCGGCTTACACAGTACAAACTGTGTGCATTGAAACACCACAATTCTATGCAGTTTAAAACCTTATTACCACTGGGCGAAAACTCACACTGCTGCCATGTGTTGTTTACTGATGCAAGCGCAGTTTTTCAGATAGTTTGTTGATATTTTTCTGTGAAATTACTGTTTTGGCATAAGAAAGAGCAAATAAGTATTAACACAAATTCTAAGCATAATTTTTTTCCAGTGGAAAAATCAGGAAGAAAAGCAGGGGTGGCAGGATGATTTAGCAGTGAGCTAAATTATTTGGATTTGTGAATTCTGGAATTCAGTTCTGTAACTACATCAGTCTATGGCTATTTTAGAGTCAGGGTAAAATATCCCTAAATCAAGATATACATATTTCATAGAGATCAGTAGCAGATATGATCGCTCATCTGGAGCTTCACGAACCATTTACAATATATTGCAGATGTTTTTGCTGACAGGTGTGTTAAAGGTTGAAGACCTCCCAGATTTTTTATTTGAGTCTTTTCCAGTCTTTCTACCGGTATTTAGATTTCAAACAATAAACAAATTAAATTTCAAAAGTTGGACTTGATGATCTTGGGAGTGTTTTCAGTCTTAATGACTCTGTGATTCTAAATATTTCTAAATTTGGATATTATTAATTAGAAAATTGATCAGCATACTGAAAAAGAAAGGTTTTTTGTCCTTTTTTTTCTTTCAACTTTGTCAAATGTGATTCTCATTTTGCACAATGCTGAACATTTCTGAGTTGGCTGATCATGACCCATCTGCATTATGTAACTGTCAAAAGCCTGTCTTAGCCTTGGATAATGTTGAAAGCAAGTATTGTACACAGGGTCACTCGCCATTTTTATGTAATTTTCCAGAGAATGTCCTAGTTCACATTTAAATGACTCTACGATACAAAATTTCTCCCAGCATTCAATCAGCCTTTTGTCTTGCTCTGAATAGATCCTATTAAAAAGCAGAAATGTATGAATAGAGATACCCCACTGCCTGCTTCAACCCACTGGAAGCTGTGACATGCTTGTGAATAAACAATATATACACATACATAAAGAGGAAGTTAAAATTAAAAAGCTTGGTGTGAAAAATAACATTTATGTTTGGATGGGCTAGGCTGCTGTGGCCAAGGCAGTATTGAAGGGCACCTATTCCTAAGTAAAAGGCCATGGTTCTATGACACCTTTATAGTTCCTCATCCCTGAAATCTGGCTTGTTTGCTGTCTTATTATGGCCTTAAATAGGGCACAGCAAGCCGTGAGCATTCATTACTGTCTGTCCTGGGGACACTAGCAGAGGGTGTCCAGGTCACACAGACACTTTCAAGCTGTGCTGAGGGGCCAGAGGGGCCAGGGACTCAGTTCTGCAGTGCAGGCCAGGTATGGCAGCACTGCCTGGCCTTACGAGCCCTCCTTGGAGAACCATAATGCAAAGTGTTTTCCTTTCACAACCCCATCAGCTCAGAACTTGCCCTGCTCCTGCACTGCACAGTGTGGGGACTCTGTGCAAAGCCAGCTCCCTGCCAGTGCTGGTGACATACATCTGTGCCTGTAATCACCAGTCAAGTCACACAGTCACATCACAGGTTCACCCATGATGGCACAACTGGAAAGCACCATCTCTTCTCTCCCCATTGTCACATTTATTCATTTACATATATTCAGTTACGTATTAACGCTTATTCAGTTACATACATTATCCTGTTTAGATATCAGATGAGAGACTGAGGAGTTGGACTGCACAATAATATCACTACCAAAGTGGGGTTTTAGTGCCAACACCAACTTCTTTTTCCTGCCACTCACTAAGATCTAAGTAAGAATCAAAACTCAGCAGCCAGTTCCAGTAAAAGGCACGGTAAAGCTGGTGGATAGCCCTATACTGCATAATTATGCGCTCATACTTGTTTTCCAGAGGCTTTTACATGATTTTTAATCAGTAACATAAATCAGGCTTTGAACTATATCTGCAAGGTCCAGCAGCCATTTGGCTAGCAATGAGCTAAAAGGGAGTTCAAAGGAACATCAAAGTTACCAGGTATCTCCACCACGTTTCAGAATGAACTGAAAGGTTCCTTTTATTTAAATTACAGAATTCTGCATAACAGCTCTCTGTGGCAAGTCACAAAGCTTTATTTTAAGTAGGGGACAATCATGCCGCTTTGAGAATCTTCTTTACCTGCTGATACTAAGGAAGTATAAAAAGTGGATTATCTAGTTTAATATTACATCTCTCACTGGCCCTTAAATTGTGTTCTTGTCATTTGAGAAGGAAAGTTTCAGTGGTCCCCTCAGTGCTCTGCCTGGCATGAGGCAGCCACTTCACCTCCATCCCTGCCTGTTCCCTGGTACCTCTTGGATCTGTGACACCTTCTGAGAGCCTGTCCAAGCTGCTGCCAGATGCAGGGCAGCCAGTTCCTTCTGCTGCTGCTCATGCTCTTCATCCTTTTTATTAGAGAATTCTCCCTGGGCATTTTAATGATGATTTATACTGTAGGCTTGCAATTTTCCTTTTTTTTTATGTGCATCCACATTAGTTCTCTAAGTAGTATTTCAATATTGGTCTCATTAAAACCTCGAGAGATAAAAATGCCTCTTCATACACTTGCTCTTTGTTTAGCTATACAAACAGCTTTTACCCTACTTCCTAGGGCCCTGCAGAACAAGAATTTTAGGATACTGCAAATAACTGCTTTAGCCTCATCATTACTTAATGTTTTGTTGGCCTGTATGTCATATGCATGTTTTATCAGGTATGGCATGATAACTAATTTGAAGTTATCATGCATTATGTTGAACAGAGCAGAAATGAGTCCTGCTTTCTGCAGAACCCTTCTAGAAATTCCATCCATCCATGGAAATCTGGACAAACTATTTACATGTATGTCACAAACAACAGAAATATATACATCTATAAAGACACAAAATTTCATATACATTTTAAAAATCTGCCAGCTCACTTCTCTGCAATCCCTCTAAGGTCTGAATCATAGAAAAAGCATTTTGCTGCACTTTAAGTCTGAATGTCATGGAATACTTAGTCAAAAGCCTCACACATTTTCATCACAGAAGTTAAAAGATTCATTTTTGGAAAACAAAATTCAGTAAGATGCTGGTTGGAATTGTTTTTATTCCTACCTTTTACTTCATAAAGAAGTTAATTATGTATCTGTTTTCTGTTATTTTTGGTCAGACTGAGCAACCTACTGTAGAAGTGGATATCTTAGCAGCACTATTGCAATGTTATTTCCATATTTTTTAAATAACTTTTCTATATGTATATTCTCATTGGTGCTTTTATAATAGATAATACAATAACATCAGATCTGGTTTTGTAGGAAAAGATGCTTGTAGAGACCTATTGTTTATGCATTAATTGAAAATACATCAGAAATGGAAAAGCACAATGTAGCCCAAACTCATGCCAGCTTTGCCTAGCAAAACTTAGAGTTGGGCTGGGAGTTACTCTTATTTCACTAAAATATACAAAGTATCAGCTCAGTGAGTGAGAAGGCTTATTTAATATGAAGGAAACCTACCAAATAAATCAGCTTAGAACTTCTGAGACTGTTACGAATGTTATGTTGTGAGGAGATTGCAAGGTGGGGGTTGGGGGTTTGATTTTTTGTTTGGTTGTTTTGGATTAGTTTTGTAAAAATGCCATTTATGGATTCTGAATTCTTTTGCTCATTCCCTACACCACTGATCAGCTTTCACCCTAAGACTGTTCTGGGAGAAAACTGCCCATGGCTTCCAGGTCTGTTGGGAAGCCAGAGCTCTGCCCCAGCCCTTCACACCAGGAAGGACTGCTGTGAGCTTTGGGAACTGGAACCTGAGAATTGCAGCCATTCACTGACAGAACCATCCTTACCCATGGTCAGAGAAGCTGCTGAGACCTGCAGCTGTCTCAGCTGGCCAGTTTCAGAGCCCACAGGGGCTGAGTGTGCTTGTGAGCCCCTGACCCAACATGTGCCTGTCCACAGCCCACCTGTGACAGCCTCGGGCAGGGCAGCTCTGCACTCACACCACAGAGCAGCTGCCAGGATGGCACTGAGCCCTCCTCCTTCCTTCCAAGGCTCTCTGTCCTGCAGATGACAAACCATTCTGAGTGCCAGCACTGTACCCGCTTGTATCTCCATTTGTGACCAGCTCTGGATTACTCTCTCCATACTCAGCTCCAGCTGGAGCTCACTGCTTGTCTGGTTCCCTCAGTTTGCCTCTGACTTCTGTGACCTCAGCTGCAATACTGTGCTTTTTTAACACGTCCAAGATCTTTTTTCTGGTCATAATTCTTGTTTGCAGCTTGGTCCTACTAATTTAGGGGATAGTTGGATGCCTGGCTCCCTTGTCTCTAATTCCATTTTAAGCTCTTTTTAGCCAACGAAGCACCTTGTGGATAATTTTGCACTGCTGATCTGGACTGTCTATCCTAGGACAGTGTGTCTGTCAAAGCTCTCATAGTCAGGGCAATGGTCATTCTGCACACAGCATTAGCATTCTGCAGTAACAAACAGTACTCAGCTTTTCCTGTTTAAATTCCTGATAGTTCTTTCTCATCTGAAAACATTTCCTGTTTTTGTTCCCTTAGACAGTTTTATCAATACATAGTTTTCTTAATCTGGGCTCTCCAAATTCTTGCAGCAGAGGCTCACAACTCAGTTTTATAGTTCTGCTCAGCCAGAGAAATATCTGGATCTTCCAAATATCCCTCATGAGAGAAGCTTGAAAACAGCATCTATTTTCTTGGGAATGAATCCTAGATGAACTAGCCAGAACTCAACACGATGGAGTAAACTGTGTAGAGTGGTTTGCCAGATTATTCAATCAGGTGATCTTGTGACAGACAAGGAAGAATTATTTTTGCACACCGAAGAGTTTTTATTTCTAGCTCCTTTTACCACTATCTCCAACATTGCATAATGCAAAGCTACAACCAAGTCTTACGGATATTGATGACGGTGATCGCCTTTCCTTACAGTGGACCTGAGATTTGGTATTAATGACGTTGACAGTGTTTAGCTAATGTATTTTATTTTTATTATTAATAATAATATTTTTCAGACAAAACATTTGTGAACATAATTTCATGTTTTTTACAAGTAGATGTCACGACTTTCACCTTTGCATTTTTATAAAAAACATTCCTTGTGAGCTTGGTTTTATTTTGTTCACACAATTAATTCAACAAACTTTACTCAAAAAAAGAAAACTTCTTTCAGGATTCTCCTCTGGCACATGTAGGTTTTTTGGGGGGGTGGAGGGGTGAGATTTAAACAGATAAAAGATTTAAACAGATAAACAGAGTACTCCAAGGCAAATCTGCTTAGCTTTCAAAGTAAATATTATGTACAAAATGTAATTTATAATACCAGGCACCATTAGACATACTATATTATTCAGCTGAATACCATAATAGTATCCAATTCACAATAAAAATTAAAAATTAATAACTTTGCAACCATTGATTTTCTGTATTCTGCATAGATATAAGAAAAGTGAACTAATCTACTTGAGAAAAAAATAATAGCCCATTATTTCTACAAGTTTTAAGACATTGGACATATAAACAAACAATAGTATGAAAAACATTATCCAGGCAACTTCTACTAATTTATATGAAAGCAAAGAAAATGCCAAAACAAACAAAGGGGCATTGGAATATAACCAAATATGTGCTGGGTTTATGTGTTCCTGTTTGCAAGACAAAGGAAGTAACATTCAAAACCGCTATTTCCTGCAATAAGGCTCATACCTGCCTTGCTCTGAGAAATTATTACTTTCAGATAAATAAACAGGATATAACCAGTCTTGTCACTGCATTAGAGTGAGCTGTATATTTATCCAGGTCTTTGTGATGACATGAAGTGTTCTGCCTTTTTTAGGCCATTTAAGGAGAATTAAATGAAAACATTACTCAGTCAACAAAACCACAACATATTGAATGCAAATAAACTTAGATGTTACTATTTCGAGTTCTAAAATTTAATTTATCTTTCTTACCAAATAACTTAGGATCAGATTTTATACAAAAAGTATAGTAACCTTTTTCATTCACCCAGGAAAAAACAATGTCTTTGCAACACAGTGTCAGCATAATTTGTTTAACTACAAAACAATTTTGAAAGATGCTGAGGAGTTTGGCTGTAGATCAGGAATTCACTTAAACATGTGTAACTTGAAGCACTTCAGTACTCCAAAAGAGACTGTATTTACATAAAGTAATGGTAATGTAATAGTAATAGTCACATTTTCATTGACTCTAGTGGACCCAGAACCGCGAACTTCATTGGTTCTAATAAAATGCCTAAAACTAAGGCTTGTTGGTTTATTTAGATTAACTGGTGTAGCTAAGGAAAAAAGACAAGATTTGGGGTACACAAGCCCTCCTGCAGAATTCAGAGCTAATTACAAGCCTAGAGTAAATGAAAGCATAGGTGTAAGTACAATGCTGGACTGAATCTGAGCCCTGGTATGACTGAGAATGAAGAGTAACATTTTGAAGATTCAGCAAATATGTAAACATAAAACCACAGCCCAGGCCTTCCTTCAGACCTGCTTCATGCCACTGCTCCACAACAATCATGGAAGAAGGAAGGCAGTTTTAGCACTTTGTTCCTTCTCCATCTTTTGTAATAAGAATATTTTAGAGTTGTAGAATAAAAATCCCAAGGTCTAGTATTAGAGTCTTTGTCATTGTTCCTAAGGAGAAAGACAAACCCACTTTGATAAATATTTCAAAGTTATTTTACTTGATATTTATAGATCAGCGCTCACAGTTGTTCAGCATTCTAAAATGGAAAGACTACTGCCATAGCCCACACATAAAGAGTTGCAAAAATAGAAAGGACTACTTATTTAAAAAATACTTTTCATTTCCATGTAAATATTGTTCAACTTTCATTTGAAACAAAACAAATAATATTTATTGGATAACATGGTCAAAATCCACTTCTTTCAATCAATAAGTTTCAACTACAATTTATTTTAAAATTGCAATTATTGAAAAACTCTCTGAATTTTCATAAGTAATCAGTCGTGTTCTTTGGTTTGTTGATATGCTTTGTCAGCAAAATCATTGCTGGATTCATACTATATATATAGCTGGAATTAAATGTCTCTATAAATACATTATGTATTAATTTATCATAATAAGTAATGTTCACATATTTTCATATGCAGTAAAAGAAAACTGACTATTCAAGGTATCTACTGATATGAGCTGCCTTTCAGAGCATGTGTGAAGACACTGAGAAATGACAGTCAGTCAGTTGTTGCATTGTCTTATAGTTATGTTGTGCTCATATGAGATAAAAATTGACCATTCTTGCAGCAATCTTTCTGAATATCTCATTTAATGTAACATCTTATGCAGTTGTTTCATTTACTGTACCTTTATTAATCCTGAATAAATATATATTATTGTAAAATCATTTAAAAAGACACCAATTTATGAAAACTTAGCATTGTACCAGGAACTATTATACTGATTCATAGTTTTGCTTATATATTTGCTGATATTTACTGCCTGCAATTCAAAATTGATACAGTCACTATAAAAAAGAGTTTACAGGAATTAAATTATTTCCACTTTATAATTTTAATTTTTGCTGGTGTGACAATTGCGCATGAATGTACCTATTTATGTATCTGATTTTTATTAACATGCAATAACATTTACAAATACAACAATTAGTGGTTTGGTGCTGTCTCACACTAACTGGGAAATAGTTTCAATTTATCAATATGTGCAAAGGAACGAAACACAATGCAACCACCTGGATCACATCCCAAAAAGCCATGTATTTCATAATACTACAGGTTTACCTGATTTTTTGTTGTACAATTTATGTATAATCCATTTCTGCTATGGATATACTAAAGAAATGATTCCTGAAATTCTACAGGATTTTCTGCTGGCATCCTAGCACTATGGAAATAAATGTCTATGTGTGTGTGTGTGTGTGTCTGTCTCTTTCTCTTATAAATTAATACCATCTTTATTAATAAAGTGCTCAAATTTTCAATGAATTTTTCCTTTGTTTATTTATACTATGAGGTCTGTACCCTGATTAGTTCATTTTCAGGTCAGGGGTAGAACAGACAGTAGATTATGTAGTTTCTTCTGCTATAACTATTCAGAATTAAATCTAACATGGTAGTATTTCAAAAACATGCCCACTGCACAAAAAGAAATCTCCTTTGCTGAACATTTACTCTTGGTTATATCATATTCTAGGAGAGGACCTATCTATAGTGTTTTGAACATTTTGAACAAGAAATCATCAACTTAGATACTCGCACAACTCCTTGGAAACCTGGTCTTTTGGAAAGGTTAACATAAAATGAATGAAGTGTGAATTTCCCCTCTTCCCCATTGCTCAGCCTGCTCCCAGCAAAATACATGCAGTCCACCTCCAAGGACCTCTGGATTACACAGTGTGCATACACAAAGCTGATTTTCTTCCAACACCCCTGTAATTACACTGCCTTCATTAAAATTAACAGAATTCTGACTGTTTATTTCAAGGCAACAGTGAGTACTAGGATGTGCATAGCACTCCCTGGCAAACAGAGCACATGTCTCCTCTCCCTGCCAACAGCACCTCCCTCGCACAGTATACACCTTGGAATCTCCCAAGGCTGACAATAATCATTTGCATCCATATTAACAAGTACTATAGGTGTTAGAATGCTACTGAGCTACAGCTTAATCAATTCAGTATTGCTCAGCTACAGCGTTGGGGAATTTTAAAGACAAACTTGTTTTGTGGTTCCAAGAAAAATTTTCATTTTGAATTAAGCGTATAAAATCTCTTAGTCAGAAAGGCCCTTCACAGAGGTGGTGCATGAGCTCTGCCCTGTCATTAGTGACATTGCTGAACAGGGACATCATCCTAGCTAATTAATATCTAAAGTATCCACTATCCATTAATTAATCACAGTAACGTGAGAGAAGAATTAGTGCTGTGTATGCATAAAGTGTAATCCAGAAGTTCTTGAAGGTGGACTGCAAGCACTTTGTCGGAAGAGGCAGCAATGGGGCAGAGGGGTCTTTGACACTTAACTCGCATGGATGGTTTGTATTTACTCTGGTTAATTATTTTTTCATTGTTTTAAGTTTCAAATGGTATAATACAGCTGTTGTTATAGATTCAGAAAGCCAACCATGTCCTGGGCTGCATCGGGAGCACCATGAGCAGCAGGTCAGGAGTGGAATCTGCCCCACCCTGAGCACTGCATCCAGGTCTGGGGTCCCCAGCACAGGAAGACCAATGGACCTGCTGGAGCAAGTTCAGAGAAGGGATACTTGAGTTGGTTGGATGGATGGAGCACTGCTTCTATGAGGAAAGGCTGAGAAAACTGGGTTTGTTCAGCCTGGAAAAAAAAAAAAAGGCTTTGGGGTGACCTCATTGTGGCCTTCCAGTACCTGAAGGGAGCCTACAAGGAAGATGGAGAGGGACTTTTGTTCTCAAGAGTGTGTTGTGACAGGACAAGGGTGAATGGATTCCAACTGACAGAGAGTAGGTTTAGATTAGATATTAGGAAAAAAATCTTTACTGTGAGGATGAAGCACTGGAACAACATGCCCGGGGAAGCTGTGGATGGCCCACCCCTGGAAGTGTTCAAGGTCAGGCTGGATGGGGCTTGGAGCAACCTGGTCTAATGGAAGGTGTTCCTGCCCATGGCAGAAGTGTTGCAATGAGCAGTACGGAAGAAGATACCTTGCACCATACTTTGGGAACACTTTATTTTCTTAGCACAAAAGGAAATTAAATAACTAAAAATATTGTAGTTCAGGCATTGAGATATAATTATGCATACAGTTACACACTTTATTCAGAAAGTATTTTACCTTGCTCTGTTTACTTTTTTCTAAGGATGAAATTCAAATTCTTGCCCACTTTCCTCTATTTATTTTGTAGCAACTGTATCCAATTTCTCACATATGGTTTTGTGTATTGTGTCTGGTTAAAGATGAAAGCAAATAAGATGACTAAATCAGATAATTTAAATTAAAATCTGAAAACCAGCAAACTAGAAGGCTGAAGGCTGATCATTATCCCCATAAAACACTGTGTATTCCATACTAAACACAAGAAATTTATCTATTAAGCCCATGCAGCAGTAGCTAAAGATAATCTTACAGAAAAATGAGCCTTAGAGCTGGTGATGCAGACTCAAAAGGAGGTCATATCAAACAACAGCTATTTGTTGTTAAACCAAGCAAAACAACAAAATCTCTTGAAATAATCACCTCTCAGGAATGAGGCCATGAAACACAAAGCTCCCGAGCAATCTCGCAACTTGTCAGATGAAGGTAAAAGCTGTACAGTTCTAACTGCAGGGATGAAATACACTGTCTCACATAACCATACTGCTGTTAGGCAATGCTAATCAATGAGTTAGAGCTTATGCATTCCCTATATTTTGGGAATAGAAGGGATTATTGTTGTACTGTTCAAATACACACTAGATATATTTATTTAACAATAGTTTCTTTCACTATCTAGTAGTACTTAGAAGAAAATACTTTCAGACATCAGGTACAGATCTGTGGTAGCTCCAGATAGTGACTCAGGCCTACACTGCTCTACAGCACCACGTAAGACATTATTTGTTATAAAGCAATCCACTGACAACCTTTGTTCTGAATATTGGGAGTCTCCTTGCCACAGCAGAGTGGTAACAATCATTCCTCAGTCTTCTTGGGCACTGTAAAAAGAGTTTCTGCTATTCCATGATCCTGAGAGCTCCTATGTGTGTGAAGTAACCAGAATACAATAATTTATTCCCTGGCCCATTAGTGCATAAGTAGAATTAAACAACTGACATTGCTGAACACTGTCGAAAAGATCTGTTATGGTGTCAAAGAAGACTGCATAAGGAAATAATATTGGTGAATCTGTACCTTGTAGTACTTCCACTTCTGAAAAATTAAAAATCAATACAAATCGGCTTCAAATTTCAAATGAATGAATGTTAGATACTCAGGAGTTGCCCTGTTGTTTTTTGGGGGTTTTTTGTAATATTGTCCATGTACAACAACGTACAATTTATCCACAGGGTTGTAATAGGAAAAGGTAGTAGAAAAGTCCTAATTATGAAATAAAGTGGGCTTGGTTTAAATAGAACTAAAAAGAAAATTCAATCTTTATTTTTAAGACTAAGCTATATGTGCAAAGGAGGATATACTATACAGTTCTGTTTTCCAGTAACAGGGTGATAAAAAGGAACTTGGGTCTATTTCATACTTCTTGCCTATGAATGCAGTGACAGTGTTAGAGGGGGAAAAGGAGGGAGAGAACACCCTTTCAAATGCTCCTGGTCAAAAGTATAGGAATGTGCTCTATGCATATGATTAAATGAAACAAAATCCATGTAAAGTTGAGGTGTCCTACTTGTAGTATCTCCATCCTTGCAACATCTGCCACTCTCATTATCACATTATTTCCACCTACTATAATCTCTGTTTACTACTTTCTTATCCCTTAATCTGTACTTTCACTTGCAAATATCCTAACCACGTGTTGTTTATCTCAGAAATCATTCTTTATCCTTGATCTCCAAATCAGAAAAGTATTCCTAAGCTTATTAATTTTCATCTCTGCTAACTCTGCTCTTTCCTGAGCAGCAGTTGACATCACTCTCTCTACCACAGCAGAGGCCAGAAACCCTAAAACAAGACTGGGTTTCCATGTATGAGAGGAATAGTTTTGTAGAAGCTTTTATCTCATGCAGTACCCATGTCAAAGTCTGCCCAAGAGAGGACAAAATGAAATAATCACTGAACAACTCAGGAGGGTAGAGAAGCAACGGACACCTCTCAGGTGCCTTGGCATTCTCCATAGCAGCAGGACAACGAAAATGGCCAAATAAAATGTCTCAGAGGTCTTATAAAGTCTTAAGAACTGATGTTTCTGGGGTGTCTTTAAGAAAGAATTCTATACCATCCTTTGCTAGGGCTGAGAGCATGCTGACCAACCAGAAGATGTGAAAAATATTTAAGTTAGAGTGTTATCTACTTAATTTTTTACCCCATTGCTTATAGTTTATTCATTGTCAACATCCCAAGATCCCTGCAAAGAAGAAAAACCAACACATCCAATAAAATTAGAACATTTGATACAATTTTCCATTGAGTATTACAGGAAAAAAGCCTTTTAATTTGCTAAGTATCGTAATAGCTGAGTCTGACTTAAAGTCTTTGCACTCTAATGCTAAAACACCTTCTGTGCTGTAAAATGCTGCTCTTTTTGAGCTCATTCTGGGGGCAGAAGTTCTTGAGATTCTATAGAAACACAAAATCTTAAGGACTCACTGGAATGATGAGTCTTAATTTAACAGATTTGCCTTGTAGGCTTTTGCGCCTTATGTTTTGACTGAAGTTTTCCCTGAGATCCACCAAGTTTTATTGGCTGTGCACAGTTTTATCTACGAATTTCAGTGAAATCACTGCTTCAATCAGTGCTCACCAGCTGGGGTGGTGGGTCCCAGTCACACGGCAGCTCAGCTGACCTTGGGCTGCATTATCCCGAGGTCCCTTAACCCCATTTGTTCCTATTATCGGGTAATGGGATCTTTCTTTTGCAATCCAAACAGTGCAACATGTGCATGATGGGGAAAGTCTTGTAAACATTGCATAGTTTTCTTAGGGTTTTTATACTAAAGAGCAAAACAAGTCATAAAACAACCTTTGACAGGTCACAGATGTGCAGAGAGCCCCAAGTCTAGGCTCTGAGATGGGGCACAGAATCCCAGAGTGTGTCAGGTTGGAGAGGATGACGGTCTGTTCCTATCCCCCTGCTCAAGCAGGGTCATCCCAGAGCACTTGGCCTGGGATTACATCCAAATGGCTCTGGAGTATCTCCAGTGATGAAGGCTCCACAGCCTCTCTGGGTAACCTGTTTCAGTGCTCGGTCACTGCACAGTGAAGCTCTTTCTCATCTACAGGTGAACCATGTGTGCACCCATCTCCGCCTGCTACCTCTCGGGTTACACCTCGGTACCACCGGGCACAGCCCGGGTTCATCCTCCAGGCACCCCGTCCTCCATTAAAATACTTATATACATGGATGAAGTAAAGTCCATAAGAAAAGAGAGCGGGATGAGCAGCTTTGAGCCGTGAGGTGGGATGGTTCGTTCGGCTTTGGGCTCATGGGGTAAAGTAGTGCTGACTGATCAGTCCAGGCAAGAGCCAGCCCTGCTACTACTCCTCCCGAGGGCCAACTGCCAGCACTCTGCCAGCGGGGCTGGACCCCGAGGGGCTTCCCTGGATCCCGCAGCGGAAACAGCGGGACAGGGCGGGAATGGACGGAGCTCAGCTCCCGCACGCATCCCCCCGCCCCGGGGTACCCCACTGGTACAACCCTGCCCGGCGCTCCCCCGCCCCGCCGAGCAATGGAGCCTCCCGCGCGCGAGCAGTTTAAATTCGAGCCCCACCCTGGCAGGTGCCCGGGGCTTGCGCGCCGGGGGGATGGGGGTACGGGCCACGCCGCTTCCAGCCCCATTCGCCTTCCGCTCCCGCTGTGCGCCGTTTCTAGCCCCATTCACGTTCGGATCCCGCTGTGCCCCCATTTCCAGCCCCGTTCACGTTCCGCTCCCGCTGCACTCCCCCTCTCCCGCCCCCCGCCTCAAAACGCCTCGCCGCCGCCGTGCGCACGCGCGGCCGCGCCCGCCGCGCTTCCCGCCGTGCACGCGCTCCTGGCGCCCGCGCCCCTCCTCTCTCCCCTCCCGGCGTGGGCGGTGCGCGCGCGGTCGCGCGCCTCCGGCGGGGCGGGGGCGGTGTCGGTGTCGCGCGCAGCAGCCTCAGGGCCGGCGGCGGGAGCGGCGGCCCCGGTGCGAGGCCTCGGTCCGCCCGTCCCCAGCCCCGCTGTCCCCGCTCCGCGCTCCCCCGGCCGAGCCTTTCCACGCCCCTCCCGCTCGCTGCCTCCCCACTTGGCCGTGAGGCGAACCCGGCGCGCGGTACCCGCGACGCCGCTGCGCCCCAGGTGAGGGAGCGGGGGAAGGAGAGAGCGAGCGGGGAGCACCCGCTCCCCCTCCCTCCTCAGCGCCTCCCCGCCGCTCCCGGCGCCGAACCCCGCCGCTCCCTGCTTCACTTCTCCCGGCGGAGCCAGACAGCCCCTTCCCAAGATGGGCTGCACGCTGAGCGCCGAGGACAAGGCGGCGGTGGAGAGGAGCAAGATGATCGACAGGAACCTGCGGGAGGACGGCGAGAAGGCGGCCAGGGAGGTCAAGCTGCTCCTCTTAGGTAAGGGATGCCGTGAGGGGAGGCTCCTCTTGAGGCGGCCGCCCCCCGAAGTTCCCTCGCCTACCGAGGGGTATCGTTTTTTAGGAACCCGCCGGGCTGGGCGGGGGCGGTGCTGCCCTCGGACCCCGGGGTACGTGCTCGGGGCCCCGCGGAAGTTTTGGGGTCGCGGGAGGCACGGCAGGTTCTTGGAGCAGGTGGGCGCCTCGGCTGCCTGAGGGATTAGAGGCAGCGCCCCGGGGAAGCGGCACGGCGTGGGCTGTCCGGGCCCTGACTTCCATAGGGAAGGGATAACGCCTGAAACTTTTGACCTGGATTCTCCGTTCCTCTGTTGAAAGGAAGGAAACGTTACGTTGGGGGGATATTTTTTCTTAATCTTTCTCGTATACCCGAACAACTCCTAAACTGTTGCTACGAGACTAAATTACAGAAAAGTGTCAAAAGAACAAAAGGCAAAGCACCGTTTAACTTTTTGGTGGTTTACTTTTTTTTTTTAATTTTGTGAAACTTATGTTTCTGAGATCCTACAACGGGAAATACCACCTTGATGGAACTACTACGTGTGTAATATAATGACTTATAACGTGCCATCTTGTGTTCTTCGGTTTTGCTCACAAGTACTTGAAGCGTGCCTTTTTTGTGTGATTTAAGATATCCTTGTGTGTAAAGATAAGGTTATTTTAAAAATTACAAGAAAAAAGGAAGTGAGGGTTTTAATTAGAGTACATTTGTTCCGGACTACAACTACTGTAGGTTGGGGACAGCTTAATGCTGCAAGATTTGCATTGAATTGATATTGTAGGAAGTTTTGCAGTATATTCTGTATAGCTAAACTGGACTGGATGCTTCTAATAGTGAGTTAAAACAGCTGTTGAGTTGTAGCTTCGCTCTCATTGGTGAAATTTCAGGCAAACTTTTTAAATGATGCACAATTTCTCACTCCCCTCGACACTGATTTTGCTCTCCTGCGGTGCTCTATTCACTACAAACGTTTTAGACCTCTTGAATAACTTTCTGTTGCTAAATTCTAAGATGGCTTCAGGAAGGGACAAAAAACTGAGCAACTTTTATTGTAGATGAAGAAGTGAAACAAACCTAGAATGGGAAATACGAAGATCCTAAAGTGGTTTTCTAGATTTAAAATTTAGCTGGTGAGATAAGCCAGAAACAAAAGCTTCAATTGTTTTCCAGGAAGTCGAAAGTGGAAACCTATTAGTGGAAACCTAAATCTGGTTTGGTGGCTGGTACTGTGCCTAGTCCTGAACAGCTTTGGAATCCTCAGATTGTTGTATGGAAACGTTTTCTTGTATGTGATAATAGCAATACTGCAGATGTTAACACTGCAGATGTTAACACTGCAGATGCCTTTTTCAGAAGTAGCAAGGTAACACTTCGTGTTGTCTGGCAAGGCATTTGAAATTAATTTTAATTGTTCTACTGTTCTGTGTGGGACTTGTAGTGCCTGTAGTTTGGTACTTGTTTTCCTGTTTTTCATCACGATTCTTGGATACAGATGACGTCTGTTTAAAGATGCTTTAAACTTAATAATGGATTTTGTCACTATTTTAATGCTCTTACGTACTAAGTGTTATGTTATGAGCTTAAATTTCATGAATTCTCTGTTTCTGATGGTGGGAAGCCTTTCTTCTGAGCTCTCGTGAGATCTAAGAACATGGAGCAAATGGTCGAATGCATGTGGGTCCTCACGATGGTGTGAGCAGCAGCTTGCTGGGGTTAGCGTTTCCCTCTCCCCTGCTGAAAGGAGGTGTGAAGGCTGCCAGCCTGGCTTCTCCTGGCACCAGTGTTGGGATGGTTGTTTAAACAATAATTACCAGAATGTTTAGTGAAGTCTGGATGAGGTTTTGTGCATACACCCATGGATGCATATATGTATTTCACATGTTTTGGAATGAAGGTTTTTGCCTTCCTCTTCCTTGCAAGTCTGTGAGATATCTTGAATGTGATGTGAATGCTTTATCTGATGGCGAAACTATTTAGAGTTATTTCCACTAGAGTCACTTTCCTCTCACCACTCACTTTCCCAACTGCTTGTTCCGCCCCCATGTCACAGTTTATCATCTACTCCGTTGTACTCCTACATCTATTTATGGGCTTGTTCTGCTGAAAAGATACTGAAATAAAAGGAAAAGTACAAATTGTGGTCTGCTGCCAGGAAAATGCAATGTGCCAGTGAAACACCTTGTTTATGTGGAAAAAGGTCATGTAGCTGTACACCTATTATTGTTATTGACCCAATGAATTGGATTTATTCCAGCATATCGAAAGAAATTATTTTTGCATGGTGATTAGAGAATCCTACAGAAGTTTGATCCAGAATGCTCAGTTGAGGGAAGATGTGTTCATAAAATCAGTCTATTTCTCGACTGGAAAATTCATTTATTCCATTATATGTTTTTCTAATTTTTTTCCCTAGAATAGGAAATTGCAGGGATTTAATTGAGAGAGATGTGACATTGCTGTACCTGAACCATCAATGTCAACAATATCACTGATGCATGTTAGATTTCTATTTTGTTGTCTAGGAATATTCTCTAGGAATAAGCTGATATATTTAATCTGTGCAAAATACTTTGAGCTGGATTATTCAAGTTCTTTTGTCATATCTGTCAATTAGTTTACTTCATAGAACTTGAATGCAGGTATTAGGAATAAAAAATGCTGAATTCTAAACATCATCCATGTACAGGTATTTTAACCTTGTAATTCTGTGCACTTCAATGTGCTGTCCCAACAGCAGGGGAGCCTTAGCTGGAAATTTACTGGGAAGCATCGTTCTTAGAATTAAGCTGAATTTGAGTTTGTAGTTGGTAAGCCAGATGGAAAATGCTTGTTTATACATGGGATTTGGTGGTTTTCTCTCTTAAAACCATTCCATAAACAAGCTTATTTACTTTAATACTGTTTTCAATCCATGTGTAACAAAGAAATACTTCAGTTTCATGAGAACTCAAAAAATATAAGTGCAATATAGTATATTGGCCAACACTAGAAGTCCAACGTGCAAAAGTATATACTTTTTGTTAAGTAGTTTATTTGTGACAAGTTGACACTTCGTAAACTTCTGTGTCCTAGTTGAAGTAATATTTTCTTTTCTTGTATTTTCAATTTTTTTTTGACAGATAAACTCCTATACCTTTTTGTAAAATTTTTGAAAAGCAGTTTATATTTTGCTTGGCTCCCAGGCAGAGAAAGTAGTAGATCCAAGTTGGTTCTTTCTTCAGTGGTTCCTCATCTTAACTTTTAATATTCAACAAATAAAAACTCTAGTAATGCTTGCAGAAGGAGTGTAATTCTACTCGTGCTGGGAGGTGATGATTGTGAGTCTGTGGGCTGCATTAATGGATGTGATCCTGGTCAGGTGCATCTGCAGCTCATTTCTGTTGAATTGAGCACATAAGACTGAATTTATGCCAACTGCAGGAGAACGGGGCAGTGCCTCATTTATAGAATGCCTTCTGGTGTGAGGTTAAACTCATCAGCTTTTATCAATACGTTCAAATTGGCACCATGAGTTTATAGGATTAGCACTTTGTCTTTTGAATTATCACATCCTTTGCCTAACACAGCAAATTTGGTGTTAAGGGTCTTTGTATATTGGATGAAAAAGGCAATGGATGTGTCTTACACGTTCTTTAGGAGTGGGTCCTGGGATGCAGGAGATCACAGGCTGTGTTTCACAGCTGGCATTGTGTATCTCCTGTCTGGATAATCTGTAGGTGTAAGTTCAATGGATACCTTCGTCCTCATGACTAGCAGAGCCACTTCTCTGTTCCTGAATAGATCCCTGTGATTCATGCTGGAATGTGTGCATGTCATGTTCTTAAGGATAAGTGACATTTCACTTCAGGCAGTGCTGCATTTAATCTTTCCCATTGCAGCTTCCTGTTCCTTAAGATGGTAACGAGAACAATTCTATTTAATTGTTTTTATAATTCTTCACATCTCAGGCATCTTTTTCTGTCTGCTTTTCTTTTGTTCCAGACCTGCATCTTTCTGTCAGCTCAGCCAAACTGCCTCGTGCTGCGTACTCATCTTTTCAGCAGCATGATGCTCACAGTGCTTGGTAATACCTGGCTTCTTCCAGACCCCATTGCACACTGGACTGAAAAAATACATTTATGCTGATTGTACCATTACTTCTCTTGCCTTTCCTCCTGAATATTCTTGTTCTCCACTCTTGCAGACGAGAAAGGCTTCAGAAGTCTGAACTTAGGGGAGCTCTCAAAAAAGCCTTATTCTCACAAACAAGTGTTACACATTTCACAGATGTTGACCTTATCTTCATAAATTATGCCAGCCTAGTCTAAGAAATTTCTAACAAGCTATTTCCTGTCATGCCTTCAGAGACAACTATCTACAGATGCTTATGAAGTTCACCTCTTATTTAAAAGCTGATTTGTGATACCTAAAAGAAATGTTAATGTTTGGGTTTGGTTTTTTGCTTGCTGGTCTTGTCTGTGTTTTGTGAACACCTCCACCCCCCATTCCTGCTGTCTCCTTAGATTTAGCAGGAGTTCTGAACTAGGAGCTCTCTTGCACTTTAATATGGTACAGTTGGACTCTGCCAATCTGGATGTTATTTGTGTGGGTTCTCAGAGGGTGATAATCCCCCTGGCTTTTGTGAAAGGAGACTCAGGGATGTGCAGGAAGCACACCCATTTAGTTATGGTTGTGTTTGTACAGTTGCAGAGTGAGTTCTTTTATGCTTGTGTCCATCTATTTGAATGTTGGTGTAAAAGTTTACAACATCACAATATTGGCCTTTAATATGTGTATAGACTTCAACACAAATTATCTTTAGTGATTGCAGGTCTTCGGTTGCTTTATTATATTTCTTCTTTCTGGATGTTACTTTATAAAATCACCATTTATGATTATATCATGAGTTTAGTTCTTTAACATTCTTAAAACAGAATTGACTTAACTCCATACTGCTTTAGGAAGGGTTAAAGAGAAACTGTGCATTATGTGCTATCTTGTGATACCAGTAGTGGTGACTTTGCTTTTATAAAATCTTGATTAAAAACTCTAGTTATCGATACATAAAAATAAGTTCTGTTGTACCAGGCATTAAGGATTTTTTGTTAGCATTTTAAGAGTTAGAAGACATTTTAAGCTTGAGAAATGGTTTTTCTTCAACTTTCCATTCAAAACCAATATAAAGTTGCTGCTTTTTTTTCCCCACTTCTGAACTGGAGGCTCTAGTAAGGTACTTTTTGCTAAGCTGTCCACTCCCAGGGCAGTGGTACCTCAAGGCCACTCATAAATTTTGTAATTAGTGTCTTATTTTTCTTCTGCCAGCAGAGTTTATTGTATCATCATTGTCTTATATGACAGTTTATTCTATCCTGTGGATTATATCACCCAAGTGCTTGTGTATTTCAGCTGCCTCCTTTGGTGAAGTTATTTTTAACTCACATCAGACCCAGACTTTACAGTCCAGCTGCCTGCATGGTTGTGTTGGCACAACTGGAACTCGGGCCTTTGTGCTGTAGTTGGGCTGTAGTGATTTATATGCTCATATTGCCAAAGGTGGGTTGTTCTTTTGCTGCCACATTTCACCCTTTCCTTGTTTTTGCTCTCTGGGAAAGAATAATTGAGTAGCCAGCACATCCTAAAGTCTGGCTAAATAATTTGAAAGCAAGCCATGAGCCTGGCTCAAAGGGCATCAAATTCTGAAGTCAGTTTTTGCTGTCTAGCTGATGGATGTCTGCAGTGTTTCCTGTAACGTGCTATCTGGCAAATGTTGTGGTACAGCAAAACTGGATGTTGAGAAGACGTATTTAAGATGTTCTGTTAAGTGTGAGGGTGGGGTTTTTTGCCGTGGAAACACTGAAATAAAGATATCTGACTTGATAATTAGATATTAAAAGTCTAAGGGATTTTTTTCCCAAGACACATATAGGAGAACCTGTATTAATAAGAATTTCCTGTTCTGAATCTTAGTCCAGTTTTTACCTCGGTTTGCTGTTCTCTCTATTCCTCTTGTTTGCTCAGTGTCCTACTGTTGTTACCTTGGGCTTTGTGTAAATTACACAATTATTCTGTAAATGCAACTCTGTTGGCTTTACCTAAGAGATTTTGTATCCACAAAGTATTGAAGTTAATAAGGTATATAGAGTAGTTGGAAAAATCAGAACTTTGGATTTTTCTCACTCAAAACTTTTCACATTCAGAAGTCCGGTTTTTTTAAGTGGATTAACTTAGTGACATTCCTGAGTGGAAGGGTAACTAAGATTTTGGAATTACACTATTAGGACAAAAATAAACTGGTTTTGCTGAGACGCTTTTGTGTACCAGGACTGTGTGCATCTCTTTTTGAACTCTGTTCTTAATGTTGAACGTTTTGTTCTCCTTGACCATTAAGTAGGAGCAGACAAGACAAAATAAGATTTCTTAGTAAGGAAGTAAAGGAGTGATGTTGTAGACTAATTACCTGAATTTGTGACTGCTCATAGTTCTTTTACAGTACAGGTGTAGGAAGTATTAGAGCCGGGAACTTGGGAGATGCTTCCCATCATCACAGCTTTGCCCTCAGAGTTTGCAAAGCTGTGGAGCCAACTTAAGGTCCCTGGAATTATCTGCAGTTTAAAGCTTATATGCCCCAGTCTCACCTCGAGTCACAGATATCTACCCATATGCACCAACCCTTGATTTGAAAGTTACCTGTTGAGGTTAGATTTTGACTTTTTTAAATTTTGGTTCAATTGCTGACTACCCCTTCCTTTGAAACATATTTCTGTGTTATTTTTTTAAACTTTACTTTGGGTATAACTGTTTCAGGATCTCAACTGATGGAGCTAATTGACATAAAGCAGTTAAGAACCAATTCTTTAAATAAGAGACTTGTTAAACATGTGATAAGCAAGTAAATTCTTGTTAAACATGTGATAAGCAAGTAAATTCTTGTTAAACATGTGATAAGCAGGTGAATTGGTTTCTTGGCTTTGGTAATTGAAGGGTCATTGAAGCTTTAAATAAGACCACCTGTGGTATGTTTTGGTAACAACTTAATAATCAGGTTGCTGTGTTGACTTATAGATGTATGCTTACCTGGCTACTTGGTATTTATATTTACCAGTACATGTAAACTTCCATATTGCATGGACCTATAAAATCGATACTGAAGTTAGCAAATTCTTTTTGCAAAGCAACTTATTTAACGGGATGGACACCATTCACTGTGTTTCAACTACTGGAATAGACTGGACATTGTTACTTTTTCAAATATTCTAATCAGAAATGTAGTGTTGCCTTTGTAGTGAGTAATAATCTTAGCAAAGGTACCTGATTAAATCTTTAATGAAATATAACAGTATCCAGGCAACCAGAATGGACGGGAAGTCTTAACAATCATTGCTCTAAGCAGATTGTTTTTATAGAAGTAATCAATGTACTGTAATGAAAATTCCTGTTGAAACTGTGAAGTGGGTTTATAATTAATAGTCTAGAATTTAATATGACCTGTTTCTTGAATTGTAAGTACTGGTGCCATCGAATAGCTACCTGTAATCCTATATTCCTTTTGATTCCATTGATAAAATCATGTTTTGCATATAACTTTGGGTGTTTTACACAGATGAAGCTGTTGTAGTGGTTTGAATCATACTACAAGTTTTTATCAATCACAGTTGTGAGAACATTCTGAATCTCTGAGGGTTTTTAATAGTTTCCAGTAAAAACTCAATTTCTAAATCTGTACTGGAACTCTGGCAATAAGCAGTGGATGTTGTCTTACAAGCAGCAGAGCTATTCTAGAAGCTCTGTCTTGCTAAAAAGGAAATCTGTCTTGCAGCATCTGGCTGAATAGCTCTACCCTCTCCCTGTCACCTTTAAATGCTTAATTCAGATTTTTTGCTGGTTGAGTTGTCAAACTGGCTGTCCTGATTGGACTTAGTTTGCTGTTAGAATGATCAATTCAGCTGGTATTTCATGATGGTCCGATGAGGGCCTGACTAAAAGCACAGTGAGGGGCAGAGACGTGCTGGTTGCAGATGGAGTGCTGGAAATGCAGAGTAGCAGGTGGAGGGAAAATGGATGCAGAATAGGATGCTTTCAATTTCTTATTTCTGTGTCACAGCTCACTGTAGCATTGGGTTAGGAATAATGTGAAATTGTGCTCACCTGCAAGGTCCACTTGGTAGACATGTTAAACTATTCAAAACCCATTTTTTAAAGACTTCTTTGCTACAATAGGAGATACAGACAGCCTACCTTAAGGAATGTGCTGATTGCAAGTTAGAGGTAGCAGTTTCTTTTTGTTCCAAATCCAGAGAGTATCAGATCTGTGCTTCTTTATGCTCTTCTGTTTTGTAGGTTGTAGGCTTGACTAGGAAGAATCCTCTTCTACCTAGCACTTCTTGGGGAAGAATGCAAGAAATACAGCTGCCAGCCCAGTGTCCAAACAGTAGAGAAGAGAGTGGAGGCAACAGTAAAGTTGTAGTAATATTAAAATAGAGTACAGTGTGAATGCAGTATTGGAATACAATTATAAAACTTGCTATTACTGCAGATATGGGTCTTGCAATAAACAAATTGGAAATAAACCAGATAATTGTTTTGAGTATTTATAGATTTTGTTTAAATAAATGCTATTTTGAATCTTGTTGATTTCATGTCTGCCAGTAATATTTTATACAGTGGTGGACTGAAAATAAGTTGCTGAGTCTCATTGAAGTGCTGTCTGTAGTCTTGATGCATTAAATATTTCTTGAAGCAGTTTGAAAGTGGATTTCTTATCTATATGCAGATCCTTAATAAATCTGGTAAACTCTTGGCAAAACCTTTATATACTTTCTAAAGCATATAAATGCTTTAGCATAAAACTCTTAAATCATTGACATGGATCCCTTCTAATATGCTTTGGGGCTGCAGTGTTAGGTAGCAAAAGTTGTCACCTAATTCCTAGATGAGGGTCTGTTTACATTATTTTCTCTCTCTGCTGTTGTGGAACACAGAAGTGTTTGGGGTTAGGTTAGATCAGCCTTTGGTTACATTCTTGTTTGGAGCCCAACAGGTGCTGTTTGTGCAGGGGTCTGTCTTACTCCTTGCCTCTGGGGTTATTGGGTGTCTTGGAGGGGGTTGAAATTTTTATATACTTTAAAGCTGTCTCAGTTTAATATGAGACCGATTAAATACAAATTCTGTTCAAACAACAACCAAAAAAACCCCCCCAAATCCATTTTTTTTAAACTACTGTTCACCCTACTTGAGGGTAGTTTTGTGTGCAAAATGCATGTGCATGTAGCAAAAAATAAGGTTGATTATGCTCATGAATTTTCTTTCTTGTTTCAAATACAAATAGGAGTTATGAAAATGTTTGTATTTGAAAGCAATTGTTCACGGATATCTAAAATCTTTTTACCTTTTAATCTCTGTTACTTTAAATCCATCCAAGTTCTGGTGGAGACATTGAAGTGAATTTAGGTCAACTGTCAATATGCTTATTCTCACTTTTGCGGATCTTAGTCTTTGAGCTATGGGATGAAAAACACTTTTAAGCTAGGTGTGGATGAATACTGAAAATTTACATGAGATGAAGTTCATTGCTTTGTTTCTACAATAATGGGACAGTTTTTAGTGTAATTCCATTTTTTCTGGTATAAACTTTGACAATGCCCATTTATCACGTTTGCAACTAATGCCTTGGTGTTATGTAACAAGTAGAACTTTGAATAATATCAGTTGAGATTTGTGTGAGAGAACTTTTTCCTGTTTTGATAGAAATGCACACACAGCTTTCTGATTGTCCCAGCTCTGCACAGTTACACAGTTATCTGAGGTAGCTGGAGCAGTAGGTTCTGTCAAAATGCTAGATAAGAACAACAGTAGTGTTGTTCTGAATTGGAAGTGGGGCCTGCAATGAAAATACATTGTTATTCCAAGTTGTTTTGTTGTATCCCTCTGCCACAACAACCTCCATAAAGTATGCCTTGGTTGCAGAGGAGAATTTTTTATGAAGGATTTTTGATTGTGATTAATGATAATTTGCTTAGTAAGTTTGCTCTGGTATCTCTGGACGTGCCATCTTTGCACACTGTATTTATAGCATGGTGCACTGTAAAAGGCCATGAAGGCCAGCCACACTGTGGACAGCAATGTCAAGGCACTCTGGATTTTTGGAAGGTTTATAAGATACATATTTGGAAGTCTGGATGAGGCATGCTGTACTCTGTTGGTGGAAATTGATGGTAACTCTTGATAGGCATTATAAGAGTAAAAGACTTGGTTCTTTTTGTTGGAACAGTCAGCATTTATCTCCTAGATTGGATTCACATACAATAACCACTGAAACTCATGTTCAAGAAGGTCTTTAATCATATTCTTTCCTACCGTGATTTTAAATTATGTAGTAATTGTTTCTGAGCATACTACTTTGTATGGAAGAAGAAAGCCACTTGACTTTTTTTAAAGAGCAAATTTAAATCTTGCTTCAGTTTTATAGAGGAGATGGTTACTTGCTATATTGAATTTCCATTCAGAATACTAACAAGCTTTTGGGCTTTGAAGTTTGAAGAGATTCCCAAATATTTCAGATGGCAGTAGTGTGGATGCTGGCCTTTGATACATTTAAGTAGCCTGCTGCTAATCTTAGCAAGCTGGTGTCAGTATTGACAACTTAGATAAACCTGAAGGCACAAATGTTTAGTTGCTGGTGCTGTGCCATGTAGTTGTTGGACAGCAAGCATATTTACAAAGTGGTTTTCATCTCCAAAGGTGCATTAGCACCTGAATTTAATTTCTGGCATAAGTGAGAAGTTTATTTCCAAACCTTTGGTTTTTAGCTTGTCTTGGTCCTGCTGGGTTTGGCACTTCAGATGAAGGAAGCCTCTGCCTTAATGGAAGGGAAAAACTCCAATGGCCCTGTCCCCGTGTAAGCCTGTGATACTGGTGTTTAGCAGCTCTCTTGTACATTCTGAACAGATACAGCTTTTTAAAGTAGCTTCAATTCCAAGGTACCACATTTCCTTTTGGATGTTTCACAAAGTTTCTGAAATACAACACTTGGCATTGTACTGGTGCTGTCCTTTCGAATGAGATGACCCCCCAGTACAGTTATGCTTTAAGTGATGCATGGAATGATAAAAAGGTTCTTGCTATGTAGCAGTAGTTAGTGATTTAAAACAACTGAGGAACATAGAAATGTTTTTGAAGAGTTAGGTAGAATTTGTATTCAAAGGCTGCATGTGTTTAATTTTGTGTGGTACATGAAATTGCACATCATTTCTGCTAAAGTGTCTGCTTATCACGATTGAATTCTAAGCAAAAAGAACACTTCATAACACTTTTGTCATAAAAAGATATGAAGCACTAATTGAAGATTACAAGTAGCTCAAAACTCAATTCATACTTATAAAGATGTGAATAGAAGTTGCCTTCAGGTCTGCAAAATGGAGTCTGCACCCTCCTTGTTTCACCATAAGATTTATTTTTAGAATTCATTGGGTTCCAGAGGTTATACTGAATATAAACCCATATTTTCTCCTTGTTGTTTCAGTACTAATTAACACTGCCTTTATCACTTGCTTGTGTTTGCTCTAGTAACAGCCTAGGTATTTCAGAAACTCCGCAGTCTGTTAGACATCTAGACCTGAATAAACATACAGGAGGCTGCCATGAGTTCATACTTGATTGCTTCTCAGGGTGACATTTTATCTTAATAATTTTCAATGATGTTTTCTGACTGTTGGTTTCAAACGTCTACTAAGAGCATTACTGAAGATCTAGGAAATAAATAATTAGTGGTAATTAATTTTTGATTTGTTAGGGAATTTACAGAAGTGACAGAAGTGTATGGGTGTAAATGATAGAGCTTCTGTAGGCCTAAGCATGCAGCTACTGAAACCTTGAGAATCATCTGAGTCAGTGCCATAATTTTAGAGTCTGTCGCTTCTCTGGTTTGAATCGTGATGTAATCTGGGGTTCACACTATTACTACATGGCTAATTTACTGAAATATTTTCTGACAGATACTATTCATATAGATTCTGAATTTGTTGAAACGTCACGTTCAAATTCCAGTAGCTGTGGAAATTCCAAGGCTATTGCCACCTTAGAAGTGATGAGTACTGTGTACCTTTGGTTGACTGTACAAAAGCAGTTGGGAAGGGGAAAAGGGACATAAACTGCCAGGGCCAGCAGCTGCCCCAGAATAAGAAGAATATCAGGTGGTGGTAGATAACTGTACCTGTTGTGTGACTTCAGAAAGAGAGAGTGGACTAAATAAGAAAGTTCAGGCAGACAGAGCAGTGTGGGTTTCAGAGGATGTTTCATTTGGTGTTCAACCCGTCTGGAGTGTGTTGTAGCAAAGTTTCCACCGTGGGTTTCCTGTACTAGCATTAATGTATTTTGAGTATAGTAACACTGATTAGCAGCTTGCATTCTAATTTTAATCTCGTCTGATCATGTGTCATGAGGTGATAAATTTAAGATATTGTACTTCTAAGCTACAAAGCCATGTGTTTTTGTAGGAGATTACTGACCCCATAGCAGAAAGAGTAGAAATCACTGGGTATTTAGCTTGTGCTGTGACCAGTGGCAGCTGAGAAACAGGCCCCATTCAGCCTGTGCCTTCTGCTGTGAAATTCAAGTGTCTGACAGAATTGGATAGGAAAGTTGTGGGGAGAGAACTTTAGAATGCAGAAATTTACAAGTCCACGTATTTTTTTTTAAATTTCACGTGTGTCTTTATGATTAAATTAATCTGGTCTAAGTGTCCTATTCTACAGGCTTAAAAGCTGGCAAACATCTGTTGGAAGTTTTTAATTAATTACTCTTGTCCATACTTGAACTCTCTTCTGGCAACATACAAGGCTGTTCTACTTTTTTGTGGGTTCCGTTCCTTAGTCTGACTTATTTGGTGTTATTTCAAAGCTGGCCCAATTTTTTCTCTTTAGTTTTTATCTAATGCTTAAGTTATTTTAATTTAGTCTGCATTTTTTTCCATTTTAGTATTACAAGGAGTATATTTATTCTATTAGAAATAGTTGTACTTGACAGATGATTTCATCCAAAGAGGAATACTGTGAACTTGAAGTTTGCCTTGCTTTTTACTTTGGTATTTGATTGGCTTCTTCAGTAACCAATTAGCAAGTTAGAAATGTTACTATTAAGATCTCAGCCCTTCCAAGCGGTGCTTTTGGTCCTTGGGTGCATAAAACATTTGTTCCAGAAATTTGTAGTTCTGGAATGCTTGCTATGTAGGCAGTGTGTGGGATAATAAATCATGAGACATTCTAAGCAGTTTAAAGTAACATTTTTGCTTACCTGTTAATTTTAATCAAATTATTAAATGTTTCAGTTCATTTTAAACACAGATTTGCTCCACTTGGAAAGAATATTCTATCTAAGATGGTGTTTGCTACAATTTCATAGTAATGAGTCATAGGGTGATAAAATAATTTAGGTTGGAAAAGAACCTTAAGATTGAGTCCAACCCAGTCTTTTTAATTTTTTTTTTTCTGTAATTGATCAAATCACAGCTTGGAGAATCAAAGATTGCTTTAGCTGTTTCTTAAATTTATTTGAGCTCTGCTTGTCTCACTTGGTTCCTTCAAGGGGAAGATACATCGAGACTGGTCTGTTAAATGGTTTTTTGATTGTTTGGGATTTTTGGGGTTTTTTTTGAACATGAAGATGCTTTGATTTTTTTTTTCTATTTCCTAAGTAGAGAGCTGGCTTTGAAAGAAAAATCACAATAGGAGCTTATTCCGTCTTGTTTAGCTGGGTGTCAGCCTCACCGTGCTGTGGGCGGTGCGTTAGTCACAGCCTGGGCTTCTGTGCTGCCTCTCAATTCAGGGAGTGCGGTCAGAATTCGTGCTGCAAACAGGTAAATGACTGCTTTGGATGGCACAGTACTGCCTGGGAAATAATCACATGTGAAGGCAGAGCCTGAGTATTAAACTTTGATGTAGAAGACCCTTCAGATCATAATAGAATCCATGTGGAAAGTGTGAAATTTTGCTGTTTAAGTTGGATGTGCTTTGCTCCCATTCTTTGGCAGTCTGCAGAATGAAGCATAAGGATCTACCTGCTTTCTGGCAAGCAGGTGTAGGAAGAATACTGGATGTACTTCAAGTTACATTCTTACTCAACTATGTGAACAAAACTTTTAAAATTTTTTACTTTAAATTAGATTTTTTTGTAGATTGTGTTGCCGTTTTTGAGGAGCACATGAAAGATATGAAGTGTGCAAGGGGAAGACAGGACTAATGTCTTATTAAAACTTCCATTAATGTAATGACCTAACAGTTAACTTAGACTTCCATTTAAAAGTAGACAAACAAAAAATGCCCACTACTCTTTTAAATTCAGAAATTACGTGGCTGCTGTTTTTCTAGTCTAAGCAGAACTGTCATGTCTTTTTAATAATATTTTTGTTATAAATAAATAGTAACAGAGTTGGTAAGACTGGTGAAACTGTTGACAGTAGTGATCTGAAATCAAGTATCACTGAAATCAAGTATATAAATAACAAGCAATAAATAGCATCATTTACTAGATGATTGAGGAATTTACAATCAAGTCTGTCTAAATTTAGGTAGTGTTTGGTTGTGACAGTATAGCTAGCTCTGACATTTTATACACAGCTGTCACATGTAATATTTAATGCTGCTTGCTTCTATCTAAAACTTTCTAAACCAGAGCTCGTTCTTGTGTTGCTGTATGGGCAAATTACTTATGCTGAGATAAAGGAGGAAATTTTACCAAGTATATCTGTCAGAAAACCTGGCAGAGTTCTGTATTCAGGAGTGCAAAAATAATGAATTTCCTTTCAGTGTGGGACAATGAATAAGGTGAAATTTTCACATCTACATTGCAAAGATTCCTAGGAATGCTGCAGTCATTTCAGTGTGCAGTTAAAGGAAAAGCCCAAACCAAACACAACAATTTCTGTTTTCCATTAAATAACACAGAAGAATGCACCTTCCAGGAACTCACTGCTATGTTAGGTACTCTGTAATAAATGACTTAATTATTCTTTTTGTTTATTATGGGTGTTTGTGGTTATGTTACTGAGAATGCTTTTGTGATAACTGTTTGGTACATGTGAATTCTAACACCATAGAAAAACATCCATATCTGACTCAAAAAATAGAGTACAAAGTGTATGACAAAAATAATTAAACTTCTATGTCACAACCAGCCCGGACACTGACATTCTTGGTTAGTCAAATATGATAAATTTTTAACAGAATGTTTTATGAGGGTATGAAAATGAAATGCTGTAGTATTTTTCTTAATATCTCAAAAATTTCTGTTGAATGCAGGGAATATACCATGTTCAAATTATTTGAATAAAAATATTAATCCAAAGCAAATCATAGTAATTTCATTAATAAATCTAATCTTTAAACTTTTGTCACTTATTTGTGCTTAAGTGCATAATTAGCTGTTTTAAGATTGTTGATTTGGTTTATAAATGCTTCAGGTGTCTAAATAACAATTGACTTTTGCACTGGTATCTCTGATTTCTGTGTATTTTAATGTACTTCTGTGGCTGCTCAGATTCTTGAGAACTATTGCTGCTCTATAAAGAAGCTTACAAGTTTATAAAATACTAAATCTTTTGATTTGACATGAGCTAAAGATGGCATTAAACAATCTAGATTGGTCCTGACAGGCCTACTCTATTCTTTAGCTTATTCCTCCGAGCTCAGTGTCTCCTCTGGTGCCACACTCGTTCTGTGGTGTTGGAGGAAGGGAAATGTAACCCCATCAGCAGCAGTGCTGGGGAGGAGGTGGGGCAGCTTTTGACAGCCAGTCTTGAGTTGGGCTGAGCCTGTCCTGAAGCTACATATTTGATTTAATAAGAGAAGTATCTTAAAAGCATCAGTTTACAGTATTTAAGTATAGAAATATTTTGTTTTGCAAAAACAAAATACTGAAGTTGGAAGAAACCTCCTGGAGGTCATCTGGTTTGGCCCTTGGCTCAAAGCCAGGCTAACATCAAAATAGATAAGGTTGCTCAGAGCCTTGTCCAGGGGAATCTTGAAGATCTCCAAGGCTGAGTTTTCACTTCCTCTCTGCAGTGCAACCTCTTCCATGGAATTGGTTCCCTGCACCTCCTTCTTTCATATCCCTCTGAAATTTGCTGTGCTAGAGGTTCTTAATTGCCTCACATCTTTTTGTTGTGTAGGTCTGACGAGTTTACTTCTGCTTTAAGCTGTCTTAATGAGTGTTAGGCAAAGGACAGAAACTTAGAGACATCCATTCTTCTCCCCACACCAATCTTTCTAGGATTAAAATGCCCCGTTCCATGTAGCTTTTCCTTGAGTGTCACTGGCCTCTAAACAGCTAAGTGACCTTCAACTGTTTTTTGTCCATCTCATTTACGGGGCACCGAGGGGGAGAATTGTACACAGCACTTGGATACAGCACAGTGAATGCTGACTGCTGGGGAAGAGCAGCGTCCTTTGACTTGTCTGCACTTCTGCCACTGCAGCAGTGGAAGCTGTTGGCCAGGGTCAACCCAAACACCCACACAGCTCTCTCTTGACATAAGGAAAAAAATAGAAAGAAGGCAGGAAGCCTAATGGATCAAGCTAATGATGTTTTAATAGGGAAGGCCACAGCTTGCAGACACTAGCAAAGCAAAAAGAAGAGTTAATTCCTTCCTTCTCAGTAGGAGGCAGGTGTTTGGCCACTTCCTGGAAAGCAGGGCCTTGACATGCATAATGGTTTTGTGGAAACAATCACAGAATTGTTTAGTTTGGAAAAAGCTTATAATGTCATTGTCCCCAAGCATTAACCCAGCACTGCCAAGCCCACTGCTAAACCATGTCCCCAGGTACCAAGTCTAGAGTTTATAAATCCTCCAGGTACAGCGATTCAACCACTTCCCTGGGCAGCCTCTTTCAGTGCTTGACAGTGCTTTTGTGGAAGACATTTTTCCTGATAGCCAGTCTTAATCTCTCCTGGGGCAACCTGAGGTTCTTTACTATTGTCCTATTGCTTATTACCTGTGAGAGGAGACTGACCCCACCTGGCTAAAGCCTCCTTTAAGGAAGTTGTAGAGTGTTGAGGTCTCCCCTGAGCCTCCTGTTCTCCAGGCTAAAAAACCACAGTTCCCTCAGCTGCTCTTTATATGAATTGTAATAGAAAACCCAGACTCTTCGCTATAACCACACTTCCAAAGGTTACAACAACAAAAGGTTCAGACAAACACTGTCACAACAAATGACCACCCCTCTTCCTCCCTTCCTTGAGTTTTTACTGCTGAGCATGGCCTCATGTTGTGTGGGATATCCCTTTGCTTGGCTTCAGTCAGCTGTCCTGGTTGTGTCCCTTCCCATGGTCTTGTCCACACCCAGCCTACTCACTGGACATGGGGACATGGTGGAAAAGAGAAGATGCCTTGATGCTGTGCCTGCATTTTTCAGCTATAAGAGAACCATCAGTTTCTCCTACTAATGAGTGTTACCAGCGCTGGTTTCGCTGCAACACTGCGGTGCAGCAGTATGAGGGCTGCTGTGAAGAGAGTTATCTTTGGCCCAGACAGACCCAGTGCAGCAGCTTGGAACGTGATTGACCTTCATCACCACGAGGCTCCATTGCTGACTCTTCAGTTTCTTGAGCCCCACAGTTCTCCTAACCCCTTAGTCCCAAATCTGATGTGTTGGATGTGTTATTCTGTGCCACTTGCAGAACTTCACAGTTGTCTCTGTTCACTGTCATGAGATTCCTCAGCTCAGTCCTTCAGCATTTGAGGACCCTCTGAATAGCACCTCTGTTCTCTAACACTGGCAGCCACTTCCTGGCCTCCTGGGCTCATGTCAGCTGCAAACTTGATGTCAGGGCATTTTACCTTTGCTTTCAGATCATTGGTGAAGATGCTAAACTCTATTAGCCCAGTGTTGTCTCCTGGAGCCTGCCTAAGTGCCTTCCCATTGGATTTTTGTACCATTGACACAAGCCTTTGTGTGTGGCTGTCTAGGCAGAGTTTCAGACACCCCAGTTAGTACTTACCCAGCTTGGTACAAGGGCTGCCAGGGAAGGGGTATTGGAAGCCTTATTAGAGTTGAAGTAAATTACATCTGTTAGTGTCCTTCACCCCCAAACCCACCTGTTTCCTCATAAAAACTCACTCACTAAGTGCAGTTTGTACTTTGTAAACCTGTGTTAGCACTTCTCAAGAACCTTTATTTTGTCCAGGTTGAGGTTGACTGTCATGCATTAGGTTCTTTCCCTTTTTTTGGAGATGAATAAGTATAGCCTTTATCACTGCCTTTCTGTGGTCAGAGTTTTCTCTGCTTATATTGGAATTGGACAATGAGTGATGTCTTTGCATTAGAAATACCTGTAGACTGTATGAAGATGATACTCATTTCTGCAAAGCTTTATTGAGAAAGGGGAACTGTGAGAGGGAGAATTCAGCACAAGTCACAGACAAACTGGGAGTCTGCTATCTAAAGGGATTAGACCACAGCTGTAAGAGTTCCATATATTTTTTAGAGTAACAAGCAAACTAAAGATAGATTGTTGAGACAGCAAAAACTGTGTCTTTTTCCCTGACTGTTGACAGAGATACTGTTTTTCTAAGCTCTGTATTTTAACATAGCTTTTGTTTTGTTTTGTTGTTGTTAAGCACTTAAAATGATACCAGGTTGACTGGCAAACCTCATGCCATCTGTTCTAACCAAAAGTAGGCTGACTGTTGGTTTATTCATGCAAGGGTCAAAAGAGGGTTACAAGGACTAAAGCCTTGAAGAATTTTAAGGTGTTCGTTTGCAACATGGAAGACCATTAACACAATGTGAAGAATGGATTTTGGTTAGGTTTTGATTAAAAAGGCAGTTAGAGGAATTAAGCTTTAGATCCCTTTGAAGTTGACCAACTTATCATCTGTTCACATTAGAAACATCAGCAGACTGTGTAAAGATTATGCTCATTTCTATAAAAAGAAAAGACTTTAGAACTGAGATTTGTTCTTAAAATGGCTTGATTTTGCAATTTCCAGCTGAAGGTGCATTTTTATATTAAAAATCAGTTTGTAACATGTTCTTTTATCTGTTGAAGGTTTTTATATTGGTTAGATACATGAAGTGTAGAATCAAAATCTATTTTCAAGGATTAGTAAAAGCCTAATGTCGAATTTTCACACTTATTTTTCAGGAGCTGGTGAATCGGGGAAAAGCACAATTGTCAAGCAAATGAAGTAAGTGTGGTGAAATACTGTGATAAAGACATACTTTTTAATTTGAATAGAGAATTTATTTTTTTTTCCTTCCCATAGGATTATCCATGAAGCTGGCTATTCAGAAGACGAATGTAAACAGTACAAAGCTGTTGTCTACAGTAACACCATTCAGTCCATTATTGCTATCATTAGAGCAATGGGGAGGTTGAAGATAGACTTTGGTGATCCAATCAGGGCTGTGAGTATTGAAGTACACACACTGACATACAGCTGAAATAACCATACTGTTTCCTTCAGAAATCTTTGTGAGATACAGTGTTTGATAACTAAATGCCTTTGGTCTTTACATGGCACGGTGACCTGTGGAGCAGTCAGCACTGGGGTGATTCACAACAACTATTTGGTTTAGATACTATTTTCTGAATTCCATCTAAATTTGGAGAACTAAACATCTGAATCATAAGGAGTCCACAGTCATGTCTCTATTTGTATGGGCTTGTGGGCTATTAGGCAGGTCATTTAAGTTAGACATCTTAAAAAACACAGCTTAAATAGGGAGGCATCTAGCTACTTCTGCACTGTACTGTCTGCACTTCTCTATTAGGTCATAGACACAGCAGTGCCTGAAACATTGCCAGCCTCTGAGCTGGATCCTGTTTCATACTGATTTCCAGTGTTGAGGAGTTTATTTTGCTCAAAGAGACATGGGCATGGACCTGCTGCTGGGATCCGATTTTTTCATGGTTCTAATTCTGGGATTTTTCCCAAGCAATCAATCCTTTTCCTAAACTTTTCTGTACCTTTTCCATCTTGCTTCGTCTAATGTCCCACATGCAAAGCTCTGATGAGTTTATTTGCCATCCCCCCATTGGTATCTCTAGTCCTAATCCTGTGCTCTTACCTATGGTGACCCTGATTATATCCACGTCTGGTCAGGCAGGGAGATGTTGGGAATATCTCTGTAAAATGCTCAGTTTATGTGGTTTTGTTTCTCATTGCAAGACTCTATACAGTCTGTGTTGCAGTGCTGAAATCGATCCCCAGAGTTGTTATTCTGAGCAGCAGTTAGACTTGGTTCAGGATGTATGCTTTTATCTCCTCCCCACAGAAATCAGTCACAGTGGGAATGCTGGCCAGTACTGGTTTTGAAGCCGGAATTTGTCACATTGTGTGTGTGTCACAGGAAAGACGGAGAAAGGATTTTGTTGTTCATGAACATGTTCATAAGTAAATGTAAGGTAGTCAGAGGAATATTTTGTCATAAGTTCTTTCCATCACTTTAAGGTGGAATTACAGTTTGGGAGAAGAGAAGGGTTTTTAAAAATAAGAAGCAGTATGTAGATTATTTATTCTTGACAGTCTTCAAATTTTATTGGTTGTTTGAAAAGCAGTTCATAAATGTTAGACAGCATTCATTCAGTAACCTTGTGAAATGCAGTATGTATGGTTGTCATAAGGAAGACATTTATAAGATTACATATAGTGAGTCATGAAGTTGTTTCTGAAGTCTAAGTCTGATTGACAGCCAATTATAACCATTATTTTATGTACATATGTTAAGTCTACCTGATGTCTCTTCAGTTGTAAGCATAACTAGTAAAAGCTTCAATTTTATTGGTTATTCCTGTCTACATTTGCTCTCATGTTTGCTGTAGTGTGCCCTTAAGGCCAAAGTTTTCCAGAGCACCGAGAGTATTTCACTGCTTGTTAGTTCAGTGTTTGTGCAGTCCTCTCTGGAGTCTGGCAGTTAATGCTGGGAAGAGGCAGATGGTAGACTTATGTTACTGAATGCGTAGTAAGAGAAAACGGAGGAGGAGTAAATTTGGGTGTTAGCAGATAAAATGACTAACAAGATTTTGAGGGCTATGTTATATATGATGTCATTTTTAAGTCGTCTGAGTTTCTCCACTTCAGAGAGCTGTATAAATGATGAGGCAAACTTGTGTCAGGAACAATCTTAAAATAGCTGTCCATCCCTTTGTACTTAGTTAGGTCTTGGTGGTCCAAATCCTTTGTTTCTCAGAGGAACATTGCTGTGGAACATTAGCACTAGATGTTAGTAGTAGTATGTTTATGCCTCAATTATTTTAGATTCTGTTGTCTTTTGCAGAAAAAATAGCTCAAAATGGTAACTCCTGGTGTAAACTGTTATATTCAGTTATATTTTTCTTAAATTTCTGAGGGTTTTACACTAAATGGGGTAAAGTTTCTTTGAAAACCACACTCTTATTTCTGTCATAACACTAATGGTAGAGCAATGAGTTGAACGTTGTCTTTTTTCCAGTTATTGAATGAAGGGAGCACAGATAACAGCAGCAGGTCAGTTGTAAATCTGGTGTATCTTCCTCTGTGCTACAGGACAGTTCAAGTAGGAAATGTGTTTTGAGAAGCATTTAGTGAATGTGCTTCAAAGGACTGTGGACCACTTTCTGAATGTGAGATTTGCACTAGTTGGAGGGGTGGTTAAATTAGGTTTTTTATATTATCTTATGTATGGAATCTGGTTAAAAAAGTGACGCCTGTAGAGGAAGCTGCCCTATTTCAGTATAACTAAAGGGATGTATCTAGCATTGATTAATACTGAAAATAGGACTTGATCACTGCATACTGCCTCGCTTCTGGTATCTGTGGTAGTTGCTATTTTTAGCAAAAGAAAGATGGGGTAACAGAGACCATTTTTCATTTTAATGTTTGGCCTTTTAAAAAGCTGAAATCAATTCTCTTGTTCTACCTTACCTTTCCCCACTCCCCTGTTTGAGAGCATGAAGAGATAAATGAAAGTCACACCATCTTAGATGTAAAATGTCATCATCTTTTGTGACAAAAACTGTCAGTTTCTCAGCTGTTTCCATCATATGTCTTAATATATTGTCTCTTCTTAAAGATTTGCTGCTTTTGTGCGTTGTAGGTCCTTGCATTTGCATCCACAAATGGTATTCAAGAGCAGAACTGTCATTCAGGTTTCTTTTATGCAGGCATAGTGTTCAAATTAAAGGCCCTGAAATCTGACTATCCAACCCTTTGATCTCTAAAGGTCTGGGGTTTGTCTGTAATTATTAGTGCTTTCTATTAAATTGTTATTATTGTTCAGTTTGTCCTGTGTATGTATAGTAATCAGTATTTTTGTTTGATGAATATTCTTATAAATTTCAACCTACTCTAGCTTTCAAAAGACATTTTTAACTATACATCAATAGCCTATTCTTCATTTATATACCTACAAATGTATATGTATGTTTAAATCTCTTCAAGTTTGACTGGAGTTCACTGAACTGCAAGTCTTAGTTTTCAACCTCTGAAATTCAGTATTACCCAGTCCATCTGTAAACAATTTCCCTGTTAGCTCACACAATCTTTGATTATTAAAGTCTACAATGGACAGTATCTTTAGAACAATCACTGCTTTCTGTGCTTATCCTGAAAATGTTTTTTTTTTCCCCACAGCTTAGTGTTGGTACAGCAAAGTGACAGATTTTTCTACAGATTTGCATATGTGTCTTCACTTACTGTTTTGTGAGAATAACCTTATATGTTGCCTTTTTAAATCCTCCTCTTTCTTGAAGGACTTTCAGTTCCCAGCTGACGTGTCTGAGTCTCCCTTTTTCTCCTTCCTCCTTTCCAGATTCATTGTTCTCTTTCATTTAATTGCTGGGCAAACATTCCATGCTGTGGGTAGTAGTTACAAGCTGATTTTTCTGGCTGCTGTACCTTGGCATTGGATCATGTTCTGCTAATAACCAAGGTCAAGCAGCTACCCACAGGGGAGTACTAATGGGTCTTCCTTATACCCATCTGCTGGCTTTACCTCAGTGCCTTACAGATCTAAATGTAATAGAAATACCTTGGAAAATAAAATGTTTCATTGGTCAATCAAAATTGGATGTCAGTGGTCAACTGGCCAAATAAAAGGGGAATGATGGATTTACATCCTGTACCCCATTAGTCTCACTCTCAAAGCCATTTATTATATATAGTTTTAAAATCTAGCATTTGCTCTTAAAAATCTTGATGTTTGCTGATATTGGATTACCAAGGGAACCTGGACTCTGTAGAATAATTAAGGCAATGGATATTTGTAGCTGATTTATCTGGAAAGGTTTTTAGAAGTGTTTTTCTAGTTCCTGATGCATGATTTGGAAATAAGTGATTATTTGTCACTTTCAAAGTTATGTAATTAATTAAAATTAAGCAATTAATATGCTTCCTTCGGTTGTTCAATATACAGCTACCCTTCTGAAGGGTCTAGTCTGTATTTTTATCCAGTATGTGGTATTTTATGAGCAAGTATGGTTAACTTTATGTTTGAGCACAAAATGTTACTATTTCTGTTTATTAAAACCTCGCTCAAGTTATAAACAGACCAGAAGCTTTATCAGCTAATGATAAATTTGATTTGCTAGTCTTTTTCTGTTGTTGAAAAAACGTGGGAATTAATATCAAATGCAGAACATTAAAACAAATTGTTTTCTTTCACATTTTTTTGTTTGTTTATATTCACATTTAACAGGTTAAGTAGTGCATTTGCTGCATCTAGTCCTTAGGTGATAATACTTCTGTTGTGTTGCTCAATATTTCTCCCTTCCCCCTGTGTTTGCATCCTAAAGGATGATGCCCGTCAGCTCTTTGTGTTGGCTGGAGCAGCAGAGGAGGGATTTATGACTTCAGAGCTCGCAGGAGTAATCAAGAGACTGTGGAAAGACAGTGGGGTTCAAGCCTGTTTCAACAGATCTCGGGAGTACCAGCTCAATGACTCTGCTGCCTAGTAAGTACAGTGTGACAGACAAGATTCTCCTTCCCTTCTGACTATAGCTAAAGCACTATGAGGTGTCATCTTCTGACAAATTCTGCTCCCACGTAGATGGAAACCACAGAAGTATCTAGACAAAGACAGACAGTGTCTGCTTGGGTCAAGATGCTGCAGCAAAGCTTTGGGTTTGGAAAGGAAATGGTGTAGTGTAATTATGAACTTGTCATCTTCTGACCAGGTGTTTCACTTCCTTAAAGAAGACAAAATTTGATTTCAGGTTCTTTAACAGGTTTTCTATTACAAAAGCATGACTACAGTACCCTTTTAGTATCTGATTGTGTCCAAAGAATGTAATGGCATGATCTGTATTACCAAGGATACTACTTTGTCTCATAATAGAGTTTTTTACTATTTCAACATTGCTGTGTTTTCATTGTTAATTAATGATCTCTATTGGAAATGTGTTGAGCCAAGAAACAATTAGAATGTATCTTTTATGCTAGGGCACTTCAGTGAGAAAATAAGATATTAAGGAACTAGGAAGGCAAAAATAAGGTGGTGCGACAGTAAGTAATGATAAGGAAAAGAATCCACTGAAGGAGATGTAAGATGGTAGAGAATGGTAATAGCAGTGATACTGCCTTGTAGTGCAATTCTTTATGATTTTGAAGTATTTTGTAGTGCTTGAAGTTGTTTCTCAGTTATAGAAACTATTTTCCATATGGAGCGCTTCATTTGAAGATTCACATACTCCTCCTGTGGTAACCCCCTGTGTTCTGCTTTGTTGTTTTAGACAACTGTGACTCAAGTTTCATAAGAAAACTGTTCTTCTGGCCATATAAATATATCTGTAAAATTGTTAACTTCTTGTTACACAGAAAATGGAATGCAATGCCTTCCCTATTCACTATGGGAAAAGTACAATTAAGAGCTGTATAGTTTTTTGGAAATACTAGACTTGGCCTACATTGCAAGGATTTTGGCAATGAAAGCATACTGATTGTAAAAACATGTGCAATTAGGAATTCTCAATAGAAAGTTAATTGCTCTGTATTAGACATTTTCTTAAACACATTAGTTCTGGCCAAAAAACTGAGTTATTATTTTAAAATGGGTTATCAAATAGAATGATTTTGGGCTTTTTTTATGGTTCAAAGTAACCTGCAGTTTAGTAGGTTGCAAAGGTGATGTTCTTATTAGTGCCAGTGACGTTGATATCTATGGAACCGTGTTTGCATTTCAGAATTTCTAAAGAAGAATTCTTTTTAGTGGAATAAATTGCATAAGTTTTCTTTCATCTAGGATGAAATATCATTGTGTCTCAAAAGCTTATTTTGAAAAAATTTGGAAATTTGGGTGGAATACTGTGTTTTGTGTCTCAGAGAAAACTATTTTATAAAATTCAAGCCCAGTGTAATGAATGGACTTAGAACTTCTGTAATTCTTTGTAATTATTTTGTTGCTGTTTTGTGAATAACTGAAAGCAGTGTTTATTTTTACCTTTAGTTACTTGAATGACTTGGACAGGATAGCACAAACCAGCTACATTCCAACTCAACAGGATGTTCTCAGGACTAGAGTGAAAACTACAGGAATAGTGGAAACTCACTTCACTTTCAAAGATCTTCATTTTAAGTATGTAAATTGTGCTGCATGATGCATGCTCCATCAAAGTTCCTGTAAAATTATGGAATATAGCATTCAATGGTGTAATTTAACAAATTTGTATAACCACAAGTTTGATTATTTTCCCCCACTGTTTATGGGGAAAAAAAAAAGAAAAAAAGAAAAAAAATTCTTGTGCTTGACTCAATTTTCTGCAGACACGTGAGAGTTGTTGGAGCTCCAATAAATGTTTTTGTTATACTGAAAATGTTTTGTAAGGATACTTTTGATATAAATTAAATCTCAAAACAAAATATTGCATTTTCTGCCATGTTAAATAGCTGTTTTATTGGATTCTTGGTTTAAATTCTGTTGGAGAGCTGGAAGCTTATAAGAGTTTGCTGGTGTTGTATGAAAGAGTAAATCCATTTTCCCAAAGAGCTGAATTCAAATATGTCCTATACTTTAAGTAGTATTTTGGAGATGAAAGAATGTAACTTACATTTTCTGTGGTGCAAGATTTAGAAAATAATGATAATATTCTGAGTATTTTATGTCTAAAGATGTAGAATCATAGAATGGTTTGGGTTGGAAGGGACCTTAAAGATGATCGAGGTCTAACCCCACTGCAGTAGACAGGGACACCCTCCACTAGACCAGTTTGCTCAAAGCCCAAACCTCGCCTTGAACGCTTCCAGGAGTGCAGGAATGGGGCATCCAGAACTTCCCTGGACAAATTGTTCCAGTACCTCACCCCTCTCACAGTAAAGGATTTCTTCCTAAAACCTAATGTAAAATTAAACTCTTTCACTTTGAACTCATTCCTCCTTGTCCTCTCACAGTATGCTCTTGTAAAAAGTTTGCCCTTGACACACATGCAGCATTCAAGGTGGAAACACAAGATAGTGTTAACCATCAGCGTACTCTACCTCCTACTGATGAGGAAGAATGAGAACAAAACTCAGTAAAACACACATGAAATATGAATTTAGATTCTGCAGAAATTATTCAGCATGTTTGTATTATATATTAGCTTAGTATCTGTGGAAGATATTTTTCTCATAGAAATGCATGGCAAATACTGAAATACGGATATTTCAGGAAAATCAGAACTGTGGAAATCTGTTTTGTTTCCTTGTTTTAGGGTTTAAGAATACAAAATTTGTATTAATCCACAAGAGAATAGCTGATAAATGGTAATGAATCTCTTGCAAACCTAAAGAGAGTAGTCCTGGGCCAAGCCTGAAGGGAGGACTTCAGTATTCTCAGGAGCTCTCCATATTTTCACTTACATTCCAGTGTTTGTAGTTCCCTGCTGTAGATGGGTCCAGTCCGTACAGATTATTGGGACTGTTACAAGGATCATATGGTTACACTGCTGTAAAATGAGTCTTTGAGCCAGGCCTGTGGAATTATGTATCTGTAGTGTTGTACATTCAAACACCTGTACCTGTGCCTTAGGCAATAGGCTTAATGAGTTATTGGGAGGGCTTGAAGTACATTCTTACGTAACCTTGAAAAGAGCTTTGAGATCCAAGCACAGGAAAGGCAAGGCACACAAGTATGACTAGCTGCACAGTATCAATTTCTTTCATTATCTTTTCTTTCCTGTTCTTCTGTCTGTGTTTGGATTCCTTTGGGTTGAGCCTCAATTCAAGGCTTCTCTATAAAGCAATTTAGATTCCTTTGGGTTGAGCCTCAGTTCAATTGCTTCTCTATAAAGCAATTAGCATAGCTTTGGTTATTGATTCAATCCAAAATGCAAATAGCAGTCATCTTCATCCTGTTTCTATAGACTAGTCCAAAAGTTGAGTCTGATTATTTATTACTTTTGTGTTCAAAGAACACTTTTTTTGTTGAAGTGTTAATTCTTACTGAAAATCACGTCTCAGTATAAAGCATAGCATTAGAATTGACAGAAGTAATTGCTAAAATTTAAGAGATTAATTAAGGTGTACAAGTACAAAATACATTTTGTAGGTACAGCCATTGCTTATGATTTGAGAACTAAGTAGGAGTAGTTGGTGGCTGGCCCACATTTGTGTAGTGTGTTATCCAAAGACTTCCCTTCCAAGATTTTCTTGAAGGTAAGGAGCACCTCTAAGGAATCCTTTTTTCAGCAGGAATAATCTGACAAGTGTTTTTAACATGGCATTGTCTCAATGTAGAACGTTAAAAGGGCAGTGAGAATTGTCACTTCTGCAGTATTTTACCCAAGTTAATGACCTTGTTAGAAGTTACAGTGTTTGTGATTGTTTTCTATGAGAAAGCAAAAGGGTCTTTCTTCTATTTTGTTTCCTTCTCTAGTTATTTTTACTGTGGGTTTTTTTTTCTTAAATTAAAACCTAGCAACTTGGAACACTTGAAGATATCTAAAAATAACAACTGTAATTGAATCCCTTCAAGTGCAATTTGCAGTGTTTCTGTAGTGCACTAACATTAAATCAGTAGGGTTTTTTACCTGCCCTATACTTGCAATCTTACAACTCATGGAAAACAGGAAAGGGGGATAATAAAAACACAAGTCAACTTTGGTAGGTGTGTCATATGGGAGATTTAATTGCATTTCAAAAAATGCATTTGTTGCAGGGAAAATGAGGGGTTTTTTTACTACATTATACTTATTTTGTCTTCTGAGATAATATCTTAAAAATAGCCCATTTAAACATGGCCAATGGAAGAATAGATTTAAGTTATTTGACTTGGAAGAGAGAGGAGCTAAAACTCACCAGGACTACCAGTCCACATTGTTGATCAGTATCTTTTATTACAGTAGATTTTTTAGTAAAGCTAACTGTATATTTTTATTTTATACAGATTAAAATTCACTTTGTTAATGAAATATAATATTGTAAATAGTCAATTTTATTTATCTTTCATTGCATACTTTCTCATGTTCTCTAAAATGTATAGTAAGACTTGAGGCTTTATTAAAATTGAGATGTATAATGAGAAAAATAGTAATTAATGATACAGGTTTTTATGTTGTTCTCAGACTTACACAGCTGATAATTATAGATTTTGTTGGTTAATGTTCAGAAAGCTAAAAAATCCAAAGTTGATTCACTGCTTTTTATTTCTATTTTGCAGAATGTTTGATGTTGGAGGCCAAAGATCAGAGCGGAAGAAGTGGATTCATTGTTTTGAGGGTGTTACAGCAATTATTTTTTGCGTGGCACTAAGTGATTATGACTTGGTCTTGGCTGAAGACGAGGAAATGGCAAGTACTGTGATGTTGGAGAAGGGAGTAGCTGTGGGACAGAAGCTAAGCTTGGAAGGGGAGCTGTAAATGCGTCTTTGGAAGTTTTACTGCTTTGTAAGATGTATGGGGTTTGTGCAAAAGGTCTCAGTCAAATGGTGATAGAATTCATCCTTTTGGGTTCCGAAGTATTTCCTCATATTCTCAGAAGGAATACTGATAGCTACACTTCTCATGTTTTAAAGGCAGCATAAATTAATGAGGGTACATTGTCAGTAATGCACATTTTAGTCTCTTTATGGATGCTAGAAGTACATAGTAAGAAAGTCTTTTACTTACCTGTATCTGCTTTACCACATTTTGTTTTCCTTTCCTTCCTCAGTCTTCAGTTTTTGTTTCTTTCTAACTGTGTTTCTCCAATCTTTTGTCTTAGTTGCAGAACTGTTTCTCTTCCTTTTCCTTTCCAACACCCTCAGCTCCTTTCTCCTCTTTCAAGAGTTTACTCCTTCCGTGTCACTGTGCACAGGGTGCATTTTACTATCTTGGCTGGTCTGAAGTGATGCTTACCTCTGTATGTGAATCATTAACAGACTCTTGTGCTCTTCCTTGTGTTCTGCAACTTTCTATAAAATATAATTTGGGGAGGAAAGAGAAATAAGAAAACCTTTCAAGTCAAATATAGTCAAAGAAGGTCATAGCTAGCATCCTGCTACTTAAATGACTGGAACTTGGCCAAATACTTACATGTTGGATAATTTTTCTACACAGTTAAATATTATGGTAAGAGTTAAAACACCTGCTTGCTTGATTCTCTAGCTTTGTAGAACTTTTTTCCTTATTCTGGAATATCAGCTAGGTGCAGAATTTATTTTCGATTTCCAGAGATCTAATCAGTGTTAAGACAAATTCAGGTAACTCAGCAATTCTTGTAGAATATCTGTACTGCAAAATGTCAAAACACACAAAAAAAATACCTGAAATATTAAGAACTTAAACCTGGAAATGAGAAAAAATAGTTGCTTAAACCCTGCTTGTGGAAGTGATCTTTGCGGTAGTCTTGGCCTCACTATATTTCCCTGTGGTAAAATGTGATTTTGTTTGCTAAAAACTTAGTTTTATAACTGGTTCATTTGTAAGTAAGCAAAAATATGTGTCCTTATTTTACAACTGAAGTCTGATAAAATAGAAAGCGATGGCTTTTTTTTCAATTACAGAATCGGATGCATGAGAGCATGAAATTGTTTGACAGTATCTGCAACAATAAATGGTTCACAGACACTTCAATTATTCTCTTCCTGAACAAGAAAGATCTTTTTGAAGAAAAAATTAAAAGAAGTCCTCTCACTATTTGCTACCCTGAATATGCAGGTAATTCAGGGGTGCGGATGTCAAGGTTGTTTTTTTTTTTGTTAAAATACCTAATTTTTGATGCACAGATCATGAGGAGTTGTATAACTCTAGGCATCTAAAATATTTATATTACCTGAAATTTAAGATGGGGGTTGTTTTGATGGGTCACAAATAAAACAGTGCTTAAATCTTTTTAACCAGGTGAAGTAATGCTGGTCCACTGACAGCATTTGAATGCTGCAGCTGCAACTGTTCAGGGTCATTTATTTAGCCCGTGCTTATTTCTGATGTTCTCCTACTTTTGTACTTTGATATAAATAGGAATTCCTGAGATACATGAGAGATTTTTGAGCAGAGAGTGTACATGCATTTTGACATTGTGTCTTACTCAGGAAATATACAGCAAAAGAGCACAGATTCATTTAACAAGCCTTAGCATTTTTATGTATCATTCTCATTGTAACTTCAGACAGAAAATGGCATGTTGGAGGTGAAAAGCTTGGGAGAAATGTGTATGCCAGTGTCTTTAATTGAGTGTGGGAAAACCCCAAACCTTTTAAAAACATAAAAAACGAAAGCAAGTAACTTAAATGAAGGAAACAAAATATCCTAAACTAGGAAAGCGATGGGTCATTAGACTTGTTCCTCTGGCGCTGAAGTAAATGAAAAGACTATTTCTGCCCCTGGAACCAAACTGAGTCCTAAGATTTTATTACAAATGCATCCAAAAGACCTCCTTCCAAGGTTTTTGTAATGGTATCTTAAAGCAATGGCTCTGGAACTTCTCCACTTTTAGGTTTCCAAAGAACTCCTTCCTTTGGTGATAGTGTGCACCTTGTTCTTCCTCTGTTGGAAAACTGCTTACTGAGCAATTTTCTTCTTCTAGGGTCAAACACTTACGAAGAAGCAGCTGCTTACATTCAGTGTCAGTTTGAAGATCTGAACAAGAGAAAAGACACAAAGGAAATCTACACTCACTTCACATGTGCCACAGACACAAAAAATGTGCAGTTTGTTTTTGATGCTGTAACTGATGTCATTATTAAAAATAACCTTAAAGACTGTGGCCTCTTCTGAGAACAGCTAAAAGGTTGTTAAATGGTAAATTACATGACTGAAAACAGGACTTAAACATTTGGAATATGACCACGCTGTGTAAAACCTGCATAGATATCCTTAATTCTCTTTTATTTTATTTTTAGGTTTGGAGATCAACTTCGCACAATTCTAATCTGATTCTTTTCAAGGTGGAAGAAGTACAAAATGCATTGTGCTCAATGATAGATCAGTACTGTACTTGCCTGTTTTAACAGCTTTATTTATGTTTGTCTTGTAAATTTAAGTAATTAGTTAACACTGAGATGTCAGTTGATTGTATGTAAACTTACAATTGTAGTAATGTATTTGTATAAACGTTGAATGGAATATTTTAGTAACTTGATGTCCTCTAAAACATTCCTCTAAAATTTCCATGTTTTATGAAGATATTCTTAGAGGAGACAGACACTTTTTGCCTTTGGATTATTTAAACATCTTGTAAAATTAAATTTTCTTTTCATCTTAAGGGTGCATGCTGCCTTATTCTTTATTTTGTTGGTAATACTGTATATGGCGTTAGCTTTTTTGATATTTAAACAGCCTCATACACCTTCTCAGACTTAAAGAAACATAACCAATAAACTTGTTTTTTGCCTTAAGTTTTGAAAAAAAATCTTTTTATAAATTTAAGATAAATGCAAAGATTATTTTAAAATTTTAATGAAATCCACAGTATGAAATCCAGGCTTGCAGTCTGCAGTGGAAATGTGGCAACACTGGGAAATTGATGTTTAAGGGTCAGCTGTTGCTGAAGCTGATGGAAATGCAAAAAGGAAGTTATTAAAACTATTCATATCAATTTAAAAAAATTGATGCTGTGGTCTTTACTCAGTGGAGTGAATGGAAGAATTACCTTTTGGGGTGTTTTAAATACACAGAAAAGGCTGGACTTCACAGTAATGTTTTTTCTGCTTACTTAAAACATAAATTCATGTTCTCTTTAAACTTTTTGATATTTTCTGGTAATAAAACTAGTTTGATAACTTAATAACCATAGAAGTATTAGGTTCTCCCACAAGATAAGGGGCCTTCAGAGATTAAAGCAAATTCCTGTTGCATATAGCAAGAATCTTCAGTGTTTTGGGTAGGGTGTTTTAGTGACTTAGAAGTGCTGATTCTTTAATTTCCTCTTTAATTATAGCCTCGGAATTTCTTATGAGTTAAAGATTCTTTTCTTCTGGTTATGCTTTCATTATGCTGTCTTCGGTACCTATCATCCATTGCCTTAGGGATAGTGCCAAAACTGATTTTTTTAATACAGATTTTAAAAGGAATAAGCTTCTAACTGTAAATAAGTTGATGGTTGTCTTAAATGTATGTTGTCATCTAGAAAACACAAACGTACCAAACCTGGAGATACAATTTTCTATAATTGTTAAAATATTTCAGGCAGCTACAGTACACCATAAGTTCTTTGAGAAGTAAATAAGTCTTGGAGCCTGTGGCTATTTTTCTATATTATCTTAGCATTTATGTTTTTGGAAATGTTCAAAATACTGAAGTCATTGTTCTGTTGTTTAATTTTTGATTGTGTATGTGTTTAAGTTAGGCCTCTGCTTGAGTAAAACTTACCTGCCCTTCTCATTCTTTAATGCTTTCTTTGTTAGGTACAGAATTGCAAAATGCATTTTAAATGAAAGATTAGAAAGGAGATAAGTTATTGCTGGAGGTTGTTAAATATGTTGATATGAGCTCTTTCAGCAGTTATGGTAAGCAATCTGTATATCCTGGGCTGCTTTTAATTGTGCTTTACGGTTCTGCTTATGATTTTAAATCTCACTGAACTACTTTGTGGAATTGTATTTACACCTACGTTCCAGCTGGTTTTTGTACTTAATGTAAAACAAAAATTGGGATTAATCAAATTAAATAAATCTAAATTTTGTGCCTTGCTTGAAAGAAATGTTTTTCATTAAAAGTGCTGATGGAAATCTTTTTGCATCCATTCTGTGGAGGTAACTAAGTAATAAAAATGAGAAGATAGGAGGTCAGGAGTACATGTAAAAACTTTGTTCTAGAAGCATTATTTTTTTATTAATTAATAAAAACAAAAATATTAATTAAATAATGCTTAACACCTTCAGTTGGAGAAGTTTTGGAATTTTGTTTCTAGTGATTCATGAAGTCTTCATTTATTAACACAGCACAAAGCTGTGAACTAATTTGACTTGCGATTCCACAGATAATCTTATTTTTTTGTGACCTAATGCATGTCCAGCAGGGTTGTTTCCTTGTAGAGGTGCTGCACTGGTAGATCCATCTTTGTCCTGAGATAAAGTTGTCACCCTAGGCCAGTTCTCAAGAAAAAGCTGCAAGAGGAATTGCATGCAGTTGTTGTGGGAGCCACACCCTTAGTTTTCACTGCAGCTGTAACGGGGCTCCACATCTCTGTTCCATCAGGAACCTGCTTCTCTGTCAGAGCACTGCAGGAAATAGACAAAATGCTGCAGGTACATCACTGTCTAAGGGGGTCAGTCTTGGCCCTCAGCAGCCTAAGCTCTGCTCGCTTCCAGTTCCCCATTCCTCTGGTTTCTTCATGCAGTGTGCAGGCAAACTGCTTTCTCTAGCATGACATAAAGAAGCTCCCTCTGTTACCTAAGAAATTCCTTCTGGGTACTGTAAATGTAGTAAATGTAAAGAACCAGACCTTTGAGAATTCTACAGCCCTGTGGTCCTGTGCACGTCTGTGGTTGAGGTCTCTCAGTAAAATGCAGCTGTCATTAAACATGTCATTATTTTTAAGAGGCTTAACACTGTGAAAGGGTGATTTGGAAAATTTGCTGTTTGGCTTCATTGTCCCACCTATGGAATCTGGAGGTAATTTGATGTTAAATGTAGTAACCTTTCATTAACTAAAGGTCCAGGATCACAGCATGGGAACAATGTGGATTTGCTGGATTGCTGTTTCTGGTTCCATGTAGGCAATTAGCAGCTTCACGATTTAAAATCTACATAAAACCTTAGGGAGCAAAAGAGATCCATCTGCAGCATGCTGAACAGCATGGTGGCTGGTGTGCATTCAGAATTGGGGAAAATTAAAGGATAATTATCTGTTTCAAATCAAGCAAAAAGGAAACCCTGCCGAGATACTGGCAGTCCTACTGTGTGAATGTGTCTTGAAGTTGTTATACTTCATATTAGTAACTAAGATCCTGTGGGTCAAAGAGCAATGCCAGGGTTGTAAGCTTCAAAGCCTTGGCTATATTTCATTTTTAAAAAACTGTAGAGGGTGCAACAAGAGTCTTTAGGCACCTCATCCTTGAATAATTTATAGCCTGCAGAAATGCACTCACGGGCCATGAATGTGGAAGGTGAGACTGGTAAAAGAGGAACTTAATCAGTCGTGGACTATGAGCAATGCTTGTTTTTGCAAAAGTGTTGAGTTTTTGGACTCTGATGAACAGTAATATTAAAATTTCAGTTGCATAGGTGCAAGAAATCCATTTTTTGGTTTTGTCTCTGGAGTTCTTGCAAAGAACATGGCTTTACATAGGGAAAACTAGGACCAGAGGGTTTTTTTGTTATATTTCCAGGTCATGAATATATACTGTTCTTAAAAATGGCTGTTAAAATGCATTTATCAAGCTTTTTGTCTTCAGTGTATTTAGAAGCAGTGCTTTTCAAAGTTGGTCATGATTCCAGACAAGGTGCTTCTGGCTCTGCCTGTGTTTTCTTTTTTGTGGTAGTGAGGAGACTGACTGTTACCTGACACAACAGGGATCAAGACTATTGAGCAGTTTATTGTGGGAGTAATTTATTTGATCTAAGGCATAGTTAGGCTTATTTTTAAAAGTGCAATCAATAGGCTGAGATATATATGGGGTAGTGTAATGCTATACCATTTTTGGTCGTACTCCCTTCTGGGCATTAGGACAGGAGCAATTGAGCCCACAGTGAAAAAATGCACTTCTGTAGTAGAACTGTTTCTGTAGTGCTGTGTGTCAATTCTGAAAGGAATTTCAGAGCATCTGTTACAAAAGAAAGATTCATGAATGCAGGGATGTACTCATAAGAATGTGCTATCTGAAATTTGGCTCTTTTTAATTGCCATGGAACAAAAGGCATTTAAAACCAAGTAGGTCCTCGCTGGAAGTCACTGCAGCTTCACAGAACTCGCTGTTCCCAGCTACCTTAGTCTTCCTCCTTTTCTGTCCTCCCACTAAGAGAAGTTTGGGAGAGGTGGTGTCACTGTGCTTTCCCTCACGGGTTGTGCTATTTGTGTCGACATCTGAGGCATGGATACCTTGAGTCGTGCAGAATATGCTGATCTGTACTTTCTTTCCAGATAAAGAATATGCAGATGCCTGATGTAAGATTATTATTAATATGGTAATGTAAGAATATGCAGATAGATTAGAAAGTAAGTGTACTTAAAGCTGCATGTGTTTGTATTGAAAAGCATAAAGAAAAGTCTAGGAAACCAGGAACCTGAGCAGGTGAAGCCTTTTTGTTCTGTAGTTTACAGTTCCACAATGATGCTCAGTCTGATCAGAAGTCCTTACAACGTGACACCAAGCACATCTCAAATGCCTCCTACCAAGTGTCCTCCTGTGTACAGAATCAGAATGCACTGCGAGACAGTACAGTACAAGTGACTGAGAGGGAAATGCATTGCAAGTAGAGACATACATTAGGTTTTTTCCATTTGTCAAAATAAAGGAACAGTTTTCTAGATTAATCAAATGAATAAACCATCTATTTTGTACATAGTTCCATCATAATTTGTCTCTGGAACTTATAACATCTTCCTGTGGAAAAAATATGGGGAGATACGGTCACAAATTTTCACTCTTCCTCTGTTCCAGTGTCATGATTCTCTTGAAATGTGATTAAAAAAACCCCAACCCACAAAATCTATTCTAAAAATGCTGTGAAACTGTCACCCTGAGAATGTTAAATAGTTTTGATTTAAAAATGCTAATACTTGGCCTGTTAGTCAGGATTTTTATTTTGGTAGATTAAAACAAAGATGAAGCTATTCCTGTTTTGGTTCCATAAATCACAAACTTAGAAACCTTGTCTTTCATCAAGAGCTTTATTAAAACACAGAATTTTTCGTGAGATTACTATTAACTTGGATGTGGTGTGAATTGCCAAAAATTGTATTTCAATTCCTATTAATGACAGCTAAAGGCGAGTTCATTAAAAATAAAAAGCCAACTATAATTATTAACTATATCTAGAATCTAAAACAACACAACAACCAGAAAACAAAAAAAAATTGTGATTTTATTATTGTAAATGTTAGAACATATGTTGAAATGTCTGCAAATCAGCAAGGATACTTTATTACATCCAGTTTCTATTAATGGCCTTTCTACTATTTTTGGCATTTAACAAAAATGTGGTTTTAATCCTTCATAATTCTAGACAGATTACTTTTAAAAAAATGAATTTGTTAGGGACTGCACGTGGTGATTAGTACATTTGATTACATTCTGAAGTTGTTGCATACAGATTCTGCCAGTATCTTTCATAGCCGAGTTACATTGGTTTGGCTTAAATGTCGTTCGTTTGCCTTGTTTTTCTACCTGTTAACTTAATTCTTTGTAAAGTTCTCAGTCTTTGGCCCTCTGACTCAATTTAGGGAATGGAAGAAAGTCATAAATTTTATCATCCACTGAGACAAAAAAACATTTTCAAGATGTTTGTAGTCAGTTGGGTATATATGAGATTAATGTTCTGGGAAAGCATTAAAGAAAACATTCAGGAATGATCTTCACAGCTCTGTCCAACATTTGAAGAAAGCAGCTGTGAGAGAGTGTTGTGGCATAAAATTTTTGGTATGTTCTTGCCTGCTTTTGTTATCTGGAGCTCTAATCGTGAGAGTAACAGTGAGGTATGTGCAGATGCTCAGCTACTTATCCCTTTCCCAGGAGAGGCTGTTGATGTCTGTGTGTTAAAGGCTCAAGCAGCCTGATCCATCTATGAAGGGAAAGGGTTCTGAGCAACTCAGCAAAAAGAAATGGGTGGGAGGCACCCTGATCCTCCTGGGGAGGAGAGAGGGAGCACTCTTCAGCAGTGAAGAGAGGTGGAGGAGGAGGGACACAGCTGCACTTCTGATGTCTTGTATCCAAGCTTGTATTTGAGTTCTATTGGGGCTCAATACAATTTTACAAGTAGAGATGATGTATTTGGGTACTGTTAGGAGTCAGCTGTTGGTATCTTGTACACTCAATCTTGGAGTATGTGGTCCTATCAGATTCTCAGTCCTTCAAGATCTTTCTTCCTCTGGTTAAAAGCAGTGCCAGAAAGAATAGCTAGCAAATAGTTTGCTAGTCTTGAAAGAGTTTTGTCTTTACCACCAGAAGTGTTAGTGTTGCAGCATTTCAAAGATGGTCTGAAAGATAAATCATGAGGTTAAAATGAGTTTTATAGTGTTTTAAATATTAAAGTGCAGAGACAGAAGCAAGCTATTTTATATCACTTCATTTTTCCCCCAATAAATCCGTGAAATGAAGATGAATAGAGAATTCCAGGTGTTCTGTGCGAGGCTTCGCAAGATCAGTGTTGAAATAGGACACTTCCTTAGGCTGTAAGAAAAGCAGAATGAGGCGTTTGTGTCTCCTGTGGAATTTCAATAAAGAACTGATAGCACTTCCTGATAACACTGGTGGTGTTAATCCAGTGCACTGACAGTTGACATCCTTGGCAAAGAGGAAAGAAATCCTGGAATGGTATCAGTGATGTAGGACCCTGAATTACAGGAGTACAAGTGTTCAGGTCATTTGAGGCCAAACTGTGATGGCTGCTGGAGATGGGTTGTTTACACAAACTGACTTTCAGAGAAAGCTTTGAAAGGAGTTACCTGTTCCATCACCTTAAAAGGACTGCAGGAAGCAATGAGCAGTTCTGCTAGAAATGCATAATTTCTTTCACTTTAATGTTCAGCATTTCAAGGGAGTTAAAAGACTTTCAAGTGATTGCCTGTCAGCTGGCATGCAGTAATATGTTTTCTGAACATTTGGCAAAGGCAGTGTAGTTCACATTATTTAAAACAACAAAACTTGTACTTCTGAGAAGTGACGAAGGCATGATCACTGAGGAAATAACTTGCAAAGTTAAAATTGCATATTAGGTAACTAAGACTTGCATTCTTCCAATAACACACACATCATCATGTTATGCCAGCATTTCAGAAACTCAATTTTTGAAATAGATCTATGCCAGGTAGCATTTCTCATTGCCACACCTTCCACAGAAGTGAGGGGATGATCACACTTGTAGTATTTTCTAAAGTCCAGTTGCAAGGATGTTCAGCTGGAAGTTGGGAGGTTAAGTCTCAAACTCAGTCTGATATTTGAATTACATTTGACCTGCTGAAATCTGAGAAAATCTTCCATGAAATCTGACATGGTGGGCAAGTAAATATTCTGAAATTGTTATTTTTACCTTGTCATGTTGATTTAATTTCATTTATATGATACTGACCTCCTGCAAGGACTAGAATCTGTGTCACAGTTACCAATACTAATTCTTAATTCCTTTGGAACAAATGTCTGAATCTTCTACTAAGTAAAATGAGTTCAATAGAAGGTCTCGGGGTGAGAGCCTTGCTCAGCTCCTTGCTCTGCATTGAAGCTGAACTCTGTCACTGTCCTGAGGGAGGACCTGAGCTGGTGGTGCTCTGTTGTGTGAGAATGTTGCTGTCCCTCCTCTTCACGTTTGGATGATAACAAAATCACCCTTTCAGACATTTTTTTTCCACCACAGAGAACATTGTATTTATAATAGTTCACAATGGCTAATTCAAATTAAAATAAATAATTTTTTGAGCTACGAGCTCACTGAAGACTGACCTGGTCACCCTTTAGCTGTTTCTCTTTGAGCTGGATGGATTTGGCCTGGGGAGACTAAAATGCATTTTTAGTCCATTCATTCTTGCAGTTTTTTCTTGCATCGGTTTCCATTTCTCCTTGTGTATCTTGAATTGTGAAGTTATTTATAAATGAAAGGGCTTTAAACGTGGACAGCTTTTTTTTTTATATTTTTTTTTTTAATTTCCTTTTGGTAGGATGGATGGGGATGGAATATGAAATGAGTGTTTTACTAAAAAATACCAGTTTGAATCATCTCAACAAGCTTCAAAATTTTCCATTCCTGAAGATTAGACATTACCCAAGAGGCTTGTAGATTAGTAAACAATTTAATACACATTTTTACAAAAAAAAAAAAAGAAGAATTCTGATTGTAAAGAAAACTGATAAAATTCTAAAACCCCTTTTTGTCTCTGTCCTATTTCTGGTCAGACAACAATCGTTAATTGATGGTTTTATTAACTCATCGTGCCATTAGACCAGGGGGAGACAGACAAAAATCAGAATACTGTGTTCATTCCGAAAGAATTCAGGTAGCACACTGAGGAAAGGCTGAATGATGAAACAGGGCTGCAGGAGTTTAACTAGATAATGGAACACTTTTAAATTCCTGAATGGAGGCATGCAGCTTCCTTGCAAGGTGTTTGTCCCTTGCCTGAATTCACTTTAACTAAAGGCTGCTGTGAAAGCATTTCTTCGCCTCATTGCCAACCACTATTTTGCTTTAGAGCCATTAATCTTTGCTGTGTTCAAAAAGAGACTCTTTAGAAAGTCACTTTTCCAATGGCCCAGGAGGTATACGCTGGACTTCTAAGGTGGATCTTTCTTAGGAGCTTTGTTCTGGAAAGCAAAATTGTAGAGTTAATGTATCTACACAGGCTTCTGTGCTTTAAACATGGCAAAGTGATGTTTATAGCATTTCATTATACCAAAATAAAGTACTTTTTTAGCCATTCGATCAGCACACCTCTTCGCTTGTGTTCTTTGTTAGGTGCTCAGTGATGCTGAATTCTTTGCAAGAGAAATGCCATGAGAAGTATGGTGAGAAGGTACAATAATTTGTCCTCATATACTGATTATTCTTTAATATCTGATTTTTTTTATTGCTGTTAAACAATCTGGAGGTCATGCCTCAGAGAATGATAATCATGAAACTGCATCATCAGAATGTGTTTTGTCACAAGGATGAGTTTGCTTCTGAGGCCAAAGACTGTAGATATTGGAGGAGCTAGAGCTGAGTGACACAACATTCTGTGGGATATTTGAATAGCTTTGTTCAATGGGACTTTGCTTTAGATCTGAGCTGCCTGCTACTCCCTGGAGGCTCTTCAGCTCAAGAGGCAGGTGGGTAGTTTTGTGGCCTTGGTAGTTTGTAATGCTCTAAAAAAAAATTCATACTGTCTTTGTTGGAAAGTTTTCCCTCATCACTGTCTCTCTTCTAGAGCTACGATCTTGCGCAATAGATGAAAAATGCCTCAAATAATTATACTGAGGTTTCTCATTGTCTTGCTATGGGTTTAAATATTTCCTGGGTCTGATTTAAAGGTCTTTTTCCTTCTGTGGTTTCCTTTTTAATTTTTTTTTCTATTGCACTGTTTCCTATGTTCTATAGTACTGCAGCTGTGCTTAAGATATTGTTAAAAAAAAAACCCACAAGTACTCACAGTCTTGCTGATGCATCAGTTACGGACAAAATAATTGTTTCCTCTGCAGTTTAGAAATGTCATGCATGTTTTCTTTTTCTGTTTTAGTACTGCACTTGAAGCCTTGAGTGCTTTTTAAAATTACTCTTTAGTGCTTTTCAAAATTACTTTTTAGTTCAGGCTGCCTGAAATCTCTCGGTAGTTTAACTTGGGCCATTAGCTCACAAAACACACTTTTATCAAAGCTGAGTAGTGCCATGAAGCTGTGACCAGTGTACTTTCTATTTACAGGGCTTTTTTGCCCTCTCTTTTGTTATTTACCTACAGCTACAATAAATGCACTTGCCAAGTGATGAATTGATTTAGGGAGATTTTTTATTAGGAGAGGGAGGTAAGAGGAAATGTAGTGAATGGATCTTGGGGAAGAGGAAGCAGCTGGGGGTGCTGGTGGCTGTGGGATGTGTTGTAGCTGAAAAATAAGATTTTAACATCTGTCTTGTGAATGCTATATTTAGTGTTTTGGAGAGGAAGCAGAGGGAAAGAGGCTGTCAGATCTGCACATAGTGGAAATATAAAGAATAAGCTCTTTTAAAGCAATAGAGAATCCTTACGTGCTTCCTCTTCTGTAACAGCTTCCTATGATGATTGTATGGTCACATACGCAGCCTGTGGCTGTCCTCCATGCAACTCCTGAGCTACATGCCTTATGTATGATCAAAGAAGGTTTTGGTGCCTGTTTCTGAGCACTGCTGTGTTGTGTTCTTACATCCTTTATGCCCACCTATAAACTGTAATCGTGGCTTTATTGGGGTTGGTATTTTAAAAGTGTTGTTTTGAGTCACCCTGCTGATGGAACAAAGACTCCTGGCTGGCTGCTGTTTTTATCGTGGGAGACACAGCTGGTCAGTCTCACCCAAGGCAGTGGAGTGCCAAGTGTGAAACCATGCTAAATCAGGGATGAAGCAGTGATGCTCCAAGACAAATTAGAAGACTGCCAAAATCAGACTTTCTAGATCTTTTCCATTTAAAGTGAACAAACTCATCCTGAATGAAAGTGACTGATTTCCTACACAAATACCTGCTCTGACCTCAAATGCAAACCTCTTTTTGCTTTGTTTCCATAAATGATCATTTGAGGTGAATTATCTGGAAGAGCATTTAATAAGACATTATAGCTAGCATTCAATTCCCCACAGTTATTCGAGACATGTAAGAAGTCATTTCACAAAGTGAATCACAGCCGAAGGAGTCTGCAGCATGTGCAGGGACATCATGATTTACCAGTCAGACAGGGTTTCACTGCAGTAAATAAGTTTGAGATGTTAGCTTGGTCTGGAGAGGAATACAAATCCTCTTTAGAAAAAAAAAAACAACCTCACAAACATCAGAACACATCACGTTTCCTCCCTCAAAACCAGCATCGGAGGTTGGGAATTTCTCTGAGGACACAACCAAAAGGTACTGTGACTAGAATACAATGCTAAAACCTACCTGACAGTGCTGCCCATTGCTTTGCTGGCAACATGGATGGGAGTTTTGTGTTCAGCATTGTCTGTCCCACTCAGCAAATTCTGCTTCCACTAAGGTTAGAGGATGACCAAGCTAATCGAGTGCTGACTTACCTGTGATGACCACAAAGCCTCATGCTGGCCAGTAAGTCAAGTGAGCAACCACCTTTAACATGGCAGGACTTATAATGGCTAATGTGTAATGGTTTAGTAGAGCTTTTTGCACAGTGTTTAATATCCAGTGAGCATTTAAGATGGTCTCTGTTTAGTCTGATGCAATAAAATCCAAATGCTGTCATAAACAATAACATCATGTAATACTTGCAACAGGATGATGCTTTTATGTATTTTAAAATCCACCTTTTATTCTGAGTTCAGTTGGTTTTTTTATTTATTTGTATGATTATATAAACAATACCACATGCAGTATAGGTGAGAAGAGTTCTACCTGTAAAACAGTCCCTTTTCATGCTGTAATGTGCTGTCATGTATTAAAGGTATTTTCTGTAAGAACAAACTGGAACTTCTTTTCCACTGATGGAAATGGCATGAAGTATTACTCTGTTACTGAAAACAGAAGCCAAAACTGACTTCTGCAGAATCTGTGAAAGAACATTTCCTGGCATACGTCACTCATTTTAATAAATTTCTTACTTGAAGTTGCATGCGAAGTCTGTGGCAGAGGAAGTGAATATAAGATAATCATATTCAGCCTTACTCTTTAGTTATCTCTAAACCTGTATGTACTATTATCCCTCAGCTGTTTCTGAGATCTGTATCTCTGAGCTGCAGTGGTGTAGTACAAATCATTTATTTAGTATTTAATTATTCTCATGTCCTGGAAAGGTACTGAGCCTTTCTTTAAAGGCATAGGCTAGAAAATCAGTCTAAACTTTCCAAAGAGACAGAGTAAAATACTACTTTAGAAACTATATCTATAACCTTTTTCTTGGAAAATGTGTGCTTGTCTTTTTAGAAAACACGTTTATCTGAACTTTATCTTAAATTAGTTGGTTTTATCATATTTTCTTTCTGATAAAAAATAGCTGACTTCAGAGTGGTATTAACTTCCCCATAGAAAATAGATTTCATAGTTTCTCTTCAGATATAGTGTTCTCAAATCCAGACACAAGGTAGTAAATGTTATGTACTAACGCTTCAGAATATAATCTGTCAGCAATCCTGTTAAAGCAAAATTGAACATCTTTTCAAGGATTCATAAAAGCTGGTTCTAAAACCAGCTGGTAGCTGAAGCTGAAATTGCCAGACCTGTTCCAGCATGACATGCTTTTTATATCCATTAGAGGAAAACAGAACACTTGTAACATACCTTGCAAACAGAAAGAATCTGTGCAGAGTTGTGTCTCTGCTAACTTTTGTAGGGATCATCAGGGAGGGCATTTGAGTCCTCCTTCCAGGTATTGCAGACTGGCTTGTTGCCATGCTGTTCTTGTGTGAGCTCTGCTGTGCCTTGCCTGGGCTGTGCTGTGGTTCAGCTGCAACACCAACTCCAGCTTTCTCTGGAGGGTGTCTCTGCTCCACCCGTGCTCGTGGCTCACCTGTCACACTTGCCTTGGCTATACCTGACAGCAAGCAGCACAGACTGCAAGAAGCAGATTTGGTCAAGTAAAATGTTTGTTGCTAAGGGTGCAGTGCCCAAGGTCTGTGTTTCCCAGGCTGTTACTCTGAACCAGCTGCTCTTTTGGACCAAGTGTCCCTCAGGAGCTCTAGGTGCACTCCTGGTACAAAACCAGATTTGCAGAACTTATTCACCCTGGGAAATAATGAGGATACATTTCCTTTGGAAGCACATTCCAGATGAAAAGTAAACTTAGTGTAGACACACACACCTGGTCACTCACTTGAGGGACACTGTGCACAGATGGTCAGCCTTTGTGTATGCATTAGAAACTGGTATAGAAACAAGCAGCAACCTGTCTACAGTCACTGTGCCCAGTGCTCTTATTTCCACTGAAGGTGCAGTGTGCTCGAAGCTGATGCCTCTGGAAGAGAGCCTTGCCGCTGCTCTCTGGCTCTTGGGAATCCTTCACTTGCACTGATCAGAGAGGAATCAATTCAATATAAGATGACCATCTGCTGATGGCCTAAGCTTGTGATGCCATTATTTCACTTTTAGTATAGTTTGGTCTCTAACAGCTGTATAACCCCAAGGTTAATCAGTCCTGGTGTGTTATTAGTGATCTCTCAACTGCAAAGGAGTACACATCCCTGTATGCAGTTTTCATAATAAAATTATGATTTTATTAAGTACTAATTATCATTTTGTCATTTCACAGGCTCTGTGAGCTGTTGTGAAAGGTCACTTATGTCTCTGAGTGTGCAGCAACCGCAGAGAAAACTGCTTACATCACAAATTGGCTTTTACACCTCAGCCTTTTTCCACTGAAGATGCATTTCTTCTATTTCTTCTCCTCAAGGAAAAACTTGTTCTCCATGGTCTTCATTGTTATTCAGCTCTAGCAATGGACCTAGAGGCTCATGCACTTGCTTTGAAAAACTCCTAAGTCTTCATGGTTGACATGCAGGGTGTTTTCTGTCATCTCACTAGGGAGAAGGATTGTGTGGGACAGCTTAATATTTGTGAGAGGTGTAGGAGCATAAAAGGCTCCCATCAAAACACTGAAATCAACTTTTTTTAGAGTTTTTTTTAATAAGGATCCAGCCAGCCTGTGGGGGGAGGAGACTGGGATGAGGTGTCAGCTGTCTTAGTGGCAGCCTACTCGACCTCTGCCTGGACACTGCTACACCTGCAGAGCCAGAAAGGTGTCCTGCCGTGGGGCTTCTGGGGTAGGTGACATAGATTAGAAAACACAGCCAAGGAGCTGTGCTTCTCTCAGTGTCCATGACCTTGCTTCAAGTGCGGCCCATCAGCCAGTCTGTTTTTCCATGGCTCCCTCTTCTCTTTTTTGCAACATTTTGACAATCAGCCTGCTGCTGGATGACACACACTGAATTGTATTTGCAAACCTGGGGATAGGTGAGGCTAAAGTCTCACATCTTTTTGTGGTGAGGAACTATTTTAGTCTGAAGACATGCATTGTTGCTGGTATCTATGCTTAGCTTACTGGGATCTCAAAAGTTTTAATATGAATACTCAGTTTGATGACAATACTAAAAAAAAAATCTTCTAGGAGTAGGGTCTTTACTGAAATGATTTACTACCTACTGCTAAACATCCTTTGATGTGGAGAGGGAGAGGGTGGCAGTGCCCTGTGTGCAGTCTGAATTATCTCCCTGTTTTCATAATAGCCTAGAGATGAGAACCTGTAATGAGTTTTTTTGTGTGAAAAGCAGTTGAGTTGGGAGTGTTGGGCTGGGTCTGCTGTGGGAAGGGCTTGATACTACCAGTCCATTCCTGGTTTTCCCTTATTGCCTGCTCGGAAGGGATTGGATTGATGCCTTTGCACTAGTGTAAGGATTTACTCTGTCATTAATCACAGTAGCCAGATCATCCTTTGAGGAAACATTCCCTTCTGCTGGGAGTTGCTCTTCTCAGCCACATCTGGGACTATGGGATCTTCTTCTCTTCCTGGTGGCAGCAAAATACCTGGCATGGGCACTGCAGGAAAATCTGCCGATACTCTTTCTTCTGGGGACGTCAATATTTGGGATCCATACCATGTCTGGGCTGTCCTGGTAGAGGATAAGCAGTCTTAGAAGCTTGGAGTGGTCTTGTGGGAAGAAGGTGGAGTGTGGAGGCCAGAGAAGATGCTACTGAGATAGTAATCAGGGGTTCCATACTGGGTGACTTGTGTCTTGTGATGTCCCTTTCCCACAGCTACTTACTTTCATCCCATTCCATGCGTCCCCAGTGGGCAGCTGCTGTTGGCACATCCTCCTTCCCACACAAACACAACCTGAGCCACGCAGGGCTGCTCCTGCTCCCTTCCTCACCAGAGTGGGGCTGGGGTGGGCTGTTTGTGACTGAGGAGGAAGGTGACGATGATGTGTTTGAATCCTCCAGTGGCCCAGAGGTACTGAGTCCATGCAGTTACAGCATATGGAATACTTAAGATTTCCCAAATCTGCCACAGAGATGTGAATTCTGAGATGCCAAATGACAATTCTGAGAATCTGGAACTTCTGTCTTTGTCTCAATTCAAGAAATATTGATTCTGAACTGATGGATGAAGAAAACTCCAGTGAAATAATATGGAATTCCTTTCAGGAATTTATGGCAGATACCATGGCAGTACAGATGCTGTGGGTGTGGGGAGAAAAGGAAAAGGGCAGATTTGCTGCTGAAGGTTTCTGAAGTCAAATCTTCTGAAGCTGGTTTGTGTCATACCACAAGATTTGGTTGCATAGTCTGAATTTTGTAATGTTTTCATAACTGTAGATATGAATCATTCCATTTGGAAAAATAAGTTGTGACCTCAATTTGTTTTCTGTTGTTTGTTTTTTTAATTAAAAATTAATAAAAAAGAACATAAATGGTTATATTTTTCTTTCCAGTCTTTGGTGTTTGATTGTGCTACATAAGTCCACTGTTGTATTCTATTTAACTTTGCTCTTCAGCAGCAAAAAAATCCAGAGCAATGAGATTTAGCAATTGTCCTGTTTGCTTCTATATCTGCACACTGGTCGAAACATTCAAGGATGTTGCTAAAAATAAGCATCCTCTTCCTGCAAAGCAGTGAACTTAGACTGTAAAGTGCATCTTTCAGGGAGGTACACGAAGTAGCAGGAAATCAGCTTGGCCTTATTTCAGTTTACTGGTGCTCGGCAATGATGTCACCCTTCCAGAACAAGGGTTAGGCCCTTAGAGCAGGAGTAGGAATTCTGTTCCACAATCCCGTGTTTCAGAGAAATGACCTCTGGTTAGCCATGAGGCTGAGCCAATATGCAGTGAAAATGGGAAGACAGGGTCATCTGAGCTTTCTTCAGGGATATCTGTTGTAATTTGGAAAAAAAAAATTATACCTAACAATATAGACTTTTTTTCCTTAAGTGATAAAGCTGGTGATAAACCCCAGGTATTAATGTTGTGTTCCTTATGTCAACAGGGTTAATAATTTTTTTTTCCTGTCCTTATTTCCTTCATTTCTTCAGTTAATGAAATCACCTGATAATATGAGTGACAAATTTTGGGCTTGCAGAATTTTTATTTGTTGCAAAAAAAATGGCAAAACCAAGCAAACTACAAAAAGAAGAAAAAGAAGAAAATAAAGGAAGTTCAGTGTTTCTTTAATTAATCTCCTATTTTCTAGAAAATAATGATAATTTAAATTTTAACAGATGAAAAATTATTATTTGAAGTGCCTTGACTCAAGCTAAAGGTATTTGTTTCAAATGAAATTTGTAACCCGTGAGCCTGGTTAAGGAGATTACTTTAACAGCAATGATATTTTTGTAGGCAGAAATATTGTAAATTCCAAATTCCAGTGAATTTTCTTACTTTTGCTGGTTTGTTGCAGTTTTTGGGTTTTTCCCCCTCCTCTGGGCAGGTTGGTCAGGTCTTCTTAAGTGTGTAATAGTTGCACACGAGACTTCCAGCAGAAATCTAATTTCAGAAATTATTAAATTCCAACCCCAACAAATTCCATTTGTTTTCTTTTTATTCCATTTTTTCCAAGCAATAGACATTTTTGATACTGTTTGAAGTGTTTGAAGTTCGTGTCTACTTGGGTCTAAGAGGAATTGTATTGATAATTTTCAGCCACCTTTTGCACTGTGCATTTTAACGCTATTGTGAAGTGTTTTACCTTAATGCAGACACTTAATCAAGATTCATATGAATCTTATTAATCCTTATGTTCTTCATAAATAAATATGTTACAATACTTATGTAACAGAAATTATTGGTAGTGCCGTGTTAGAGTTTATTCATGCTACAGAATCTATTCATACTAATATATTAATATTCATTCAAAGGAATTTATTAAAATAAATAAATTGTTATTCCCTTCCTATGAGTGACAAACTGAAGAAGTGAGTGAAAAGGGTCACTGGGGCAATGCATCAGCCTACTGTAAAAATCAGAAAGATTGTTTTGATTGCAGAATTCAGCGTCAATGTACCCCATATCATCCACGTAGGTGGTTTATGTACCCACCACATAGCGGGGATCCATAGGCAAAAAATATGTTCATAAATTAAGGGTTATCACTGTCCTACACAAAAGACAAAAATCCTGTGGATTATGGCAAGTTTGCCAAGCAAAGAGCCAAAACCTGTATGTGTATGACTCCCTCTGCATGAGGCCTTATATCTATATTTCATATTTTGTATAATTGTTCTGTTCATATGAGATATCTCTGTCCTGTCACTTTGAATATGGTTGGGTGAAGCTCTGACTTGGGTCTGCCTCACACCAAGACTCAGACTTTCTGCATGTCTGGTGCCAACTCTATTAATCTTGTTTAATAAGCTACGTTGGCTCTGAGTGTCAAGAGCAAATGGAGATTTGCTATTTTAGAAACTGCAAGAATGAAAGGGAAGAAGTTCCCAGGGTTTCAGCATCCAAGTGTTAGAGTGCAGTAATGAGTGCCCAGTGAAAGCCCCTTTCTGCTGACTGATCTGAGTTGCACATGCTGTTAATTCAGGGTGCTTTTGGGGTGATTGAGGCTGATTCAATATTGGGGATTTGGGATCCAATTACCCCAAAGTGAAGATTGCACCCTGTCTGGTGGAAACTCTATTCAGTCTTTGCAGTCTAATCCTTTCAATTACATTCAAAGGTGATGTAACTCATGTGCACTGCACTGCCAAGCATCATTACTGCTTCAAGGTAGGTTTGCTTATAATTCTGTCCTCAAAATATTATATTTCTGCTTTCAGATGAGTCCAAGAGGGAATATTGCATGACTAAATCATGTAATTAAATAGGCAGCACAGCTGAAGTCTAGGAGGAAGGGTTCCCAACAAGGTATTTCTGTTGCTTGAACACTGCAAGCTGGTGGTCTGCTGACTGTGTCTTTCCTAAAGAAAATACTATCTTGAAATTGGTATGAAGACACTTACCTGTTGGGAGAGAGGAAAAAAAAGTGGGGTTTTTTTAGGTTTTTTTCATCTCTAGGGTAATTAAAAACATCACAAATTTTTTAAAATATTGTGAGGCTTTCAGTGAAGAGAGGATTCTAGTTAAACAACCTCTATATTGCATTGCTAATTATGGCTGAGATCTGCAAGGTGTTACATTTTTAAAAAGGTGAGCATATTAAATCACAAACAGAGTTTTGAGAACTTTTCATCTTCTACTTCCTGTGAAAATGTAGATGATCCAGCAGAGAGAGGAAGACAAGTAAGCAGCCCTGGATCTGGCTGAGCCAGTCTGCCGACAGCTACATTACCAGCTCTGGGAAAGGGCTGCAAACTACAGAGAAATGAGCTGAATAACACACATCTTGTGTGTACTCCCCTGGTTTGCTACACACAGACCCGACATCAGCTTTGGGCTGCAATGTGTAACAGTAAGGGAGGTGAGGAGAAAATGATGAAGTGGCCTCCTAGGATGTCATTGACTTGTATCTGGAGTTCTAAGTACAACAAATAACATTCAAATCATCAATTTACTCACAATGAACTAGTTCAATGGCTTTCAATCTAAAAATCCAGGCATACAGGGCCATCTTTGTTCTCCCATAAATGACATTAAGGCCTTATATGAAGTCTATTAATGGTATTCAGAACCCTTGAATTGACTTTTGTGTGCTTTGGATATAACACTTTATAAACAGAGTAATTCAGATGAGATGAATCCCTTCTCTCTTAGGAAAATAAATACAGAAGTCTCTTATGAACTTTTCACATATATGACCAGGGACTTAAATATTCCTCATTTTTTGATTTCCCTCAGGAAGTAGAGAGAAATAGACACTGAACAGACAAAGCCAGTACAGGAATCATTCCCCTGGTGTTTAAGCTCAATCATCAACAGATTTGGAAACGTGGTAAAAGTGACCTTTAAAAAACATGAATTACAATCATACTATGTATTTTTAAGATGTAACTCGATGTTATAGCAAAGATGGGAATTACGTCAGAAGCAAAGACGCATATCTGCCATTTAAAGCTTAACATTTTAGGATGGCAATTTATCTATTACCAGTAGAAATAGATTTTTATGTCCATGCTGACTGATATATTCTTGCTGGGTTTTTTCATTCTGTCCATACAAAGCAAGTGCAATCAGGTGTTTTTTAGCAGAGTTTATGGCCACTTTTCTTCTTTGAAGTAGAATAAAACAAGTACAGTATGTGAGTGAATTTGGACCTATAATTTTACAAAGTAAAAGTAAATACTCCAAGCAAATATGTAACATGTCTGGTAATCAAAAATAAGAGGCATAAAGCAGATACTAAAATTAATCTTTCTCTTTTTGCAACTAAACCCTTGTTTTTTCAGACATAGATTTACGGCTATCTGTGCATGAGAGGTAAAAAAAAAGAAGCAAAGATCAAATGCTCTTTGGAGTATTCTAGACGAGACATTCCCTAAAATTGACATACTTAAACAATTTTGATATTTCAGGGTTTTGTGGATTCCGTGTTTCTACTCTCTCCAATCAATATCCTATTTCACACCTGTAACAATCGTATTGCTGAAGCGAAACAGCACACCTGCACCAATGAAGGAATAGAACATCATTCTTTCTTCTTTTTTCTGATCTACTTTAATTCTTCACAGCAGCCTTCCTTTCTGCTTTGACTATTCCACACACCTGTAAAACAAAATCGATTTTAAAAATTCTTCCAACCAACAAAGTGCTTACTTTGCTGCTCATTAGTAAATGCCACTGAAGATGAGTGGGAGAGTTGCAAGCTCCAAAGGTTGTCCTGTAGGTCTAACCACACCACTACTGTAGATCTAAACCCCTGATTCCTCTTGATGCTCTTGAGACAACACAGGCTCTCGTGATAAGACAAGCCTTCTCCATAATGTGGGTGATGTTACAGAAGAAATATTTTCTGCCCTCATCCTCCATTTTGTAGAATAGGAGCTGGGATTCAGCCCTTTCTGGCTTTCTGATCATTTTATTACTTAGATTCTCCAAGAAACAGAGCTGCTGCACACAGACAACAGGCTGCCTTTGGCCCTGCCCTGTGCCCATACCTGGGCATGTCAGAGCCTTGGAAAGCTGGGGGAGGATGTTGCCTGGATCAAGGTAGGGTGCTCTGAAAGCACCTCAGGGCCACGAGTCTGTGCTTTCCCCTCTCTCTGGGCTCTTCCAAGCTGGATTTAACATAATGGAGAGTCTTTCCTTCTTCCCCTCTGTCAGCAGTTGTCACAGATGATTATCCACAATTATTGATATGACTTGCTGTGAACTACAGAAGCCTAGCATGGCTGCTCTAGCTGAAGAACAGCATGGACAGCAGTAGTACATTTAATTGACATTGTAATATCTGTTACAGGGTGCACGTAGAAATTTTGGAATGGAAAATTTGGAGTTTTCCACCTTGAATGGCTGAAATAAAAAACTCGTTCAACAATGCTAATGCAGAAGTGGCAAACAGTGAAGACAAACTAGTGAGTTTTGTATTTTTCTTTGGTTTAAACCAATTTGACCTCAGAAATAATATTTAAATGTGTTAATTTTGCTGACAGCTTGGTTCTTGGGGAGGCATGCACAACTGTGCACAATTATTAGCGTATATTGTAGCAAGGGATTAAAAATTACAAATTTAAAATTCATGCTCATTATTGTGGCTCTTTTAAACATGTGGAGAGCTAAGTTGCTTAGCCATATAATTTGGCCTGCTTACATTAAAAGATTGCATGTTTATTGGGTACAGCAAGATGAGAATTTTCTGAAAATCTGTAATTACATTGGGTCTTGCAGTATGATATTTTCTATGTGCTGTCATTTAAAATAACACCCAGTGGAAGAAAGGCAGTGGAGAGGACATTGTCACAAATAAATCGTCAAAAATAATACAGTCTATAGTGAATTTAATGGTTCTTGGTTCTTGCCTGCCTTTTGCCCTTTTTTGGCACATGAGTTTCTTGCTTTTGCAGTATCAGAGCTGGCTCTGGAGCAGTTCAAATGTAGCACACTGAAGTGTGGTTTACATGGTCGTTTATAATATTGCCTTACTGCACTGCTTCAGCAGGAGCAACATTAAACCTCTTCTTGGCCTTGTGAAATGATGCTGTAAAGAATAGACTGCAGATAGCTAAAATTCACCTCTGGATCTCAATCTTCCTTTCATGTGAAAAATGCAGCCTGCTCCAAAGGCACAGAAGAATTGACATGTTAAATCATACAGAGAGATTATAATTAAGTGAATTAGTTAGAAACGGAAGTACTGGGTCTTTCTGCAAAATAATAATGAGTCAAGGAGTTGCCTGAGACAAAATAGGAACTGGCTTTTTCACACATGAGCATGCAGCCAGTGGAGCAGCGTGGCTGACATGAATTAGCACTGTCAGCTGAGCTGTGGGATTAACCATGTGTGTGCTCATAGTCAAGGGTAAATGCAAAGTCAACTTTCAAGGTGTGTTCAGTTCACAAACTTTACTTTACCGTGGCATTGGAGCAGCACATCGTGCCTTGCTCTGCAGGCAAGTGATGACACACTAAAATTCCATTGTTACAGTGTTTGTTCAGGTAGCACGAGTTTGTTCAGGTGTTACGAGTTCCTTAAAATCCCACCTAAATTCCTCACTTTTATCTGAAAATTTATATATATAAATTTTGAACTGGAGGTGTGAACATCCACCCAGCGACCTCTTTGTATTAATAAAGCATATTTGAAAACATCTTCAATGTTTTTCTTATTTTTTCTTCTTTCTAAATATTAATGTACAAAAAGTTTCAGTTACCTTTAAGTTTATTTGGGGAACCCTCTCTCTTCTACATTTTTTATGATTCAGAGTGCAATTTTATCATGAGTGTTCTTGAAGCATTTTGAAAGCTTCTTTGTGAATTATTTCTGGCCTTCTGGTATTTTGCGAAGCATCATATTTTGCAACTGCAATATTTTTAGCATGATTTTTATCACATCTGATTTTCCAAATCATAGGGAGCCTCTCTTGACACAAATGGAAAAGTGATAAACACCTGAAGGGGAGACTGGAAATAAAAGGAATGAGTTACTAGTGATATTCTATGTTGGTTCCCCTTCTATTAACTTCATTTCTTTTGATCTCAGATTCAGTCTGTGCAGAAAACTTGGAGCGTTTTTATATGTTCTCCTTTTTTTGTGGGGGGAAGGGAGTGAGGACTGAAGAGGGGAGGGAACATCCTCTGGGATTTATCAGGCATTCATCTTCAGCAGCTGAAGGCAGAAATAAAAATCTCTTCTGGCTTGGCTATTTCATAATTTAGCATTATTATAAGTTTCTTCCAACCTCCTCTAAAATATTAAATACTCTTGCCGTAGTCCTGGCAGTGTGATTCTGTGTATGACTATCTTTGGGTTTTCTCCTACTTACAGCTGCTTTCAAACGTGTTTAATGAGAGTAATTTGCTGAAACTGACTGACTAAATTTGTCCAGGAGGAAAAAAAAAATACCATTCTAGACTCCCTGTTCCCCCAAAACACAGATCAGGGGTGAATCTGAGTACTCGCTCTCTCAACCATGAGCGCTGACTTGTACCCACAGGTTGCCATCGTGGGCTTTTCCTGTCCCTGAAAGGATTTCTGCCTGCTGTGTTTCTTTCCTCAACACCTGGAAATAGCTGTGCTGCCTGGGCTTTGGGAGTGGAGCTTTGCATGGCCTGGCAGAGTCCTGGAGCATCCCCTGGGCTGGGTACCAGCTGCTGCCCATCCAATGGGCAACACTGGAAAGACTGGGAGAATTTGCACTTCAGTCTTCCCAAAAGATGCATTAGGATTAAAATTCCAGCCCTGTAATTTCTTTCTTATGGTGTTTTTGTTCCCACTGATGTAAATGAAAACAGGATCTGTCCAGACAACAATAATTATTTCCCACTGATGGCAACGGGCACAGTGGGAAAGTACTCTTGCAACAAAGATTGTAATGCATGAAGAAGCCAGTGGTTTTGGTTGCTGAGGGTCTGCTTTAGTCCTTAGACCCGCCTCAAGGCTGGGGCTCTCTGTCATGCTCTGTCACTGCAGACAGCTGGTGCACAGCAGGCAATGACTGTGTTGCTGTAGGCTTTTGTGTTTCTTTAAGATTTTTATAATTAAATATGAAGCAGCAGTTAAGTATAATGCAAACTCAACAGGATGTTTTTTCAGTAAATCAGTGCAGTTCCTTTGGCTTAATTTACAACAGTCAGCCCTGTTGTACTGGGATCCTGGCTTATCGTGCTGATCAACATTGCTTCACTGCTTTTTCTACACCAGTGTGTGTGTAATCTCTTGATTCTTGCTTTGTGCTGAGGCTACAGAACTTAGCCAAGGTTATGGGGCATCTTGTTGTGTGTTTTCAAAGTAGTGCTCTTCAAGGTGTTTCATGGTGTTATGATAACCCAAATAATAATAGTAAAAGTTCCAGGGTAAATGATAAGTTGAAGAGGCAAGATGTAGTGATTGAAGTCTGGTGTTTGTCAGGTCCCCATGAGTGGGGCTGGAGCTCAGCTAGGGGGCTGAGAGCTCGAGGATCTCCTGCTGTGATCTCAGTCCTTTAGAAGGGGCTGTAGCCCGATTTGCTCCATACAGAAGTAAAGATTTAACAATGTTTTCTTTATCTGATCCTGTCAGTTTGAGCAGGTTTGGCTGAAATTTGCCCTTAAAATACCATCTGCTTTTTCTCATTGTCTTCCTAAGTGGTTTCATCTTAGTGAATATGCATTAATGTATATCCAAAACCCATGCATTAAAAAATGTTCTAATATTTGTTATAGTGGGTGGCTCAATGTTCCATGTCAATACAGCCACAGAAATTAGTGTCACTAATAAAATCGTGTTACTGGAACTGAGCTTTGCATAGGTGTGATGTTTGACTGTAGTGTTTTCCAAAGAAAACTGTTATACATCCCTTCCGGCTTCTTCTAGCATATACACGTATACAATATTTTAACAAAATGTAGGACAAAATGTGTCCTAAGAATTTTCAGATTTAGTTTATTTGACTGGTTTTTTATATAGATTTTGGCAGGAAGGGTTGTAGGAAAAGCATTTGGTGTGTTCTACATTTCTTGGTTAGTTTTGCTGATTATATAACTTTTCATCTGGAAGTGTAAGACTGTTGTCTATCTTTATCCCAAGCCCATGTTTGGTCTCCCATGCTAGGGTGCTATTCTTACTGTGGCAAAGCACACAGAGGTTTAAGCAATGCAGTAAATATCTCTCTCCAGGGCTCCCACTCTCTCCTTAGCAAATCATATCCCATATTGCATTAGTCAGCCACTGCCAGAAGTAGACACTGTTATTTCACTAAGTTATGCTCAAGAATTTGTGTCACTGGGACAATTTCACATCTGCTATTGTTGCCTAAAAAAAAGCCAAAATACCAAAACTTGCAAAAGTGTTAAAATAGCAAGATAAAAAGCAGGTCTTTAATGGAAGCTTCCAGGTGCCTCCGTGGTTATGGACACACCTGGCATCAGATTTCTACAATTTTTATAAGTTTAACAAATTTTCATTAGTCTAACAACTATTGTCCAATTAGAAGAGTAGTTGCTTAGGCAATTTCCCCCCAGGTTCTGCCCTACTGGAGTTGTTCCAGAGGCTTTCTTGTTATGTCTCCTAAGTTCTAGTGGAAAACAAAACGTCTTTGTCAGGCTTCTTCTTCTTAAGAATAAGACTAAACAGAATTCCAAGTATGCATTAGAGAAATAAAATCCAAGAGAAAGTGCAAGAAAATACAAGGAGCTGTATAACCATGCATTGACACAGCTACAAAATATGAAAATAGATAAAGACCTAAAATCTTTAGGTATTCCTGTAAGCATGGTGACAGTAGGAATTAATTAAAAAGCAGTGTTTGGTCTATTCTCCTGAGTGGAGTCACATAATTGCACAGAGCCTGTCTCCTGTGGTTTTAACTTTGTTCCCAAGACAAGTAATGGATGGAGCCAAAGTTGGAGTTGGGAAAAAAAGGTGAAGATTCTGGAGAATTCTCATGAGTAGCTGTAGTGGTTTGAAAACAAACCAAGTGAGAGGCTCGAAGTCAGAAAATATAATTTAATAAGAAGAAAAAGTAGATAAAATGATAAAGTAGAATAAAATAAAATAAATCCAATAATACAAAAGACCACTGACAGAGTCAGAATACAACCTGAGCAGGGTGATGGAAGCAGTCCAGATGAGGTGGTCTTCCTGAAGCAGTGATCCCGTAGAAAGGTCTGGTAGCTCCGGTCCTCTGGGAATCCAGTGGGTAAGGGCTGCCCAAATCCCAGATTATATCCAGGTGAGAATGCCTGGCTCCTCCCCCCTAGGCAGAGCATCTCACAATGGGATGATGAGTCATACAGGAGAGTCTTTGATGGTCCATTAGTGAGTGATTGCTCCCGGAGGCAGTCATCTATGAGTCATACAGCAAGGCATTGATGGGCCATTAACAGAAGATAGTCCAGGGGGAGGGGTCTGGGAAACACTGCTCCAACAATTGGATTCAACAGTTCATGAAGATGGTGATAGAATACTTTTGCACATCCTGTACTACAACCCAGGACAGTAGCTGTGTCCATTGCTGCCGTCAGTGTCCAGGCTTTCAGCTGGATGACTGCTGTGGTCAGGACCAGCCACTGTCACCCCAGTATCTGTCTCCTCCTGTGCCTGGAAATGGCTCTGGAGGCAGAGCATCCCCTGCCACCAGAGCTGTGCTCCCACCATCTGCTCGGAGTGTGAGAGACAAACCTACTGCAGGGTTGTTCTGGCAATGTGTTAGAGTGACTGTCTGACACTGAAATATGTTGATTTCTGTCATAAATTCTGAGTGTGCTGTGTTTGTGCTAGGGTACCTGGTAGGACTAACCCTGTGGGAAGAACCATGAGAGAGTCCAATCAGGAAATGGTGAAGCTGGATAAGTTTTGGACTTTTGAACTTGATTTTAATGGATCAAGGATCCTCTGTTTATCTTAATTTTTTTTCTCTGTTTGCTGCTTTTTATGAAAATAAGCAGGGATATTGAAACTCTTACATGCTTTTAAGGTGTTCTTTTTGAATGAGGGCTTTCAGCCACTGCACAAAGTGAGTCTGATATTCCTCTGACACTATGCCGTGCATCCATCCTCAGTAACAGGGCAACAAAAGTTAAATAGCTTCTACCTTTCAACCTCTACCCCAAATTTTACTGGAGGCAGGACACTTACCACTTTGTTTTCACCATTTGTTGTTTCATAGCACCTCATTTTCTCTCTAATAAACCTGAGGTACTTTGGTGCTTTCACTTCCTATTGAAGTGAGTGGAAGAATGTGCATTTGAATCCCAGACTGGTTTCAACTTGGAAGGAAATGTAACAAGACTACAAAAAGCAGAGGACTGCAGTGTAGGCAATCCACATGAGGCATTTTTCTAGAAGTGAGGCATCATTACTAAAGCCTGCTTATGTCATTTTGATTTTTCTGAATACATTATGAAAAGGATAACATTGTCATGACACAGTGTCTGGTGGCCTTTAGATTACTTTTCTGAGCAATTACTTTATGGCTGCTATTCAGACTCCTACATTATGTATTTTCCCATATTATTCTCAGTGTGATCCAGATTAATTTGTTCACTGAAAGCATTGTGCTAACACTACAGAAATGTAAAAGGTGCATCCTATCTCAGCTCCTGATTAAGCAAGGTGTCTGGTGGATGTAGCCATGATTGGTTATGACATGTTGAATATTTCAATTTTTATAAGACTTTGATCAGCTACTTTGTGCAAACATTTTTTTTCTTGTATGACTGTATGCCTTTAAATGATAATCAATTTAGAGCATACATTTATTTTCAGCATGGAAAAAGAACCAGACAGCCATGGCTATGTTTAGGTCAAATACACATTAGAAACAAACTTACAGTAGCCTTTAGGAAAAGAGATGTTGAAGAAATGTTTGAATCCTTATAAAAGGAAGGATAGATTTTAGATTAAAGCAGCCTTCCTGCAAGCTGGAGATGTGTTTTTTTCCTTCAGAAGATGTTCCATTGTTGTAAAGGTGTATAATTTCAGAGGATGTCACAGTTGTCATGGTGATTGCATTAATATTGCATGGGCATAAAGTGTGCAATAACATCGTGTCAGTTCCTCCTGCCCTCAGGCTGCCACAAGTTACTCATTTTTTTCCTTCAAAATGGTGCTAATTTTTCCCTATGAACATTCCTTTTACAAATATCAGCTCTACAATTGTTCCCTTTTAATTCGCATAGCTCAATTGTCGCTCTGTGCACAGTCTGTGACAGTGAGAGCAGCTCTGAGGAGAAAGGCCTGGGGGTGTTGGTTGATTAGAAGATCAACATGACCCAGCAATGTGCACTCGAAGCCTCCTAGAAAGCCAAACATGTCCTGGGCAGTGTGGGCAGCAGCATGAGGGAGGTGATTCTGCCCCTCTGCTCTGCTGAAACCACCTGGGGTTCTGCATTCAGCTCTGGGAGCTCAAGAAGGATGTGAACCTGTTGAATCGAGTCCAGAGGATGCCACTAAGATGAGCAGAGGACTGGAGCACCTCTCCTATGAAGACAGGGTGAAAGAGCTGGTGGGATTGTTCAGCCTTGTGGAGACTCTGGGGAGACTTTAGAGCACCTTCCAGTACCTCAAGAGGCAATGAGAAAAAAGGAGAGGGGCTTTTTGCAAGGACGGGTAGTAACAAGAAAAGGAGAAATGGCTTCAAACTAAAAGAGGGGAAATTTAGATTTGATATTATGAAGAAATTCTTCCCTGTGAGGGTAGTGAGGCCCTGTAAAAATGCTGCCCAGGGAAGCTGTGGCTGACAAGCCCTGGAAGTGTTCAAGGCCAGGCTGGATGGGGCCCTGAGAAACCTGATCTAGTGAAAGGTGTCCCTGCCAATGGCAGAGGGGTTTGAATTAGATGTTGCTTAAGGTCTCTTCCAACACATCCATTACATCATTCTACAGTTCACCATAAGGAAGGGAGTTCTATAAATGCAAATTCATGGTTTAGTTGCATTGCTCAGCTAAGACTGGGAGTAAGAAAGAATTGTGGATGTGGTAGCTGAAATTTAGGACATGATTATTCTCTCTTTTATCTGCTACATTTTTTTCTTTTCCCCTCATATTTTGATCATTTTTCTGTCTCAGGTTTGAACTTGCTCCTTTTTGAGGGCAATGAAACTTTGGCCGATGAAAATCAGGTAAACCTCCACATTATCTTTTAGGATAAAACAATAATAAGAACAAGAAAAACACCGAAATTCCCATTGATTCAAGCTGTGTTGCAATTGTGAGTGTTTTGCTAGCTCTGCTCTTCAATGCAAGTTGAAGTTTCTGGGGTAGGGAAGGTACCTTGCTCCTCCCTTCTCTTCACTTAACTTCAGTGGGCTTTGCTAAAGCTCCTAAGGATGCAAGAGGTGTTATTACCTCTGCTTCCTGCATATATTGGGTCTCAGTGAAAGTGGAAAATACCGTGTTAACAGCTGATCCCAAAAGCATGTCCCCTGCCTGTGTACACCAGCAGTGTCTGTGCAGGCAGGGGTGAATCCCATTTTGTCATATTTTGATAAAACCCATTTTGCAAGGGCAGCTGCTGCAGCTCTGAGCTCCCTGCTAATCAAGCACTGCTGTCTGAGTCAAAAACCTTCTGCACCTCCATCTGTAGCTGTCTTTGATTTGGATGTTTAGTTTAGGGCTTCAAAGCCCTAAGTAAAGCCTGTCTGCCCAAGCATATGTTTGTTAAGTGGTTCAGGAAGTTTGATTTCTCTCCTGCTTCTGTATGGTGACTACTCTGGTGCCTTCAGTGCCTGTAGCAGAGTCCACAGAGCAAATGGGAGAGGAAATCTCCTGCAATACATTTACACTTTATATATGAGCAGTGCATTGTCTGCTCTCCTTCACATAAAAAGTGGGTTGATCAAATTTCCTGCCTGTGCGACGGCCAAGCTGATACACTCAGTGTCTCGGAGGGGTTTGTTAGTTGTGCCTTTTCAATATTCATAAACACAAGCCTGTTTTTCTGCATGTAGCATGCTGTGTCCATATTGCATAAACTTATTTTCACCTTTCCCTTACACTCTGTGCAGCTTCACCCCTGCTGGTGGGGAAGTGAATGTGCCTGGCCAGAGCCTTTCCAGCCAGCACCCTTGCCTTGTCTCCTCCTTCCTCTGCACTGGCTGGGCTTTGCTATCCTACTGGCTCTGTTTGTCCTCATCTCATGGAGAAGTTAGCAGCTGTCTGCTCCTGGTAGCTTTATAGTCCATTACATTCGTACTTTTTGGTGCGAGCAACCTTGCCTGGAACTTGGCATAGACAACTCTCTGTTGGATAGAGTCATAAATACTTCAGTTAGAGCCGCAGGTGTAATGCCTTCGATGATGAATAATGGGAGATTGCAATCAATTCACTTCTAAGAGCCTTATAACTAACACTCATAAGGGAAGGTATTTTTCTTCCAACTGTTTGGAGCATTAAATCTAAAGCTCAGCATTAGAGACCTAGGAGGGCCCATCAGCAAAGTGTCACATGCATTAAGCCCAGAGCAGAAAGCCTTTGCACAGCAAGCACCACAGGATTTAGGAAGATGCAGTAGCTGTGCTCCAGATCACTTACTCAGTATTAAAATTCAGCTCCTCAGCCTTCTTTTTCGGCACCTGAAATATTTCAGCTGACTTTATTTTCTGTTCTCTTTCTATTTTAAGTAAATCAGGTTTATTTTTTAAGCACTAGCTTATGAGTCACTGTTAATGGGGAGGTGGAGCAGGGCCAATAATGCATTTGATTGAGAAGATCTGTTCTGCTGGTGGTTTTTGTGAGGAAATGAAAACCACAAACTGCAATAAATTTACTTATTAAATAAGCATTATTTTTTTTGCTGTAAAATAAGATTCTTCATGATTTTTTTCCCGAGTCAGCGAAGTCTTGTATTTCTAGAAATAAGAAAGTGACTCATTACATTTAGTGAAGGGTTTTTAACTGGTAATTCTATAAAACAATAGGAACACATGGTCTACTAACACAGGTCAATTTCACTGGTTTAAGGGGCATCGCCACAGATATGCACAGAACTTCCCCTATCCTATGTAAGGGCTGTGGGGTTTTCAGTAGCTCCGTAGAACCAGAAAAATGAAAAACCCTTAAGTCTTTTAGTGAGTTCTTGGCAGTACTAGAAATGGAAAACATCAGAAATCAGGGAAGATGTAGGTGTTCCAGAGAAGACACCATTCGGCTATGCAGAGTTATGCCTTGCTGACTACTTTAATAGGAAATGACTTCATCAAAATAAACCAAGAAGGGGTATTGCTGTCATTCTGGCATGGACCAGTAGAACTTTTTTATAAGCACGTGGACAATATATGGAGAGCTTCATTGCAAATGCTGCTCCCAAGCACATTTCCTGGAGGGTATAAGGGAAAACAGGGCCCTCTTCTTCATTACTAATTCCTCTAGGTATTTCTTGCTGCTGAATGGTGGGCACAAACTTTAGCATGGGCTGTAGCCTGAAGGCTGTGAAAATCCAGCCTTGCCATCCTGTAACTGTCATTTGGTGCACTGCATAGGCACAGGTCACATAAATTTATTTTACAAATATGATAGTGCTGCTGGTTTTAAAGCATGGCTTATTTCCATTCAATATAGTTTTGGTACTTCTGTGTTTATGTTTAATATAAAATAACCCCCACTTTTAGAGATCCTGTCATCTATTTCCCACTCTTAGAGGTTGATAACCTTCCAGGTAAATAGATCCAGGTAAATAGCTGTAATCTTGGTAGGTTTTATTCCTGATGTCATCTCTGTGTGCCCTGCTGGTGCGTATTTACGATACACATTTTATCAAGATCAAGCATATGAAGCACAGACAACCCCATAGTTTGAAAAAGGAGGCACCTTTCATACTGATGTGACAAGTCTCTATATGTGTAATGAACACCTGTCACCTTGGTGTGTCCAAGGTCCCATTTGATTTTCCTGTAGTCAGTTGTAAATGCCCTACTTGCTGTGAACAGATTTAAAACACTGGCTGTAATTACTTTACCCTGTCCTGTAGATAAAGTCAATGTGTCCTAATCTAAACACTTGCAGCTCTCTCTGTGTATTCCCGGCTTGACACTTTATCCACCTACAAAGCTGTGCCTCAAAATGCCTCTCTTTGATTGTCTGATCAGCAAAAGGGCTGACACTGCTTTTGTTCATCTCCACAAACACAGTGTTCTCATTGCACGGGCTGTGGCCTGTGCTGTGTCAGTCTAGGGCAGGCTGAAGTAGCAGGGTCCTGGTAACATCACTCTGGATAAAGTTTAAAATGTACATAAATCTAGAAACATATTAAAATGTCTTTGCTTTCCATACTGTGAAGTTGTAAGTACAGCTGGAAAAGGATATTTTCCTCTTCGTCTCAGTATAAATGTAAGCTAATGACAAATTTGCAGCAGACTCTTAATCTGTGACAAAAACCCGGTTGTGTATTGATGAATAAATTGATTTAATTTCCCCAAAGGGAACCATAGACTCAACACTATCTGCTGGGGCAGCACTGCAGCAGAAGGTGATGTTGTACAGTAGTATATTTGGAATGAAATATTTCAGCATACTGTTTTATTGCTTACTATCTTGAATAGTGGTTCCCACACCATGACCCATCGCAAGGTGCTCTGCAAAAGTCGTGGGAGGTCTGCCAGTGCTCCCCAGCCTGCTCTGCACTAGTGCCCCGTGCTTCAGTGCAGAGACAGAGTCTCTCACCCTTTGTGCTTCCTCCTGGCAGGCAGTGGGATTTGCATCAGGCCCTGGTGCTGGGGTGGTGGCCCAGCTGGGAGGAGGGATGTTGGAAAGCCACTGACCCCGGCAGTCCGGCTGTACCGACACGCGGGACCAGATCCAGGGGTTGCTTCATTAAGTCCCTTCATTTGTGTGTCCTGTGAATTGCTATCATTCTTCCCATGGAGAAAAGACACACCATCAGACTTGGCAGAGGGTGAAAACCTTAGTCATACATGCTTTCTCTGGCTCTGATATTCAGCACATGGAAAGGGTCAAAGTCCTGGAGTAATGGCTCAGTAAGCTGAGCTGATAGAAGGCAAAGATGTACATCCTGCTTTTTCCTGAACAAGGAGCCTGTAATATAGTTTGCAAGTATGACTGTGCAAAGTCCCTCCCACCCCGCATTTTCCAAGATGGCAACTGGGATATCTGGAGCTTGAAGGGATGCCTCTGTTGCAAGTTTTTGGAAGTGGTGGGTTAGCTGAGATTTGAGGAGAGATACTGTGCTAGAAGTGAACAGAGAAAGTAATGTTCTGCTTTGCGCTCCAGCCAGCAATAATCTCTTTTCCTGCTGAATGCTGCATTTTTCCATTATAAAAACACTAATCTGTGGGGTATTGGGACATGGTCAGATCCTGCCAAGAACAAATTGTTAAGTAGTTGCTGTGCTCATTGCCTCTTAAAGCTGTAACTGTTGGTTTTCATTTTGCAAAATAAGTATCATGGGGCAAAAATGTATTGGCTGTGACATTGTAACTATGTCCCAGAAAGATTAATTCTAAACTGAGAGACTTGGAAACAAATCATTCTTAGAAGCCTCTGTTTGTTTAGCAGCTGTTGTTTATATATGAAACAAAGGCTATTTGGTTAAAATTGTATGATATGCCCTTATATTTCAAAACAAGGCTTACTTTAAAGTCTCTCTTTTCAGTTGACTTTAGCTCATGGTATAATAAACACAAGTTTCAAGCTGACAAGGAGCTGGCCATGCCTTCACAGCCTCTCACCCTTTGAGGGGTCAGATGCACACTGCACCATCCAGAGGCACCACAGCAGCAATTCCTCTCTTGAATTGTGCCCTCTGAGACTCCAAATACATTCAGCACTTCAAATTCTCTCTGTGGCTATCCAACCCCCCTGAAGTACATGAGGGAAAAAAAGTTTCAAGCAGGGATGTGCACAAGCTGACCATCTCACTTAAAGGCACTTTCTGAAATTGCCAAAAAAAGTGCAAGGGCTTCTGTCAAGGGTATTTCCAGAAGGTGCCTTTTTGTTCCATGGGGCAGACCTAAAGCCCTCCACATGTACAAGCCCATTCACTCAAATCAATTGTCTATCGGATCTATTACAGCATAATAGCTTTCAATAAAATTTATGGCAATCATGAATATGCTGAGCTAATGAAATATGCAATAACGGGAAGAATCTGGAAATGCACATTTTGCCCCAGCCTGAGGGTTTGTATAAGCTGGCACAACTCCTGCCAAGATCAGTAAGAGTTATAGTCTGCTACAGCAAGATCACTTTGTCCTTGGACTTTATTGACAGTTGTGTTTTGTTGCAATCTGAAAGTGGAAATACTGTCAAATACCACATCAGCTCATCAGACAGCTTGTTTTTTCCTCCATAGAGTTAGATATTGAAGCTGTTGCCAGTCACGGTTCTGGAAGATGTATCATACTGCCCCTATTCCCAAGTTACCACAATTTGGGAAGGTTTATGTCTGTCTTCCTGTAATGACAAATACTGCTATTGTGCTGATGATAAATTCTGCAGTCATTTCAATAGTATTTTTGCTGTAATTTATAAGTATTTGTAAGGCTGAGACAGCACAAGGGATTATAGAAAACCTAATTTTTAGGGCCTGTGTCTGAAAAAGAGGAGGGTTGTAGCCTCTCCAAGACAGGAGTCCTTTGAGCCCTTTCATATTTGGCTGGATGAACTTTCCAGTAATTTCAATGTATTGAGAAAATTCTGGATTTAGTGACAAATGACTTAATAAATACTTTCTTTAGGCTTTGAGTTGGTTTCCGCCAGAGAGGGAGATATTTAATTTGTCATTGACTACTTTCAGGTATGAGGCTACCTACACAAATCTTTTTGTAGTCACCTCTTGACTGGTTATTAAATTAGTGCTGTCTACAAATTTATTTGGTCATAAATTATTTGGTAATTATTGAGAAGTTCCTTTCACTCTGTGCGTCAGATGGTTGCTGGGAAATAAAATGGAAATGAATGATTTTTTTCATGGTAATTTAAAAGTGCTTGGGAATCAGTGGAATATAAGAGAAATTACTATGTTAAATATCTGAATTTTGCTTTTAGTATAAATGTCAAAGAAAATAAAGTCTCTGGACAAGACACTAAACCTTTTATTTATAAATCAGATTCTTAAGAAGTGTTACATTGGTTCAAAATAACCTGATGAGAAATTTTGTATCTAATCAACTTAATTGCTACAGCAGTCCTCTTTCTTTTATTCTGAAATTGGAAATGAATAAGAGCTTAAATGCCCTCAAAATATGTTTGGCTCCAGAAACCTTCTTCAGCTTCCAATGTTTGCAAGCAACTAGCAGCACAGCCATGGAGATGTTGTCTTTGGCCCAGCAAACAGGGATGGTATTTCAGGTTTTCTTTCTCTAGAAACACTGTGAGTGCCACAGGACACTGAGCACACTGAGGGTCTGTAGCTTGGCTCACCATGTCTTTGCGTTGGGAGACAAGAGTCTGTGGTGTGGACAGATTTTGAAGCTGGAGACAATATGGACTCATGTGTGGAGTTCACAGCAGCACATGCTGCTAAGATGGAGCTCACCTAATCCACTGCAGAGCAGATCATGGAATATCCTGAGCTGGAAGGGATCCACAGGGATCATAGAGTCCAACTCAAGGTGCTGCTCTGCAGGATCTGCTGCCTTTACATTCCGCTTTTGTTTCTCCCCTGAGGAAGCTATCAACTCCCAGCAACCAACCATCCTCTAATATAAAATACAAGTTATCCAGCTTTCATTATTTTTATGATTTTATGTCTCATTTTTAGTGTTGCTTGTCAAGAATCATTTACATGATGGGATCTAGGAAAGAATGCGGGAGCGTTTCAGTAACTCACGAGAAGCAAACAAATATCATGGCAAAGCATAAACCAACTGCTTTATATTGAATTTAAAACAATGTACTCCCCTGGTTCCAGCCAGGACAGGATTGATTTTTGCAGTAGCCAGGAGGGGTCACGGCGAGGACCTGGAGGTTATTCTCTACCACCTCATCCTTTCTGGGGCAAGGTGGTCTCTTCCAGAGAGAAGAAGTCTCTTCCTGTTGAGTAAAGGTGGCTGAGTAAAGGTTACCCTTGGTTAGCACCAGTTCTGAGCATTGCTTGCCTCTCCCTTGTACACTTGAAACTTGAGAACTAGTGATCACAGAGATGATTTTCAGTGTGAGATTTTTATTTATTTGGATCTGCTGTTCAATCTTAAATTTTAATTTTTTTCAGACAGAACATTGCCATTTAAATATGTATATATATTTTTAGTCTGAAAAGCTGAGCTGATTTCAATGTCTTTTTTTTGCAATTCTGTGATGTTTGAAGTTCTGTGTGCAAAGAGGGTTAACTTGGCCTTGGTTTAGAGTAGAATTATGTCAGCCACAAAGTGGGATCAGGTTTTAAAGTATGCACAGATGCATGTCTTTGCTGATAGGATCTGTCAGACCATATGAATGAACATAAATAAACCTATTCCTGCTTGTTAGACATGGCAGTGGAAGATAAGACCTGGGGCTTAATGAAGAGAAAGCTTCTCCTGTCAGCCTATGTGGAGATAGAAGCAGATAACCTGGAGGTTTAGCTGCACTTTCAGTCAATCCATATGAAGTTTAGCTCAGTTTCACATAGAGGTTGGCTACTGATTCTGTGCACTCTCCTTGCCCAATTCGTTATCATAGTAGGACAGTTCCTGCAGTCAGGATATTGCCATTTACTTGCAACCAGGTTAATTTTTAGCCTGATCAGTCTGGTCATACAGACAAATTGACAGTTCTCTGTTCATAGTTTGTTCTTTCCCTCCACCAAGTTTAAGGCAAACAACCAAACCAATTGAAATAATAAAAAAAGAAATACTAAATATTAACCATTCAAAATTTGGAGGTAGTCGGATAACCCTAAATAGCATAAAGTTCTTGGTCATTGTATGACTTTGATTCGAATTTCATCTCCTCGTTAATGCCAGGCTGGATGGAGCTCTGATCAACCTGGTCTGCTGGAAGGTGTCCCTGCCCATGGCAGGGGGATCGAAACTAAAGTACCTTTAAACTCCCTTCCAGCCCAAACCATTCTGAGATCCTATGATTCTGTCCTGAAAACCTGGAGGATTTGCACAAGGAACACTCCAGTACAGCTCAATAGGGACGTGCCATCAAGCCAAATCAGTCAGTAATTCTCAGCATTTGTCACTTGGTGATGTCTGTTACCACTAGGACTTTGTTCTGCTTTTGCTCTGATCTTTGGTAGCCCTTTATCCCACTGAAAAATGTTACATTTGTGGTTTTCAGGTCAGTTAGGGACAGACCAGGCTTAAGGCTGTGGGAAGGTGTTGAATGGCAGGATACAACCTCACAGTTCTCCAGGTGACAGTTCCAGGTGACACTGCACTCTGCTGAAGTTCCACTGCCAGTGGGCCCTGCCAAACTGGGCAGTGGCAATTAGGGTCAGATTCTGGATGAAGCTGAAGCATCCCCTTAACCTGATGAAAAAGGCACCACCCTTCTAAATTTTTTGTTTTGATTCTCCAAGAGGCTCAGAATATAACCAAAAGGCCAGATTTGTCTTAGAACTTAAATCCATTAATCTTGCATTTCTTACCACCATGTTCGTCTACCTTTTTAAAGTTAGAGGTTTCCCAGTGGAGATACTGTTAAATGCTTCTTAGCTGGGTGAGCAGGAAGGCTCAATCTGCATGTGTATTTTACATTTGGAGCCACAGCTCTGATGTTCTTTCTCATGCCTTCAGGACTGAGACAGTACCTGCAAGAACTGTTAGATGAAATCCTCAGACTTTGGTAAAAAAACAAATAGTTCTGATATTTGCATCCTTCAATCTCATTTCACCACACAGTTTTCTCTGAAGTCCATGTCCTCAGGCAATACTGTTGAATGTCACCATCCTGCTGGACAGGCCTAAAATGCATGTCTGACATCGAAACTCATTGTTTTTTTCTGATCCTCCCACTTCAATCTGCAAAATTCTTATTATACTGGCATATTTAGCTAAGAAGGTGATAAAGCCTCTTCCATGGATGTCACTACTTGAGCACAGTACTGAAATCTGCTTAAGAGAAGTATTAAGTGATCTGGATCATAAAACTTCTATTTAATTGTTTTTTGCTTTTCTGCCCTACTCTTCCTGATGAACTGTTGATAAAATAAATTTGTCACAGGTTTATGAGACTATTGTTCTTTTACCATGGGAGTAAAAAAATGAATATTCGTTGGTACCAAAAACACTCTTGTGTCCAGAAGTTTCATCTTGACTAGGGTTGTCCTGTTGGAAAAATTCAGGAAAATATTCACCACAGATGTTGCACACTGGTTTAAACAGTAGTATTTTTTAGTTATACAACTTAACATTACTTTCAAAAAGTCTTTCCTCCATGCCTCTCTTCTGCTAGACCTTAGAGGGCTGTGGTTCCACCCCGCTTCTCTGGAGGGGAAAGTGGCAAGACTTGTGAATTCATCTCTCTTTCTTCTGTAGGATATAATTTTTTTTTCAGCTTTTCTTTAAGACTTCCACAGCTTGTAATGACTCCTGTTCAGCACAAAAATCCATGTGAGAGAACAAAAAAACCAGACAAACATCACTTTTGCTGGTTCCCATTTGTATCATTCTTTGTGTAGTTATTTGGGAGAAACCTGACCAAACCAAATTAATCCCAAGGCCCCTTGACTGAAGAATGTCCTGAATCTCAGTGTTTCCAGGGAGTGAATTCTACACCACACAAGAAATGTGCAGCCCTGAGCTGGTGTCCATGGCTCCTGCAGGGGGTCCTGCTTTGGCTGTGATCAGCAGAACAGCTCCCAGCACCCAGTGTCATCAATTAATCTCTTTTGTCTCATCCCATCCTGTTCACCTCTTAAATTTTTCTGCTACCCTGAACTTTACCTCCTGCTTCTCTGTCTCTCCTTTTAAGCCAGCTGTGAGTTTCTCAGCTGATTGAACTCTCGCTGGGAGATAACTGTACATTGTTTTCATGATCAGCAAGGTCTCGCATCGACCGGCTTGTCTTACCAGAAAAAAATCTGCAAAATATTCACAGTAGCTTTAGCTCAAGCCACAGACTGGGCTTGAGGAAAAAAACCCAAAACAATCTAATGAAAAGAGAGAACTTTTCTCTGTCTGTTGTCCCTGGACTGTGAGTGATGCCAGCCAGCTCTGCTGAATGAAAGCATGGCCTCAGAGTGATGAGCAATTCTGCCTCTACAAACACAACCATGGAATTCTTCACATACAGAGTCAAATGTATCTGTCCTCTTACAACCTGAGTCGGCTGTGTCAGCTGGCATCCTTTTGTGCAGGCCTGAGGAAGCAGAGTGTTTCTCTGTATCTGAACTGATAATTTTCCGTGGCTATTTTTAGAGACCTGAGGGTGGACTTTTGTTTTTTTCCATTTCTTTCGCAAATGAAATTTCAGAGTGCCTCACTGAGTTTTGACTGCTTGTTTTATTCCTTATGTCTCTTCAGTTATCATTACTCCAGGATGATTCACACTGCTTTCTGAATGCATATGTTTGGATGCCTATTGTGGGGAGCTTAGCAACTGCATCACGCTGAAAGCCCAGGCTGGCTGATGCTTAACCTTTCCTTCTCTTCACAGGAAAAAGGTCACTGCCGTGAGCTCATGACTGAGCAATGTTCTGAAATGTTTGATTATCCTGCTTTGTACCTCTGCCTTCTTCCTACCATGGTCTTCTCCTTCCCTGGCCACAGTGACATTTTTTCACTGTCTTACCTGTTATCCTTTAAATGAGATTTTGCAGCACTGACAGTCGTAGACCAAGACACCACAGGTAAATCAACAGAACCCTTACTCTTGGACACTAGTTCTTCATTTGAATTATGTAACAAGAAATCACAGGCCAGACTTTCCTCTGTCACACCTCAAATTACTCCATTATTTTTTATTGAATTTTCAATGAAGAAACTGAATGAACAGTCTTCAAAACTCATGACTTAAATCCCAAGCCTTGCCTACAAGTCACTTTGACAGAGTCTTGGCCTAGATTCAATTAATTCTAGTGGACTTCAGTCATATCCTTTATTCATAACATTAGTTTCTAGTTTTCTTTTTAAATCTGCAGGCTAAAATAATTTCAGATAGAATATTTTATTTCTGGTGACTGACTGACAGAAGATTTCTAGAAAATTAAAAATAAAAAAAAGGAAAGAAAGGAAGAATGTAGCCTTTTAAAACTATGTCTGCCATCAGTGTATGCTTGTTAGCCTGCTCAAAAGTAAATAGTAATACAGAATGGAAAACTGCTTGTTAGATTTTCAGCACAATCAAAATCATGGACTGACAAACTGCAAAAGGCTTCTTGTTTTTAAGAAAAAAATGGTCTTTTAGAGAATAATTTTCTACCAGAGTTTATACAGGGATAGAATAAAAGCTGTGTAATGGACCAAATGGAGAAGTTAAATGTGCATCAGTGGTACCAGAGGCCCCATGTTTCCCTTGAGTTTCATGAGAATATGAGTAAGTGCTTCAAGGAAAGCTTAGAAACTGAATTTACAGCATGTATTCTTAAAGCAATTATATTCAGACATTTTCAGACATATATATGTTCAGACATATAGCAAAGCCTGGAGGCTTTTAAGACATCAGGCTCTTGATGGTCATCAGGGTGCTGACCCGCCCTTGGACCTGCTGATGCCAGAGCTCCCATCTGCTCTCATTCACACCACCCAGAAAGCTGCTGTATTTTGTTCATCTTTCCATCTTTATCTTTCTTTATTTATCCACCTTTACCATCTACTTTAGATTATTTTACTGGGCTGTAATATCAGTGCAGGTTAGGTTTATCCTCTTTGCCCACTGGCACCTTGGTGGGGTATGAAACACAGGGCAGTAATACCAAGACTACAAACCCTGAGCGGAGTTCAAGCTGGGCTTGCTGCAGGCCAGGCTCTACCAGCCTGCACGGAGCAGTCTCAGTCCTTCAACCACTTGTGAGAACCTGAATCACAAAAATAAAAGCCTTTCTTTCAAACCCTTTGCTTTCCTAACCTGTTAGTGTATAAATTCAAGGCTTCACATCTGCAAGCCCAAGGGTCAGCACCGAACCTGGGAGATTTGTATCTCTTTACCAGTCCCTCAAAGCACCCACTTCAGCAAGCACAAATTCCCTGCATGGAAGGTCTTTCACCTTGCTGGAAGCACAAATGGAAAGAACTTGTGACAAGGTAAAAGAGGGTAATAACTTTTGGAAGATGTTAGCTGGGTAAGAACCAATATCAGCATCAAACTTGTTGAATTGTGTGCAAAAACATTCATTTATAAAAGGCAAAGGGGTCTTCATAATTTACTGTAAACACAGAAGAGTAAGTATTAAATTAGACACTAGATGTTAAAAAAATGAATGTGTTTATGATGAAATACATACAAATTATCATGGATACCAAGAAGTATGTTTTCATCTATTTTCTGAACAGACCACTGTAAATGACAGCAACTAAAATTTAAGGATTAAAACCAGCAATGGCACATAAAAAATATTCTGCAGATTTGTCCTCTGTTTCAAAATGGAATTGCTGATATTTTTTCTAATGAAAATAGAAATCACAGACCTGCTGTTCCTGCATTTAATTGCAGCCTGGAAGTAAGGCAGTGTTCTGAGCTAAATTTTTCTGATGAAGGTGAGTCCCTGCAATTAACAGTGTTAAATTCCTTTTTTTAATGAAGCTAGCAAAATGAATTTGCCATTTTGCATATGGTAGCACATGTGATTGTTCAGCATGAGTGCTGCTCTCATGTATCTTATAGTTAATTCAACTCTTAGTATAGTAAACCCAAATGCCAAAAACATTAAATTGGCTGGATTAAAATGAGACTTTTACACATAAAAAATCCTTTTCTTTTTTTTTTCTTCCTCCTATTTTAAGATTTATGATCTTGAGCTCAGTTTGTAGAAAGTAAAGACCAAACTTCGATGAAATATGAGTTATGTCTTCTAATTAGTGTTTGATGGGAAATGGGTTTTCGTATTGGATTTTGGGGGTTTTTTTTGCTTCTGAATGAAGCAGACAGGTTGCAAGCTCCACTTCCCTGTCCAGGTGTCATGTCTTTATGGCTGAGCTACCCACTGCAGAGGAATAAACTTCTGCCTCTCTACTTGCTGTGTCCCTCATTCTTCCTTTCCACTCTTGCTTGATTTTTTTCTATCCCTAATCACATATTTCTGCAAACTATTCTTTCTACATGTATTGGGTGTTACAAGATTATCTGTTTTAAGGTCATGAGACTTCAGGTTCTGGGTTTTTTTCCTACTTTTAATGGGCCTCTTAGAATTCACCCCATTTAGTTGAACTCTGCTGAGTAAAATAGAAGGGTTCAGTGGTGGTCAGACCTCAAATCTCGAGGGAAGCTGTTGATGAAACGCAGCATTAAAAAACAACGGGTCCAGTGTGACCTTAGGACTCCAGTGCTTGCAACTCCACAATGCTTCATCCCAGTTGGGCTTGAGACATGACTCCTTCCTTCTCCTGATCTGAGCCACTGATTTGAGTGAAATTGCTGGAATTAGATGAGAGGATAGGGCTGAAGCCTTGTGCTTTCAGTACTGTGTTAACCAAAATGATAGCTGAACTGGTCCTTGTGCTGAACTGTGGTAACTAAGTCTCATGTGCTAAATTTATTTATGTCCTGGAATGAGAAGATGGACCATCATCACGGTGAGACCTCCATGACAGTTTTGTTGTTTTGGGTAATATTTGTTATTTATTAACTCTTGCAATAGTCTTCTAAGGAGGAGTTAGCCAATACAACTGAAAATAGCAGGAATTTTAGCACTCAGGGTTTGTCTGTATCAGACATTGATTTCTGAGAACATCCCCACTCTTCTTGTGCCTCCATTGGCTCTGGAGTTAGATGTCAGTCTTGTCAGTCCCCTTGGCCCTGCTGCCAGCTCACCAAGGGGCTGAGCTGCTGCTGTGGCTTCTGCAGCAGTGTGGGCTATCCCAGGCTTCCCAAACAGAGCAACTGGGGCCTTTAAAACTCTGATGGAATTCCAAAGCTTGAGTTGATGGTTTTAGTCAGGATTTTTTAATTAATAAAAGAACAATACCTTTCCTTTCTTCTATAAATCCATTTGTGCAGCTCTGTTTCTGTTTGTGGATCTAAACTGCTCTGTGTTACTCACAGGCTTGTTAAGGGCTTGAAAAGAGGAGGGATGTTTGCAAGACAGTGCCTCCACCTGAGTTTGAAATTACATCTTTCAATCTTTTAATTAATTTTCTGATTTTACATTTTGATTTTTAGCCCTAATATTTCCAAAGTGTGTGAATAAACTACCCTGCAGCAGGCTAAATATAGTTTAATAATAGAAATACAGATACATTCTACTCTACTGAAAAGATACTTCAGGATTTCCACTGGCAAATCTCATTACCTTTAATTTGTCAGTATAAATCGTGACACATCTTTTGATACTGTAGAGTAAATAATTGTATTCATAAAAGGTTGCAGGGGGTGTTAAAAACTGCACCAAACACAACAACAGCCCCCCATACAGTGCTACATGACACCCTGGTGATGGATGGCCCAGGTCATTCCCCCCATTGCTCAGAAAGCAGATATTGATTAGATTTCACTATGTTTATTACTGAAGGGCTCTGACATTAACTCAAGATTCCTTGCATGGCATTTGCTAAGGTTTTTTGTTTAGAGTTTGGGACCACACACGGTTTGGTTGTTTGGGATTCTTTAAATTGAGATCACTGCTAATAAAACCTAATATTTGTCCTTGCTACAATTTATTACCTTGTCTTTCCTTCATTTTGTTCTCTTATCTTGTATATTTGAGTTCCTCACTTCCAATACTTAAAAGTTTAGCCTTTGGTGTGAACAGTTCTGTTTATCTTCATAATAGAATTAGTAACCAGATATATCAACAGGGTAAACTGGTCTCACAGAAGAAAAAATCTCCCACTTTCTTAACCATTCAGGGAAGTAGTCGCTGGATCCTGCTTATATTCTGGATGAGATCTTATCCCAAAATGTTTTTGTACTACCCTGATGCTCCAAGAGCTCATTTAGAGCAAACATGTCATCCAGGAAACAACGGGAGAGCACTGTATTCTTGCCAAGCCTCAAATATTTGCTCTGAGGCAGCCCTCATCAGCTGCTTGCACAGGCTGCAGAGGGGCCAGGCACCAAAACTCTGCCTTCAGGCTTGGCAACCACATTAGGAGACTGTCATGCATTTTTCAGATATGGCCACAAATATTTATTTTTTTGCTAGGGCAGTGGCTTGAATGTAAATTCGTTCTGAAATCTTTAAAACCTCTTTTTTTACCTTTTGTGGTTAGATGATTTTCAAGTAAATAGAAAAAAAAAAATGTGGCTTGAAATGTCCCAGAGTTGACAAGTACAATAAATCTGGTGGAGTAAAGATTACCACCCCAAGACATTCAGCTGCTCCACAACCCCTGTGTGAGAGAGGAGATACTGGGCACAAATCTCCCTGACAGGAAGGTGGAAATCTCTCTTCTACCACGGCACCCATCCTCCAGACCACCCCAGGAGAAGCCACAAAAGGGCTCCTCATTCATGGCATGTCTGGCAAGTGTTGAGGTTAGGTCTCAGTAAGAATGTCCCAGCTCTGAACTAAGCAATTTCTGTGTGGGGGTGGTGTTTTTGTTAACATCAGCACAGCAAGCACAAACACAGGTTTCATGGAAATTTGATGATCCTGATAAAATTTTTCAGTCTAGAAGATAAACAGCAGCACATTTGGGTTCATTTAATCCACCATTTTCTTTTCTTTTGACTATAAAAAAAAGTGACAGCCTAGGAACGCATTTTGATCAAAAAGTGGAAAACTTCGATTAGAAAATGCCACATGATACTCTGAGAGGTAGAGGCAGCTTATGACCATGCTTTGTCTAAGGGATGAAACCCTCCTCCCCATGGTTGCAGACCTTGCCATCTTGCACTTCTGCACCAGGAGACGTCTGAACCTGTGGCACCAGAAATGCGAGTGGCCTACATTGCCATCCCCACAAAGCACCACACCAGCACTTCTGAACTCTAAGAGTACATGGGCTGTTACTTGATTTCAAATTTCATGGAAAGCAGCCATGTTTTAAAGAGAAATATTTTATTTAGAGAGCAGATTTTATATTTATTTTGATGGGTAGATTTGGAATGGGCAACTGTCTTAGTTACCCATAGATACTGAGCTGCCAGTGAAGCTTTGTAGGAGTGAAGATACTGATGTTGCAATTCAGATTATGCTCCAATGTTGGTAACCACCAAGTGGGTATCAACACTCCTCTGCTATCTTATCTTTGGAGATTCCTTTGCAGCTTCTTTCAATGGGTGTGTGCTGGTGAAGAACACAGTACCGTGTCTCTTAGCAAAAGGAGTTTGTTTTCTGGCAAAACAGTTATTCAATAAAGCATATTTTGAATGTGAAACACTTACATAAGGTTTCACCTTATTTTGGAATATAAACGTTTTCTTGGACTGAGGTAAAGTGATCAATCTAGACGTAAGAATTTCATTTACCCTTGTAGCTAAACAGAGAAAATATCAAGTGCCAAATCCAGTTTGGACCTGCAGCTTTTCAAAGCCTCTGTCCTGAAGCTGTATTTCAAAGTACATTTTGTCTGAGAGATGGGGCCTTTTCTTTTTGTGAGGAAGGTGATGTTTAAGGCTATTTCTTTTTGCTGAAAGATTCTCAAGGTGAAATTCTACAGTAATAAGCAAATTAATCAAGCTTATTTCTTTTCTCCTGTGAAATTTACTGATTGATTCAGCTCTCCTTTTAGTCCCATGACACATGAGGTAAATTGGAGGAGGCAGTAACTCTATTAACAAATAAAAGATATAGGGGATGGTCCCTTTAAGTAAAGGATGGTTTACTACCTTAATAAGAGCCATGGTGTGATGCTTCTGCCCTTGAGCATTCTTTTTCTTCTTTGATGTCTTCTATCTATTTATAAAACGCTCTGAGATTACAAGGATGAAGCACTCCATATAAAGTACAAGGTCATTGTCTGTCTGCATTAAAAAAAGGAAAGACAATTTATGTTTTAAAAAGAGAGGGAAAGAATTCGGCAAAGAAATCAGCTTGCCACGTTTTGTTATAAGATCCGAGAAGCACTGATAAAGCTGACACACTTTTCCATTACAGCCTAAATTACACACATAGTTTCAGAAAGATTCATCTGGTTTTCTACTCAGAGCAAAAGAACCTGAAAAAATAGAAACTAAATCTCAACAATTAAAAAAAAAATTGCTGAAAGTTGAAATGGATGCGGAATTGTGGGTTCTGGGCTGTAATTACATCTAATTCAGGCAAACTGCAATTATACATAAATAATAAGTTGAAGTTACACTGCCCTGTGGAGATGAAGTACTGAAACCAATCTCTGCTTTAAGGGAAACTTGCTATGCCGAGGTGGAATAAAACATGCTGAAACAACCATAAAAAATGCTTGGTCTGTGCAGCAGACTTTATTTTATTAAACATGTTGAAAGTGATACACCTACAAATACCTAAAATAATGGTTCTTCTGGCTGGTATCATGGATTTTTAGCTTTAAGGAGAAAATCAAAACACAGAGGATAACTCCGGGATCTGTTCAATCCCTTGTGACTTTTTGATGCTGTTTCCAAGGCATGTGAATCCACAGATGCAGGTAACCAGGGTGACCACCAAACCACAGCTGAAATGCAAGGAGTAAATTTATCTCATTACCTTATTAACAGTGCTGGGTGGCAGAGACACACAGGGACACATCAGGCTCAGTTCATCCCCGTGCCCATAGGCACATGGGGACACAGGCTGCTGCAGGCTCAGTTTATCCTTGCAATGTGTGTGTGTGAACCCCTGCCTGCCCCACTGTATTATCAAAGGGCTTCATGATTGTGCGCTTTATCACAAGGGTGTGCTTTTAGGGCCTCTGAGCTTTTGATTTCTCTCTCTGTTTGTCGCTCTCCATCAGGAGGCCCAAATATGTGTGTGAGTTTGTTCAGGCATTCTACTTCTGAAAACAGGGAGAGGATGAACTACACTAGGCATAGTAACTGGGGTTTCCCCACTCCGGCATTTTTAGCATTCTCAGCTGCAAGGTCACTTGAGTGAATTTACCTCTTTGACATCCTTGTGCTTTCAACCGTTTCCTCCCAACACAAGGTTTTGTTTTGTATTTCTAGGCTAGACCGACCACTTTTATGGTGCCCAGGTCCTCTTTGGCTGAGGGAAGATTTGGAGTTTTGGAATCCTACAAGGGCTGGCAGGAATCTCGACTTGGCTGAGTTTATATGATCAGGCTCTTAACCCCTGCTCTGTGTCACTGAAGTTGGCAGGCTGGATGCTCTGCACTGGATGCAGCAAGTCCTCAGGGAGGGCCTCATGCGGAAGATCATCCCAGGCTGGATTCCACTTGCCAAGAGGTCCATGAACCTCATCCTTCTCTGTTCAGGGTATCCACTGGCAAGACATTTGGGGCAATCCAGCTTCAGAAGGGCTTGAAGAACATTGAAGCAAACAGTTTCAGTTCAGCAAAGCTGCCAAGCCCATCCTTCACTGCCCTGCTGAATTGTAAGTGAGTTCAGCTGTCGTGTTCATTTGAACACAGAGGCCAATGAGGCTGTCACACTGCCTGCTGTGCTGGGTTAGAGAGAGAAGATTAAAAATGACACTCTTTCTTCTTGTGTCACACAGATAAGAGGTTATCCAGTTCCTTTATTCTTAGGAGTTTGGGAGCTGTTTGAGACTGGCTGTTATGAACAAATCCAGTTAGCTGATTATCTGCTGTAAAACCACCCTAATAAATACCAAAGATTTTGAAAAAAAAAACCCCAGCCCCAAGCCCTTGTGTCATCTTTCCTTGAATTTGAAGTTAGCCAGCAGTCCTCTGACTGACATATATATTACATCAAGTAGCAGAAAGGAGTGAATTATTGGATACGGTGTTAATTCATTCTTGCCTAACTCTGGACCGTGTGTGAAGGCAGGTACTGCTCTGTGCATGGCAGATATTTGATATGGTGTGTGTCCTCCTGTTGTGACTCTGTAAAGCTTCTGAGGGTTAACAAAGAAAGGATGTAGAAATATGCTGCCTGAAATGTCAAACACGTGAAATGAAAAGAAATATTTAGGAAAAAAGGGCACATTAGTACCTAAACCTTTCGTGGAAGCAGATAATGTAGGTTCAGTTTCTGATTCCACTATCAGTTTTTTATGTGGCCTTGGTCGAATCATTTAACTTCTCTCTCACCATTAGTCTTTTGCAAAACTGAAACCAGGCTTTGTCAAAGGAAGGGGAAAAGGGGCCTTATTTCAGCACAGAGGTCACTTCATGTGGACAATGGAAATATTAATCACTTTCTTTTAAGAAAATAATTTATAATATAAACTTCTCCTGATCTAGTAATAGAATATACAGTACTTAAATTTTCCCTCTTTTGTGTTGTTGATCTCATATCTGAATAAAATAGATTGTACTGAAAAATAACTGCCCACACCTCCCTCAAACCATTCACTCAAAAAACAGATATTTGACCTCTTGAAGCATAAAAAATAAGCATTCTACTCAATTTCTTCCCCCATTAAACTGATAGAATTTTCCTAGAATAATTACTTTTGGCAAAACATTCATTTGTTGTAAATCTTCAGAAGCTGTGGCAGAAATTGAATCAGAACAGTGTCTTGCACATTTCAACAGCAGCTATAAAAATATTGAGAAGATTAAGGTATATCTCTTGTCACCAGTAGACTTTTGCTAGACCTCCCTTGGGCTGACAGTACTTTTAAACATTTACATGGCCTAGGATTTATATCCTAGCTGTGTGCAAGTAAAAAATTACCCTAATTGGTATCAAAAAGTCTTAGTGGACGTATTATTTTGGAAATAATTTATTTTGCTTCATGCTGAACTGAAATCATACGTTCTGCCTTGAAGAACTGCTTCTGTTCCACAGTTTACATACCATGGATAAATATTTAAATGACTCTTTCCTGTGAGCAAAGCTCAAAGGAGAAAGTTTGGCCAATCTTTGCCGAAGACAGGGGAGATGTGGTGCTGCATGCCAGCTCCTGAGGGCTCACAAAGGGATGAGCTTCATCCTGGCCCCACCACGCTCTGGTCAGGGGAAGGTTTTGTGTCTGGATTGCTCTCAACCTCCTTGCTGTGTATCTCAGAAGTACCAGGGATCTGACCTGTAAAACAAAATTGCAGAATCAAATCTATGATGAAGAAAACAGTCATTTTTGAGCTCTTATAATGTGGCTATCTGGAATATCTGTGGGGGGAAAAAAAAGCTTAGGATTGTATAATTAAAATTATCTAATATTGCATGTACATAAAGGCATTGAAAAGAGTTACTTAACTATTTCTGTCACTTCCTGACTTTTCTGTTTTTAACTTGGCATCTTTGGTTGTATCCTTTACTGTTCATGAGTAATCTGGGCAGCACATGCTCTCTGAATGAACAGATTTTAAAAACATCATTATTCATATTTTTATGAGCAAAACTTCCTTCTCAAACATCAGTATGTACAAAAATCACAGTCATCGGAGTACTCATGGGAAAAGGACAGGAATAGAATGAAATGCAGAAGTTATGCTTTATCTCACCTTTCATAAACTCATTCATTCTATATACAGCTTTTTATTTGTGAGTCTCAGGTCCGTCTAAATACCTACTAATTCAAAGAAAGTACAGCTCCACTGTTTTCCTAACACTAACAAAAGAGATATTTTTTATATATTCATCACAATAAAAATGTACTCCAATTTTTTTAAACAATAATTTGACACTTTCTTTACAGGAATTCTTTATTTTAGAAGTTGTCTTTCAATGTGTCCCTGAAATTTTTAACATTATGCCCTGATGTGATACAGGAATGAGGCTGGATTGAACGCTTTTATTCTAGGAAAATACAGAAGGTATTGTCTCCTTTCTGTCCTAACCGTTTTTTAAGTTCCTTTTACATTTACGGGTCAAGCCCTGAGGAATACTTAAGGTAATATGCATTATGAATTGCACATGGCATGCTGACCTATTTTTCAATACATTCTGTTTTTTAGAAGACAAATCCCTTTTTTTCTTTTTTCATGTAAAGTTTGCATCCAGGCAAAGGATACAGCAGCACTCCATGATCCAGGCCTGTAAGTTATTCTGCTAGGTTCTGCCTTGTTAAATTTACATCATCTTCTTGACCTCATTTACCTCTCAAGAAGCAAGTGCCTGGAGCAAGAAATATTTAGTTTTGAAGCAGTGGTTTTTGCTTCAAATGTTTAGACCTATTGAATAAATGTCTCTCTGTAAAAAGGCTTGTGTCCCTGCAGTGACACTTTGGTACATAGAAAACACCAGAAAGTATTATACTCTACTGGAACAGCAAGTGGGCAACCTTTGACAAAAACAGGAGGAGAAAACAGATATGTTAGTTACAAACATTCCTGCTCTTAACCTTTTGTTTCATTGCTCATAAAGAAAAAAAATTTAAAGGAGTTAATGTGCAAGAATGGCACAGACATGGTGGTTTCCTGAAGGCTGTGGGTCTCAATATAGAGGTGGCTGCTGGCAGAGCTCTGCTCCTCCTGGAAGGCAGATGATCCACTGCAGGACTTTCAAATTCCATGAAGAAATGCATTGAACCTCTTTGGTCAGAGAGGGTTTGGTTACATGGACACGATGCTCAACAGTCTTTCTGCTTGAAAGGGGACAGGTACAAATAAACAGAGAGGTGTGGAGCACAGAAATGCAAGTGAATTGCAAAAGAAAAGGAATACTTCAAAATAGCTCAGATGACACAGAGCTTATTTCCCTATCTCCTAATTACTTCAGTCTCTCAGCAGCTGGAGGGGTAAAGGCTTCTAGCTCCATCAGGCAGATTTAATCAGCCCAAGACAGGTGGGCGTATGTACAAAAAAATAGGTACAGAAAAGGTTGTGTCCACAGATGTGGCTTATTTATATGAAAACACATGTTGCTGGTTCTGGGTGATACTAGTGCTACTCCTTAGCTCAAGAGAGAGACTCACACCGAGACTGAGGTGTGATCCTCCTTCTGGAACTGCTTATTAGATGTGTGTAAAACAATGTAGATTCTTTCTTTCTTTCTTTCTT
>VZDJ01000623.1:7047516-7199528 GCA_008694505.1 Cyanoderma ruficeps | reverse complement strand
CCTTCCTTCCTTCCTTCCTTCCTTCCCGCTTATTTCTCCTCTGTCCCTCTCTCCACCCCTTTCTTCCCCCTCACTGCACATTTTGATTTGTATTCTGAATGTCTAAGCCTTTCTCTACATTATTGAAAGCCAGATTTTTTCATTAAAGAAAAAAAGAAAGAAAAATGAAGTTACACAGAAAAATGGATTATGCAGCCTCCAATCTGAGTCACAAGAACTGGGGCTAAAAAACAGTTTAACAGTTTGTCCAGCTTAAGAGACAAATCTGGAACTGAAAGTGTGTGTGATTGTCCAGTGAATCTGATTTATACACATGGTTTGCTTTAGTTGTGGAGTCAGGATTAAATTGTGTCACATTTTTGACAAGGTCCTGGAGGGCAAAAGAAAAGTTCAGAATTTACTCACATTATTTTTTACTTAACTGTTTTACTTCCTTAAGTATTAATACTTCTGCACTATTACTCCACATTAGTTATTCTAGTTTTTTGCTGTTTCTGGTCCTTGTGTCTGATGCTTAGACATATTTTTTGTAGTTTAATCTAATGGATATGCACTGCTTGCCTGCAACCAATAATAGTGAGAATCACTGACTCAAGGCTTTTGTATTCCTACTCAGTCTGTGCATCATTTGATTTTACTTTGACGGAGTTTCACTCAACTGTTGAGCTGGTGACACGCTTCTCTAACAAAATACACCTTGGCCACCCTATAGTGGTTTTCATTTGTTAATTTCTGCTTCCATCACACACCTCCACACCCATCAGACAGCTGTGGGAATAATCTGGAAGCAAGATTTCTGTGACTAAGAAGAAATTTGGGCAACATCAGGTCCTGTCACTGAGACATGAGTGTATATATTCAATGTGCAGTAAAAACCTCAGGGATGGATTTCACTGAGGACACTTTGTGGGAATTTTGGGATATCTGATCATTAATAGAAGCATGGCACTTATGCAAACAGCCTGGCTTTGGCCTCAGCCAGCATTCACAAAGCATTTCCCATCAGGAACTGTGTGCCTTTGGCAGTGCTCCTGTTCCATGCACACAGACACACTTTGCCAAGTCCTGGCAGCACCTGCCTTGCTGGCTGCCACCACCTACACAGGGAACAGCAGAGAGACCTCCTCTCTGGGTTGAGCTGATGAGTAAGGAGTATATTTCTCTCTCCTGCCCCCAAACCCATCCATGCTGCTGTGAACTAATGCTGGGACTTGCTTTTTATGGCTGTTGGTGAACAGGAAACTCTTCTGAGAAAGGTGATGGTAGAAGTCACTCAATCCTTGTCCCTCCATCTTAGGCAGATGTTTGTCATACACACTGTGATCCCTCAGGAGGACACACAAAAGTCATATTCCTCTGAAGCAGTCTCTGGAATGTCCTTCCTCAGTTTGGTGGCCTTTCTTTACTCCCTGTGTCTTCTCACACCAAGACACCCTTTTCTTAGAAATTACTGGGTCCAGGTAGAGTGAGAAGGTAGGTGTTGCGTGTCCCACTCATCAGTTTTGGGTTTCTTTAGGTCTGCTGTCTCAAACCCCAGCTGCACTCTAGCACAAAATATTGGCTATATACTTTGGCATTTCTTGGCTGCACCCTAATCTAGTGCAGGCTAATTCCCAGATTTGTGGAGAAGTACAAACCACATGCACTCAAATCTAATTCAGTCTTTTGCTATTTTCATAAAACCAGTGTGTGAATCATGGAATATAACTACATATTTTCTTTTGCAGCCACTCATTCTATGCTCACTTGTGGAAGCAATTTCCACCTAAGACTTGCTTCCACGGCAGTGAATTTTCTGGTTTCCCTGTCTGACTCTTTGTCTGTGGTCTCCCAACACCCACTCATTATAAAAGCCAGTTTTACGAGCTAAAACACAAGTTCCCCTTGAGCCAGCATCCACTCTTCCACAATGGAACAATGAAGAAATGGATATATGTTTATTACTGCATTGATGATCTCTGTTCAAGATCTTTTTACATTAAATTCTGCACAATTTAGTCTTTTATTGAAGCTCAGCTTCGTTGCATTTATCTCATTTCTTCTAAATATTATTTCTGCTGAAAGAAAGAAGAGAGTGATGAGATCATCTGTGTAAAAGTATGACACTCTGGGGATGTAATTATTGCTTTGAGATTAAAACATAACCACAAAGGGAACCAAAATATTTCATATCCCTACAGGTATTTCATCATAGTTTCATTCTGTGAGTCTCACAGTTCTCAAAATCTCCCCTTCCAGGGATGACCAATTATGAACTTGTCAGTGATATAATGAATTTACTGCATTTCAAGAGTATTTCCAGAGATGAAAAGTTTCTTGCCCCTTTTGTAATTTTCACTTGTTCTATAGTAGCTTTTTTAATGGAATTTTTTTTCCAAATTTTTGACCTGAGGTTGGTTATTTCAATAGATGTGTGCCTTTAAGAATATATGACATCGTTAATTATGTAGTAAAATACATTAGAAAGCAAGATTGTTAATAATAAGATAATGATAGTGAGAAGATATTATTTATTTATTATAAAGGCACAAAAATCTGAATTAAATCTTATTTGAAAGTATTAATTAATGATTCTTCTGTTGCTAATATGTAGCCTACAAAGAGATATAATATTATGCAGTGCACAGGAAGTGATTACATTAAAGGTATAAAATATTGATGTCTCCAGGCTCTGAGCTGGTACTGTAGGTTAGAAATAAAACGTGAAATGTTGAGGCTGATAATTGTAACCCAGATCATTTTACAGAGTGATTTTTGTCCTTCTCTATGGCCTCTGTTTTTCAGCCTGTTTTCTGATGGTTGCCTTGAGAATGCAAACACAAATGTGAAGGTGGTCATGAGTCAGTATGAGAGTGGGCTCCTGTCTTTTACAGAAAGACACTTCCCTAGCAGGAAAACATATCAGCAAGATCTCACAGCCTTGAATTTGTGAGTTTTTTAGATAAATGGCAGGTAGTGTCCAATTCAGTATCAAAATGATACAGAAGTGGTGCTCTGGAGGAGATGATGAAAAACCACTCATGATGCAGAAGATGTGTGGAGTAGGTTATGGTAATTACATTGACCTGTTCTGTATGAATGAAATCATCACTCAGATGAAAATGTCTGTGTCACAATTCGAGGAAACATGATTTCTCTCCCAGCACTCTGTGATTGCAGCCTCAGCACAGGGGTCAGCTCTGTCTCCAGCACTCTCCCAAATGGTGGCTGCTTTGGCTGGCATCGACTGAAATGAGGCTGGAAAGATGAGGATGAGAGGATTATTCTATTCACAGACATGTAACAGTAGACATTTAAATTGCTAGGGTACTTCAACTCCCGTCCAGAGTTCTTTTTTTGGGTATTGGGGTTGGTCTTTGTGGATGAAAAGAGAGCCAAGATATGATGTGAGAAACCAGGTTAATCAATACAGCACATCTGTATTTCAAAGGCTTTGACTTTTAATAGAGTACAGATGCTTAAAGATCAAGGTATTAATATTTTCCAGAATGCAGGTTAAAGATCAAGTCTTATCTTGATTTGTAAAAAAAGGAATGGATAACACAAACTTCACGTACATAACTGGCCTCTTTCTAAATAAGACATTTTATGAGCTTACCTGCAATGTAGGTGTGGGGTGTTTATGAAAAGCAGGTGTGGTACATGTGCACATGATGAAACCTTCAGTTATGCATTTGTAGGCACCAGTAAAGGGTGAACACTTTGTCACTGACATGAACAGTATACTCTTGAAGCTTACTTGAAATTCAGGCTTTCATGCTTGTGGGTCTGTACCAACTGGGCGTCTTCCATGTTTCTATGATTCCATGACTTACTAATGCCTGTGAGTGATGCTGAGGCTGCTGCACTGTAATAATATGGATGCTTGTACATACAAAATATCTGCTTGTACATACAAAATATCTGTTCCTTTACAGGATTTTTCAGTCTCATTTTCAAATTATGTCATATTGCAGAGTGGCTTAGAAAGATAGCCAAAATTCTGTTATTACTGTTTGCACCTCACAGTTTTGTTACTGGGGCAACTGGGGGCTTTTGCTATGGAAATGCTGCTTTCAGACTTTGAGATATTGGCAGTGCTGCACAGACTTATTTCGACTCTTAAATAATTTTAAAACTTGAAACTGAAATTAATAGGTATGCTTTGAGAGAGGGATGAAATACCTTGATGTGAAAAGCTAGACTAACTACAGCAGCAAATTAATAAAATGGCAGTAAAATGACCTTCTAAACATTTCAACATAAATAAGACTAACTGTCAGAAGGGAGAAAATCTGCATTAATAATTTGGTGGATCAAGACTTCAAATGCAGATTGATGTCTTGAAACTGATGGCTCCTGAAAAACAATATGGACATTGAAAGAGCATTCAGAGTGCCACCTAGATCAAGACCTGCACTAGTCTTTGATGATCCTCTGTTTTGTGCTTCCTTCCCCTGCCGTTCTTCCTTCCCCTGCCTTTTTTTTTTTTTACTGATTTCTTATACACCATGATGAGTTAAGAACCAAATCTCAAAGCTCAGATTCCCTCTGATGTGCTTTGACTGTGTGACAGAAGAGGAGCAGCAGCTTCAGAGCATCAGAACTGGAGCCGTAACTTGCTGGTATCACTGAAGCCCAGGCACACCTCCTGCTGTCCTCCCTCAGCTGCAGTTAGGGATCTGCAAAGGGCCAAGTGCCAGTGGTCAGACAGAGCAGAACTGTGTGTGCTCCTCCTCCTGGATCTTACTGAGCTGCCAAAGTCTTTCCCAGGATGCTGACTGGGGACCCACAGGGCAGTTGTCTGCTGAAATTTTATGTTACTCCCATCTCTGTGTACAGTGGCTTCTCCTCCTCCTTTGGAGGAATTAAATATTCAGTACAGAGGGATGAACAGAGGCGAGGGCTTTCACATTTTTTTCCCACATCCTTTTCTCAATATGTTCCAACCAGAAAGGTGTCTTGACTTTAAATACAGATCCTTTCCCAAGCCACTGTTCAAGCTCAGCTAAGTCATAGGTATTTGAGGGGATAGGAGGAAATAAGGAGTCATCTCATCTCAAATTATTATGAAAAACAATGTGATTAGCGTCCTCTTACCCTTGCTGTCTTCAGTACGGCTGCTTCCATCACAGCTAGTCACCTTGGAGTTCCTGCAAAAACCAAACCAGGAAAACAGGCTCCTCTAAAGCTGTCACCTGGCCTGTTTTATCTTTATTAGACTGAAAGTGATTATTTCTCTCCATGAACTAAAAAGCCTAACTGACTGGCTCTATGCCTGGGATGCCTGCATTTAATGTGATGAATTCCAGTGCTTCTGACATTTTTTGCCACGTAATGAAGACTCTCCTGATGGAACAGAGACACCAGTACCTGTTTGTCACCCACACTGCTGGGAAGCACTATGAGCAGGCAGTGGGAGGAAGTGATCACTCTCCATGCTATTTCTGGACCAAAAAGACATGCCTTACTAGGAAAAGTGCAGTGGGATTTTTATCTTAGTAAGGATGGATAGGGAGGGGGGAAAGTCAGCCAGCAATGCATAAACAGAGAATTTGTATCTCTGTCAGCATCAGTCTGACATCTCTCACCTTCTATGCTCATCAGTAAAACACACATGCAGAGAAGTCAAAACTGTAGAAAATTTAAAACACAGCATGAAAATAAACTGAATGGTTCTGAGAATTTCTCAGAAACATGGTTTCCAGAATTAAGATGCCTGTTGTTACCTATTCCCTATACCTGATGCCATTCTCTGAATTACCAAATTACACTGTTCCTCACTAGGTTTTCTCTCAGATTTGCTTGTTACTCATCAACAAAATCCAGTTTCTGAGTGTAAGTAACAGGAAAGAAAGGTTTCCTTGAGGCTTTTGTTTCTCAGCTCACAAGCTGGTCCCAGCTGCATGTGAATCATTCCCTCCTGGCTGGACACAAGCCATCCATGGCTTTTTGAGGAAGGCTTTGTAATTCCTTTGGGGAGGCAGACAGGAGAGAGCCTGCCACCTACCTGTAGGCAGGGATTTTCCTGGGATTTAGTCAACTTTCCAAAAGGTAATTCTAGGTTTTGTTTTGTCCAATGTAAAAAGTGTCCTAGAGACTGCAGAGAAATGCTCTACTACCTAATTAACATTAAGTGGAGAATTTGTCATGGAAGGTCAAAGAATCACTCCCATAGTTTGTTTGCAGGGACAAGTCAATGTTAGTGGTCCTGATTCCCAGCAGGCTCTATGTTACCACAGCCAAAAGGAATGCTCTTGGCATACTGAAATCACTATGTTTTAACATTCCAATTTGCAGAGATATTTTTATTCCCAAAATTTTTCAATCAGCTCCACATTCCAGTTTCACTAGTGAGCCATTGTGAATCAAGTGAAGTTTTCATTCAGTGGAGAATGCCTCCTGGGTTTCAAATGAGGGTTTCAAAAACAAGGAGGGGAAATAGAAGCTTGGAAGAGATGACATTTTAGAAAAAACTTTCTCTTTAGTGTCCTGAAAGTTGCAGCCAAAACCTAACTTGACAGAGAAATGTATGACTGGCTGATTGATCGATAATCTGAAGATGCTTTTCCTGAAGTGAATTCATCCAGACAGATTCTTCAGGGAATTCTCACTCTCTGAAAGTTCCTGGGAAGTAAATTGGATTGATTAATCTTCAAATGCTAATCACATTAAAATGATATAGTTTAAATTTGTCTTCTGTCTTGTACTTGCTCTAATTGCCTACAGACAGTAAATTGGATGCCATATCTCAGCACTGGTATGGTACATGCCTGTGATGTAGATAATTCAGAACAGATAGCATGGAAAACTCAGTCTGTGATTGACACCCACATGCCAAGGCTAGAAGTACAGGGCTTAATTTAATAGGAATTTTGACAGTAAATTAGTGACAGCAGGGATATTGTTCTGTTTCACATGTAGGAATTTCTGGCCTGCTACCAAAGGACAAATTAATATTCAGGAAGAAGCAACTGAGAAAGGAAGTGGTTGTATTTTGTTATTCCTGATTCCCTCATCGTATAAAGGCAAAAGAGGAGAATCCTGCAGCTCCCTCTCAGAGCTGGTGAGTTCTGCTCTGACTCTTGCCCCAGGCTGGGGCCATTAACATGAGAAGACAAGAGGAGCCATCAGAGAGCTCAGACACTCACTCAGCCCCAAATATGCTGAGTGCTGGAGACAGGCAGGAGGAGCTATCTGAGCCAAAAGGTTTCTCAGATCAGATGAACCAGACCACAAAAAGCAAAATCTAGCTGGAACTGTGTCTGCTTCTCTTCATCACAGGAAAACATGACCTGAAGCATGACAGATATTTTCAGTTCTGTGTATAGACCAGCATTAGGTAACCAGTCATGTTGAAAGGGACTCAAGTCTCTGAATCTCAGAGGTTCCCACTCAAAAAAATTGTTTAGCTCTGGCTCTTAATGCACCAGTGAGGAATAAAACTTTACCACATTCAAATGCAAGCCTCAAGGAATGCCAAGATGAGCTTCCCTAAATCAGAAGAGCAATGTGAGGTGAGGGACTTGGTAGGGCACTGGTGGCTGAAAATAAAACTCCTAAAAGTGAGTTGTGATCAGTTCCTGTTGTACTTCAATTAGGTTTCTAATGGAAGAGGGTTGCTGGCTGTGCGTTGTTTTAGAACCTAGGAGTGCTAATCCTAGTGCTTTGTTCAGGGAATTCAAGTCCCTCATAAAAGACTTAAAATATTGGATTGGGAGATCTGTGGAGAATATTTTCGTAGTGGTACATGCAAATTTAAAAAAGGATATTGTAATTTCAGGTAAATTCCCGCTTGCATTTCCCTTCTGACTGAGCATAACCTGTGGAGGAGAACAGTGCTGGAAAGCTTTGTAATTGTTGATCCCAAACAAACTGGCATCCTCTCCCTCCTCTGGGCAATCCCCCGGGGCTCACTCTCAGAAGTGAATACCCCACTGGATATTTTATTTCAGTGTTCCTTTTCAAGCTTTTCCTCAGTGTATACACTCGGCAGCCTGGAAAGTGAAGAAGTTGAGGGGTGGGAAGGACTCAGTGAGTTGAGCAGAGGAACCAAATTTAAAACATTAAGTCTTAAATTTACTTCCTGACAACCATGGCCACATCAGAGGGCAGGAAGCAGTGACTTCAGGCCTGGTACAAGCATTTAATTTCCATGTGTTCTCACAGGGTGAATTTTGTTCCCCAGCAGATGCCCAGAGGGAGATCTGGTTATATATACATTTCAGTGAGGGTGTAGTGAACAAATGTGAAGTGTTTGATGTAATATCCAGACAGCAAACTTTGGAAGCAGATGTGCAGTGGGGACAGTTGGCTTTAAAAATAATTGTCCCAACACTTGCTGTCATTTCTGTACTGCTGCACGTGTAGGGCTTGGACTCACACTTTCCCCCTTTTCAAGCAGTGCCCTAAAGAGGAGGCTGATGTGCAGAAGCTGTTCACAGTCCCTGCCTGCCAAAAGACATAGTCAAAATCCTTTTGTTACTGTTTTTGTCTAATTTTTCTCAGAAATAGAAGCCAATTTAGTAATGATAATGATTTTTGAGATTCTAATATTTTTGGGCCCTGAATTTCAAAATGGGTAGGAAAGTAGACGTTGTTGGCCATATGAAGTGGTGTACAAAGTACATAAATAAAGATTGTCATGAGCCTGAAGTTGAGATTTATCACAGTTTGAATTCCATTGCAGTTCATGTATATCACACTCCTGATAAGAAAAGACCTATTTCCTCTCTGTTTTTACATATCAGTAACATTCAAGCATCAAGCATCTTTCATTTTTCTTGTTCAACTAACCATTAATATGGAATATGCTGCTCAAAGATTCTGAAAGGATTCCCAAAACCACCTGTAGATGTGCTATAATACAGTACTAAAATCCAAATGAACCATTCCTATGGCAACTACTGTTTGTATTATCTGTCACCACCCATTCAGTGATGCCCAAATCAGATACTGGTAACAATTATGGCGCATTATTTTACAGTAATTTTAAATCCTAATACTTTCACACCAAGGCTAAAATCACACACTAAGTGGACTATTACCAGACGGTTGCTGTGCTGAGGTGCATTTAAAGGATTGTATCTGTCTTTAGCGAGGATGTTGACAATTCCTTTTAATAGCATTTGGCAATTTATAATTGCAAAGTTCTTTCTGAATACCTTCTGTCATGCTCATGTAATCTCTATAAAAGATTTCCAAACAAAATGATTCATAAAGAGCCATAATTAATTGGAAGAAAGCCAGCTATCTAAAACAAACACTACCATTACCATCTCTGGCAAGCCCAAAAATAGTCCCTAGAGATGCCACTGTCACAATGAAAAAGCTTTCAAAACAGTATAAAGATATATGGTACATATTAAATGAATTATTCTGCCCAGTCCAAGACCTTGAGACCTTCTATTAATGAAATTTACAATGGACACGAACCTCTGGAGCCAGTCCAGATGAAGCCACGAGTATGAACCAGAGGGCGGGAGCACCTGTTCGAGAAGAAGGGCTGAGACAGTTGGGGTTGTTCAGCCTGAAGAAGAGAAGGCTCCAGGGAGACCTTTGAGAAGCTTCCAGCAGCTAAAGGGGGCTACCAGAGAGCTGGAACCTGTAATGACAGGACAAGGGGGAGTGGCTTTGAATTGAAAGAGGGAAGGTTTACATTGGATATTAGAAAGAAATTCTTGACTATGAGATTGGCAAAGCACTGGAATGGGTTGCCCAGAAGAATTGTGGGTGTCCCATCCCTGGAAATGTTCAGCACCAGGTTAGGAGGGGGCTTGAGCAACCTGGTCCAGGAAAAGATGTTTCTGCCTGTGGCAGGGGGAGTGCAATGAGATGACCTTTAGGGTCCCTTCCAACCCAAACTATGCAATGGTTTTATGACTTTATGATACTTAAGATACCATTTAGTGAAGCTAAGAGGACTACAACATTGCTGTTAGCTGTGTTACAGATGTCTCTGATTTAAGGACCAGGACACAGCAAACATTGCTCAAAGTTCAAAAGGAACCCAAAATGCCACCTTAGCTCAGCTGAAAGCTTCAGCTTTGGAGCACAACAAGAAGGAAGGACTCCTCCTGTCACCCTGAATTTTCTGCCTTCTGTCTTCATGCTGTAGATTCTCATGCAGCTTCATCTAAACAATGTGTATTTTTAGAATGTTTGCACACTTCTCCTCTGAGGGAAGAATTGATTGATGGTGATGTCCACCATCCAGGTTAGAGAGGTGGCAACCTGAAGTAGCCAATCTCTTGACCTTTGTACAAATGTATATAAATGGAGTCAGATTTTTGAATTAAAGAGTTGTTCCCTTGAACTGCTGCTGTGTGAAGCCTCATCTTTCTGTCCCTGAAGTGGGATACTCCCAGCCTCAGCAAGCAACATCTGGTGACCCCTGTTGTGTGAGGACTGCAGTCTGGATCACATTCTCTCTTATCTACAATTTTCCATAATTTCTATGTTGTGGGGAGGTGTGGGGGGTGCAAATTCTGCACTCAATATTTGGGTGTGCAAATACTAAGGTGCACTGAAGAGCCTCTGATCAGCCTTACCATACTTTCCTGTGGTCTATCTGAATTATAGGAAAGGGCACGCAACTTAGATGAGCACATGAGCATGTTACTGGTAGTAATTCAGGGGGGGAAAAAAAAAAAACAACCTTTCAGCAATCAAGAGAATACTTCATAGAAGAAACCCACAGGAAAACAGTACAGATAAATGAGATGGAAGATGCTGTTCAAGACTCCTTCAATTGAATCAAACATGCTTCATCTGTAACTTTTCTAATCAATAATGATGCTAAAAATGTACATAGTTCGTCTCGTATTATAAAGGGCCAAATTTCAACTTTGTCAGCAAAAGCCATAAGGAGAAAGTTTTGGTTTCCTGGTCCTTCGCCCAACACTGGTTTGTGAGCTGGTCCGGGCAGCCTTGACACTGCTGGTAAGTGCATCTGCTGGCCAGAGTCTCCTCTGGGAAATTCAGAGCTGTGGGTTAGCTAAGTGCACAGTTTTCTAACCACATTTCCTCTCTGCCACTCCTTGTGCCCAACAGTGACCCTGCCTTTAGAGGAGATAAGAGGGAGTGGCAAAACCTAGCTTAACCTATTATACACAGAAGTGAAAAAGTCATCTTCGTGTGGCTCACTTGTAATCTCCTTAGGGTAAAAGACTTTCAGTCTTTTTTATAGTGTATTTTTTCAGTTAAGATATAGTAACAGTTTTGTAATATAAACAATTAAGGCTCTTACTATAACCCAGTCTTGTAAAGTGATGCTTTCATGACATGTTTTTTCTTTTCTAAAAACTTTAACAACATTTGCTATATTGAATATAAGGCAGTGAAAGGACAAGTAGCTGCATTTGTATGCCGCTTATTAGAAATTTGAAACAAATAGATACTTTCTGCTCTGTTAGATTGAATCTGAAATTCCTTCCACACACTCTGCTTGTGCATAGTGGAACTGAAGATATGTTTAAGATACTGATGGAAAATATGCTACTTCTCTCCAGTTTTCTGATATATCAAAACAAATAGAGTTTTGTGGAAGATCTGCCTGCAGACATGTGATGTAATTTGGCATGGTGCAGAAAGAGTTGCATATAAATGACTGGCTAAAGAGGAAAGGCAGGTGATTATGGGAACACTGTGAAGTGAAACATCCTGTCTTCAGTGAATTAAAAATGTCTGTGTTGACCCATAGGTGTCTACATTCCTCCTGGAATGCCAAGAGGAAGTGCTAGTCCAGGATGTTAAGGAGATTGATTAGGAAGCCTGTTTTTACCGTTGTTGCCATCACTGGGAAATGCAATCAAGCACCACCCCTTCCCATTTAGAAGAGATGCTGGTCTGAAATGTAAGTGTGGCAACCATCAAGGGGTAAGACTGCTGGGGGAGTGGATTTGCAGATGAGTTGTGCTGATTAGCAAGCCTGTAAACAAAGGTTCATTAAAAATCTGTTTTGTCTCTGTGCTACTGTCAAGCTCTCCTACTGAACCAAGAAATGGAGTGGAAATCAAAGGGGATTGAAAAATTTGTAAGATCTGCGTTTCATCTATTTCTGTAGAGCTTTGAAGATACACTGTTTTGGTAAAGCAGGCAATAAAAGCAACACAGCTTTACCTCTGTGAACTGCTCCAAGGGAAGAGCTATTCACTATATGCTCACTTTCTCTTCATGCAATAATTCATCTGCTGCAGACTCCTTGTTTTCCCAGTCAAGTTTAACCATTTCCTCGCTGCTCCCTGCATGCAATAACACTAAACCCCTTCAGTAAAACTGTTGCTTCCTCTACAGGCACAACTAGAATATGTATGAATAATCTGTACAATGTGACCCAATCATTGCCAATTCAGAATAAAAGCATTTCAGAGTAGGTAGATGTAACAAGGAAACTCCCCAAAAATAATGAGAGGTTGAGCAGAAAGCAAATGCAGGTCCAACCAATATGGTTAATCACACGTTCTCTGTTGATTCTGCTTAAAATGGCAGGTTATATACAGTTCTATATAGTTTACAGTTACAGCGACACTTTCATTGGCATACGGCACAGAGAAAAAGGCAAACACACACTGTTTAACCTATTCTTAAGGTGGCTAAAGCGTGACCACTAACAATTGCACTCAGTGACCTCTAGGAAACCCACTATCTCACAATACCACCTTAACATCTAATTTCTGCTGTGCCACAAGTAATTTTAACTGTTCAACAGGCCTCAAGGCCTCAGGGCCTCAAGGCCAAGCCTCAGGGTCAGGCCTCAGCCAGGTAGGCTTCAGCTGGGTAGTTCACTGTCTTATTCTAAACACAGATCTTGCCCTCTTTCTCTCAAAATCTGCCACAGGTAGACAAGATTCCTTCAGCAGCTTCAGGAGTGTTTGACTAGCTAACCTGGGTGAATGTGAAAGTGTCAGAGTCCACTAGAATACACTACCTGTACCTACCCTGACCTCTAAACTCCTCATTGCAATCCCATACCATTGTCCCCCTCATATGATGGTAGGAAAAGCCACAGGAAGATGACTGATTTGCTGAGATTCATTCCCAGCCTGTACTGTGCTATAAATTAAAAGTGGCTGAAATCACTGTTGGTATATATGAGAATCTCTTAACTTCCATGTGGCAAAAGTTAGAAGTATATTCCATTCACCTCCTGGGTGATAATACTGTCCTTTTTACCCTGCTCTGCTTTGGAAACCACAGACTCAGTGACATTGCCATGTCTAGTTCACTGATATGTTGACATTGGAGCTGCCTTCCAAAAGCATAGCTCACTTAGGTTTGCACTAAGCAGGGACTGTCTTTCAGAGTTACTGCCAGAATGTTGTCAGATGAAAGCTGAGGGATCTGTACATTTTCCTTGTGTTGGCAGGGGGAGATGGGCACATGGAGACTGAGAACTCATTAGCCCGATTTTCTTAAATCGAAGATGCATCTCACACTCTCTCTTTCCTGAGACCTAAGAAAGCATAGAGTGTAACTCACGCAAAGACATAACTCCTTTAATTTTCAGAAATTTGAGATGTATCTTTGCAAGGGGTCTCTGAGAGGGAAATGCAGGTCAACATCTCTGTCCAAGGACTTCATGGTATTGCTGAGAAATGAAATGGAATGAGGAGGTGTCTGTGGACAGAGCAGTATTTCCCACTGGCACAAACAGTGAAACTACTGTGATGTATGTCACACTGTCACTGCCCCACTTCATTACCTTGTTTTATTTAGGGTTCTTCAGGATGACTGTCTTGCAACTGTTGGTTCATTGGCTCCTGCCAGAGTGAAAAACCCTACTGTGTCTGAAAAGACTTTCCTTTTCCAGTGAGAAATTGGGCTGAAGTGAGTTATCTTTCCAACAGAAGAAATGTTATAGGACATCCAATGACTTAATTTTTCTTGGCTCTAGAGGATTTTGCTTAGTCAATGAAAAATTTAGACTGTGACCTGCCTCTGTAGCATATCTTGGTGTTTTGATTTTAGCCTACTGATAAGAATAAAAGGTCTTCATGCTTCTACAGGGAGATGGGAAGTAAGAAACAGTTTAAACCCTGCTCCTACCAATAAAAATTGAAAAGAGTGATAATCTGATTCTTCTTATCTCAACTGAACCACTTTTCATCTGGACTACAGCAAAGTGAAATAATCAGTATCTTATGTCATCTTTTCCCCTAGCTAAAACTGGTGAGGAATGATAAAGCAGCTAGATTCCTGCCCTGAAAGGGGAATTCAGCTCTTCAGATGGCCCTTTCCCCACTGGTATACCTTGCTCCTAATAGTGCCTGTACCACAGCTTGAAATTCCGGCAGTGACTGAAAACTGATTTAATGAACCTTTGATAAAAATTGCCACACAGATCCTGCCACTGATATTCAAAGAGCCAAAAACATGTCAGGGACTATTTAATGGCAGCAGCTCTTCAATGATTAGGAGAAAATGTTAAATACACTGGGTAAAAACTCATCTGGTAGGAAGTCACAGTCAGGAAAGGCTTTTTTCAATAGTAGAATATAATAAAGATGTAAGACCTAAGTGAATCATTACTAGAACTATGATCTCTGATCTCTGTCTCCTGTGGCATCATTCACATCATTGTAGTTATTCTAGTGACGTGTGCTTTGTTTCATTTTTCTTTCTTTTCATCTATGAAGGAAAAAGACCCCAAACTAAAAACCTCAGTTCTGTAATGAGAAATGAAGTGTGCAAGCCCTTGTACTGCGAGATCTAAATATATCAGACTGCAAAGTGAATTCACCTTTAGAAAACCAATTTAAATTCAAATTAAGGTCATATATTATGAATTTAATATGCAATAGTAGTATTGTTTTCTATTGAAGTCTACTAATCACTCTGTGAAGAGTGAAAACAGGACCTTCCAAATTAGAGTGGTCATAAAAGAGAGAAAGCTGTTCCACTTTTTTTTAATCAGAAGTCAGTTTAGAACTTAGTTAAATATTTATATTAGCCCTACTNATATGTATATATGTATATATGTATATATGTATATATGTATATATGTATATATGTATATACACACACAAGTTAATGAGAAACATGATAGTCATAACCCATCATACAGATATGGCAGGTATCAGTTTGCATTAGACTTTGCCCCCAGTGGTTTCTTGACTCACCATTAGATCAATTTCTTGCCCAGAAACATTTTGTCTTGTACCAGTGAGCAGTGAATGGCACAAGGGATCAGCATCCACATCGAGCAGCAGAGGTTTCACCAGCACAGCAGAGGAGCCTCAGGCATGGAAGTTTTCAAAACCTGAAATTAGCAGCCGAAGTCTCATTGACTGATTTTTGGCCTGTAGGAAGGACAGCAGAGTCAGAGATTCCTGTGGGATATCTGCTCTGAGAAGGGCTGAGCTGAGCAAGGCTGGTTCCATTGACCGGACCAGGCTTCACGCTGGGAAACAGGATGGCTGCTCTGGGTCAGACCAGCCTCTCTCTAAATTAGAAACTTGACTCCAGTACTGATTTTAACCTTGGGAGAAGGTCAAAGAAGAGCTATAAAGGACAACAGCAGGACTAACATAGCCCATGGCATGCTTTCTTCCAGTCTTTCATATTTGGAGGTGTCCCTAATGAGGCAGATCACAAAGCAGATTGGATCTTCTCCCAGACTTTGACTGTTTGAGGTTATCTTTGAAAAATCATACAAAAACCGTACTTAAGGATATTGTTTTTCAGAAAAACACAGAAATATTTTGAATATATAACTTACAACTGCACTTGCAGTTGACAGAGCTCCCCTACCCATAAAACAGGCAGAAGCCAATTTAAAATCTGGAAACTGTCGGTAGAAATCATTTGCTGAAGACTGTGACCTAATTAGCCATGCTAGAGGGGAATTTTAGTAGATGAATGGTATTCATCAGAACAGTCCAGAATACAGATGGCCCCCTTCTCCCTTGCATCCCTTCCACATGACCTCAGGGATGTCTGTGTGACTTTTGATCTCTGAAACACCCTGTGTGCCTACGTTTTTTACATCATTTGGATGTTCCACTGTTTATTTTCAATCAAAGTTTTGCCAGTTTTGAGAGTGCTTCTGAGGACTCAAGCAGTCTCTTTTTCCCTTCTTATGAAACAGGCAGAGCAGCAGTTTTCCCTTTGCTGTACTTTTCTGTGTGCATGTGTTTGCTTGTGCAGTTTGGAGGTCACAGAAAATACGTATGTGAAAAAATTTCATTATGATGTACTTTCTCTGATTAATTCTGTTCCTTTGGTAGTCAGTATCACACTCTATACAAAAGTTATTTTGGAAATAATACTTCCAAAGAATTCTTACACAGAATTATGACACTTCTATGTGTTAAGGATAACAATAATCACCCAACAGAGGATTTATTTTTTTTTTGAGTGCCCTGATCTGAATAAGGCTGGTTCACTGTTCCTCTTTCCATTATTTTCTCAAGCTTCAAATAGACTTAAACAAAACAAACATACAGCAAAGCCTTTTACTCACAAAAGGGCTTTCAAAATTCTTGAGGGAAGCAAGAAATAATTCATCGAAAGTCCTTGATGCTTACAAAACCTCTGAAACTCCAGAATGACTGAAACTCTGATAGCTGAAATGGAAAAACGGAGGTCAAATCTTGAGATCTGAAGAAGCTTGGAAGGCATTTGGTTGCTAGAATGTCACATATTTTTTAATTTACTATATAAAAATACTTTGAAAAATTTAAGACCATTTTATATAAAATGTTTTCTCAATTTGCAAAGATGTTTTTATTATTTGCCCTGCTTTTGTTGATTTGAAATGATAGTGTCAGCTGCTTTCTGTTTTGCAAATATAAAGTTAAATATTTTAACTATGCTTCTAACACACCAGAGATTGTGCCTGAAAATGCATGTTCATCTATGTTTGTACATGTGGGCCATCCTATGAAAATCAGTGGGAAATATGTAAATATTATGCAAAGTTTGTCATCTGTTTCAGCTTTTCTCAGAAATCTATTTCCTTTACCCCTTTTTTATACTAAAGGCTAAGAACAACATATCAGAAAATTCAGTGAAAATCCAAAATAAATCTCCCAAATCCACTGGAATCATCTGGGATTTACACCAGAGTGTTCAGGAAATGGCAGCACTTTGCCAATGCCCATGGCAGGAGGAGCTCATATGCAGGGCTGCAAAGAGCTCAGGAAAACCCAGGAGTGAAGGTGGGAGTGAGCTGGGTGCCAGGTCCTGGGATGGGTCTGTGCCTCCAGCACAGCCCTGGGGCAGCTCCTGGTGAGCAAAGGCAGCGGGCTGTGCTCGCAGCATCCTCTGCCTCAGGGAAATACTGCAACAGCAAATTTCCCTGCTAAACTGCACCAAAACAAAACCATCAATAAACTTGAAATACTTTGATGCAAGGTCGGCTTCACATTCTTTCTCCAGTCTGGCTATAAAGTGACATCAGCAATGAACTCAGACTTTATGGCTGTTCATTTGTCACCATGCCCAGAACACCCCTCCTAGGCAGGGTAGTTTATGTAGCACAAACCTGAGCCCCAAGGTGATGGATGACTACCCATGACAAGTGACTGTCTGACAGGTGATTCAGATAACACAGTGAGATTGAGGAGAGGGAAACCAGGATTGCATCCTAAAAATTCCTGCCCGAAGAAGGAATCCAGCAAATAGTAAGAGAGAGAAAAAATTTGCAGTGATCTAATATTCTTATTATGTTATGATTATCTGCAGAGCTCGAGCTCTGCAGTCTTTCCCTCTTTCCCTTGCTCTAATCTATGTGGGCATTTCTATTATGGCTGTCAGCACAGCGTCTGAATGTCTTCGAAGAAGAAACAGTAATTCTTTTATTCCCATCAACAAAATGTGGACTTTATGTCAGCTAGCATGAAGTCTCCCAAAAATGTCAGCGTGCCGAGAAGGGGAGCATGGAAATTTATCATGGATACAACACCTCATTCTCCAGTCTGCTTTCTGCTCTATTTATGCCTTGTTTTGAGTCTCTCTGTGACGATGGGAACGAGCTGATGTTTGTGGTATTTATAGGGTATTTATATAAGGAATGGTTCTTTAAGTATAGCAACAAGGTTAAGTGTGATGTAGCAATTCAAGAAGTGCTTTTGACAGCCTAGTACCCCCTCCCAGAAAGGTATTGTCTGCTTTATTTTTATTGCAAATGCCACTTAAATGTAAGATACTTAGCAATACTCCTTGCAGCACTAGTTCTGTCAGTCACAGAAAGACACACACTGACCAGAAGTGACAAAATAATGACAAGTCATGGTGTAACAGATGCTTTAGTCACGTTTTATATGATGTAAAACTCATTTTAAAAATGGTCACAATAAGTTATGCGGCTTTGACAGATTTTGATTAAAGTTTTACCTCAGTCAGCCCCTTCTCTGCTGCTGTCTGGAGTGTCATGGGAGAGGCCTCTTACCTCCATTCACATTTCAAAATGAATGAAGCTACCAACAATGTTTTGTTTACATCTTCAACGAATAGAGAGACAGAGAGGTAATGTGTAAAGGTGCTCATAATTCTTAGAAAATGTATTTTACCCTCATCCCTCCTATTAGTAATTCAAACTGTCATATTGTATACTTTAAGAACGAGACAGGAAGGAGCTTGTTCACTTTGTGAGTTTTTCTTTTTTCTCAGAACAGTCCTTTGAAACCTTATTTGCATTGAAAATAGTTATTGAAAAGCTGAGTGTCATGTCAGAGTTCCTATTCTACTCAGAGGATGTAATTTTGCTTTGAAAATTGGTCTCTCATCTTGAATGAGCAAATAAGCATCCTGGTGGATGCTAATTAGATGAACTTTTGTATCCCAAGTAGAACTGCTGAGAGCAATTTTGATGGACTGAATTTGCATCTGAATATGCTTTCAACTGGATCTAAAACACATTGTAAAATCAGATTGATCTCTCCAGAGTTCCTTCAATGGAATAGATTCCAGTAATGTAATTTTATTTGGAAAGATTCAGAGTAAGATATTTGGATTTCTGTTTAGTTCCTAAGACTTCTCTTTTTCTTTTTACTACCCAAATAATGTATCTTAAAAAGTCAGTAAAAAGTATTTCAGTTTTTCTAAAAGTAAACATTGAGAATGGTTCCAGATTTTTGTTTCTGTGCTTTTTTGGGTCTTATCTTCAAGGAAAAATCTGTAACACTGATTCCTATCAGAATAAAGTCAAACATTGAAATCCTGAAATTCTTTTGAAAAACAACTTCCATCCTCAGACTTAATCTGTAGAGGGAGAAGCATTGATTGCTTAAAATGTTTCCAGCTGCAACAGTCTAAATCAGGAATTTAAAAATATTTTTTATAGATGCTGCCTTTGCTAATGGCAGCCCTGGGTATAATCACTGACAGGAATAGCACTGATTACTGGTATCAGGCAAAAGCACTTCCAGCTCTGACTGTCTGTCTATCCTTCAGAGCCGGCTTTCATACCATTATGATTTATGCTGTGATCCCAGAACTGCTGAGATTTGTACCAGGATTTTTGGGCACTAGAGTGTGTATTAACCTGGACTTGCATTGTCTCCCTATATCTGAGGCTGATGTTAAGGAAATTCTGAGCAGATTCAGGGAAACTATTTTTGGGAGAAGCTGTTGATCACCATCCTTCCATGAGCAGGCAGGATTGGTGTGCACTTTTAAAATCTGTTCCTCTGCATCCTAAACACTCCAGGCTACATTAAAAGTGCATAATTACTTCATCTTGCCTTTAGACAAATGATATGCCAGTCTTTTGCAGTAAAAATACTTTTTTTCTCAGCTCCATCGAGCTACAGATTGATGCTATTGAGTTACTGCTGTCATTCTTGTTCATCTGGACTCACAAAAACACTCCAACTATTTTTTTGAAGCAACGATCAGGGAAGATGAAAGGAGCTGTACTGCCTCTAAAAGCTCTTGTGAATTGTTGATTCTACATGAATTTAGTGGTTAGTTCAGCAGTGGTGGGCATTGCAACGTGAGGACACGTGGTGACCAGTGCTCTGTGATAAGGGATCACACCAATGGAATAAAGGTTATCCAAGATATCAGCCTTGTGTAGTTCCTGAAGTCTAAAACAAATCCTGTGTTAGAGTGAGGCATTAACACCAGTGATCACTAAAGGAAAGACACCTTAGTGAACATATAGAGTCTCCTGTTCTTAAAAGTTACAATGGTAAAACTACTGTGCTTCCCTGAAACAGGTAGAATGAGCAGGAGATGCCTCTCCCTTCAGCAGTCTCCTCTAGGTCAAAGTTATTTTTCTAAGGAATTTCCAACATGGCTAACCCTATGCTAGTGCTAGACCTGAAGGAAGCCCTGATGAAGATATTTGGTGGCTACTTTTGTTTTGTGTATCAGAATAAACACAACTGAATCAGTCCTTTGAAATCACTCCTGAGAGTGGCCATCCTGAGATGGCCCCTGGGCCCCCCGAGGTTCATCTCTCACTCCCAGCCTCCCTCCTCTGATGGAGTTTCCAAGAGAAGGAAACAGGTGTAACACTGCTCCTGAGGAGCTGAGCTGCTTTTAGTGCCTCCCACAGCACGTGTGTGCATTCAGGAGAAATGAGGAGGAGAGAAATGGCTTTCCTAGGTGTTTGCTTTTCCATTTGAAGGGAGAGATTTCTACGGTCACCACCTTTACTATTCCCCTGTGCTCCTGTGCTGTGAGCTGTCTCTGTAGCCAAAAGGAGGCTGAATTTATCAGATGCTCTGTTCAGCCACTAAGTCTGTGCTGTGATGAATGTTGCTGTGGGCAGAGGATGCAAAGGCAGGGAACCTTTGAAGACCCTGCAAGGGAGGGAGGAGGGAGAACAGTGTCATCTTGACATCTCAGAAGTTTCCAGGAATAAAGATCACCCATATGCATTCCTCATCCTTCCAGACAAAGCCCTGGCCTGTGCTGCTTTCTGAAGGAGAACCCCACATCCCTCACAGCGGTTACATAAAGACCTGATGCACACAAAGGCAGGCCTGTGTTTATAGTGGCAGCTAGACAAACTCATAAACAATGCCTCTCCCAACAGCACAAGTTCATACAAAATCCCAGTCTTCAGCGAGCTGGAAGATAAACATGAATCTGTGTTTTTCTTTTAAATAGAAAATTCTACAGCAAATGATGGCTTTATCACTTTAAATGCCTGCTTCACAATTTTAGAGGATAAAGTTTGAATCCTTATTATAGGTTACTAGAAGCACAAGAAACATTTTTCTACAGCTAAGAAAAGCTTTCAGATGATTATGAGTTTAAAGCTTCATGTTGTATATGCTGCTGGATTAGCAGCCTCCTAACTGTGCTGCATTTTTTGTAGCTGCAGAAAAAGGCACATTGCACTTGAATTGTTTGGGAGAAAATATATGTTGTGTACAGATGGAGAGATTGGGAATTCTTACCCCCAGGAGAGCTCTGTGGAATTGAATATAACAAAATAAACCCTTAAACTTTTTATATGCTCTTATAAAGATGCTTGCATATATGCACACATGCCTGTTTTGGCACATCACTGTTCTGACTTATGTCCAGTGACAGAGTTTCATCTTGTGGGCCAAAATTGCCTCAGCCATTTTTTTCCCAGAGAGACCTGGCTGAACATCTTCACCTCACTTGTAGTCAGCTGGCCTGCAGAGAGGTCAAAGTTAGGGCTACATAATTTCCAGAGGCCGTGTAATCAGTGCTAGGTATAGCCAACTATAATAAGATGATTGTAGTCAGCAAAACTATCCAAGTCATCTTGCCCCTATGAAAAATGGGAAAAAAGAAATCCTTTCCAGAAGGTCCAAAAGCCTTTGGATTGCTTGTCACAAGGTATGAGGGGAAACATTATCCTAATGCTGTACTTGAGCTTCTTTTTGTTGGTGGTCAGATGGTGTTGGTGACCTGGCCCTCTCCTCAGACAACAAAAAAGATTACTGGAAAATGTTCATACAGATCTTTGGAAAAGTGAACTGGAGACGTTAATCAGTCTCACTGAAGGGTGCAAGCTTCTCTGGGAAATGCTGCAGGCAAGTCTGGCCCTCGTACATGCCATTTTTTCCTCTCATCAAACAAAATTTCCAAAGTATAAAAGGTTTCCCTGCAAATCAGTTTCCTCAGAGGAAGAAAATGAAGCCGATGAACTTGGGAAAGGAAAACTCAGTTGTTAACAATACAGAATCTGTCCTATTTATGAAGAACCCTCTGTTTCAGCCTGCGAGATTGAACAGTCATTATTAATCCCATTTCACTGTACTGATTACATTAAAATTATTTTTTTGTATTGTACAATCCTATATAACACTGAAACCTTGAGGAGATAGAAGCTAAACAGGGAGACTAACAAGAAGAATACATTGCCCTATAAGCTAAAAAAAATCTGGCTTGTGGCAGCTTCAACCTGAGCAGGAAAGATCCACTTGCTAATAAACTATCCAGAGAGAGGGAGAAGGAGAGAGAGAACAGGCTGAACCTTCTATAAGATGCCAAGTGGAAGTTTTTTCTTGGCTAACATTTTTTCACTCATGACAACTCTCACTCAATTCCAGTTGAAAGCATCTGCTTCCCTAGAATGGGCTGCAGCTTTCCCAACTTTTCTCTCTTGGCCTCATGGCTGTCAGAATTACATGTAAAAAGTTGCGCTAAAAATGTGTATGCAAGCCTTTCTTGGTTTTTGTTGGCTATGAAAATATTCTTGCAATAATCTTTAAAGATACCACACATTCTTTTGCCTCATAAATGTGCTCTCTGTAATGTCTCTTTTTCAATGTTGTCTTTATGACCACTCAGGATTTAGAGTTTTTTTACTTATTTTGATTGTATGCATAAATTCCAAGATATGTTGCTATTCTCTCCCATTAGGTAGATGTTATTTGATTTTAGCATTCAGTTAGTGGAAATGAAACATTGAGGTACATTCAGACTTTTAGCAATTTTGCTTAATTTCATGAATTCTATTATATGCCTTTTATATTCTTGTTGCAGAACCCATTTATGAAGAAAGTTACATTTCAGATTCCAGTTTTATCAAGTGTTAAGCACTCCCAGCAAAATGCTCGAGTCCTTCCACAGAGGACCTTCATAGCAAGATCTTTTTTGGTATCAGATTCTCCTTCAAAGAGGTGTCTGCATTCCCACTTATGTTTAGAAAATTCAATCTCTGCAGCAAAACCTTCTCTACAGGATTTCCTGGGCTCCTTCTGCTGCGTGCTGACTCTTGGTAACTCAAGATCACTTGCTGAACTCTCCTCTCTCACTTTGTGGGGAACTTCACCAGTATACTCAGGAGAGTGAATTTTACTTCAAAATCTGCTTGTCTGTGTCTGAATCCCTTTACCTTGTGTAAACTGCAGCATTCCCCAGCACCCAGGTCTGGGTGTCTGTCTGAACACCCTGCATGTGAGAGCCCCCACCTTATTTTAGGTTCTTAAGAACCAAGAAATCGAAAAGCAAAGGCTACCTCTGAAAATGTCATACTTTAAAATCAACGAGTCTCTTCGCATTTTGCTTTCTACTTCTTACTCCTTCTCAATCCATCTGTTGGATCTGTACCAGCAGACAGAACCACATGACTTGCACTACAGGATGAAATGACTTTAAATGGCAATGTCGCACTAGTACAGCAATCACATCTCAGCAGCGGACAGTGTGAGATTAATGTCACAATTAGCAAGTGGATGTTTGATATCTCAACTTCAAGGATTCATTTGGCTTGTAAATCTGTAGGGTTCTCACTTGTTACAGATCACAGAAATAATGTAAACAGGCATTTACTGGGGCCTCGTGGAACGAGAAAGTCTGTGTTTGCTTGAATAGTCTTGAAAAGTAGAAATCTTGTTATAATATAAACATGAATGTGTATGTATACAAACATTGTTTTATGGAAGAAAATTTAACAAACCTGAATTCAGTAAGCAGAAGTTAAAAGCAACTGCATATTAAATATTGAAAGGAGAAAGCAGCAGCTCCTTCACACTTGTGAGCTCAGAGATGGCAAGCAAATATATTGGGCATAATTCCTCACTGTTCTTGTCAACCTGAACAAAATTGTAAAGAACAGCAAAATGCCTGTGCCTGTGCAGGCCGTGAGCTGGGAGAACTGAGGCACAGGAAGCAGGTCAGATTCTGAGGGTTTTCTGAGTGCCACTGGTCAGCTGGTGCCCACAGACCCCAGTGTGTCCCCAAATCAAACTAAACCCACACATCTGGCAGGGTCTAGCCCTTCATGATGGGGCTACTACTGCTCTCTGCTGGTGCAGAGTCAGACTTAGCAAAACACTGCTTAACCAAAGCAACTCAGAAAACAAATGCTGCTGCCTAGAGCAGTGTAAAGAGGGGGCATTCCCCATCAGGTAGGTTCTCACATTTTCAGCCTTTATTTTTCTTTCTGGTTTTAATAGATGTTGGAATATCTTCACACCTGACAAGGGGAATATTTGGGATCTATCACAATATTCTATTTCAAAAAAACAAGCTGTTTTTTCTGAACTTTGAAACTTTTTTGTTATAATATGCAAATTAAAATAAAACAAACAAACAAAAAACCCAAAACAACAACAAAAAAAAAAACCCAAACAAAAAAACCCCAAAGCAAAACGGAAAAAAACCTAAAAAGCAAAAAACCCTCACAAGTGTTTTGAAAGGGAGAAAACATACCTGTCCTTTATTTAACTCCCTTTCCTCTGAGTCTGGCCACATTCACCTTCTTTCCATAGTTCTTACTCTCTCAAGCCCCAAAACTGTTGCACGAGTATTTTCTCTACTTCCTGTGGCTTTTCAGAGGAGCATTTATTTAGAAATTCAGATTGCTTATAGTATGAAATATGCTGGCTGAGAAAGTGCACCGATAAACAAACAATTGTTTGTTTTTTACAAAGAAGATGTCTAAAGTATGTTCTAAAGATCTAGATGTCATTTTACTTTCATGAAAGTTCTACTTGCAGTCTCTATGTACCTAATGACTTCTTTGGTTTATTTCTGATGGAAGAGTAAACAACAAGACACACTATTCAACAGGGTCATTATTGATCTCATGCAAATTTAAAAAAAGGAAAGAGACAGGAAAATAAAATTAGTCACTTCCACACACAGATATTTAAAAATGCAGTGGGAATTCTCTAAGAATCAAAATAAAAACTATTAATTGCTGTTCTATTACAAATACCACATACTATAAGCATCAATTTTAAACAGAACTCCTAAACAAGGTTATATTGGCTTTTCAAAAATAGCACCATAAGGTTTAAAACAAATTATAAAACAAAAATAATCATGAGGAAATGTATTGCCTATAGTACATAATGTTGTTGACATTATGCAGGACAACCCCCTGCATTCAATTCATGGTGACCTTTGACCAAAACTCAGTATCATGATATCTATAGGTTGCAAGCCAAATAACTGCCTATTTTACAGGGGAAAAAATACTCTTAAGAGAGACATTAAGGCTTTCTTTTTGCAAATCTCTGTTTCCGACTAGAATGAACATGGTGTCTCCTTGAGCTGCAGCTCTTTACCACAGCTTGAATCAACACACACATCTTGTAAAAATATCCTCAGTTCTACTATGTTCTTTCCCCTCGTAAACTAAATAGAGTATCAGTCTGTCTCACTCCTCTCTACACCTCTTGCTATCACAAAACCACCCACTGAACAGTCCTGCTAGGTAGCAAATTGTAGTTTAGTATCTTTTGAGTAAGATTTCATGTGAATGCCTCTTGTAGATAAATAATTCCATTTTAGAGCTCCCTGCTCCTGTGTGGACAGGACTCAAGGGTCCTTGCACTCAAGGGTAAGCAGAGCTAACAGGTTTGATCAATGTGTGCTCAGCATGTAAGTGCCCTTTGATCTTAGGCCTCAGAGGATCCTCATATGCTACTTCAGAATTTGTGATTTGCTTTAATGGGTTGTAGCAAGGATAAGAAGCTTTCACAACACTCATCCTCAGAGTCTCACTGTCCTGTGATTTACGTGCCATTCCTATGCTTTTAAGATGTTACAGAAAAGGACTGTATTTATGGCAGGTTTTCTATGATGTTACAGAAGGTGGTTTCAGAACATGAAATGTATCATATAGATACACATTTTAAGAAGGGTCTGTTACCTTTTCTGAGTGTCTTGCTACTTTCATTCACATTAATCTGATTTATATATCCCAGTGGACAAAAGAATGGACTGAAGAGATTTTAATTCAATCTGTTAGGACAAGTGTCTGACTCAGAGTTGAGAAGGAGCATGACCTTTCCTCATCATTTTTCTCTTAGGGTCAATGTAGAAAATCTTCTTGTAATCCTCAGTGAGGAAAAACAAACCTTTGGTGTTTCTCGAGTGGCCTTTATGGCCATTTCATCCCCAGTATAGCTGGTGTGCATAGAGCAGGTTTCAGACTGTTGGAGACACCTTTCCTCCATCATTCTCAGCTTATAGGATCAACTTAGTTTCTAGCTAAGGCAAAAATTGCAGTTAGGTTAGGGGTTGGAATGAATTCTTATTTAGTGCCTTTTCTAGTGCAGACAGAACCTCTGGCTATCATTTCACTGGAAGTCATTTTTTATATTTCCATCTCATCTCAAAAATTTCTTTTCCTTGGAAAAATTCCTGTTTTTGATGGCAAGGTGTGTACATAGAGAGAAAAGGATAAGAAGTCACCCTGGCAGATATCACAGTCTTCACTCTTCTTCCTGTCCTCTTCTACAGCCTGTTCACCATAATCCTCCTCACCCCTCACTTTTTGGCCCTTCCAGGGAGTGCAGGCCCAGTTCAGGCTGCTGCAGGGCTATACAGGGCCAGGCGTCAGTGCTGGGTGTCAGTGCAGGTTTGGCACTGCTCACCACGGGTGCGTGTCCGAATCCAGAAATTCATCCACTCCACAAGGTACATGCAAAAATACTTAATGACCTTAAAGGATTATCCAGGACTGAGAAGAAAGTGATCCTGCTTGCTCTCTGGGATAACTCAGCCCAAGCAGGTGCAGGTGACCTGGATTTCACCCCACGCTGTAAGAGCTGCCACCCTTGGGCCCTTTCCCTGCCTCCCTCTGTGTGTGTCTGTAGGAAGAAATTAGAGGCATCCTGAGACTGCACTCCTGGGCATGGCTTGGCTGCTGCTCCTGCCTGGCCTGGGGCTGTGGGTGGCAGCAGCAGCCCCTGGAATGGGATTATTTGGGCTAGAGGCACAGGATTGTGCAGACGGCTGCAGCACTGCTGCACACAGCACAGGGTACAGGCACCCACCCCAGGTGAGCTCCCTGTGGTGTCACCGGGACATGGAGCTGCTGACTGGGCTGCAGGGGGTCCCCAGCACCTTGACCTGTGCTGTGCCCCCAGCTTGTCCCTCAGTGCCCGGGGGCCCTGGTGGCACTGCCTGCAGCCTCTTCTCTTGGAGGAGCACGAGCTGAAAGCTCACTCCTGTCACTGGGCATGCTTAGACCTCCCAAACTTCTTCCACATGAGCTGGAAACCCAACCCAAGCAGTCGGACCTGTGTGAGCTTTCAGGCTGTGCTGTAAAGCCTGTTTGACTTCTCAGGCATTTTCTTGAAAGATATGTTTGAGATATGTTTACTCATGGATTTTTTTCTTAAAGACCTTGGCTTTTATTATGCTATCAAGGCATCAGGAATTAATGTTGATATCACCATAGTTCAAATTATTCAATTCAAATTAGATTTATTGCTGAAAATGAATCCAAAATCCTTACCACTGGAAATCCATTACTTTCAACACAAACAAGAAATTAATCAAGTGAAGCATTATAAATGAGGCACCAGCAGAAATCCAGGCAATGCAAAATGTATTTTGGCTCTTCTCTGTCACTTCTTTTTGGAGACCTACACACCCTGATGGCCATGCTTATGCAGACAGCTTGCAGAATGCTGCTGTTCAGTGGCCAAGTTCCCTATTCTAATTAAATTAATTAGAACACAGGGAGTCTACGGTGAAAATTGGGTGGAAATGTCTTTAAAAAAAAGACAAAGGTAGAAAAAACCCTTCATAAATGATTCTATCTTAAAAGTAAGTGTTATTTCAAGGCCAAATTTCAAATTTCAGTTGAATATTTATGGAATTCTGTCATGCTCTAACTTCAGCTGATAAATAAGTACCACACAGCCACTTGCTCACACACATGCCAAAACCTGCAGTGGGATGGGGAAGAGAATGAGGAAAAGGTAAAGTCCATGGGTTGATATTAGAACAGTTTAATAACTGAAAAAAAGTAAAATATAATAATAATAGCAAAAATAGTAACAATAATAATAGTAAGAAGAATGAAAAAGAGAGAGAGGAATAAAACCTAGGAAAACCAAGGGGTGCTCCACGCAGTTGCTCACTACCTTCTAGCTGGTTTCCAGTCCATCCCTGAGCAGTGATGAAACCTGGCCAATCACTCCCAGTTGCTTCACTGGGCATGATGTTCTGTGTTATGGAATATTCCTCGGGCCAGTTCAGGCCAGCTGTCCTTTCCATGCATGCATCTTGTGGCATCTCTCACTGGCAGAGCATGAGATGCTGCAAAGTCCTTGATGTAGAATCAGCACTACTGAGCAACAACTAAACCACCAATGTGTTGTCATTATTCTTACACCAAATGCGAGACTCAGCACTGTGATAGCTACTAGGGAGAAAATTAACTCTATCCCAGCTGAAACCAGGACTAAGTCCCATTCTACTTGAAATAGTCAAATATTTCCTGTAGTTACAATAAATCAACAGGAGTTAAGGGAGAGCAGTTCTGCATTAACATGGCTTTTGTGTAGAGAAAGGTGCCTGTTGGGGGTTAGGTCTGTTGCTTTTTTTGCTCTAAAGAATTTTTTCCCCATAAGTTACCAAGGAAATTAAGTATTGGACACTTAAGAGTACTTGACCAAAACAAAGAGGTGGCCAAAGCTTGGAGGGAGAAATAATTCAAGTTTTGGGGCAGATAAAGGAGAGAGGCAGCTTGGCACTCTGTTTTTCAGCTTTCGGGGAGAGAGAATGGCTGGGCTGCTGCTTGCTGGCAGAGGAGTTTTCACTGTAGTCAAAGGGGTCCAGCCCTGGGAAATCTACCATCATCAGCTTGCCCTGGAATTCTGAGCTCCTCTGCCACCCTGCTGGAGCTGGACCAGCCGTGCCCTGCCATGGGCTTCTTCAGCACTGCTCCTCTTGCTACAGTGTGACCCTGCACCCCCCTGCCCTGCTGGGACATCCTGGCCCTGCCCTGCTGGGACATCCTGCCATCACAGCCACCAGCTCGGGACTTTTCTAGTTTCCAGCTTGGTGCTCTGAGGATCCTGCAGTGGCATGGAGACTAAAGTCCCCTGGGTTTTTGTGAAGCAAAGCCCTCAATGTTCTTGGTACTGTTTTTGTTATTAATGCTGTAGTTGTTGTTTTTGTTTGCTTTGTTCTACATACTAGTAAAAAACTGCTATTCCTATCCCCAAATCTTTGCCTAAAAGCCTCTGACTGCAAATTTATATTTGGAAAAAAAAGGGGTAGTTCACACTCTCCATTCCAAGGGAAACTCCAGCCTTTCCTGGCAAATACCTGTCTTCCCAAACTGAGACAGTGCCAAAGTCCCAAGGATGTGCTTTTGCCATGAGAACTGGTGGGTTTACATCTGCTCTGCAGTTACTTCTGCCATTTCTGTTAAGTAGTAGGATTATTAATTGCATTTTAAGAAAGTCTCATATTTAATAGTAAACCAAAAATGTTTCAACTTGCCTTTGTGGCTTATGCAGAAACCGACAGTCATATTTTTTTTTTCCTCCTTAGGGATTTACAAAACTTGACCTCTATCTTACTGTGTTTAATTTTTCTCAAACTGGAAATTTTGTCAATTTTGTATATGTGTAGTTTTTATGCATATGTCCCTCAGCTCTTCTAACAAAACAGTATAATTAAACATTCAGATTTTCACTGCTCTTCATCATACACCATCTAAGTCTGGCAGGTTTGCTTTTGTTGAATAAATGGCATGTCACTTTCAGTTGTTTATGTAACACAAATACAAAACAGAATGTAAATTATGTATTGATACTGTTTAAAGCCATAGTTTTCTTTAGGCCTCAATTATAAATGTCAGTTGTCTGTTATATATTATCTTTTTTTATCCTATGACTAGAAGACACAGGATGCTGAGGAGTCCCCAGTTTCCTGAGAAGTGTGGGCTGCCTGGTCTAGTGGAAAATGTGTCCACCTATGGCAAGGGGCTTAGAACTAGATGATCTTTAAGGATTTGTCCAAACCAAAGAATTCTATGATTCTGTATTTCTATGATACTGATTTAAAAATGAATGTGACTTGGATTCCAGTAGGATTTATCAGCAGCTGTCATCTTTGTAGAACAGGAACAATTTTTTTAATCTTTGTACGATATCAGGAAGGTCTATGTTGGTCTGCAATGCCTAGGCTTTGCCCAGCCCTTCAAAGGATACTAATGGGTGCCTAACTGATATTGTTTCTTACCTAGATTATTATTTTTTTTTTAATTTCAGTCAACACATCAGATGAAGAGAGGAAACTGGACTGAAGCTCTGAACAACAGAATGAATGGTTAGAAAAGCCCACAGTCTTTCAGATTTTCTTTGATTATTATGTCTGTGACTGCATCAAAAACAAATTTGACATTCTGGGTGTCTGTGGCACAGGTCAAGTGACAATATATCTCTTTATCATGTTTCCTTATGTTCAAGTCTAGAAATTGTTTCTTGATGTAATTTGCAGCATCTTCAAATGTGTTTTGTCCTAGTGGAAAGAAAAGTAAAAACAAAAGAAAACACATTTTGACAGGTACATCCTCATAACTGCAAAGAGACAAGAAATAATGTTTTCTACTTTTTTTTTTCTATTTGAATAAACTTCACGCATTAGGTATGAAAATTTTGTATCTAAGTTGTTTTTTCTCTGGCAATTTCTGACACAGCCTTATGTATTATCTTGCATCAGCTGGGAACATCTGGTTGTTTTTAATATCCAATAGACGTTTTTCTATGTCGCAGTAAACATGTCACTACTGTGACATACAAAGAGAGACAGACTTCCCTTATGGAATGAGTTCTTAAAATAGGGATAAAAATCTTGGATGCAGTTGTGGCGTATGTGTGAGTGATAAGATAATGGCTTGTACTGAAATATTGGCTGAGTCCATCACAGCGCCCTTCAGCCATCTTAAACTTTTAGATTGCTCAGCTTTCTCTACCACCAATGGACAGAAATAAGCATCTCCAGGAAGAGAAATGGATCCACCCCAAGGATAAGCATGATGAGTAGGTGAGATGAGTTGAACTCTGGCTGTGTCTGTCTCATACCATTCTTTCATGAGAAGATGCTCAATAAGAGGCTTGATATTTAAAGGCTTATATATAGGTGACATGAGTCAAAGTCTCAGTCTTTAATGCATGGCCTACACTAAACATCTGAATGTGTTTTCTCCTGAACACTCCAAACTTACCATTATACTCAGGAAAACAGATATTCAGGTGAACTTTTGTTATTTTCTCTTGAAAGAGGTCTTTTTTGTTCAGGAACAGCACAATGGAAGTGGCTGCAAAGCACTTATGGTTGCAGATGCTGTTGAACAGATGAAGGCTTTCGTGCATTCTGTTCTGTTGAGGTGCAAAAGATAAACATGAGACTGACAAATCTCATTGCCATATGTCATTTTTACTGCAATGCTCTTTACTGGAAAGAACCAATACAGTGTAATAGCCTTTAAATGGTTATCAGAGAATGGGAATGTACCATCAGGGAGTGCATTAAAACTTAGAAGCAAAAAGAGAAATTTATCTGTTCTGACTCACCACTTCTTTATCTTCCACCAGAACCATGTCATAGGCACTGAGTGCAGCACAGAATATGATGCAAGTAACTCCTTCAAAGCAGTGAATCCACTTTTTTCTCTCTGATCGTTGTCCACCCACATCAAACATCCTTTGCAGAAAAAAATAACATATGTACAATGTAAAGCACTAATAAGGATGTAGTCATGCTTTTAATGCACAGAGTTCAGATGGAGATGAATGACAAATATCCAGCTTTTCAAAATATTGGTCTGTTTCTACCCCAACAGGTCAAGGAGTGCTGTGTGTTGTTACTCACGGCTTTGCAGTAGGTATACAATGAAATAAAAAGGATTTAAGTCCTGCCTGTAGGATTAATACTCAGTACCTTCATGTGACACTTTGTGTTGAGGAGGTGGGGCTCAGTGCAGAACTAAGACTTGCAGGCCAGTATTTATTTAGGGCAGAGTTCTGAGACATCAATAGAAGACCCTCAAATTCTGTGTCATTTGCTATTTCATGGTTTTGCTTGCAGTGAACCAACATGTTGACCAATAAGATAAATGAGTGAAGGGCAGTCACACACTGACCCCTGGCTGTGCATGAAGAGATGTTGCCATCTGCTCACTGCCCTGGAGTGATCACTGAGCTCACTACATGACCTGCATCCTACTTTTGGAGGGTCACTTCCCTGTCCATCTCATGTGCTGCTCTTAAGCAGCAGTTCCTGGAGTGTAGGAATCCCTATCTTTGTACATCAGGAACTGTAGGGCTGTCCTTCTCTGCAATAATTTCCTTACCCCTTTGCCAGGAATTGTTACTGTCTTTGGGTAGTGTCATATGAACTTTATATGGACTCTCTATGGCATCCAAAGCCAGCTGGGCACACCTAGCTGGGACCTGGTTAGGGCCCTTAGCCCTGGCTTCCAAAACTCCCACTCACATTTGCAGTTTTTCAGTGATAAGGGCTAGAGCTTTCTTTTCACTGTTTTTCTGAAACAAAAGATGCCGAACTTGAAGATTTTTCAAGTGCATTAGAAAGCAGGGAAAACATAAAAAATCAAATTTATCCTGCCCTTAGGTTTTCTGTTTCCTAGTGTGCATGATGACTTTTCCCTGTCCTGCCTGATGTTGAACTCAATACTGTAAAACCTAATCCCCTGTTGGATTACCCCTTCCTTCAAGAATATGCATTAGATCTCTGAATCCTGCAGTATCTGAGAATTAAACACAACTCAGTTCTTATAGCAATGAATATAATGGAATTCAACAAGAAACAATCATGTCAGTAGTAAACACAGCAAGAATGATTTGTTACTGAAACATCGGGTTTTTTTGCAGTATCTTAATCCCTTGTTTCCTTCACCGTCAGCATTGCAGATAATGTTAAAAAAGGTTATTTTTTATAATTTTTCATCCTTAGAAAAAAATGCTCATAATCAACTGTTTCTGCAGCTGAGAAGTAATCAATTTTTTTTTCGGGTACATTTAATTTTTTGTTTTTATTGGGTGTCTATAGAATTGAATTATTTGTGAAATCAGGAAATTGTTATGGAGCAAGATTTTGATGATAGTGATGGCATTCTTCCAAGCATATCTTCACCGAGTTCAGAAGGTCTACTGAAGAGTGGGGTCAGCATAAAGAAAGTATCTTAACTTTTGTCTCTAATTAGTACTCAAAAGTCACCTATAATTACATGCCTTTCTTGACTTATGGTCTATAACTCTGAAATCAGGGTTATGGCAGGAAAAAAATTAAAAAGCTTCAAAATTTAATCTTCAGGACAGTTTTGTTTCAATGTACATAATCATGTGAATCAGTATTCACTTCCTGTGAGCTTTTAGCTTATGGCTCTTTGAATATTCATGAAAAGTCAGTTAGAAAGGACAAGACCAAGGCCAGAGGTAATGCTTATGGGCAGTTTTTGTTTTACTAATCTTAGTTTGCTTCTCTCTTCTCAGCTCAGAACTTAACACATGCATGTGTAAAACCAAAGTCCCTCCACAAGTAGTAGAAAATGAGGTGACCTTATTTTACCAACATAATCAAAGTTAGTCTAGAAATCTCTATATATTACCAGAACTGCTCTTGAAAAACTTAGCTGCAGATACAGAATTAGCTATATACTCATTCAGTGGTACATACAGAGAGGCCTGAAGATTAAAATAAAGCTTGCCTGATTTCAGTCAAACTCTTCCTACCACACAAATAGAAAGGACACTAGAAGAGGACCTGTGAAGATCAGACCTTCTTTGAAAAACATTTAAATATGTTCTGAGGTCTAAGTCAACATTCATGAAATAAATTGAAGAGCACATAGAAGCTAAAGTGCACTAAACCAGCAAAGTAACCACTAAGCAAGGAGCAAATAAAAATTGATGTTTTCTGTGCAACAGTAATTCAGTTCCCTGGAGCAGTACTGGGATTTAGACTTTTGCTGCACAGATACAAAATGTTTTCTGTCTCATTCAGTTCAGTAAAGGGACAAGTGTTTAGTAAATGAGGCATCTGTTCATGGGATTTTGCATCAATGTGCGGCTTGTGACCTGTAGCCCCATCAGAACATCAGCCAAAACTCACTCTGAATGTGTAAGTGTTCCTCTCTTTATAGAGGTTTCTATGGTACTTATTAAACTTGGTGCAGAGACATCAGGGTCCTCCAGCTGTTTTGCATTTCCATGGCAATGCTCAGTAGCAGTACCTGGCGTGTTAACACGGATTTATAATTGTTCTGCACCACTTTAGCAGCTCAAGCCCCTCAGACTCCTTTGTGGTGGTTTTACCTAATATTACTTGACTGTCTGAAACCACCAATGAATTTACTCACATAACACTACTGTGATGCACAGCAGAGAGGGTAAAAACAGCGGGGTTTGTATTTGTGGTGGCATTAAAAGCCTTCCACCTTTTTGCAGACACTCGGGTAACTAAATTCCCAGTTGTGCTGCATTCCAGCTAGACCCAAACACTACCACTGCTGATACTCTCATATCAGGACTGATAGAATCCGTGTCAACAAGGATTTCCCTCTGGTTTCTTTCTCCACCCTGAATTTATTTCTTACATGAACTATGATTGTAACCAAAGGCATTCAAATTTCCAATGTACAAAGCTGTCTGGAAATATGTTAATCAGAGAAAAAGCAGATGATGTCTGTGACATTGCACTGTAGCATTTGTGAGCATCTCATGAATTTTCATGAGTGACCAGAATATTGATAGATGATAATAATTTATTTGTGAGACATCTACTTCAGGATCTCATTTTGTATGTGCAATCTCTCTTGTGTTAAAGCATCTGTGTGGTAGCATAGATGGGTTTGGGGAATGCTTAATTGGCACATGAGGAGATAGAAAGGAGCCCAATGAAAAATGTAAAAGTTATAATCCTCATGCTTTATAAATCTGTCTGTCTCTGCAGGCAGTTTCTTGTCTAGACTGCATTCCTCAATATGCACCCCAGCCTTTAAATTGAGAATTAAATGGATTTCGGTCCACAGAGAAAAGCATTATAGAACTCTGAAATGATAATTATTCATTCAAATCCATTTTCATGTGCAATTAGGTGTTTTTAATTGGTTCACTAAGCATAACTAGATCATGAATATCTAAAACAATTCAGTCAAATTTATCAGAGGCATTATTTTCAAAATTTTTCTTTTAACATTTTGGTTTTCATCTTAAATGAGCATGAAGACATGCTTGATAATACTGAAATTTCCCATGGGAGAGAATTTTCATTACTTTGTTTGGGGTTTTTTTTTGTTGTTTTTGTCATCTGTAGTGCATTCTAGTGCAAAAAGCAGTTATTTCTATTTTTCAAAGAAGAGTGAAAAGTTGAGAATGCGTGCAAATTGGTAGACATCAGATGCGTTTTATGTGCTTTTAGGACATTTAAGTACACAAATTTGATAAATGTCACAATTATTCAAATGGCGGAATAAAACTAAAGCTTTTTGGACATTTACATATGTAATAGTGTCCTTTTAGAACCTAGTATTCTGTGACGTGCTTATAATGGTCTGTTGCCCTGAGTTTTCTGTCTTTTGTCTTTCTGTAGAACTTTCTCACGCAGCTTTCATGTAAATAATGTCTATTCTTAGAATGTTTACATACTTCTCCTGTGAGAGAAGAAATAATTGATGGTGATGTCCACCATCCAGGTTGAAGAGGTGGCGACCTGTGTAGCCAATCCCTTGACCTCTGTACATATCTATAAATAATGGAGTCAAATAGAATTAAAAAGAGAGTTTTTGCAACAGCCGTGTCCTGAGCTTCATTCCAGTGTTCCTGAAATTGGGACACGCCCAGCTTCACCCTGTGACAATGGTCCATTTTATGCTCAAAGTTGGAGCACTGATAATAAAATATCTTGCTTTTTCAGCTGTGTAAAAATGTTAAATTAGACTAGATTCTATGATATCACAATGATAACACCTGTGTTATAAGTCAATACCTGTGAAAGGAAATACTTAAAAAAGATAAACCCCAAGAAGACTGTAAAATATGGCTTTCATACCTGAAGTTTAAATCCTTGAATGAAAATTGAGTCTCTATAATCCCAGTTGTCTGCACCCGGGAGTGCAAGACATCTTGCTCAGTAGGGACATAGTCTGGCATTGCCAACCTGTCCAAATCGTTGAGGTAACTAGGGAGAGTAGGAGAGAAATGGTGCTTGGTGAATTCAAAAAGTGAAGTGTCCATTACATAACCACTCCACACTGACCCACTTTTAAATATGTTATGTAAATTATGTGTTTAAATACAATACTGTTGGTTTTCATACAACTGAGTTCCACAATTCAGAGCCTTTCTTCTTTTTTTTTTTTCCTTGTATAGAAGTGGAAGTCAGTTGCGCATAATACATATCTTTCTGAGAACTGCAGCTAAGGAAAATCCTTATTTTCCTTAGGGATGCTTGAAAACCATCTTGTCAGCAAAGGGGTTTTGGCTATTTTCTCTCAGCAAATGGGAATTTCTACCTCAGGGGAAGAACCACAAGCATCCTGCAGAAGCAGATTCATAAGGAATCACCTCGGCCTGTGAGACTGGTTGCAACAGTACTTTCCTTCCTAAGTGAAAACGGGGAGGGCATAATATTTTGGAGGAATTCACTTTTAAGGGCTGTTTTTCCTTGTAGACTTCTCAATTCACAAGAAGGTACATGGTGATTTTAAAAAATATATTTTTTAGTCAAAACCAAAAGCTTCAATGGAGCTGAGGGTCCCCTGGGTTAGTATGCAGATAAGCCCTTGAAAAACTAGATTATCTGTTTTTACTTCTCATATACAAAGATAAAATCTGCATTATATGAGGACCCAAACCAGATCTTTGAAGCAAGTTTTTTGTCCAACACTTCTGTCTCTTGTAGGGGCAGACAGCTTTCTTTTTTCTTTAAATGGCTGGGCAGAGCCTCTGAATCCTACTGGCTGCTCTGGGAATCTGTGTAGATGGATTATGAGCTGACAAAAGGAAAAGAAAAGGTGATGCCTGAGTAACTTCCTGCATTTTAGCTACTAATATTCAAATAAAGACCAAAGCCAAAAGCAAGAAACTGCACAAGAAACTGAAGTGCTTTCAGTGTCCAGTTGGCACCTTCCTATTTGTAGCCTCATGTGTCTGACAAACGAAACACTGTGTCTGTAATGTCTATCAGGCTCCATGCCTTCTTTTTTCCTCTCTACACTAAGTCTACCCAGCAAGAAATTCTGCCACCCAGTTTAACCAGAATCTTCCAAAAGAAACCTCACAGATCATCATCCTTGTGTGCAATCTTTAATAGATCTGTAAGGTCAAAAAAAGAAAAAAATTAAAAATGGAAGAATAAAATGAAATTAAATAAAAAAATTACAAAAGTTAGAAGCTTTAATTTGGATATTTCCAAGTAATGTTTGGAAGTGGAATTTTCTTATTTTAAGTTGAATAAACTGTATCCAGTCTTCAAGGGGTTTTGAACCTAATCTGGGTAATTCGATATTTTCCCAGTATTTGAGGCCAGGAAACAATCTGTTGGGGAAAGAAAAAGAAGCAATATAGCTCTCTTTCTCTGAGTAGGGCCTGGGGCAAACTCATCTCAGCTCACCTTTGTGGAAGGCAGAAACAAAAGACGTTTTGCTATTTATAAGGCATGTAAGCACTAAAATAAACACTTGAATATGAAATGAAGTTCTGATAGTTCTTAGCCACAAGTGCCTAAATTCAATTCAATACAGACAATTATAATTGCATAAAAAATTAGACCAAGTCAATTATCTAGTTAAAGGAGCAGGAGGCAATTTCAGGCTCTTCCCAGAGCCATAGGCAGCTCCAAGGGGAGACTGCAGACCATCTCTTCACTGGGAAAGGAGGGAATGGAAATTGGTAGGTCAGTAAATGCTGATTTTTCCTTGGCCTGGATGAGGTGACAGGACTCCTAGCCTGAGAGGAAAATGACTGAGCTATCAAGATGCACCATGTACTACTGGCAGTTGTACAGCGACATGTAAAGTCACAATTTATAATCCCAATCTTGCCCTTCCATACCCATCATTCCATTTTAAAACAGAACTAGTTCAAATTCTAAGGGAGAAATTCCAATCAAATTTGACAAAGAGAGAATTTTTATATTATTCAGAAGATGTAATTTTCTTTTTCAATTAAAACACCTAAAGGAAAAGCAGTGATCAAACTTCGTTGGCATGAATTAATAATGAAAAATGTCAGAGAAGATAACCCCAGAAAGTCAGAGTTTACACAGTATTAATCAATATTCTTTGTAGGAGCTGATTCACAGGCACTGAGAAACAGGGTTTTGGGTTTAAAAGAAATTGAACTGCAGCATTAGATGGTTGATTGACTGTAGCTGACTCTGACTTGATCATTAGAAGCCCAGCAGCAAGGGCAAATATTAAGTTGATTTTAATGGTTCAGAGCCAAAGGCTAGAATTTCAGAAGCATCAGGTACCAAAAGATGAAGACAGAGAAGCAAGATTTTCAAGAAATTAGCAGAAATGTGCAAGCAGATGAAACACATATCACTGTAGTTGTTTTTAACGTAAGTCTAGAAATAGATAATAACTGCAGACACAATCTATGTTAACCTCCTTAAATACTGAAGCCTATTGCAAGTTAAAACAAACAATAACACTGAGAGGGAATTGATTTAGGTTCTTCTATTTTCTTGGTAGACAACAAAACCTAATTTGCCAGGCAGAGTGTACACAAAATAGTGTTAACTGGTAAACAGGGTTTAATTTATTTTATTTTTTTTTTTAATTTACAAGGTAGTTTTCTTTTACTTATTATGACTAGCCTGTTATGGGCTTTTAGTGGGAATGGTAGTGGAACCTGTCAGAAGGGGTACGTTAGAAAAAAATTGTTCTGTACCATTTTATAAAAATACAACACTGCTATAAAATACTGTCAAATCAGGCACAAATCAACACAGGCAGTATTTTCTCTGTTTAGGACTCTTGCAAAAGGTTTTCATCCTTGTTTGGAAGATATAAAGAGATGAAGAATTTTTAATATTTCCTCTGCATATTCCCTGCACTATATCTACAATTAGTGAACTATGGATGCCTTCAGGTGGCCTCCTGAAGTCCAACATTGTTTGGAAAGAAAAAAGCCATGCCTTTCTTTTCCTGCCTTGTAGAAGGGACACCTAACACCTTGGAAGGCTTCGCCAGGCAGGTGCCCTCAGCCTGTAGGAGGTGCTCCAGGATGGGGAAACCTCCAGGTCTCAGAAGATGGACCTCGGCTGGAACAAACCTCTGCCCCAGGTCTGGAGTCAGACTCGAGCACTCTCGAAAGACTCTGACCCAGTGACACCTCCCTCCATGGTCCTGTATGATCTGAGAAGGCAGCCAAGCAGGGCTGGAGCCTGCAAGAACAGCTGGAGAAGCAGCCAAACCAGGGACTCCTGACAAGTCTGAAATCACTGACTATATCTGAGGTAAGAGGTGCCCCAGGTGCATGGTGATCCTTGGTGGGGCTGGGTGATAACCCAATCCCCCGCTTATCTGTCTGGCACCTCCCAGGGCTCAGAAAGAGAACTGGGGCTGTCAGGTTGGAGCTGCAGCACCTCTGGTCCAGCTGAGGTGGTAATGTCCCAGGGAACACCTGTCCGTGCAGCTGAGTTACTTTAGAGGAAAGTTTTTATAGTTTTCTCCAGACTTATATTTAGCATCTTGCAAGATAGACACAGTATCACTCTAGGTAAAACCTAAGCTGTTTCAAGTCACCTTTCCTTCATTTTGTCAACCTCAGAAATACTCAGAGGGAGAATACACTTTTTTTTTTAAACCATTGAAACAAACTCACAGAAACAAACCGTTTCTGAAAGCTTGTTTTCACTTGTTTCCTCCAATTTCTGATATACCATAAACCTTATCAACCCCCTCATTTTTCCAGGTTAACGAGCCACGATTTCCCCAGGCTGTTCTGCGTGGGGCACAGTTACTGTTGCAGCAGGATCCAGCTGTGCAGCAGCTGGTGTCACCTACTAGGCTGCCGAGTCGCTGAGCTGGTATTCGGCCGCCCTGGCGAAGCAGGCCTGCGTCCCGCCGTCACACCACAGCTGCTTGATGAGCCCCACCAGCTCAGAAGACATGCTGCCATCCTCCAGAGTTGTTGCCATGACACACAGCTTCCTTTCGTCTTCCTAAAGAGAGATTTCAGTAAATATTGTGCGAGCGCGCCATGCCCCTTCACCTCCTTGAAGATGTGCTTGGTTTATAATGAGTTGCTTGGGCAAAATTTCTCGTTTTCTCTGTTTTTTGCCAGGTTGCTGTACTGGCCTGTGCGTGTAAATATCCTTTTGCAAGCTCACTTCCCTTTAGGTAGTGGCCAAGGTTAGGCTAAAATTGTGATACACAGAGTTTTCATCCTTTTATTGCTTTGTTTTGTTCATGTGAGGGCTCAGTTTCATCTTGCCATAAGAATACAACTTGAATGGAAGGCTTTTATATTAAGAGAGAGTAATAGGGCATCAAAAATTAAATTAAATAGGACACTAAAAGTTAAAACATAACTATATTAATTCAGAAATCTATATCTAAAGGTGTTTTTGAATGTGTTTGTAAAAAAAAAATTCTAGCTTTAGACCCCAGTAAAAATGTGACAAAGTGAATATAACTAGTGAATGCTTTTCACATATGTGGGGAAGAAGAAACCTGTACAGAATGAAATCCCAAATATTTTAAATATATCACTCTGTAATTTCTTCCTTTTCTAGTCAAATAAAAATTATTTTAAGTAATTTATTTCACTAAAAAAAATCTTTTCAGTAGTTAACAGCTTAGGAATTTACTGTAAATAAAGAGCATGATTAAAATAGTCATTTGATACACTGCTACAGCAAGGGATAATTATAAAACATAATTCCTTCCTAGTTGTAGAAGTAGACAACTCAAGTGACTTGCAATCAATTATTGCAAAAGTATAAATGGATTCTGGCAGACACTGTTTTGGCAGGGATTATCTTTTATTCAAAACCAGGAAGCATCTTCACAAAAATTTTTAACAAATTTGTTTTAGGAATGTGCTATATGTTTTTGTCTCAAGAGGAGATGCAGTTTATGGAAACTTTATAAAAGTAAGAGACAGATCAAAAATTATACACTGAATTTTTTTTTCTGAAAGAGAAATTGAGTAGGCATGGAGGAAAAAAAAGAGAATTTGAGTAGGCACGGAGAAAAAAAAGCAAAAACATGTGAAATAACCACTAGAAATTTGCCTTCACTGGAACGAGGGAGGAAGACAGCAGGATAATTGTCCTTCTGCATGAAACAGCAGCAGCTCCATTTACACCCCCATCCCCTCCTGCAGTGCTGGGATCAGCAGAAGCCAGTCACGCTCTCCCGCGTGTGCCCCGTGTTTGTCTCCAGGGTGCACACTCTGCAAGATAAGAGCTGGAATGTTCTCTGCTTCCAGATATGACATATCACGGAGTGATTACAGCCATCCACCTACTAGGCTGGATTTCTAGGTTGAATGGCCTGTAGTGAGAAGCCTTGAGCTCAGAGTCTCTAGGTGTAGAGGGTAAATGTTCATTGATTATTGTGCAAAAGGGGGTAACTGTGGATTTTGGTGCTTATATAATAAAGGAAGATAGCAGCAGATTGAACTTATCACAAACCTGATTTGTACAATTTTTTTTGTTTCTTTCTGGCATTTACAAAGACTTCAGATGGTTTTCATACTAAAAATAGATTGGAATGATGTTTTAGAAAGAAAAAATTATCTTGCTCCCCTAAACAGATGTTCTTTAAATTAAGTGCTAAGGCCTTTTCCATACCAGTAAGATTTGCAGGCAGACCTGGAACATGGATAAGCACATTTCTTTTGGGACTAAGATAATCCCAGTCCTTGAACTAGATGACTTTGAGCAGCTAAATCAGGACCAGAACACACAGCAAGAATGAAGTCCAGCTGAAATCAAAGCTTATATCCAAACAACTCAAGTTTATAAACGGCTTATGATTTTATGGGAAATGTAAGCTAAGTTTTTGGAACTTTTTGGAAGAAAAAGCAATGCTTAGTGGCAATTCAGATAAATGTGACCAAAATTTCTAGTTTCTCTAAAAATCACATCCAGGTTGCTCTTCTGTCATTCCAGGGGAAAAGAAAACAGGCACTGCAAACATTCTACACAGATGTATTCAGCTGTGTTCCTAGAGGTCTCTTCTGCAATACCAGCAAGAGCTGGATGACTGCTATAAATGATAAACTTATAAAAGTTGTATTTTCTGCATTTGGTTATATATAATGCTAAGAAATGAACTGAGATATTTTGCAAGTTCTCTGTGCTGTGTAGTCCTTTGAAAAGGCTGTCTATGAAACTGTACAGATATCTCAGAAAATTTGTCAGGGTTGAGAAAAGAGACTGAAATACTGGGGCAAAGGGAGAACATATCTCAGTAGCAGGTGGCAGAGTCTGCATCATGTAATGGATATCTGTGCTGAGCCAGGCAGGACGTGTGGCCAGTGCTGCAAGGTCCAGCTCTAGCCATGGCTTGGGCCATGCAGGGTGGCTGATGGCTCCTTATGAAGTAGAGCACATTAACACTTTCTGTGTGCTGCTTTTGGGCCTTGGTACATTTGTTTGAATGTCTTGCATTCGTGGAAAATATTTAATTTCTGTTTTGTCAAAAGCCAGTATGAGCTTTAGTGACCTCTGAAGATTTTGTTTATCATTTTTAGGTCAAAGTACCACATGTTGTAATAATGAAATGTAGTCTTCTGGAACAAGTAAAGCTCTTTCAGATAAGCAGATGTTATTCTCTCCAAGATAAACCTCTAGGGATTAGGCAGAATTTGCCAAAACTAGAATCAACTGATATTCTGACAGGCATTTGAGAAGTTCTCAGCAAGATCTGAATTACAGGCTATCAGACTAAATCATTGCATGGAAAGTAAAAGTTTTTCCTTTATTTCTGTCCTTGAAAATTCAGTGTGATTGACAGCAGATAACAGGTCTTCTTCCTGCGGCTTTACCTCCTTGTGCCTGTGTTGACTGTGTCAAGAGTGTTGGACTCCACTTCCCTGTGGTGCCAGTGTGCCAGTCCTGCATCCACACAAAAGGGAAGTCTCTGCTCCAGGAGCAATGACAGACTGAAACACTCCCAATATGTCTACATGACCTTTCCTTACATGGCTGAACCCCAAGGTTTGGTCATAAAACGAATATATTTTTTAAATTTCCCAATAGTAATAAAATAAGTGACTAAGCAGCTAAGAAAAGGTTCTGTGGGTTTGTTTGTTTGTTTGTTTAGTGGTTTTTTCTGGTTTTTTTAATGTCTTTGCAACTCGAACATTTATTTTATAGCAATCAAAATGGGAGTTTATGCAAAGGTTAGACCTCAGACATCAGTTTTGAGAAAACAAAAATAAGTAAGGACAATTTGTCACATGTAACTCAAATGGTAATCAGTTTCCACTGTCACAAAAGAAATACCGGATCCTCTTTGTTCTAATAGTCTCGACTATTATATTTAAAAAAAAAAAAAAAAAAGANAAAAAAAAAAAAAAAAAAAGGAGAAAAAAAGTGTTCCAATGCTTATTTTGAGAGAAAGGGCATCATACTCACAATTCTTGCAGGGTTTTCATAACTGATTCCTAACTTAGTCATTGCTTTCACAATAGCCAGGATAGACTGCACTGCGTTACTGTAAATGATGGGTCTGAACTCAACGCGTTCCTCGTAGGTGAAACCGTCTTTATGGATGATCCTGGATAAAAAAAAACCCAAACAACAAAAGGCTTTTGGGATACATTAAAAAAAAAAAAAAGAAAAGAAAAATTAAAGTAATGGAAAATTTGATCAGGTGCTTTTGTGGTAAATGTGAGAAAGAACTGAATGCATTTGGCCCTTGGAAAAGCATTTTTCAATGATTGATCTGCCTATTTTGCTAGAACAGGACACCAGCAGTTTTTGTCTATGTGAGGTTAATTGTCTGCACCCAGTCTGAGTGAATAGATGCTGTTTTTTCCTCTTACATGTTAATCTAAAGCAAAGTAAGAGTTTAGAACAGAAGCCAGGCCCATCCCTGGAGATATAGGGCAAGATGCATTTCTGGACTTAGATCCCAAATGTTTTACTATCAGAAACTACAATATTATCATGGGCTGGTTTTGTTTGTTTAATCATTCTGATTTTTATCCAGAATCTTACCTAGATAGAAAAATTATTGGAAAAAATATTTCAACAATGGCAGGCACTTATCAAGAAAACCAACAAACAAAAAAAGATTTTTCTTTGTGCATGATCTACAGTTTCTAGTTATAGCAAGGTCTTACTATTTCCAGGTTTTGGAGACATACATTTTACTCCAGAGGGTAAAGAGCCTTAGTAATCAATTTCAGTAATCTAATTCTGACAGAGGAATTAGAATTTCATAATCCTCCTTGACTGGAGAATGGCATGTGGTTAAAGTTCTCCAAATCAGTGTGCAGATTAGATCATGTCTTAGAGACATCTTTTTCCATGAGTTGTGAAAAAGGATGAAATCTTCACCTGGTTTGGCCTGGTGTGCTCTCAGTGAGCAGACACCAAACTGCTTTGGCTGCTGGAACCAAGGCTCTATTCTTCCTCACTTCAGCTGGTCAGAGAGGAAGGTTATTAAATACAGAATTTCTGGGCTTTGGAGTTTGGTATTTTACCCTATCTTGACTGAGATAAACTCTGGAGAGAGCTACCTAAGTGGCCAAATCAGCCCTGTCAGAAAATAATTCACTCACATACGCACACAAAACCCAGATGACAACTCCTCTCTGATTTATGGACGTCAGAAAATTCAAAGGTTGCATTCCTGTGCCTGTAGGAATAGCATCTGTAGAAAAAAAAGGCTCTCTAAAATGTTTTCCTAATCACTTCTAGATCAGGCAACTCTATGAACTCTCTTTTGAAGTGTTGGGTTTTGTGTTTTTTCTTTGAATGCTGTTTTCATCAAGAATTCAAATGAATTCTGCAAGATTCAAAGGTGTCCTATTGAACCTGGGAGAAAGAAAAAAGAGGAGCTCATGGAGCAGAGACCACCCCTCCCATTCTATGGATGCAGCCTTCTGAGGCTTTTATTCACAGAAGCAGGGCTTCTCATCACATAGGTGGCTTTGATTCAGTCTCAACAAACATGATGTGCTACCAAATATTTTGCTTCCTGCTTTTCATTCACTGAAATATTTGTAGAAGCTTCATACTGCTAAATAAGAGCACAGCACGGAGATACACAACTTGGTTTTAAAAAAGCCGGATCGCACATTGGAAATGATGCAGTTTGAAGCACAGAGCTCCAGAGATTTTTTTTTTTCTTTTTAGTAACTTTCATAACTGTCCTTATCTTTTTAGGCTGCAAGGGCCTTGCAGCATGCCTATATTTTGAGTATCTGAAGATATTTTTTAAAGCTTAGTGGATGGATTGGATGGATATAATTTTGATTAGGACTGAAAAAAAGGGATTTATTAATTAGAAAATTATGTTATTAGTCATAAAATTGCTATGATTTTGCTGGAAACTGCATTTTCAGCAAAATCATTTCTTTTGTAAGCAGCTAGCAGTGTTCTATAGAAAATTTTATGTTTCACTGAAAAAAAAAAATATTGGGGGTTTTAACTGAAAAAAAACCCTTAAAAAAGTCCTTCGTTGTGACAGAAAGATGACATTTTATACGAAAAAACACAATTTTTGTGAATTTACAGTTTTCTTGTAAAATAGTTCATATTTGTGATTAATTTGACAGCTCATAAATGCACAAGTCTTCAAATATAGCTCTCAGCTTTGGAGTGTTCTCCCCCTCCTCCATGCCTTAAAGCTTATCAGCCTTCATAAAGTGCTCAGTTCAGAGGAACATCTTTAACCTGCTCCTGCCTGGGGAACCTTTGAGCACAACACACCTCAATGGTTTGCTGAATAGAGAGGGTCTCCTGAATTGAACTCAAACCAGAAATAAATTTTTCTACTATTTAACTGGGGAAAAAAAAAGAAAGTTAGCAAAGTATTTGGTGGATGGTTCTGAATCTACTTTATTACAAAACGAGTTGCTTAAATAGTGATTGCTGTTCACAAATTGGGACCAAATCTAAACAGCTACAATCTCTGTGTAATTTGCTTCTGTATTTGGACAGGTTTAGGTATCAGATCCGGATCTCCCTACAAAAATAAGCATAGACACAACAGCAATATTTTATCGGGTTGCACAGTAAAGGAGGACAATTGCCATCGGTGTAAGTATGGTCCCTTGAATTTTCGTGAGTTATTAATTTAAACCAGATATATAATTAGCATTTTGGCTACTCTTAAAAGAAAAACATTTATGAATTTAGTTTAGTTTTACTGTATATGAAAATACTGTCAAACTAAATTGTAAATCAGCACACACAGGTAGGGAGATTTGACTTTCCTCTGAAGGGAAGAGAAGTGAAGTTCCTGACTTCAATCTGTGAGGCACCTTGTGCACTTTGAACAAACAACTACAAGTATTCTTGCAGTAGATTTATGATGTACCCACAGTATCTCTGTAAACAGATAGTCAGTCCAAATTCGAACAAGAGATTTCTGCGTATGAACTTGTACAGCCTGGGTTTTTTTCCAGATTGATTATTGCACCAAAACTTTTTGTGCTGACAATTTTCTTACTAAAAGCAGTTCTTACATCAGTCCCTAGCCATGGTATTGTGGGTAGCAGCTGGTCCCTGTGCAGGCTGGCGGTTAAATATGTTCTCCTCTGGCCTGTGGGAGACCTTTTAAACCTCGACAGGAGGTCTGGAGACCAAGAATGATCTACAGAGACCAGTTTGGGGGAAAAAACCAATGAAACAAACCAAACAAACAGACAAAAAACCAAAAAACCAAACTGGAATAGCCGCATCCCCCTAAAAAAAAACAAGGAAGGAAGGAACCCCTCTCTGTTCTACGGCACAATGTGAACATGTTGATATTTTCTCTTGAAATACAGTGAAATCAAATGAAATTAATAGGAGACATGATTCACACCAAGTGTGATTAAACTGTGGAACAACTTGCTGTAGAATGCTGTGGATATTGTTACTTTGCAACAAACGACCTGGGGGTAGACATGAATTAACTGAAGGCTACTCCAGAGGCAGAGTGCTGCTGTCTCAAGGTCAGGATGGTTCCCAAGCCACAGATCACTGGATACTGCCAGAGTATCCAGCACGAGTGTGTTGGCTTGGCTGGCCTGATGATCTGCAAACATCCTTCATTGGCATCTGCGGGAGACAGGGTCTGCCAGGTGGATCAGCCATCACTGCCTGTCTCATACAGTCACATTCCCACTGCAGCACCTCCCACCAAAGCCAAGGAAGCAGATTCCCGGGTCTCCATACATGGGCCCAGTACACAATTTGGTCATTCAGATTTGACTACCAATCCACCTGTGTGTCTCAGACACTGGTAATTTTCTTTATAGTGTGTTTGAATGGAAACTTGATTTGAATGATGTTTCTTTGTATTTTATTCAAATAAGCATAAACATTGTAATAAGACTTTAGGTAGACAGCTTATATGACAAATACCAAATTCAACAGCTGATATGCATATTCAGATACTTACTTCATTTGCTTTACAATAGTGCTCTTTCCTGACTCTCCAGCACCTGCAGGAGGGGAATGTTGAGAAGATATGATTGATAGATGAATAAGAAGCAAGTATTAAAAATAACACTCTGGAACACAGAATTTTCTATCTATGAAGAGAAGTACAAATGTCTTAGTTTTTCGTACTAAGTATAAACCCTCCCGAATGTCCATTTGGATTTAAAAAGAATAAAGCCTGAGTAAAAGTATTAATACTGAAAAGGAAAGGGACACTTGAAAAGAAGTGAATATTCAGTCAATTAAAGAAAATTACAGATTTTTTAATTAGCAAGTAAATAAGGTATGGATAATATTTTGATTTTATCTCTGTTAGATGGGCAGGAAAACATGAACAAGGTTACAGCCTCTGATAGTGTCCCATTTATTACCTGATCTGTAGCTGCTCTTTTAATGTGTATTATGACCTTTTGTAAACCAAGTGAGCCAGCTCCATGCCCTTTAGCCAGCTTCCACGAGCAACTGGAAAACCAGAGTGCAAAGACTTACATGTTGTCTAGCTCAGGATACAAAGGCAGCACACAAGAAAAAGTCTTGACACAGTTTTTTTTTGTCAGTTCCTCTGCCACATGGTCTTCTGCCATGAAGTGTTGTGGCTGGAAGTGGGAAACATGCAGAGCAGTGCACCAGTTCCACCTGGGGAATGATTCTGCAGGAAAACCCCACAGCTGCTGAGGAGCTGCAGACATTTGCTTACACAGCCAGTTGAAGAACTAGGGCATAGGTTTGGCCAGATTATGTATTACTAATCTGCTCTCTTATCTCATGGAAAGCGAGTAATCACAATGCAAAGTGTTTCCATTTCAAATCAACACAAGTGACTATCATCTTCGGTCAATGAGAGTGGTGAGGGTTGCCAAGAGCTGCCACAAAAGAGGTGGATTTGAAAAGCACCTGAAGAGAGGATTTAACTTTGCGAATCTATGGGACAGGGTTCATAGAATCAGAGAATATGCTGGTCCTCACAAGACATCCCAAGAATCACACCATGTGCCTGAGACCATTGTCCAAACGCTTGAACTATGCTGGTTTGGTGCCGTGACCACTTCCCTGAGGAGCCTGTTCCAGTGCCCAACCACCCTCTGGGTGAAGAACCTTTTCCCGATATCCAACCTAAACCTTCCCTGACACAACTTCATGCACTTTCTTTGAGTCCTGCCACTGATCTTGAAGTGTTTAATACTTGAGCCTCTGTTTCCCCTCATGAAGGTGCTGAAGACTGCAATGAGATCTCCCCTCAGTCTCCTCTTCCCCAGGCTAAATAGATCTCAACTGCTTCTAGTAACAATTCCCCTCCTGACCTTTCACTATGCTCCTGGCCCTCCTTTGGATGCTCTCTAATAACTTAATGGATTTTTATATTGTGCTGCCAAAAACTGTACACAGGACTCAAGGTGACAAACATTTGTCATATTTTTAGGAAACTGAACTATTCATTACCAGAATTTGTGCTCTCTTTCCTGGCTGGTGATGCTATGCTTGAGAATCCCCCAAAACAGGGCTGTCCCTGCTGGCTGCCAGGACACTGCTGACTCACGTCCAACTGTCTACAGACCAGGACCCCCAGGTCCCTTTCCCCAGCACTTCTGTCCACCCTCTCATTCCCCAGTCTGTCTGACATCCAGGGTTGCCCCATCCATGTGTGGAATCCAGCACTTTCCCTGGTTGATCTTCATACGGTTGATGATTGCCCATCTCTCTAATTTGTTGAGATCTCTCTGCAGGGCCTCTCTGCCTGGGAAGGAATTGACAACTTGTCCAAATTATTTTTGTTGAGAAACTCCCTTGGTAGTCATACAAGTCCTTCACCCAAGTCATTTAAGATGATGCTGAAGAGAACCAGGCTGAGGATGGAGCCCTGTGGAACCCCAGCAGTGACAGGTCCTCAGCCTGATGTCCCCTATTCACTGCAACCTTTGTGCCTGACCCGTGAGCCAGTTGTTCTCTCATTGTGTAACTCATTTATCCAGCTCTGAGCTGGAGGTTTTATCCAGAAGGGTTCTGTGAGAGAAAGTATCAAAAGCTCTGCTGAAGCACAAAAAGATTCCTCACTGCTTTTCTCTTTGTAGATTACCTTTTCCCTCATGGTATGGTGTCAAATACTTCTGAAAAAACCAAAACCCAAGGCCTAGGTTTTTTAACCAAGGACTTCTCAGTAAATGGAACAAACTGATTACAGACTTTTCAAACACATTCTGTAAAGGTAACAGTATTCAGATGACAGGGACTAATTTACTCAAATGAATCACAAAAGACAGCAAACCATACTCAAAACATTTTCTGACACCCATAATGTGAATGGCAGAAAGTGCGAGAGAAAAACAAGCCCATGCAAAATGGACTGATGCTGCCATCTGCCACCGTTTGGAAAAAATGCAAATTTGTTGTAGATGATTTTTTATATTTCTGTGATCTTCTGAAGAACTTGGTAAAGCCCTGCCACCAAGGTAGTGTTTTCTATGCTTTTTGTAGGGAAGAGAGGAGGCTGTACTGACAATTCGTACATTTACCTCATGGAAAAATGCCAGGAAACATAATATAGAGATTAATTCCTCTTCCAGACCTGAAAGGCGGTGTTAAAATAAAATGAGTGACATAATTTATATATTTTGGATGCATTTTTCTACCTCTGCTCATCTTTAATTTATGATCCAATAATGCTTTTATCTAAACAACAGATGACTTTCAGACTTTGGCTTCACCATTGAGTATCATCTTAGTTGTAGCAGCATTGTCACGCAAGGAAGTGGGTCAGGAATAATTTTCTTTGCTTGTGTGTTTTTTTTATTCCTTCCCTTCACCATGCAACCTCCTCCTTTGGCCAGTCCCTGGTGTGGAAGACCAGGGATAGGGCTGAACTTCCACCTGCTGCAGTGGATTTCTACTTGCAGAGATAGTGGCAAAAGTGCATCAGAAAGACCTAATGTGACTACGCAAGGAGCTGAAGGTTTCTTTTTCAAGCCCAGATTTTCTGAATCATAGACAAGAACTTAGGACACAGTCTTGTACTGAAACTCAGAAAGAACTTAATTAGAGTTTTGAAAAGCTCTGTCAGCTGTGAAGAATTATAGCTCCACCTGAACAGGCACTAGTGATAATAATTCATCGCCATATTTTATATTTTGCATTATTAAGATCTACCTTACTCTCATTTCTGTCTCTGTTTCCTTAACATGGATAACTGCACAGAGACTGCCACAAAAGTCGCAGTCAATGCCTGAAACTTTGGCACTGTTCCTGGGAGCTGAAAGATGTCCCCACTGTCAGTAGTAACATTGACACTTCTTCCCAGAGATCACCTCCACCATGCCGCAGGGCATGCCACAAACACCCTAAGTGAGGTGGTGAACCTTGGCTGGCTGTAACCTGTGTCTCTTCTTGCTTTGGGTATTCCAGAGCTGCATCCCACCATGTCCCAAGCCTACCATGGTTCCGGGCATCCTGGGACTGAAGAGCAGGCTCAGGAGGAATGGTCCTGCAGCAAGGCTGTAAGGGAGCTGCCCCCCAGCAGCTTGACACAAATCTTTCTCCTGCTCAGTGTCCTGCAGGACACTATGGCATGTAGACAGAGCAGAAATAGAGAAAAATAAAGTGTGTCTTGAAACCCAGTGAGAACCTCACAAATTCAAGCGGAAACAGAACCCAGGTCCTCAGCTGTGATTTGGTATTTTTGTTTTTTCTAAGCAGAATTTGTTTGAATAGTTGTGGAGAGTACAAGCTTTTAAGATTAGCATCTGCTGAGACATTGAAGAAGGTTCTTATATATTAAGGTACTTTTGTGTCTCAGATAAAGAATTAATATCTCTTTACAGTTATTATTCCTGTGGAAGGAAAGGTTTAGTTAAGAAAATTTTCCAGAATTAGACATAAGGAAATAAAAAATCCCCGCTGAATACTTTGTTTAAAACCTGCCAGAAAACCCATTGACAATGACATAAATCAGCAAAAAGCAGGAAAGGAAAATATTCAAATAAAATCAGAAAATATTTCACATCTCTGCCTGAGCTTTGTTGGTGCCATGCAGAGCTCTGGATATTGTGAACTAGAATGGAAATCATATCTTCCTGGTCCTCTTATGAGGCTCAACAAACTTAGTCTATGACAGAAAGAAACTTGAGAAAAAAAATTCTAAGATCTAACCCTCTTGAGAGAATGAAGTCCTTAAGTCCCCACCATCCAAAACCAGAATCAGTCTATTCCCATCAGTGGGATTATTGGGCTGTCTTTGCACCCAAAGTCTATGTTTGCAGGTTAGGTGTTAATAACAGGAAGTTAAGCTTCAGTACTACAGTAACTGATTCATTTAACTGGTGTTAAGTATCTTTACTGTAAATTTCTACATTCAGATTACCTACCAGACACCTTTTATAATCACTGGAGAGAAATATTTACTACAAAAACTAAACCAAACAGCTTCAATTTCTGTTCCCCTAAAGCAGATATTTAAATAAATTGTGTGAGTTGTGCCCCAAAAGGGAGTAAAGTGAGATGAGGATGTTCAACCAGTTCTGTTGAGGGTGGCTTTTGTCCCGACAGTGAAAACTGTAAACAATGAGACATGGAGTAATATTCTGAAAATAAATAAGTTAAAATTTTAATGATTGTTTAAAATGAACCTAAGTTCTTATTTCTGTGAAACATCACTGTGAGCATTGGCTAGTTTGGCTGTATTTGGAGTGTGCACTGTACTTTGCACACCTACAAACTGAAAGCTGGCATCCCACAAAACGTGCAAATTACAGGTGATGTGGCAGGCCAGATACGGCCCTGATACAAAGGAAATAAAACTTTCACCTTGGAGTTTGCTCCAGACTCGTAAACTAACCTGATCTTTTTGAAGTACAAATGTGTAGAGATCAGATTTGTGGACACTGGGGGGGATGGGATGGTTCTGACAACATTGGAACACTTAATGATCTTGACTCCTGGCCAGCGTGAGGAACGTCAGAAAACAACGGAATTTCCCTCCCCTCCCCAGATTATATGGCATGCCCTATAAACTGTAAATCATCTCAACCCAGATAGTGTGTCTGCCCGGGTCATAGAACTTGACATAAACAAACATGGTGCCTTTTCTTCTTAATATAATTTCTATTCTTTGTAAAGGGATCTGCTGGAGGCTGTAGAGACACCACACTAGATTTTAAATAACCCTCTCAGAAAAGAGTCAGAATACACTGTTTTTTTTAATATTTTAAGTGTAAGGAAAAAAGTGATTACACTGAAAAGCTTATGATATACATCTTATTTTTTTCTGAGTATTTTCTACCAACCTGCCTATTGCAAAAAGAAATGATGACGTCTGGTCTGAAATATAAAGGCATCATAAAGTCTGACTGAACAGAAAGCTAGGACTAGGGAGGACTAGGCTGGCTTAAAAAGAACTGCCTTTGATTTATGTAGCCTAAAATTTGTATAATTTCTGATATCACCTCGGACGTGTGGAAAGATAACTGGTACAAATCTGAACACGGTAAATTTAATCTTTTCCTATCGGGCCATTTCACACAGCCCCTAGAGAAGGCAGGATATGGTGCCCCTTCTGCACACTGCTTCAGCACCTCTGGTTCCACATGTTCCAGAGACACTTTCACTCGGGTAGTGCAATAGGCTCCAGATACAGTTTATTCACATCTCATTTTTTTAAGAACAAGAAAATTTACATTATTAAGTTTTGGGGTTTTTTTGTCTCTTCGATATGTTTTTTACAAAGACTTTCTGATCTGTTGTTCAGGAGAAAAAAAGCCTTCCAAAACATTAACCACTGAAAAATTTGAATTTTTATCCTGTGTGACGTGAGTAAAGAAAGATATTTTTAAAATATATAAAGAAGTAGTTCAGATCCAAACGATCATCTTGTGTCATGAAAAGAGTGCTTGTGTAGCTAATGAAATTGAAATATGTTCAGGTTGGAAATGAACATAATAGAAGTCTTTTTCATGTAGCTTGCATTGAATTTCAAAGTATTTTACTAAAAGTATCTCAACCTGATATTAATAGTGTCAGAAGAAGACTGATTATATACATTAGGAAACATTTGAAGCTAAAGTCCTTAATACTAAATACATACATACGTTCAGTGGGGGAAGTAATTTACTTGGTGTCCTGCTGTAAAACAGCCTTCAGTAACACTGTAAGGGCATAAAAGCTTGAAGATAAAACTACTTAACTTAGAAATTCCTCTTTATCTGGAAAATTCCTTTTTATCCTATACATTCCTCTTAAAGGATTTCTTACTTTTTCCTCATGGATAAGGTTGGATAAGGTCAAAGACATGATGCTGAATTAGATGGATCCTGGTTCTAACTCAATTTCTGGTGCCCCATTTTCTTTTTGTAACAATACATATAAATAATTTAAATTTAGGGAATTTTAAATAAAAATATTATTCTGGGTTTTTTTGACCAACTTAAGCTTTCCTCATTAGGAGCAATATTTTATATTACTGTGGCACAGAAAATCTGTGTATTTTTAACTGGACTGAAAAGCTTTTTAAGCCACAACCCAAATACTGATGGTACATAAGGAGTATCAAACTGCTGCTTTCCTATTATTATTTGAGAAACCTGCATTTTCTTCTCTTATTTATTTTTGATTAATAATTGTTTGATTTTAGCAGGTATAAATAGACCTTTTTCATAAGATACAGAACAACAGAGTTGATCTACTTTATGTAATGAATCTAGTTTTGTCTGAATAAATGTCAGTTTAAAAACATTTGCAAAAACTGCGGTTACAAGAAAGACAAAAAGAGAAACACTGCAATGATCAAAGACTGTTTTTCTATTCATTGGGAGAAACCACTATTAACTTCAACAGGAGGCTGTTAGAAACAAAATATTAAGAAAGTGATGGTGTTAATGTGCTCTCAGATATTTCTTGTAAGCTGCACAGCACCATGGGAAAAAAAAGACAGGAATAAAGTTGTATCAAGAAAAATAATGTCTTTTCTTTTGCCATTACAGCTTCTGTCTGCTAATAAATTGATCATACTGGGGATTAGAAGTAGTTGTTTGTGAGAATATTTATCTGTATTCATCTGAGTACTTTTCATTCCACTCTCCATTATGCATCAAAAAAAGCCATCCTAAATCACTTTCTACTTCTTTAAAAAATGGAATGAAACTCTTTGCAAGACAAACAATATCAATATCTTGCGACACCTGCGCATTTTTTATGTAACCACTTATCTTAATCTCCCTGCAAATAAATGAGTATAGATTCATGAAAAAAAGAGATAAGTGTGCTATGTTCTGTGTTAGTTTGTATCATAGCATTTATTCTAACAGCAAGTTCTCATTTCTCAAACACTTTCAAAGTCAAGGATTTAGAACATTTAAAATTGAATACATGGAGTGACACAGCTGTTTCCAGCCTGTTCCCTGTGACTTCATGAGTGGCCACAAACAGAAAACATCTTAAACATATATTACAGATATATTATATTATATCAAATAAAATAGTGAGAGGTGAGAAATTCACGGTACTGAAATGTAATTCCAGAGAAAAACAACCGCTCAATGAAAAAGCATTATGAGCAATTTTTATTCTATTTACCCAACAGTAGTAGTTTGACTGTCCTGGCTTCCCTCTCTGCATCTTCCTGGAGTTTCTTTTCCAGTTCTCTGGATCTTCTGGCTGACTCCTTGCTCTCTGAACTGGCTCCGCTGCCCATCTTGAGGCGTTAAAAATTCTCTTTATGCAGCTGATTTACTTCTTATCAGACCAGTTGCTTTGATTCAGAAGGACAACCATCAGCGCTTAAAGAAAATTTTAAAATCCCTTTTGACCTCTCTGGTCAGCCTTCAAATCTAATGGTCCTTTTTCACCTGTCACATGACCTGGGGATGCTGTAGTCAAGCATTTACATAGGAAGTGTTATGATGTCATAGAATTAAAGTTATCCATTCAAGATCGAACCAAGGTATGCATAGATCTGTCTTCTTGTTCAGGGAGGTTTTGTTTTACACACTCCAAAAAATGTGCTAAATGTTTTGAAAAAGGATTGGAAATAACTATAAAGTAAAATTTTCAGCTTGTGAAGCAGTATGCATGGCCTGAAGCAAAAAACTCAGCATTTACATTTTTTGGTTTTCATTTTTCTCAGTGGTCATAGCTCTAAATATATGTATCCTATATTTTTCAAATGACAGAATTTGAATTTACATAGTAAAGACATTTTTGATTTATTATTTTTGATTTCTTAACTAGCATGTTGAATGTTTGATGAATTTTCATATTATGGCAAGTACATTTATTATCTTGGAATGGTAAAAGACACCTTACAGTAATTTGTAATAACTTTGTAATATTTTTGTGCAGACATGCTTTGATTAAGGTCAGAGTCTTTGCCATTTTTTAGAATTATTTCATTAGTAGTTATCAGTTTTGGCTGAAAGCACCATACCTCTTCTTATGTAAGAAAGGACACAGGTCAGATTTCTCCACAGATGTAATATGTCCATCTTAGTTTCTTCATAATGCAATAGTATTATAGAAACGTTTTATATGATATGATGGAAATACTACTTGGCATGTGATGTCAGAAGTATATTGAGAAAATATATCTACTGTGATACTGTAATAGTGTAGCAGTGAAAAAGTGTAGAATTACTGTCAGAACTAAAAAAAAAAAAAATGTATTTCTTTCCCTTTCTCTTCAGATTAAGGATTTAAATTAAATAAATCTCATCAGTGCGAAAGACTATAATTCATTCCAGACTTGCACTTATTCACTTTATAAAGTATTTTGGTTATATAAAAAGCATGAACATGAAATATTAAAATTCTACAATTATTCACTAATACTAGTTAATAATGCTCTAACTTTACTCTCTCTCTATATATATGTGTGTATATATATATACATAAAAGTTTCAGCATGAAAATAATGTTTAAGGGCAAAATAAGCTGCAGGAAAGACCCAAAGCTGTGGTTTGTCAGTATATTCTGCAGTCAGCAGCACACGAAGCCATGCAGTTTCCAGTCTCCTCACAGTGAGTTGCCTGAAATGAACAATCAGTGCTTGTTAATGGCTGAATTTTTGCATATATATTTGCAATGCAAGAAAGTTCTCTGTTTTGTTAAGCTTATATTCCTACTTTGTTTAAAATAGGCCATCATAAGGTCTTTACACAGCTGTAGTAGTAACTGATTTGTTTAAAAAATGAAAATAAGCAACTTTGGAAGTGTGATATCAGTGCCAGGTGTCTGTTTATCAGAACTGTAGGCAATTGTTCATATGGATCTCAGGGAGGTTGAAAAGCAAGAATTTCTCAAAACTAAAAATCACAAATCATGGAGATGAACATCATCTCCAAATTACAGGCCCAATTCACTACTGAGTAGTTCTACACATTTACTAGTCAATTAACTTTGCATTTAATTTTTGTAGCATCCAACTGGAAGAGGGTAAGGGTAAATCATTCAGTTTACTGGATGGGTGTAAGCTAATCCTCATTTGCAAAATTTTTCCTAGATGGAAAATAATGGAAAATCCATGCTCATCCCATAATAAAAGTTTCCTAACCTTCTCTGTTATTATTGACTATGTACAGGAAATGTCTTCAAATAAGTAGGTGTCAAAATCAAGCAGACTGTAAAGAGAATGCTCATTAAGATAAGACCAATTATTTCATAAACATGCAGTGTATATATTATTCATTTTATTTATTCAGTTCTACCTTAAAAATCCTAATAGTTTACTGAAAAAAACCCAACACATCAATCTGTTTCTATTTCATTAGAGAGTAAGCAGGATTCTGTTTTGCTTCAGGCATCCTCCTCCTCTTCCTCCTCATCATCACTAACAGTGTTTTGATTAAGAAAAATTCTGCTGATGATTAAGCCAGAACTAATAGACAATGCCTTACAGGTTTCAGTTGATTCTAAAATGCTTTTTGATATCTTGACCTCTTCTAGGTGCAATAATAAAAATATGGCCTGACCTTGATTCTCTTCCATTGTTTCAACCACCTTCATTTGGTATGGAAGTCTTTGAAGGTGAGTCTGGAAAATGGTCCTTTGAAATGAAGTTAGGCTTTGTAAAGAATATTAGTTTTGGGGCTGGAGTTGTTTCTGGTGATTCACTCTAGGTGGTGCTGATAATATAGAGTGTTCACTAAAGCATTCTGCAGCTGTCTGAGCTCTCAGACTGTCTGAAAGTCTGTTTCAAGTGATCTCTTCAGAATTCATGGATGGGGCATTTTGGATTCCAGTAGCAAATTTTTATTTTATATTAAAGTTTTACCGGTCTGAGATTTGTTTGGTAAATAATATACATCATCCTGGTAATAGAGTTCTCAAGTAACTTAGGTTTTCATTTTCACTTTCAGTTTCATCTGAAAGTACTAAACCTGTCCCAGTCAAAGAAAGAAGAATAGCTTAGGAAATTCATACCTTCTCAGTTTCTTCTTTTACTTTCTCTCTAGGTCATTGCATTTACAATTTGTTCAGACTGGAATTTAGTAATCTTTTCCACTTTTTCTCTAAAATGATTGTTTTGCCTTTTTCCTGATATAATTTAGCAAAATGATATGGATGAAAAAAGAGGAAGTTTTAGAAAGAATAGATGTGTCTAAATTTAGGAACTTCTAACACAAATCCTTCAGTATGCTTCTAAATAAAGGAAGCTTGGAAAGTCTTCAGTACAATGCCTTCCATAATTAGAGGAAACTGTTCATCTCTTTTGTCTGCCTGCTGGATTTTTTGCAATGCACCTCCCAATTAGACGCTGGTAACATTTTAGTGGGAAAAAGACCCACTGAAATATTTACAAACTCATCCAGACTTTAGTAATTACTGATGTGCAAAGAGCCCTGCTCAATGACAGATATTTTAGCTTTTGAGACCTGTGAAGAGCCTTATCCCTGGCACTGGGCCACAGTCACGGGGTCCAAATGTTTGTGGAGCTGAGGCAGTGTTCCCACACAGGGCTGTGTTGTGTGACCAGCACAGGCTGGATTGTCACTTGCACAGGGCAAGGTGACAGATGAGTGTTAATCCTCCTAGGACCTTAGCACAAGAATGTGAGATGGACCCAGAAGAAGCTTCATAATTCAGCAAGGAAAAGCCCTGGGAAACTTTAAGTTTGAACTTATTTCTGCTTTGAGCTGAGGGTTGAACTTGAGACTGCCAGAGGTCCCTCCCGGCAAAAAGAGTTCTATTGTTTTGTTAGAGAAATTTCAACTAGTTTTACCTTGACTTTAATTTATAAAACTTGTCTATGAGTTCCTAAGGCCTTAATTTTGCCTTCCCCCCCTGCCCCCCCTCAATGTTAATAAAAATATAAAAAATTTTTCTTTTCTGTACGGGATATAAATGTGAAAATCTAAGTGAAATCTAAGATTTTTGTGTTATTTTGGCCCCTCCTCCCCCAGTTTGTCATCTTCTCTCTAGGAAACCTTACCAAAATAGCATAAGTAAAAAGGAAATCTTGGCCCTTAGCTCTTTATTAATACAGTGATGATACTGAATTACTTGCAAAACCATTTATTTCTGTAAAAAGGAAAGATAAAAGAGAATGACGTGGTCATTCATTTTTACTGCTTACAGAGGTGAGAAAAAAAAAGCAAGGATAAAAACAACACTATAGATATCAAAAGAAAATATTTTAAAAACAATAAAGAGTACCTGCATTTTCAATCCTGTCAAACATTTTTTCCTCAAGTGTTGGTATAAACAGCAATATTTTTCCCTTTTTGTGAAAATTTAAGTCCCACTATGACACAGGCGTGCTGTTCTGGCTTCAGAACAATCATTGTTCTGTAATTGCAGCTTATGCTGATTCAGTGGAATGTGACATTTTGTGAGAAATTATTATTGATCACTGGGGAGATGCACTGGCCGAGAATTGGGGCAGGTAAGACCCACTGAGTTCTGACAAGTTTGCCAGTACTTCAGCTGAAACATTTTCTGTGTTAGCAGGAAACTATGCCAATTTTTAACAGTAGATGTGTGGCTGAGCTGCTATGTTCAGATTAAGAACTGGTCACTCCAATAGTCTGAGACTTCATATATATATATATTCGTCTGACCAGTTGGACAAAAAAAAAAAACCAACATCCAGTGCAAAGCTATAAAAACCCAACCCTTGCAGCATCTCTTGAACCAATACTCTTATTCCGGTCTGTGCTTACAGGATGCCTGGGATGTGTTTGACAGAGCTGCACTGAGCTTGGCAATTTCACCTGGCTTCTCACATATGAACAGCAAATATTTCAGGCTCTGACCTTTCTACAAAGATTAAGAAATCATCTCTATGCTATGGTAAGTTTAATTTTTCTTGTGGCTTATTGCTGATTCACACAAGAAAATGAAAAAGGACAGTCAGGAGTTAGCAGATTATAAATGGTGTGAGGTTTTGGACTCATTCATTTCCCACTGGATTGTCCGAGACACTCTCCTTCTGACTCCTGTAAGAAGTGCACCTGGTATTTTTTCGCAGGGGGAGAAAAGGAAGAAAAGGATAAGGGATTCTTAATGGGAAACTGGGTGAAGCCTGCTCTGATGATAGGATTAAGTTTCTAGTACAAGGTGAACAGGCAAAAGGTACACCAAAANAAAAAAAAAAAAAAAAAAAAAAAAAAGCATAGAACAATGGGGAAATATTTTGTCAACATCCCTCTCTGAACAATTCCTATTCCCAGTCGAGCCATACTCTGATTCATCAAGTCCCATTGTTCCTCAATATCCAGAAATTAATGAAGAGTAAAAGTGAACACAATGCTGATTTGACTTGTAGAACCCTTTAAATAACAAATATTTTAATCTTTGCTCTTAGTGTCAAACAAACATACAACAGAAATTACAGAAAAAATAAGGACATTTTTTTCCCAGCAGATTAGCATTCCTTCTCTTTTATTTGGCAGACTTTTTCCAGCTAAGAAAACTTGTGACTGTAGTTCCCTCATCAGAGTGCATGCAGGTCTGTACTGACACTGTATAGTGGCTAAAAGTATAGTGGATAAAATCTGATTTCTGAATGCTGATAAGGATGTACATGTGTAGTTTCAGAGCTTGGAGTGATTTCCAGGATGTCAGCTGAATTAAATTCTTCTATGTGGAGGGTGTCCACAAAATTTCCATAAGAGCTGTTGTCATATTGCCACAATACCTGTGGAAATGACTGTAGAAATGACTTAGAAATGACTGTAGAAATGACTGTAGAAGAGCTTGTTCTGCTGCTGAGCTAATCCACTTCATCTGAAGAGATCTGTTTTATTCTGCATGGATTCTTATATTGCATACTTATGGAAGCTAGCTGACATCTGCTGCATTATATCTGTTCTTTCATCCACACTCCAGGACATAATAACTAATAAGATCCTTATTTTGATAGTTTTTTTGAGATGATTCTTAAAACCAATTTTAAAAATTGTTACATATTTAAAAGATTCATTTCATTGTAACCCTCTGTTAAACTTAAGTATTTAAAAAGATAGAGCATGGCACGTAAATATGGTAAGGCAGAAGAGAGAGATTCCCTAGGAATCTATAATATTCAAATAATTCTGGGAAAACTCTTCTATCTTGATCAGTGTAACTTCTGAAAGAAAAGTTATTTCTGCAGAGAAGCAAAGTTGTGTCTTACTATCTTTGTGGTTTGTAACCCTCTGATTTAGTCCTAAACATTGTCTTCCTCCATGGTCAGATCTCCCTAACTTTTAAAGGTCTTTAATTAAATCCCCTAAGTGCTTTCTGTCTTGAGGATATCCTGCAACACTGTGAGATGATGGCATGACATACCTCATCCCAAACCATGCAGCGTATGGAGGTAATATTGGGAATTTAACTCTTTGAGAATTTTAAGGATTAGTGATGTTTTTAGTACACTTCCATTTTAATTATGAAGCTGTGTTCTAATTAATACAACTTTAGTTAAAGCTTCCTCTAGAAAAATATGCATTGTCCCGGGAAGAATTCAAGGGAAAAGGGAAATTATCTCATTCGTCTAATCTCCCACTCCCCTTAGAGAAATTTTAAACAACTGAGCATTTCTTCCTGAGCTAGGTTGGCCTCCACCCCAAAATGTTCTGTTCTTGGATAGGGAAGGAAAAACAAAAACAAAAATGTTTTTATTACGCTCCTGAATGGATTGAGCACAGATCAGGCTCCCTTGGTATATGGGAAGGGAGATCCTAAGCAAATATGTTAAGAACTTCACCTGCATTCAATAAGTTGATGGGAAAATGTAAATCTCTGAAACCTCAGGTCTCATAAGAATTGAGATCAGGACTTAGGTGCAAAGGAAAGGGAAGAGCCTACAAGACTAGCCAGACATTTCATGAATGCCAGTAGTGTCTAAGTGTTATTCCTTAAGAAATCACAGACAGGAGTGAGTCTATGGCTTCAACAAAGGGTAAAAAAGGAATGTAATTGGGCATTTGCAAAATGACATGTTGAGATGGGGAACACTACCATACCTTCAGATAGCATATTAGTCTATGCCTTCAGGGATGATGTTTTTTGCTTCTCAAAATCAGACAATTTTTTCCAGAATTAAATATCCCTCCTGTTTTATTCTCAGAATTACAAATTTAAGTGAGCTTACTTTCTAGTCATTTGAGATCTTGTTTTCTTGGGAGCTACAGATGATTTGTGAAAATGTCTCTTTAATTTCTTCCCTTTCTAGCATCTTTCATGTCTCAAAGTTAGTTTTATCTGAGTCTTCCTCCGACTGAAGTGTGGAGCAGAATCTGCCAGTTTTTTTGTACAATGTTGTCATATTTGCTTGTTTGAGTGATTTTCTCTTTAGAGATTCTGCAATGTAAGGCTGCAGGTGTTTACGACACTCTAGGATTACTTTAGTTAGCTCATACTGTATTGTTGAATGTCTGAAATGTTTTGTTTATTCTGGTAATGGATGTTTTGTTTTTTATTTATTACTAAATCAGTTGTGGTAGCACTTTCGTGGGATGCAGGGTGACATTTTCTTCAGAAGTCACTGCATTGCCTGTCTCTTATTTTAACGTGCGGTGCAAGCTGTATTACTGATATTTCACACAGCTCTGTCAGGCTATTTATCTGTGTGCCCTCTGCTGCTCCAGAGTCACCCTGATGAAAAGTCACCTCTGGGTTGAGCTGCTGGTGGGATGCCAGGCTCTGCCCTGTGTGATTCCAGCTCACATTCCTGTCACAGTCCTGCTGGCTAAGCAGTCATGACTCGTGTTTCAGTGTGGTGCTCTGCTTGAGTCTTATGTTTCATTTGTACCTGCTCAGTTTTTAAATCTCCCTAGAGCACAGATGCTGCAGGGCTGGAGTCCTGTGTTTGTGATCAAACTTCTCATGTGTATGTATTCAATGCCATACTCTGTTCAGGTTGCCACTTTGCAGTTAAACCCTTCCTTACAGACATGGTTCAGCAATGCATGCTGCTTTTCCACATGACCTGCTCTCATGGATTATCTTGTGGCATGCGACAGAAAGAAACATGTCTTCTTACTCAGTATTTTCCCCCTGCCTTCAGTTACACGTTGAATTTATAGGCATCAGCTATATTAGTAAACTCAAGATTGCTTGGAAATTTTCCTGGAACCAGATTCTCTGTGCTTGTATGTTTTAGGATAGTCCCAGTAAAAAATTTGATGTGTTCATGATGCTCCCTGAACAATTCATACACTTGGCAAGCCGAAATTGGCACAACTAAAGGCAGATTGTTTACAATCTCTTTGGTTTGAAGAGTGACAGTTTATTAATAGACTTGAGCTGGACTGTGATAATTGTTCTCAATTCCTATAGGTGTGAGTCACACATTCTGGAGTGGACATGGCACTATTCAGATGGCTGCAGCATCCTACTCATTTTACAGTACCATCTACCCTGATCCATGTGCGTGGAAGGCAATACCCGTGTGACTCAGGAACACAAAAACTATTCCGCAAAGTGGTTCTTCAAAGTTCTCTTGGCATCTGGCAGCTCCCTGACACTCCTGCTGAAACCCTAAATACTATCAAGTGAAAATCAGAGCAGTCTATTTTCACATTTTCCCCCACCAGTTTATTATTCTTTTCTGGCTTGTGGAGAATCTTCAAGGTTAACACCTGTAAATTCCTGTGTTCAGGAGAGAACAGGCAATGATGGGCTCCCTGGTAATCTGTTGACATTATTGGCCTGTCTGTAGCCTGTATCCAGAACCAGCATTTTTTGCTCAAGGCTCTGATCAGTCACCTGCTCAGCATCCTCCCTGTACCATCATCTTGAGAAATATGTTCCTACACAGTACACATAAATTGTAAAATTTTCTTGTCAAAGAAGGGCAACAGGGCTGGGAAAGAGCCTGGAGCACAAGTCTCCTGAGGAGCAGCTGATGGAGCAGGGGGTGATTATTTTGGAGAAAAGGAGGCTGAGGGGGGACATTATGCCTCTCTACAGCTGCCTGAAAGGAAGCTGCAAACAGACGGAGGTCAGTCTCTTCTCCCAGGTAAAGTGTCAGAACAAGAGAAAATGGCCTCAAGCTGCACTGTGGAAGGTTTATATGTGGGTGTCATGTAAACTGTAAATCACCTCAACTCAGAAAATGTGTATATAAATTTGAATTCTATATATGTTTACTCATCCCCACAATGGAAAATGTGTTATAGGTATTTCTAAATACGTGATTTTGAACAATATTGCATACCCAGTCAAGCAAATCTCAGAATTATCTACCACATTGTGTTCTTATTAACAAACAATAATGATATTATTTTTTGGCTCTTGATGAACATTAAATAGAATTCACACCCCTTAAATGACAGATTTTCTCTCTCTCCCCCTCTCTTCTTTTCTTACTTTCTTTCTTACTTTCTTTCATACTTCCTTTCTCTCTTCCATTTCACCCTATCCCTTTACCCAAAACATACTGTTGTGTGATTATAAAGTAGACCAGGGACTAACATACCAATTTCCATGCCAGGTGTGTAACTTAATGACAAAACTGAGAGGTTTTGCAGTTTTTGTGCTCACTTTTATGTTATGTATACTTTTTATTTATAATTAATTAAAATCATGAATGGTTGATAAAACTTTATTCTGTTGCTGCTTTTACCATCTTGAGATGTGTATTTTGACATGAGTTGCAACTGTCTGCAGATGTCTTCAGTGTACATCTGGGCAAGTCACCTTCAGTCATTTTTATAGGCAATAAAAATAATAGACACTTCCACAGTTCAGTTTTCTCTCACACTTGAAGCATGCAGTGTAGAGGTCTCATTGTTTGCTGCCAAAACCCTTCAGAAGAATACTAAAATAATTTTGCCTCACTTATATTGTCACAAAATTTCTTCTGAGCATGTTTCTCACCAGAAGAAAATCCTTTTCCTCAGAACCCTCCTGTTTTTTCTCACTGTTCTAAATTCAGCAGCTCTCCAGGGAGAATTTTAATAGTGTCCTTCTCCCATGCAAGTAGATGGTGGAGAAGCTTGGATGAACTGATTTTCTCAAACTTGTTGGACAACTGACAATGTCAGTAATGCCCAGAAGGATTCCAAGAGACAAAGGTCAGCTCCCCATTTTCGGAAAGCGCTGTGTAAAGGTCTTGAAGTAAGGAGCTTTTCCAGACTTCAGTGCATGAACACATCCGACTTGTTGCTGGCAGTTGCCTGCAGAGGTTACTGGAGGCTTCCTGCAGTGGTTGGTGCTGCCATGCCAGAGACATCCTGAGAAACTCCAAGACCTGTTGGGCAAAAGGTCCATGTGAAAGTCACGAATACTCCAAAGAAAAAAAATTTGGAAAATTGACAGAAAGCTGTACAATGGCCAAAACCAATGATAATTTCCAGTGTGCTGTAATAGAAATGAAAATATGTAGTGATTTTATTGATAAAATCACATATTTTGTTAAAATAGTCCAGTGGTTGCTCTATGAACACAAACTGAAATGATGATCAAGGGCAATGAGAGACAAGGAATGTCCCTGTGGTGACAGCTACATTCATCTTCGTGTTGAAAAGAGATCTTTTGTGTGTAGGGTGGTTGGGTTTTTTTCCATATTCTTCATGCAAGACAACACATTTAATTTCCCTTTACCAGAATAATTGATTTGTCTAACCATTCATCTTGATGTCACTTTTACAAGGACAGTTTTATGTCAGATGTCATATCTAATTGGTAACTAGGAATGGAATCCATCTCTGGGATAAATTCTATCTGCTTCTTTGTTTTGCAGTCTGAATAGTAAAACATTTGTTCAGAACTCACATCTTTCAGAATGAAAGAAAAAGCAAAGCAAACCCAAATCCAAAAAGCTAGACCAACAGAATTAAAACAGGACTATTTTCTCTAGCAGAAAAAGAAATATAAATGAATTGCATAAGCAAAAAAAATTGGTTACTGTGTATCTGACGACACTGAATTATGTTCCACTATAGAAAAACCTCTGTTTTACTACAGGCCAAATTCTGAATTGCTTTGAGTCTGTGTAGGCATACCTGGAAATCATATGGGGGACAAAAAAAAGAGACAAGGCTTTAGGAGGAGGAGAATCTTGAAAGGCTCATTACTTCATGTATACTAAGGGCAAGAAGAAAGTGGATGTACAGAAATCTTCCAAATAGCATGCCTGTCTTAGAGACACAGATCTGTTATAACAGGCATACCTGAAAGGAATTATAGCTGATGATATCTAAGTCAACATCACCAAGGAGAGTTCTTCCCAGAAATAACATTACATGGCTGAAATACAAGCTGAGTTTCATAATACAATGGAAAGTGCTCAGTTTCATCATATTCTTAGAGAAGCCTCTTAGAGCCAAGTGCAGAAGCTCATAATGGAGACAAAAATCTTCTTTCTCCTTGCTAGACATTTTCTGATTGAAAATGTCAGGTGCATTCTAGACAAAAAAAGTGTTGTGTATATTCACATTATCACTTTGTAGATAAATACCAGCTGAATATAATGGGCAACTGACCTCTGTAATTATCTAATTTTTGCAAGAAATACATAGATTTTTTAAAAGTATCTATCTAGTGTAATACATGCAATCTGAAAGTATGACCATAATTTTTTTATATTTGTCATAATTTTGACAATTTAGATGTGTTTTTCCATTATTAATTGATAAAGAATATTCAAGGGGGTTATCGTGTTTAAGTAACAAAACAAAGAGAAGTTACCTTAGACATTAGATAAAAATGAGCTTATGCAAATAATGGTCATAGTGAAAGTTTGGAAGATAAACTAACAAGGAAATGAAGTGTGAAAGTGCTCATAATACCCTAAAAATACCAAACATGCATTTTCAAGAGAATGGAAATCAAATTATCAGATCAGGGAAAAAAAGGCCATAATTTAATACAGGGAAGGTTTCTACTAGATTTATGAATCCCTTCTGACTGTAGTGTAGTTGGGCACTGTAAGATGTTCTATATGAAGGCTATGGAAATCACAACCATAATAGTCATGTGTCAGACACGGTGTGGCAAACTAAATCCAGCATATTTAATGCAGAGAGACAGAATGAACCTTTTGAAGCTTTTAAAGTCCTAAGTATTATTACATTTCATTTTTCTTCTCATTCACATGAATGCTAGCGTGCCTTTACAAAATTTGGTTATCTCAGTGACTTCTTCTTCCTCAAATTGTCTTTTCGGCTATCTACAAAGATCTTCATGATTCTCTTTCCTTCCTGAATGATACACTGAAATATTGTACCATATGCCTTAATGTAGGCCAGATTAGGACATATATCTTTACTCACTTCAAAGAAAATTACAAGGATTTGAGAAATTTTCTTTAGGTGGAGGATTTTTTTCTAGAGCCTCCAAATACCTGGTCATTCATGTCTTTTGACAGGACTCCAGGACTCAAAGGGGAGTGCTCAGTAAACAGAACAGTACTAAAAAAAAACATAAATAAAAGAGAAAAAGCTGCTCATGAATTCCTTCCAGAGGAATCCCTAGTTACCTCAGTACACAGTTGCTGATTTCACCCAGATTCAAAATGACCATTCAAAATGACTCTAACCATCTGGATTAGCCACTCCAGTGTGTTTTGGGGCTGACCTGGAGCTGTGAGGTGAGTCAGAGCACTCAAGTTGGGCAGCAAAGTTCCTGGTGCAATCAATGGTAGGGGCCTGTCACCTCCAAGAGAGTGCCTGAACTCTGCAAAGAGGTGACAAGTGTGAAATTTAGTTTAGACTTTTCTACCAACAACAGAAAACGTTAAGGAGATCATAAAGTGAGATGGCTCTCTAGGATAGTGGTTCAGTTCTCTGTAGTGGATATGTACTCAAGAATGTACATATTTTTTATTCATATCTAGTACTGGCAACTGGCAAAACCAAAATAAAAATATTTTCCCTGCTTTTTGGAGAGTTAAACTCAGTTTTTAAAGTCTGATTGAGGATGAGAGTTAGGTGAAAATATCCATGGTTGCTCTGATCAAGGTCATTTGAAGGACCTTATGTCATAAAATATAAATCTGAACCTGACCACATTCAGGGCTACATCATGCTGGACTGTGGATACTGGGATTCTCTTAATTCATCCCAAGATTCTTAGTTGTTCTTCAGGTTTCTCACTGGCACCAAAGTAGGCGATCTGAAACTCACCCTGTGTGTTTTTCACAATAGAAACATATACATGTGTGTGATCCTTATTAGCTTATGAGATGTGAATGGATTTTTATTTCAGAAATTCCTAGGATGTTTTGATTTTTTTATGGATGAATTCAAGACTTGAAAACAGCTATTAAGGTAAGGAAATTGTTTCACTACTTTAAGGTACTTTAACTAAAGTGTGTTTCCTTCTTTTGTTGAATATTTATTGAAAACTAGAACAATGCTTAGGTGGTGATAGAAAACACAGGTCTTGGGCTGAAACCTCCTCATATTTAGGCTCATTTTATTGTTCCTGATCTTCCTTCCCCTCCATCTCTTATTGTTTCACTAATTGATAATTATGAAGAGCCTGAAGAGGGAGTTTTGCAAGAGTGGAGCTGTTCAAACAAGATTTCAGGGAAGTCCTATGTCTTGTGTTATGCAGTCAGAAATTATATTCATAGTTCAGCACTAGATTTTCCAGTTAGGGACTGGCTTGTGCTGCATTTCTGCTCTGCTCTACACAGAAAAAGTCTGATACCCACTTGGCGAAATTCAGTGCTAGGGTAACACCAGGCATAAAAGCATGGTTAGTGAGGTATATCAGGGTCCCTAAAAACTCAGGGAACATAGGAGCTGATTTCTTATGCTGTTGGCAACTGATCAGCCAGACATTTATAAGCATAAATGCATGCCTTCCTTCTAAAAAAGCTTTCAATAACTCCACTGGCAGTGTTTACAAAGTAGACTGCTGTACCTCTTTTCTATTCAGCCTTGTGTGCTTCTCCCACAAACCAGAACCTTTTGCAGTATTGTTTCTTCACGAGTGCTTAGATGCAGTAGAAATCCACATATCACTTTGTTCTAATTTTGTATGCATTACTTCCCTTTCTATGTATTTCCTCAGCTTCTCCCCCTTAATTTCATGGTGTTATAGTAGGAAGTGGAGGGTCCAAAGACAAAGCAGGACTGGACGGGGGGCTTCCTGAAGCCCTGTACTGATACTGGATCTGAAATAGGGGACCTGGTGCTTGTGAGCATTCAGATAACATGAGGCTGAATAGCAGTGTAAAAAGGAAATAAGATAGAGGATGAGTCTGCCCACCCTCTGCGGGCTGTGACTCTCTCAGCAGCCCCGCTTACGTGAGTTTCCCTTAAGAAGAGGGAGCACAAGGAGGAAAAAGAGTTTTAGGTTACAGTACCCATGAACGGATAAGAGAGTGCTGGCCACCTTCTGTTTAGCTCAGTTACTCAAATCACAGCAGTCCCATCCCACTTCTTCTGGACCATTCAATGGATACTCGTATTCATTCAAATGATTTGAACAGTTAAGTAACCAGCAAAAATATCTGGCTAACAGTGAATCAAGCTCAGTCTGATCCTGTGGTTTTGATTTTTATCTATGTTCAGATAGAGAAAATTCTTAAATGTGAGTCAAATTACATGACGTGCTGGCAGTCTAGAAACCCTACCTTCAATCACAGAAGAATTACTCCTCTGCCAGATGATGCTGTTGAGGAATTCAAAGAGTTTAGAGTAAACTAAACTCATACTAGATATTAAAAAAAGAATACTAGGAAATGTGTTAACTTCTTTTTTTTACAGCACTTCACAGGACCTCAGAATAACAGTCAAGTCCCATATTTTTGTTAGGCAGCCAAAATAAGAGAAGCCAGCTCTGCAGCGTGTATTCCACTAGAGAGCTCCAATGCAGCAGCAGCAGAATTTAGGATTCTGGCATCATTCTGGTTATGGGCTCTCCACATCCTCCCTAGTGGTTTGTTCAGATGTACTCAGTGTGGGGCCCTCCCAGTCAGGGACCACGATGAGGACAAAGGTTACGTGTGACTAAATTCTTGTAAGGTACACCATGCAGCTCCTCTTAAGGACTTCCAGGGTTTTTGTTTGAATAATACGACGTGAATATATGACCACACCTCAAGCCACAGCCCACCAATATAGCCCCCATCCACAAACCGATAAAGTTTGTCTCTCTCCCTTTCTCCTACAAACCCTTTTTCTTTTCCCATTTTGCCTCTTAAGTTTTTTTGCCTTAGATGTTAGATTTGAAGCAAAACCAAAAAAAGGTGTTTGTTAGTATGTTTTAAAGCTGAAATCAGATTTTTACTGGACTTTATAACATATATGACTGAAGCTCTAATATAAAAATACTGTTAAAGTAAAATCACACAGTTAATAAAAAGATAGAAAAAGATGGGAAAGCAAATTCTATGTGCAGACTGGGAAGGAACCAGTGAAATCCCCAAGCCAAGTTTTTTGACTTGTTTGGAAAAGTGCTGAAACAGACACACAAAACCACATCTATAATAAATACATTTATAAACAAAGCTTTATGTTAGGTGAGTTTAAAAGTAGTCTTCCAAAGAAGAGAAGAGTTATGTCCTCTAATGGAAACCTGAAATTAAATGAAAAGTCTGAAGCTACCCTTAGACAGGTAAGTGCAATGCAATCCTCTAGGGGAGATTTCAGAGAAAACAAGATTACACTGTGCTCATCTCATGCTGTGCTGCATCTTCCCTATTGTATGTTCTATAAAATATTTCCTAGGAAATGAAATGGAACCATAGGATTAATCTTTATTTGTTCTGGAGTCACATTTTTCCTTCATGTTTTCTCTCAGTGTCTTCCTAGGTTCAAGCCTTACCTGGCACAGAAATCCACACCCCTTTGAATATATGCACCAAAGACAGATCAAGCCTTGGAACTAATACTGAATTTTGTTTCTTCAAGAAACGGATCTGGGATGAGAGGTTGGCTGGAGCTGAGCAGCTCCTCCTATAAGGAGGGAAGAGGAAGGTGGTGAGAAAATATGTCAAGCTGGACTTGCTGCTACTGCTTACTCCCAGAAGATGGGGAAATAAAGGATGGTGTCTGATGCCTGGTGCTGGAGGGAGCTCCTCTTCCCGCTCTCTGCAGCCCAGTGCACCAGCCCACTCACCAGAGAGAGACCTCTGTAAAGCTGCAGTTACCATAAACCATGGCAGGGTAGAAGTACAGATGTCTGGGGTTTTCTTCTCTTTTGTAAGCAGCTGCCTACATCACCCATGAGGAAATCAATCATCAATAGGAGCGAGTCAATATCCTGTATGACTGAAGTGTGATTTCTGACTCTGCCTGTTGGAGGGAAAAACAAGGCAATCTGGTTTCTCAGAACAACATTGACTGAAATGGCTGTGGGCAGCCTCTCAAGCTATCATAGATTTATCTCAAGTACAATATAATTCTAGCAAGACAAGTCTCCATTTGAGCTGATTTCACCTTCTTTATGTCAAAGTTTACTGGTATTAGTCCAATCTGTTGACAGTTTCCTTTTGGCAAACTCATCAGGTATTTCTATAACAACTGAAATCCATTGTGTTGTTCCATTTGGAACATTTTGTAGTGTGGAAGCCCTGCCTAGAATTTGTTCCTGCTACACCTTTTTTTGGCAAGTGGCTTCCAAAATGTCGAGACGCCTTCTACTTTCTTGGATGTGCAAATTATATTTTTTTCATTTTTTCCCCATTATTCTTCATCTTTTTCTACTTTTTACTCTTTTTATCTTATTGAACCTTCACATCCAATGCCTGAGTTTGAGATTGATTTATAAGAAATGAGTGTAAGGATTAACAGAGATAAGATTAAAAGTTTATTGGTATTTGCCCTTGAGCACAGGCACGTGCCTCTCACTGCAGAAGCTGGTACCCAGGAATGGTCAGAATTCCCCTATTTCCTAGACAAATTTATGTCCTGTGTTGGTGGTTCATTGTTGTCACTGAAATAAAACACCACAGTGCATTTTTCAGTCAGAATACACTTCCACCCCACACTCAAAACTTAAGTGGATTTTTAGTAAGTCTGAGTAACATAGTTGTGGCCACTGTCACGGATATGGCTGGTGTCCATAGGCATTCATTCATGGCTGGCTTCCATCCACATTTTCACAAATACTTAAAAATCTTTATAAATGTTGAATACACTCTACATAATGACCTTGATTCTTGGAGGCTGTAAACAAAGTCAAGGACTTCCACTTCCCACAGTGGTTATCTGTTGCCTTGGTGGTGTTTTTTCTTTATCAGTGAATGCTGCTTCTAAAATTTTTCTGCCGGTTATGCACAACTGTTGGAGATTGCTCTCTAAAAACGAACGTATTGGGGGAGTTTCCTTTAACGGACTAAACAACATCTCTGGCTGTTTCTTTTTAGTATTTTCTAGTTGGCATAGTGAATATTTTATGTACTTCCTAAGATGCTTTTCAAATGCTACTCCTCTTAATTTTTCATACTACTGCTTCACCTAAGCAGTGGCTGCATCTTCTGCTAGCAATATAATTTCATGTTTAGGTCTTTAAGTATTCTGGAGAGACGCTACATGGCTTTTACTTAGAGAAACACAGTTGCCCTGATGCTTTTATTTTGAGGAACTGCTGTATTGTGTTACTACAAACACCACAAAAAGAAATTACTGAACTGCATTTAAATGATATATATGTATAATTTCTAGAACACTTCAATGTTCTAGCTGTAAAGAAACTGGATTTAAAATAATATGGGCTAATACTTAGTATCATCTCACTTCTGATTTATTTGCATAGATTTGTACCATAAAAGCCAGTGAAGTAATTAGAAGTTTCTTGAAAACATAGATGTTTTCTGTGAAAATTTAATTTCTTATCAATCTGTTTCTTGAATGAAAAATGTATATTTGTGTTTGTCTTCAAAATACTTCTGTAACTTTGATGATATTGTAACTACTGACAGGCAGGCTTGTTATAATGTCTTCTTTTGAATAGATTGTTTAAAAACATTTTTATTTTCATGTTTTAGGCAACAATTCCTGAACTTAGTCTTTTAATTCTCACTGGACTGAAGTTTTGAAACCTTCTTTGGGAGTAACAGATATTGGAGAGTGTAAGATTATACTTTTTTACCCCTTTAAGATACCAATTTGAATTGGATGATTTTTCATTACTGTGCCTGTGAATTTTTCTTGTGCTGCATGGTATCGGCTATGTAGCTGCTATGATGTGGTGAAAAAAGAAGCAACCCACTTCGAAACACCAAACCCCCCAACCCATTCCAGCTGTAAAGGGACCTCCCCGTTTTGGTTTGCTGTTACCCATGAGGGATGTTGACTTTTCAGTTTGCAGAGTGCTGCTTAGTGGAGCTGCGGCTGTCTGTAAATGTGACGAGGTGCACGTGGTCATGCCTCCTTACCCTCCCTCTCACCTGCAGCCACTCAGCCTTTTGCTGCCCACAGTCCTCTGTCCAGCACCACCAGCACATTCTCTGTTCTCGCTGATTTTTTGTCATTTGTACAATATCCCCTACTAATGACCCAAACCAAGAGGACATTGAAAGATTTGATTTTCTTTTTAGAAGGGGGGAATATGGAACTTCTCCAGGGGAACACAAATCTTGGGGAAGAGGATATATTATTGTTATGGGTTTTTTAGATGCTTCTCAAGATTGAGACAGGCTGCTGTGGTTCTTATGCTTTGTCATTTCACTGTAACCTTTAAAAGCAGTCTTACACACACAGAAAAAAAAAAATAAAGAACTCCTGTGACCTGTAATGAAAACAAAGAAAACCAAGTCAGCAAAGCAAAGTCTGAAAAAATACAGAAGGAAAACATAGCAGTGCTTTTCTAAAATAGCAAAAATGGGAGCCCGGTCCAGACTTTTGGATGGCTGCTAAACTTATATTAGTCTACTCAGTCCAGGGAATTTCTTCCAAATCTGCTCTGTATCAGTGTGAAATATCCTTTTGTGCCCTTAACTGTTAAGGAACAAGACTATTAGTGGGGTTTCTTCCACGATGGAGATGCAGGAGTAGCAGAAGGTATTTAGTTATCCTCAACATGCTCATGTATATGTAATGAACAGTCACAGAACACTTGTAGTTTCTGTTTTCTCCCTCATTTTCTGTAACCAAATGCGACAGTGAATTTGAGAAATTTATTGCACTATAGGTGGATATAAAGGTGTTTAAGGTCTTTATAATTAATTCTTGCTATCACATGGACTCACAGATAATGTTTCAGAGGAGCAGTTATCCTGGTAGCCCTGCATTTCCCAGAGCTGTGGCTCAGCAAACCCCAAGCACTTTACTAGAGCACAGGTCCTTCCCCTGAGGGCTCAGTGATTAAAAGCCACTTCCTGCTTACTTAACTCAAAAATGTGATTACTGTTCAAGATGCAGGAAGGCTCAAATTTAGACACAGTTGGAAACGGCACAATTTTTTTTCCCCCTCAATAAAACAACAAGGACAAACTGTTTATACAAATATTGACACGCTGTTCTCAGCAGCTCTACACAAAATGTAGCTGGCTGCTGGTAGTTCTGTGCCACTCCCAGAGGCACAGCTAGAGACTTAGTAAAACCTGTTTCCACCAAGCACTTCACAGACAGCCTGCTGCTTTAAAGGCCGCAGCAGCCACCTATCATGTTTTCTTTAAAATAATAATCAGAGTTCCATTTTGTTGAGAATTTCAGTCAGTGTTCCTTTAAAAAATACTTATTTTAGAATAAAGGCTACTTGTGCAACTGCTGGATTACACATTTCAAAATGTCTGATTCAGCAGTAAACTCATGTTACATTCCCCCACAGCTCCCTGCAAACAGTGCTTGCTGCAGTGACCCACCACAGCCATTGAAAAATTCATGGATTTATCTCTGGATCTGTGAAAAGCCTTTCCAATGGCAGAAGGAAATTCATCATACTTGGGGGACTGAAGAATTGAGTTCTTTAGCCTCAGACATTTGATATTAAATAATTCACTTAAACTTTGATTTAGAGTATTTCAGTGTATGTAGTAGAACATAATCAGCTCTGCCCTCTGTAATGGGATCTTTGGCACGTCCACTATGGCAAACAAGATCTAAACCCAAACCTTTGCGTACTCTAATTGTGTCACTTTGCAAAGGAAACACTGCACTGGATTAATAATTTAAAGGACCTGTTAGAGCAGTTGATAATTTTCTGCTGCAGCAGAGCACTGGGAAAATGCTGATGCTAAAAAATGAAAAGCTCTCCAGTTTGCTATCAAGTAGGTGAACTGCTCCAGGTAGGTGCTCATTTGTTGGTGTCCTGCTCTCAGCCTGACTTTTTCTGTCTGCACTTTGTGCTCATTTTTGCCATAGGAATTCTTTCAGGAGTTTACTATATAGATATCGGAATTATATATATAAATTTGAATTCTATATAGATTTAATCATTCACTCCAATAACAAAAAACATATTCTACGTATTTCCAAATACATGATTTTGACCAAAAGTTGTATACACACTTTTTTTACAGTAGCCTGTCAAAAAAAAATCTTGGAATGCCTTGCCACATGTGTGGATATTGACCAATGATAATAAATAATTATCTTTCTTTTTGGTTCTTGATGAACATAAAACAGAATTCACAATCTTTACACGGCAAATACACATATAATGAGATTTTTGGAGAATATTCAATAATAGAATGCAAATAGCTTTTTTTCCACATAAATTGTCTCACTTGTATGTTCCAATTAATTTCTTATTATTTTTACTTATATATTTTTAATCTTATATTTATGTAATAAAAAATATTTTACATTTATATGCATCTTTAGTGTGTTTTTTATTTTATATAATCAAATTTTATATTTACATATAGCTTTATATTTTCCATTAATCTTTGTGATAAATTAATAAGGATTATGTAATATCAACAGGCAATATTAGATGTGCACCTTATTGTTTACCAGATCCACTATTTTTTGATTAGCTTAGTTAAATATTAAAAAATATTTATTTTAGGTTCTCCTTGCTAGGTTAGTTTCTTCTGACCTGAGATAAAAGAAAGGCACAGTGTGTTCTCTCTGCCTCTGTAAAATTTAACAACACACACATTTCTTCATGTAGCAATATATTTAATGTCATCCCACTCGAAAAGTTGGGGGAGCCCTGGTCACACAGCAAAGGGAGGGAGTTTGGCGATTTACTGTCAGTTCTGGTACCAGAAGCTTTGGCTCTGGACTGGGAAGTTGTGGTTGAAGTTGTGACACCCCAGTGAGGCTGAGCTGTGATTAACTAACCAACAACCTGACCCCCAGCACATTGCAAGATGCAGAATTTAGTGTGACTGTTCTCGGGGACAGAACAATAATTTGGGCTTTACTAAAACATATTTGGTTTTCATTAAAAACTGTCTTCAAGTGCAGGCTGCTGGATTAGCACAGAAGTTAAAGTCCAATGGCATTTGGAGATGACATGATCTCGGCTAGGTGCCAATTTTGAAGCAATCCAGTGCAGGGACATCAGTGAAGGATAATCACTTTTTGCTGAGTTGCTCTAAGATAGGACAAATTCACAGCAGAAGGCTGATGTGATACATGAAACAGGAGGAAATGAATGGTGATGAGATTGTGACAACACATGGAGACAAATTTAGCCAGCAGCTATGTGCCACTCACGTGAACTGAAATAAATGTGTAGACACCCTGCACTAACTACCCACAAAGTGGCAAACGTGCTGTAAGACACTGAAACTTTTCTCAAAACCCTAAGAGAAAGGAAAGTTAGAAACAGGAGTTAGAAACAAAAAGAAAGGAAAGGCAGAAAGGAGCTAGATACAGGAGATCTGGTTCCACAAAGCTCTGACTGGTTTTCGTGACTCCCTGCACTCATTGTCATGATACAGTTGCACAGTTGACAGTCTTGGTATGCTGGGTGCTCACCAGCAAGAGCTTCTGTTGAGGCAACACTAAACTGAAAGTATTTAGTCTGTCTGTATGATCTATGCACTTTCTAACACAATTCTGACAAAATTAGATGCTCCTAAGGCGAGACCCCCATAAGCTTCAAGTCTGAAATGAAATGTGGGCAGATGTCATAAAAATTAATGCAGAAATCCTGATCACAACCTCATGCTCCCATAGGAGGTTTTTAGTAGGAGAGGAAGTTATTTTGTGCACACAATCTAAGAAATCTTTAGATTCTGCTGGTGAAAATGTTCTAGTTCCAGTGCACTCTTTTCTTTGAAAAAGTTAGAAAATTCAGACAAGTCTATGTTAAGGAAATCTCAGCCCCTAAATGTAGAAGCAATTAGTCTTTATACTATAAAATAGCATGAACTTCCTTGATATTATGAGAATGTACTAGCTTTGACTTTCTGACCACAAAAAACTGCTGGTAAATGTGGTTTTAGAGACTATGGGGGAATGTAAATGCAGTTTAAAACTACTTGAGAGGAAATTGTAAAGTGAAAACCAAAATCTTCTCAACAGTGACAGATCTATGAGAAGAGAGCCAGAGGCTAAGCAGTTTTGAACAGTAGAAAAAGTTTCTTTATTTAGCAGGTGCAATGTAATGCAGCATTGTAAGACTATGAAGCATCTGTCCTTTCAGATTTTCAGTGCATAGGTAATGAGAGCTGCAGCTGGTGAAACTCTTAGTTTAAGAAGGAAGTTGGATCTGAGACCTCTGGACATGCCCTTTTCAGCTAACACTTCTGTGAATAGTATCTCTTGTGGATCTTCATTCAGCTCAAGTTCAAATGAATGTCTATTTACTTGGTTTATCTAAAGATGTTACACTAAAGAAAAGTAGTAGGAATTCACTTAAGGTGTTACGAGATTGTCCTCTGACTTGTATCTGACTACAAGTTGCCACTGTTGTCTGCACTTTGCAATGTGACCCAAGAATACACTTTGGACATACAAATGTAAGACTCCAGCAGTAAGTGAGAAGTTACTACAAATTCGTAGCAGCAACCTCTCCCTGTTTAAACCTAAGACAGACATGCCTAATGCTTGTGGAGAAAAATACAAAGAGCATCATTGTGAATTGCTTTGCTTCATATATGTACTTATTTTACTTTAGGTTTGGGATTTTTGTTTTCCCTGTAAATGCTCTTACTTTCAGTTTTAAGAGCACTCTTCAGTTTTGAGAGTTTTGGGGACTCTCATTTTTACTGTAACAAACTTTGGCTCCATTATGCATCTGTATTTCACCTGACAAATTATTGCTGAGTCAGTTGAATCCTGAATTCCAGTATACTTTGGCTGAGCAATCTGAGCTGGGAGATTACCCATGGCACCATGAGCTGGAGTTTGGCCTTGCAAAAATGATCCTTCAGATGATCATTTACAACATATACAGGTATGGCTTTTTTTTTTTTTGTTCCCTGGGTGAGGTACTTTGGATTCAAATCTCTTTCTAAATCTGATCCCTAGCTCAGCAATAAAATGCTGGCCTTTACATGAGCTGTGATAAAAACTAAATTTTAATCAACAGTGAGTGATGAAGCCATTAAATATGAATTTTTAGAACATGGGTTTCCTTCCAGGAGATTTCTAGCAACTCCTTATCAATTCTGTTTGACACTGAAGAAGCTCCACTAGTGTCTGGATTATGTTGCAAACTTAACTATAAGGGGCTTTGTAGTGGTGTGTTTGGGGTTTTACCAGTTTTTATATGCATCTGTTTGTTTTATACTGTTTCACAATGGTTTTTCCCATGGACCCCATGTTTTACCCCATTATGGTTTACCTCAGTTATTGTTATTAATCCGTCATCATTTATGGGACACCTGGGTCCTGTCTGTCACTTCAAGGCCTCACCCTGATGCCCAGGAAATTCTGGCGAGGACTTTGAATGATTGGCGGGGTCTAGGTTCCCTTTTCCCCTTTGTTCCTTGATTTGTTCTATGGGTTGTCAGTTGGGTTCGGGGTCACTCCCTTCCCACTCTGGATTGGTTCCCAGCTGTATCCTCCCCACTCCCCCACCCCGATATTTAAGGTGAAAACCCTGGAGTCCAGTGGGCTTTGGCGGGCTGACTTCTGGGTGGAAGGAAGTTGTGGGAACTTAATAAAACCCAGTTGAAGTTCCCCACCTGATTCTCATCCCTTTATTTCTCGCATTGTTCACGCTGCTGCTGAGACAAGGACCCACAGGATTGGAACTGTATTCCAGAATACAGGACTGTACCTTTTTGTGACACCGGTGCCAGAGCTGGCTGGGAAGAGCAGGCAAAAGCCCTGGGAGAAGCACCGCACCACCACAGGGGTTAACTGGCCCATCCAGCTGCCACATGCCATAAATATGCATTTTAAATAATTAGGCAATTCCTACACTTTTACTGTTCTATTTAATCCCTCTGTTTGTACTGCTTCAGGTTTGCTGCATTAGGGAACATATCCAGCTGGAAACTAATCAATGAATGGAAAGGGGCTTGGCTGTAATGATCAAGAAGAAGGAGCAGATCAAGGGTTGGGATCAAGAACCTGGTGTTTTATGAGGAATGCTTAACATAACACAGAAAAAGAAGAAACGCCTGTTCAAGTCTTTTTGTAGTGCTGAACTCCTTTTCTAGCAGATCTTCTGTTACAAAAGAGACGGCTCAGGGTTCTTCTGTGCAGAAACCCTTTCCTTCCCAGCAGCTCATTTTTCAGTTCTGACTTGCAGCCGGACAATGTGCTGAAGGGACACTCTCATCAGGCAGGAATGGTGTCCAAGCTGACCATCTGACGTAAATTGTCTCAGCACTTAATTAAAAAATGTGTGGCCATCACCATCCAAATGCTTGTAACACATAATTATGTAATGCCTGTGGCCACTCTCTGTTTAGACCAACCCTTTGTGCTGTGGCCTCTTTACATCTATCAGCCCTCCGACTTTACAATTAGAAGTAAATATTCTCATTTTATTCCCTTCAAAGAAACTGGTTGTTTTGAAAAGTGCAAATTCTCCACTGAGCCTTCAGGACAATGCATGATGATAAGAGTAATTAATTAAGCATGCCCTTTCCAAAGATCTCACAGAAGGTTGCAGGAGCTTTTAAGAAATTAATCCTTAGAATATCACTGTGACTGAGGGAAGATGTATGTTTGTTTTTTGTGGTTTTTTTTTTTTTTTTTAATTAAAAAAGCATTTAAAATAAACCTCGTCTAATATCCAGGAACACATTTTGCCTGACTATAGATTTGAAGTTCAACCAGAATCAATCATCTTAACCATTTGGTGCTCATATCAATAGAAATTAATTTAGATGGGTGAGTTCAGTAAACATAGTGGGACTGACTTCATAATTTGACCAAAACTTTTCAGAAAACTAGATAAAGAGTTAGAAAGATGTGTTCAAGTCTTTCTCTGTGGGCCACAGTTTTGCTCTTTGAGTACAGATAGCTGTAGAACTGTGCAATGCAAGAAGTGGTAGAATTATGCAGTCAAAAAAGATAATCCTATTTAGGGTGGGTCTTCCATCAAGTGAATTTTGAGTGAGTCTGTAACAAAATACAGAGAACAAGTTCCTCATGAGAAGATGCCTGACTGTAATGTGATCTATGAATGTGAATTTAGGGGTTTAGAATAGTTTGACCTTCTCTGCTGTCAGGTATGTACTGTAGAACAAGATTTCTGGTCCTTCTAACACTTAAAGGGCTCCTGAATTGAGAAGACTTTTTTAAGGTTTAATTAGCTGTCATGCACAAGTACCAGCAGGGGTTTGTTCTTCTCTGGTCCTAGAAATGTGATATACAACTATTAACCACCTCTGTGGCCATTTGGGTACTTTCTGCCATGGCCCATCTGACTGAAAGCCAACACAAGGTATACTATGATCCCCAAAAGCAATTTTTGCTTGGTTTAAGCTTGTATTCTTTCTGTGGTTCAGCCAGAACATCTAAATTATCATCTCTGGGTGAAGGATTTCCTTGACTGTGTATGTAAGTAGATTTTTCATGTGACTCTTCATTTGTGGCTTTCCGGTCGTGACTCTTACACATAATGTACAAGCTATTTTTGAGTCTTTTCTGATACTTCCTCTTGCAAATAGTTCTTTGTTCATTTACACTAGAGACTGTTTACTTGGAGGAATTTTCTTCATATGGGCTTCTAAAGATTAACCTCAAATGTGTTTCCTGAGGGTCCCCATGATGTGGTTGGTACAGCTCCTCTCCTGTGCTTCAAGTCTTTGTGATATTGTAAATCAAATTTAGAAAGTCACGAGCTATTGTGGTGCCTTAGGAGAAAGTCTATGTGTCCTGAAAACAGGATTTGAATGCAGTTTAAGCCATGCTGTATGCTTGCTCTACTCTCAATATTGGAATTACTATTTTTGTTCTGGAGCTTAAGTTCCATATTTGTTAACTGCACAGGTGAAAGGGTCATGTCAGCAGTGCGATGATTTAATTGTTTCATCTGTGCAACCTAGCAGAAACTCTGGGATGATCCATAAGCACTCAAAGTATATTTTAAAACAGGAAGAGCAAAATAATTTATATTGGTATGATTTGAAGTATTTTGGGGGATCGCAAATATTATAGTTCATGTATATGAGTAATAATAGATAACTAATTAGGAAAGAGAACAATTTGCACAGTGGCTATGTCAAGCCAGTTAACTTTTCTGACTCTCCTCAAAATATGACAGTTTTGTTTATAAATATCAGTCAATGCAAAAAAAAATATTGCAAAAACACTTTTGACTCTCAAAAGTCAAGACAAATTAGAATCAGCGGCACTGTTGCTGGAGGTAGAAGATTTTCAGACTCAGTGGTTAAATATTGGTCCTTGATTTATGCTACTGTCTTTTTTAAAACTGCGTGTCAGAATGACAAAATTCATGAAACTTTATAAAAAAATCATTCCGTACAAGGGGTCTTAAGGATGCCACCTCCTTGGAAATCGTGACATGGATGATTACTGTGTTCTCCCAAGACTTCCAAGGCTTAAGCATTGCCTTAAAAAGTACCAGGTTTCAAGTTGCCATTTGTGTCTTTAGCTGCACGCATTGCTGCAGTTTATGAAACATGCAAAGGAAAAATCTCTGAAATTAAACCAAAATAAAAATTCCTCAACAAAACAGTGGGGATTTTTCCCACTGGCCTCCAAAGAGCTGAATCAGGATTGCAGATTCTGCACCATTTGCCAGGATGATGCTTTGAAGGTGCTGAAGGATGAGAACACACAGCCTAGGTGGTGTGGAATATTTGGTCCACACCCTTCCATTCTGGATTAGGAAGCATTGCACTAATTAAAGAATAGTTTGTTCAAGCATGGTGCAACCAACATTTGTGCAAACTAGGAACATTGAAGGGGCTTTTTAAAAGGAATAATTAGAGTAAATACTTATTTTTAATTAGCGGGATTACACTGCTTTTTCTTTTTTTTTTTAACTATTATTATTATTATATGTTGAAAGAACCCTTTAGGTCATGCANGTTTTAGGGAAAAAAAAAAAAAAAGAAGAAGAAGATCTTGTGTTCCAGCTCTGTGAAGACAAAGAGATGCTTTTAGCATTGAAGTAAATGAAATGGAAGACTCTAAAAAAGAATATTATGATGAGGCCCTCACACAGGCAAGAAGATCCCAGTGGCTTTTCCCCTCAGTGAAGGCATACAGTGAGAGGCTTGGCCTCTGCCAGCAATTACAATATCTCATCCTTACCTACACACACAGCACTCTTTGCTCCAGTTCCAGTTACTCTGCTTTAAATACCTACACGTACATTTATCCTCAATACTAGCATGAGGATAATTATAAATGAGAAAATTACACCCAAGAGGATTTGGGTAACAGTTATTTAGTAGATTCATTTTGATTGGGAGGACAATCAGTTCAGCTTCCCTCTGGACTATATAGAAAGCAGAAGAGGACTAATTTCAGTTCTGGAGGAGTTGTTTCTCCACTGTCCTGACTTTCTTCAAAGAGCAAAAAGGGAGATAAATTTAGCCAAGCTAGAGATACTTCAGGTACTTTAAACATTTACACATTACAAGCCTCCTTAAAAAAATGCCATTCATCTAATTCTAGGACTCTGTTGATACTGCAAAAATAAAAAGGTACAATAACCAAGTGAGGAATACTGAGGCTGAGCAGCACTGATTCTCCTGTACCCAGAGTGGTAGAGTTGATTGAAGTGGCTCAAAAGAGTCAAGGGACTGTGAAGTGCTACACATGGACAGCCAGTGCTCACACTCAGGGCAACCCAGGCCAGCCCTGCTTCTCTAAATAGACACACAGGCTGTCAGTGAACACACTGAAAGCTGCTGAGATATAAGGTGAGGCCATGCTTGGTGAATCAGGTAGGAAAAAAACATCAACACCTTCATCCTTTCAGTGTCCCCTGAGCATTATGGCAAAAGATCTGTCATTGAGGTAGGTGGGGAAATGTGAATTGATTCAAATACTGAAATGGGGGTGATCTGTCCAACAATCCCACCTAGGAGGAAATGCCCATGGAGGAGTCCATCTCCATAGCTGAGAGTTCATAGCTGAACATCCTGTGACAAATGAGGAATGTATCTAACATGTAGAGCCTTGCTTTGCTTTTCCTTTCTGGGTAAATTATGCAGCTGTTCCTTAGTTTGTGCTTTGTATGAAGGACACATAGTTCCCACTAGGAACTACGTGAGCTGATAAAAATTATTTCAAGGCCTTGGAATGCTTAGGGGGAGTTAGGAAGGTGGGTGTGGAGTTAAATAACTTGAAAGTGACAATTAAGAGATAGGTGGAAAATCTGGAACTTAATCGGATCTTCCACAGCATAGGGAAGCCTCTCCTAAAACAGCCAATTTTGTACTTCCTCATGTACCTCACACTGGCACTCCCTTCTTTAGTGCTTCTTTCCCTCTTTGATCCTTATGATGCTGATTTGACATTTCTGGGATCAGATTAAGAATCGAAGTATTGAGCAACAGATTGCTCAAAGGCAAGAGGATGACAAGTGGGAGATGTTTTAGTGGGAAAGGTCCAGAGGATTTTTGCACAACCAGGGCCTGAAAGAGCTTCTGATGATCCTGTCACCACACTGCATTTTTAATGTATATGCTGTATTATCTGCATCCTTCATTTCAAGGGTTGATATCACAGTCAGTTATCTTGGTCAGAAATCCTTCAATCATTTTTGGGGGGAGTTAAAACTAAGGGAAACATTACCGTGGGAACTCAGTGATTTGCTGAGGTCAGTGTAAACAAGTAACACAATATCATACCAGCAAGGAGACAAAGAGGACAAGGGGACTGGTACTAAAAATACAAAAGAGGATATGGAAAATATTAGAAAAACATGCTATTGAGCATAAAATAAGAATTACCTTGAGTAAACAAAGATTGATTTGTAGAAAGATAGCTGAAAGCACAGGGCTGATAGGAAAAGCAATATGAATGGTTAATATTAAGAGAAAACAAATAGTTGGGTACAGAAAGAGAACTATTAGTTGCATAGAAGAGGAATTTCTTTTAAATTAAAGACCTTTTAACTCTTAAATGGTAAAAAAATACAACAATAGATTGGAAAATAAATTGGTGGGAGTTGTTTCTAAATCTTAATGGCCATTAGAATTCTGCCAGAATATTTTCTGAATACTTCATTGCTTTTTGTAGGACTTTTCTCTTCCCCTTCTAAGAAAGTCTGACTAGGAAATAAAATATAAAATTGGTCACAAAAGCCACACTCTCAGAGCTTTAAGATTCTTGCCTAATTATAATTGTGCGTCCCTTTGAAAAAAAACAAACCTGTAACAGTGAAGAAAATTGCTCCACTATTAAGATACTCTTATAGCTCGTTTTGTAATTCAAATTCAAATACATATTCAAACAAGGAGGATACTCAAATTTCATTCAACTGTGTTCATGAAGAAACTCTTTGTGACTCTTTTAATTAATCCACTCAGTTTGAATATATCTATCACAGCCTCTGGGGATAGAGATTCCTTATTCGCTACACACATGAAAAGAAGTACGCCTACACAACAAATGTACATTGGAGTGCCAAACAGCTAGCAGCAATAAGAACATCTGCATACAAGACCTATCTTGCCAAATATTTTTATCTTACAATTTTGGCTAGTCAACCTACTCTTCAGACTGCCCCAAAGTGAAATGAGTTGAAATAACAAAAGAAAAAAATATATACCTGTGGAAGAAACACTTTGTCTGCAGTGGAACGAGAGAACCAAAGGGACAAACAAAGCATTTCTAGAGGTTATCTTGTTATTAACTCTCTCCTGTCTACCTCCAGAACTACAACTCTGTGCCCCAGAACCATGCCATTTCACTCAAAATAGCCAGAAGAGGAGCATAGCTGAGGAGCAGAAAGCTCATTTTGTTCAGTTTAATTTCAGAGGCCAGAATCAGTCAGGTTCCTTGGTATTACATAGATGACTAATTTTCATAAGGATGTAAAAATTAAAGAACAACATCAAACAAAAAATACCCTGATTACTTCTACTTTAGGTCTGTTACCCATCTTTTGTACAGTTCTTTGTACATTAAGGACTTTCCTTCTTGTGCTTTTCCACTCTAGTTTCTTGAACAATATTTGGTGGATGGCTGATTTAAACAACTTTTTCAAATTGAGGTAACTGACATGCAAGTTTCTTATGTCCACTGTCGCTTGCTTCTTCAAAGAAAACTCCGAGGCATGACTTTCCTTTACAAAAGGGCGGCATTTATTAATTCTTCCCTGGGACTTACCTATTTCCTTGAGTTATGACAGAATAGAGTTCATATCACCTCCCAGTTTCAAATTAACAAAGACATTTTCTGTGTACTAAGACTGATTTCAGACTATGGAATTAGTGCTTGCATGTGTACCTGGAAGACTGGATGTTCAAAAACACACTTCTAAAAAATTCAAACTATTTAACAATCAAAATGCAGTTCTTTGTAACAGCATCTACTTAAATTTTAGGTGAGACATTAAGAAGAAACACAGATAGTCTGAGAAGCAGCTCTTCATATTCTGACATATAGGACCAGATTATAAAGAAAACTTTGATGTTTCCAGGCTCCAGAGGAGCCTGTAGGAGTAGGATTCATTATGCTGGCATATATACCTTTAGTGAATGGGGTGAACCTAAGCACAGGTGATGGGTGATGCACTCTTGGCAAAAGTACTTTAATTCTGTGCAGATGTCTGGTGGTAAGGAATGCAGAGTTAGGGGCTGGAGAGCAGGGTTCAGAATCTCTCCCATCCTGTCTCATTTCACTCCTTTGCTGTTCCAAACACCACCCAGTGGAACAACAAAGAGGAAGACAGGACTTCACCATTATACATCCGTTTCAAAATACATTGAAGACAAGAATCCAAGGATTTAGAATAGCAGTGAAAGACTTCACCTTGGCAGAGGAAGATGTGGTTACTAACAGATGACTGACTGTAAGGTCAGTCAAACCTTTTATCAAACCTTTTCCACTTTCACATCACTGTGAGTTTCCTTCCCTCTTAATTTTTTTGTAGAGCTCTTCCCTCCCAGATCTCTGCTCATAGCAGCAATCTTCTTTCACTGAAAAACCATTGAGCTTGTGTGTAAAGCTTGAGGATTCTTTTATTTTTTTAATTAAGTTTCTGTAAAGATCCATGAGTGGGTCTATATTACTCTAACTGTGTTGAAGTACAGTAGTTTCCCATTGAATTTGTTATATCTTGCTTTGTAGCTGGGCCTCTCCTCTGCATATTTTTCTCTTTTTTTCTTCCCTTCCACCTGCAGCCAGCAGCACTTAACTACTGTTGAAATTTGTCCCAGATTGTCAGTGCTGCTCATGCAATTTCCTTGACTGTTACACATCTCCACCAGGAAACCTGGCAGACTGCACCAGCTAGAAGACATCTGCTCAGTGATTCTAACTACAGCTCTAATGTTATGATTTCTTTTCAGTTCTTGATAAAATTACTATAATAATTTTTCTCATTTTTTAAATTTTTACATTATCTTAACCGTCTACCTGAATAATTTGGATTGAATTCTAAGCAATGGCTTAGTCTTCTAATGTTTTGATTTATTTCTAAGGCCAGAGCTATAATGAAAAACATTCCAGGTCTTTTCTGCACTACATATTTAACACTCCATGCAAAGCAGAATAAGATAGAAGCTCTTCACAATGATATGGAATACTGTAGGATGACATCTATGTGTCCTGCCTCTGATAAGGAATTTTTCATTTAATCATTTGTGATCATGATTTCCAGGCTATGTTTCAATTTGGACAGACTTTGAACACTTTTTATTGTATCCTCTCAGATAAATTCCTGGCGCCAGAGAGGATTTCAGGACTTTGCCTTACAATTGATTTTTTTATGCAAATAAAGTGAGGATGTGTGCGAGTGTATTCATTTGGTATGCTGACTGAATTGGAAAAATCCCAACCAGCTATTCACTGCACTGAGTGTTGGACTTACTACTGTAGATTGAAACTTCTATGCCAGCTAAAAAATAAGATCATTTCCTACACAGAAGGACACATACTTCTCACAAGGTGATTGCATTTCTTGTACTAGTTTTGATCTATATAAAAAGAGCTTGGATTTTGCTTTGTACAATTTAGCATAGAAATTGCAACGTAAACACCCCAGATAAAAATTTTAATTTCAGCAATTGCCCAGAGTTCTCTCTGAAGTAAAAAGGCACCTCTGCTTGTCTTTACCAATCACATCTGAACACAGAGCAGGCTCTTCAACCATAGGTCACGTAACTGAGCTTTCCGCTTTCTCCAAGCATTAACAAAGTACACAGAATAGCAAAACAATCTTATTAAGCCAGTTTTCATTTCCATCAGCTCAGCCTCACTGCAGTGGTTTCTTCACAGCAGCTATCAGGCAATCAATCACTGAAAGCAGGTGTGCTGAAGTGGGAGGCGAGGAAGGTCGGTCACGATCTGCAGTCATCAGTCAGAGATGTCAGTTCTGCCCAACTTTACTGTTTAAATGAAGGCACAACTTGGGAAAAGAGGAAAAATGGCCAATGTGGAAACCTTGGAGTAGAGTAAGATATTTAATACCATTGAGCAGTTCAGATAAGCCTTATTTTAATTAAAAAAACCACATTAGAAAGCCTGAAAAAAGTGATGATGACTGTGGCATGTCAAGAAACCAGATTCTCCTGGAATCTTTCATGATATGGCAAAATTACAACCTCAAAATCCTTTTGATTGCCTTGTCCCTTAGCAAAAAATGGGATTTACAATGAAAACCTACATGAGTCTACTTATCACACATGAATGCAACGTCACTTTTTCTAGAGCCTGCAATTCATTGTATTGTCATAAAAATTATTACGAACTGCCTTGTGGTAATGCATCTGTGCTCTTGCTTAATAAAGTAAAATTAAATACTCATTGAAAGCAGTTTTATTGCTATTAGAAGGGCTAATATGCTTCATAATATTACTCAACTGCAACTACTGCATTTATAGGTTTGTTTTTCCATCAAGCCTTTGTCGTTGTTGAATTATTCTATTTAAATAGGTCCGTGTTAAAGCACCTATATGGTATGAAATAATTACTGATTTAGGCAGCACTGTAAGTGACAGAATTTTTAATTGGTAGATGGATGATGAGACACCAAAATAGCAATGCAAGAAACAAAGCAATTGAGAAATCCTCTCTTGGACTTGATCTCATTCTAACGAGGCATACAAGGTCAGGCCTGTCACATTCATGATTAAGGGTTGTCTTCCTTGTTTTGTTCACATACTTTTCTGTGGAGAAAACCTGAGACACTGGGGAATCACTACAGGACATTTTCCTTGTAAAAAATGTGGGTTTTTTCATTTAATTCACTTTTTTTTAATTCAGATTCTTTTAAGAGAATAACTAGTTTCTTATATGTTACTGATACAGCTGTATATTCCAGAACATTTCTTTGCTTTTTTCTGTTACATTAGTGCCTGAAAACCAGTGCAGGGTTAGAAGAATCAGGAATGTTAATCCATTAAAACAATTCTGTTTTTAGAACAATTCTTATAACAATTTCCTGCATTTGTGTAGATTTAGAAACTGTAGGAAAAGAAGTTCATTTTCGAGAACATTCAGAAGTAGTGGCCAAATGTATTCTGAGTTAAAAAAAAAAGGGTTGAAACACAGAACCCCCAGCTGAAATGTAACAGATCATTAACAAAACCAAAAGAGGAAATCTGCCTTTCCAGGCACTTTTTGGAAATCTGCAATAATGTATTTTAAGTAAAAATATATGCCTTATTTGAAAACTCATGAGACAGCACTGACTCTTGTAATTTCCTTTTTATTTCTTTACAAAAAAGCTGTAAAGATTGGATTTCTTTCTGAGTACAGTTCTTAAATTATCACCAATGTGGCAGAATTAAGGAAAGAGAAAATATCTTTTAAAAATATTATTTTCCCTCAAGAATCTTGTAATAATGATGTATTCCAATATTTAAAATACAAATTCTCTCAAAATGATGATAAATTTTTTGCAAAAATTGGAAATTTTCAACACACACAAAGCCACCACAGCCCTCAGGAAAAATAAATTAACCTTGTTAGAATTAGGAGACTGGATTCACTGCAATTTCTTTTTTCCAGTGTTTTGCTCTAGCTCTGCTAGTGAGAAACCTTTCCTGAGAAATGAAAGCAGACTTCCTCTTGCTAAAGCTTGACTCAACAATTGAGAGCCATACCATCCCAAATATTGTAAGCCTCGCAGGGAAATGATGAGCCTGCTGCATAATGCTGATTTCATAAGAGTCAAAGCTACCTGAAGTATTCCTGATGTTTTATTATTTCATAAGTCCCCGATACTTTTTTTCCTTCTTCCTCTATTGGGATTCTATGACAAGGTTTTGGTACGCAGGGGGTGAAGGCTGCAAGTGTAGCTTCTCTGTGCTCCAAATGCCGGAGAAGAGATTTGCCAGCAGCCTGTGATGAAGACCACGGTGAGGCAGGTTGTCCTTCATGTTGGAGGAGTTCATGGTGGACTGTCTGCCGTGGGAGGGATCCCAGGTTGGAGCAGGGGAAGAGTATGAGGAGTCTTTCCTTTGCAGAGGAAGGAGTTGGAGAGATAGCATGTAATGAACTGGCCACAGCTCCCATTCTGCCCCCCTGTGCCACTGAGGAGGAGGTAGAATAGTTTGGAGTGAAGCAGAGTCCAGAATAGTGTGTGTGGGAAGTTGGTTTCAGATGTGGTTTTGTTTTTCATTATCCTGCTCTGCCTAATTTTCAATGAAGTAAAATAATTTTCCTAAGATGAATCTATTTTGCCTGTGACAGCAACTGATGAATGATCTTTCCCTGTCTTTATCTCAAAGCATGAGCTTTTCCATGCATTTTCTTCCCCTGTCCAGGTGAGGAAGGGAGTGATAAAGCAACTTGATGGGCACACAGTGTCCAGCTAGAGTCAACCTACCACACTTATCTAGGTTCTTTTTTTCTGGTTATTTTTAGCATCTCTTTTGAACCTTTACTTTTCTCCTACTTTTGCTCCACAGCATACTCATGCTTGAGAGTTGTTGGTCAATTTGCTGTCCAGTCCCTTGAGGCTGTTCAGATAGTGCTTCTTAAGTCTCGTTCTCCATTATTAACATCACAGTTTCCTTTACCCTTTTACATACTGCTTGGATTTAAAAATTGCCTCGCAGCTGTCCTACAATTAGGTATTGTTTATACGTGTCTGGAACAGAATGATTAAAAGTGAAAAGAGAAGCCAACTATCTTTGGGCTACTGGCCTCTGAGTAGTCATTCTTGGCATTCATCTGAGTATAAGTTGTGCAATGTCAGGATCCGTCTCAGTCCCAGTATGTTTCTTGCTCTTGTGTTCTTACTTTCTGGCACAGCTGCTATTCTTCCCACAATTGCTGCCAGAGCCATCGGAGACCCAAAGTGCATGTGTGATTCCAAGTCCTCACAAAGTGCAAGAAGCATGCTTGTGACATTTTGTTCAGTGTCTTTCTAACTCAACAGAGATCAGCTTTTGTTACAACTGCTCAGTAGGGCAGGAGGTCCTTGAGTACAAGATATATTTTCAGTCTTCACGCAGGATTCTGCATTCTGATCTTGATAATAATACAAGCATCAGTTGATTTTAAACCAAGTTTTTACTTATTAATTAGAAAGACTTCATATCGCATAAAAGAAAAGTTCTATTACCTGTTTAAGTTTGAAAATGCTGAAATAAAAGAATGTTTATTCAATATAGAAGTAGATCAAATTCTCAATTCTCAGGGGAACACTGTCTCAAGGAAGCAAGAGCAGTCCAGGCATTCATGCACCTTATTAAAGGATCCTTTATCTCAGAAATGTAACAACCAGGTTGGTGAAGCTGACAGCCTTTATATAAAAGCTTAAGAGTTTTAAATAGTAAATTCATGAATTAAGGTATTAATGTAATAGTATGCTCTGATGACAGACCTGTGGCCTGATTTTTAAGAACTCCCCAACAGGTGTTCCAAGGAGGCTGTGCTGGAGAACACTTGGACTAAACTGGAAGCCAACACTTGTTCAAGAGACATAAGGCATATTCAGTCTTACACTCTCATCAGAAGGTGTTTTGCAGACACAGCACTTGTGTTTGGAAAATACAAGTGAGAGGCCAAAGAAATGAAAGCTAATTGAAGTCTCCTGAGATGAAAAACAAACCTTAAGACTCTGCAGTAGGAGAGGAGCTAGGCACTGTAGATATTCTGCTGGAAAGAATCCAGCTGATGGTGGTGGAAAAAATTCTGAGTTACGTGCCTAAAAACCAGACAGAAAGTCTTCTTACTTATATTTTAAGAAATAGCAGAGAAGTATCCACCTGAGCAATCTAGATCTAAGGGGTTTGGGGGTTTGTTTGTTTTGAGGTTTTCTTAATGGCCGCAGCAATTGCTACTTGGCAAGACTGAAATTATCTAAAACAGCTTTATTTTTCACTGTGTAAACACTGTATAAACGAACAAAACACTCTCATTATTTAAGTAATCAGCAATTTCTTATTTTAAAAGTTTTTGGCAAAACTAATTTCTCTGTTTTGAGAACATGAAAATTTCAATTGAAAGGTATCTGATTTTTCAAAGGACAAACAGCAATCTTCTTAAATCAGCGATATAAATTTCAAGGCATCCAGTATAATTTGTGACTTCTGAGAATAACAATTTTAGGATTTATGTACATTAGCATATTGCAGTGTTTGGTTTTCAGAAATAAAGCAGAAATGTTGTTTTCACACATGCTGAGATTAAAATAATGCATGTAAATAAACAAACTTTATCTCTGAAAATTTAAATAAAACCATGGAGGTTCTGCTTTTCACTGCCTTAGATTTATATAACTTCATTACTTCAATAATGTAAATACTTCTGGATTCCTGTGATCTGTCACTTGGCCTGGCTTCTACATCTGAATACATCCAGACTCAGTCAGAGGAAGGGACAGGAGCTGTCACTGATTCCAGGGGTGTAGGCAGCAGGCCTGGGCGACAGGACAAGTTGAAAATCCTCTGTGACATTTTGCTTTGCTCCACAGGAGTTTCTAGTCTCACCACCTGAACTTGGCACCAGCTTCCCCCAGGCTCTGTGGGGACTCTGTGAACCCTCAATTACCTGGGTAAATCCGGCCGGGTCAGGCTGTCCTTAAACAAGGAAGTATTTCACTTTGTAGCTGCTAAGCTCAGACTAACTTTTAACATTGGAACAAGTATAAAAGGAGTAACATGGTATAAATTTCTTTTTATATTTTTATTCATTGCTTTGTTAGGCTCTCTGCTGGCAAAAAGCAGGTAGAACACTACTTCCAAGGGCTCTAAACCTGATAAACTCTATAAAAATATATTTGTCATGTCAGACTGACCCACTGAATTTTTCATGAACTATTTTGATTTTTCCCTTAGAAAAATAATCTTGCTATCCTACTGTTTTACCTGAAGTATCAATTACTTACTTAATATACAGGATAATGCTGTTGTAGTTTCTGAAAAAGAATGTGACCTACCCAACACATCCTTTTTTAAAATTTTATTAGAGATATGCTATGACAGATATAAATGTTAAATATTTGTTACTGTAATATTTCTTTATTAATATCTCTCATCATTGCATGGTCTGTCAAGGTTAGCATGCTCCTTGATAAACCTTAATAGTGAACTAATTTGTGTTTTAGTCACTAATTGATTTTGAGTCATAAATGTTTAATTCATGTGATGGCTCCATTATGGGTCTCTAAAACCACTTGACACAAACCATTGATTGGAATTCCATCTGCACTCCGTGCTGCACTCCATGAAACTTGGGTTTCAGCATTGGAAGCACAGAGTATTTGAAAAGTTTTAATTGCTAATCAATTGTGAATTAAATTAATTTTTACTAATTGCAACATGGTGGAATAAAGAACATAAAAATAAATGAGAATAAAAACTTAATGAATTAGGTAGAATATGACAATTTATGCTGTGATTATTTAATAAAGGGTCATACGAGCTCTTTGAACTGTGGTGAAATTTACCCTGAGTAAAACCCAAAGACAATGCTTGTAGGCTGCTTAAATTCTAGTAATTGTATCAAGTCTCACTAACTAGAGTCACTTTTTCAGGAGTAAACTCTTTTCAGAGAAATAAATCCCCAAATCAGAAAAGTCTGAATTACAAAATGAAGATTAGAATAAGTCAGACAAAGCTTATATTATAATTTCATTTTTGTTCCCTTCTAAGGCCTTGTGAATTTGAGTAGGAAACAGTTCTGAAATCATGAAATTCCTTCAAAATCTTTGGATTCACTCAATACACGCCCAGTATACAATGCGAATTAAACATGAAGTATGGAAGTGGTATTTAGAAGAGGGATAGCTGTAAAAGTGGGAATCTGTACATGGATGAATTTGATCCTAAGACAGGGAAGAATTGCATAGAAAGGCAGTAGCCACATCGAAAAGATTTCTAGTACCCCAGAAAGCACCTCACTTTAAGCAGTACACCAAGTGTGGCAACATGCCAAAGAAGTAGGTCTGTCTTCCTGCCATGTTCCTCAGGTGAGGAACCTGCATGGTATGAAAAGTATGACTCCGCAAGGATTCACAACACAATTTCAAAGGTAGGCACAAGTCTTTCCAGCCACATGCATTTCAGTGAGGCACACATGGAATTTTCCAAGGAAAAGGTGGTATTTTTCAGGGTGCTTGCATGGTGAAAAATGGCAGTAGGCAAGGTTGCTAAAGGCAAAAAAAGCTCAGCTTATCACCAAGTTTCAGGTAGATTTGTCGAATTTGAAACAAGCCACCAGCATGTATGTTCACGTGTACATGAAAGCATTTATAAACTATTTAGTTGGTCAAAAATGGAATATTACTGACCTCAGAGAGGAGGGCCTTCACATTAGGTCAAAGGAAAGTAAAATATCCACAGGAAAATATGCCCTCAAAGTTACTGTTCAAGAAAACATCTCACAAGCCTCACCATTTCATGAGTCAACATATGCCTGTCATGCCAAGACAAAAATTCTTCTCATTATGTGCAGATGAAGAATCAAAGTACCAGGATCTGCTGGGTCTAAATGCCTTTTAGTAGGTTTTTCTTAAGGCCAGTGGATGGAAGCTGTCTGATGAATGCTGTTGGGAAGCTGTGAAAAACCATCTTCACTGCAGTTGCTTCTATCTCTTTTATGGAGATCCCTCCATTTTACTGGAATGTGCACACATTATTTAGGTATACGTGCATTAGAACCACAGACACAGCAAACTATAGTCAGAGGCATCATAGATATCAGCTGATAGGGTGTCCATGGTGTTTGTTTGACCAATATACCAGAATGCTCCCTTGGGCACATGGGCTGCAGAAAATACCATGTTCAGTAAGACCTAGAATGTGGAACTGCTGTTAAAAAATTTCACATGCAGAAGTACAGCAGAAAAAAAAAAATAAAAAAGCCTCCCTGTTGCATGAATGTGCAATGCTGAAATGAGCACACAAGACTTCTAGAGACACTGTTCTGATCTGGTCAAGATTTATCCCCTGAGAAGAGGTGGGCAGGCAGCCCAGTGACATTTGGAGAAAGGAGAGGAAGTCTGAGCTAGAATTGCAGAGTGAGAAAAGGAATTGTGAGAGATAGACTGGTGAAAAACTAACTAGAAAACCCTAATAGAGCAGAGTGCAGCATGGAAGAAATAGTTTTCAGAAACTGGAGGGACTAAACATTTATGTGTCTGCAATCCTATGGCTACCCAGAAAGTTTTGGGAGTATCCTGCTGAATCCTCTCCAATACCATTTTGAGAATCTGATAAGTGACTATTGTTACTTTTTGCCTAAAACAGAAAAGCCTGACTATAATTATACAGAGGGTGTGTGCTTTGCCACAAACATGCCTGGGGTGTTTCATGTTGTGACGACATGTTTACAATTCTGTAATCTTTATCCTATATAATTTAAAGGATTTTTTTTTTTTAATGTTTAACACTAATGAGTACTCTGACTTCCCAAATCATGAGAAAGAGGTGAAGGATACATCCCATTTCCTTTCTAGCTGTTGTGGGTTGGAAGGGAGGGCACAGCACTAGTTTTGGTAGCCCAGCATGGTGCTTTGCCACTGAACATGCCTGACACTATATTCAGAAAACTCTGAGCTGTTCCCAGCCTCAACACAGATCCTCTCCCTCTTCTGGTGCAGGTAAGAAGGGGATAAAATCTTTTCTTTTCTTTTCTTTTCTTTTCTTTTCTTTTCTTTTCTTTTCTTTTCTTTTCTTTTCTTTTCTTTTCTTTTCTTTTCTTTTCTTTTCTTTGTTTATGACTGAAGTTGCTCAGTATTCATTTTCTTAGAAGTGGGAGGGCTTAAAAAAAAGGTGCTGAATGATAGCTGGGCAGAAAATAGATAATCGGTAGAAATACTTTGCTTTACTGTTCTGAAATTTTAGGAAGGAACACAAACAAGAATACAATATTAAGTTACCAAACTAAAATTATTATTTATAATTAGCCTATTCAGGCACATTTTGTCTGTGTACCAAAGGACATTGATAAATATGGTTTTCATTTGCAACCAGCTTTTTGGTGAATTGATGGTATGAGAAGGTTATATACCAGAACTTCATACAGAGGGAGAAGAAGAGAAATAGAAGAAAGAAAAAAAGCATCAAGGGAGATTGGGGAAAAATAAATGTTAATGCCAAAGAACATTTGGCATGCAACATTTGCAACATTTAGCAAAGATCATTTGGCTTTTTGGTGAATTGATGGTGTGAATTGATGGTGTGAATTGATGGTGTGAGAAGGTTATATACCAGAACTTCATACAGAGGGAGAAGAAGAGAAATAGAAGAAAGAAAAAAAGAATCAAGGGAGATTGGGGAAAAATAAATGTTAATGCCAAAGAACCAGGACAGAATTGATGGAGAGAAGTAAATTCTAGAAGAGTGGCAAAAAACCATAGGGGATAATCCAAGGAGGGAGGAGACAAAGTAGGGGAGATATTTGGTGGAGGAGTGACAGCTGAGATGATAGGGTGGAAAGTGAGACATACATAGAGCTGGAGGAGGGAGGAGAGTCTCAGAGAAGGAAACGGGGTGAAAGGAAGCACATGTAGAAAAGAAGGCAGAAGTCTGGCAACAGGCTGGAGGCTGCAGCTGTGAAAAGTGCACAGGAAGCAATCAACGAGACTCCAAGAAGACCAAAGGTAGAACAAAAGCATTTACATAAGAGGATAGATCAGAAAATATCCAGAATAATGTAAATTTCAGGATTATTTTTTTATTCCTACCTTTTCCTTGTCACTTGATTTTCTGTCTAACTTTAGAGAAGCAGAAATTTCATAGAAAGCCAGGTTAAGAGGTTTGTGCTATGGAGTGTCCCTTGAGTTAGTACATGGAGTTTTATAACACTCGTCATAATGACTCACCTCCGGGGTCCTGATAATCCTCTGGGACAGCTATTATCCTAATTTTTAAATCACTTGGCAGACAGTCTGATAACTGTTGTTATTTGTTGTAACTCTCTGGAAAGAGGTCCTCTATAGGTTGTTCAAATAAAAAAAATACAGTCCTTAGTGATGAATAATTTAATAATTTTAGAAAAGTACCAGCTCTGCTGTGATAAAAGGATTTAGCAAAGATCCAAAAAGACAGGCAGAGGAGGTAATATCACTGCCACTTGGCTTAGATATTCATTTAGACAACCAAGTTCTGAAGCAAAGCCTATGGAAATGTTAGAAAGAGTCCCACGAATTTGAACAGTTGTACTCACAGCTGGGATGCCTCACCCTGACCTGTCTCTCTATGCTTTGTGTGAATAAACATAATAAGCCCCAATCTGAAGAATTATCTCTGACACGTATCACCTGGCTTCAAGTACTTTGTGGGGATTAAATGGGATTAGACTGTGTTTGCACAGTTACTGCAAAGAGCAAAGCCAATTAAACTTGCTCTGGATTGGCAACAGGGATCCTGCACATTGCCTCCAAGTGTGAGGCTATTGCAGAGGCTGGAGGGATCAGAGGCAAAGGCTGGTCCTGAAAGGGTTTTTAGAACTGGTTTCTCTTGTAACTCCTAAGCGTTGAGAAGGTTTTATCTTGGCCTCAGAGGTTTCATAATTGCTTATCACTTGAGACCAGGAGTTTAAAAGGTCTCTAACTTTCTGTTTCTCTGTGGCTCACGTGAGATCAACACTCAGGTGGGGCATGGGCAGCAGGGTTGCTTAGGGTTGCAACGACAGCTCTAATTTTCTGTAAAGAGGTAAGTTTGCAGGCTCTTCTGCACCTCTGCAGTTCCTTGTGGCAAGAGTTGTGAGAGCAGCTCTCCCTCCATACAGGTATGTGACCCTGCTCCTGGGCTAGAGGTAGATCCTGAGCACACAGCTGCATATTGTATAAACCTCTTGTATTATTGCGTCCTGTAACTTGCAAAGTGCTCCTAACTGCCAGTTATTGAAAGCAAAGAGAGATGTTATTCAGCCTCTATTTCTTGACTGCTTATAAATCCAAGAAAAGTCCATTCACTAAAATTTATAAAGACTGAATATACTGTTAATCAAATTATCACTTGCATATCTTGAAAATATTGTGTATATTGCTAATATTTCACTATACATTGTAATTAGAAATAAATATATTGAAACTTTAACTGCAACAAATGTATTAATAATTTGCCTGTTAAAAATTTTCTTGTTTATAATTCTATTATATAAGCAACTAAATACATATCTTATAAAAAATGAACAGAGATATCAAGTTTATGGCTGTATACATTTAATAATTGTGAGATAAAAGAACATATGAAAGATACTGTAATATTAATTAACTAGGGGAATTGTATCAATATTAATTAGAGGAAAAAAGCATATATATGCATTTCTGTGTAGTTCTAAATCTATATTTTATGTGCAATAAATATGTTGATGCAACACAAATTAATTTTTATATGGAAGCCCTGAGATCAACCCAATAAATATAGCTTAATAAAACAGCAACCCAATAAAATAGCATATGCTATTTTAATGATTTATTTTCTTGATTATTGACACAATAACTATATTTACTCAGTGATTTATTTTTTTTTTAACTTGGCAAAAATGCCCTACTCATAAAAAATGTGTAGTCTGTCGTTGCTTAGTTTGGGTTTGGGTTTTTTGTGTCCTGAAGTGAGACTTCAAAAAACATTTATATAATTGGCACAACCAGGAAAATGATCAGTAATGTAAGGAGTTTGGGTTAAATTACTGTATTTTGGAACTACTTTTCTTTTTCTGTAATGTTGCAGCCAGGCCTCTCTGGCGGTCAGTCGCCTAAGGGCCTAATCATGATGACTAAACAAAAATAACCCTTTGCCTAATCATGACTAAGCAAAACCAACCTTTTTTTCCGCGCTTGGACTTTTCTTATCTTCCTGTAAGACAATAGGTCACTCTCTATCGCGATGCGTACTATTGGTCTACTTCTCAAAACCTAGGTACCCTATAAAAAAACCCCACTTTTCCTCAGCTCAGTGGAGCTGCCGTCATTGAAACCCTTCGTAGAAGAAGCTAATAAAGAATTATTTGCGGAATTTTATACGGCGCCTCTCCTCTCTCTTCCCTGCGTCTGCCGAGGCGCCTTAGCAAGCTCAGAGCTGATAATCACTACAAAAGAGCTGATCACTGCTAAGAGCTGAATATCACTATCACTAAGCTTGCTAAGTGCTGCCTGTGCCTGGGGCTTGCCGGAGTTGTTTGGGCAGGGGGGTACGTAGGTGCACCCCCTACCCAGGAACAACCAAGGCAGCTGAGACCGGCTGAAGCTACCGGGGACAAACTAAACTGTAACTGCCAGTTATATGCATATTTCTGTAACATGTTTTCATCTGAAAGAATAATGCCATATTTTAGAATGGAAAATTGTATGATCTGAGAGGTTCAGGGTATCTATTAGTTCCCTTATTACAGCTAGTACACAGAAATCAGTGCTAGTACCTTTTCTACTGCTTTGTTCTTCACAGGTGTTAATATTTCTTAATACGTCATGATATTACACAATTTTTCATAATCTCTTTAGATCTTCAACTGCTGCCAAGGGATCTCTTGTGGCAAGGGTAATTTTTCTTTTCAGTATTCAGGTTTTGGTTTTCTGTCTGTGTGTGAATAAAATTTGATTCTTTTATTGTGGTAATTAAATATCTTCTCAGGAAAAAAATGAAAAAAGGGGGAACAAAAGTTGGTTTTTGTATCATAAGAAGTTTTTCCGTATTCCAGCCACTAATTCTGATTCCCCAAGTGGAATTGGCAGCTGCCCCAGGGGTAGCTGCAGTAAAACTTTCTTCTTGTGCTGGCCTGATGAGGAGCAGGGCTTTTCCTAGCAGTAGGCTGATGGCTTGGTTTTGGTGTTTGATTGAAGCCCCAGGGAAAATCTTCTGTACACTGTTCAGACCAAGGACGTGTCTCCAGGTCTGGAACATATAAATTCAAAGTTGAGGGTGTCAGACATTTGACAGGTCTTCAATTCTTGAGAAGTCAGCAAGAAGTTGACCTTAAACTTAGGTCTTCACATTGGGAAAAATCCCCTGTACATGTGTTGTTCTTAATTATTACAGAGAGAAAATTACAGTGTAGCTGGTAGGCAAAAACTAACATAAGGACTACCCAGTCATTCCTCAAATCCACTGACATTGTCTGGGATGGTTCATTATGGTGGCTATTTCTCAACCGGGTATTGCACTGGTGAAAGATTTTAGAATTACTCCATTATTGTGTGACTTCTGATCTAAGGAGAAGCGTTTTGCAAGAAGTGGAATATATCCAAGTAGGGATAAGATTTATTAAATATCTCCTGACTTTTAAAAGTTGTTTGTTTTAAAATTTTCATCTCCTGCCATTGGAGCCTCTTCTCTATGCCCTTCTTGTGGTGTCTAAGACAATTTTTTTCTCAGTAGCATTGCCTCAGGGCCCAACTAACTTCAAATGTCATAGACCCAGGGGAGTAACAAAGATTGGGAGGAAGAATCTGCTACTGCAGGACACCCAAGATAAGAAGAAATTAAGAAAGGCAGCCTGACAATAATAGAATTGTAAATACCGATGAGCACCAGGCCACCCAAGATAAGAAACCAACTCGGCATAACTCAGAAATAGTCAAATACTAAACGCCTAATATATTAGATAAGCAGAACATATAAAGATTAAAAGCATATAATGAGTCTTCATTGTTTTAACTTAGGGCGATAGCTTTGTGGATTCACCACACAACACCCATCTTTGTGCAAATGTGAAATAACAAACCCTTGGCTCTTTGTGTGATTGACTCACTGCACACTGAATGATGAATCATAACTTTTAGGGAAAAACTTAGGTTTCAATGAGAAATGTCTCTAGCATTAATAGACCAACCCTACACTTTCAGTAAGAGATTTTCATAGCCCTTCACTATTCCAGACTCACCAGAAGTCTTTGTTAAAATATTACAGTTTCTGTATTGGATTCTGTTGTCCTAAGTTCCTCCCTATCTATATTCTGAGTTACTCACACATGAACCCCCAGGAGTGGAAGAATCAGTCTGGTCTACCCCTACTCTCTTGGGTTTTCATCACCTAATCCCCCTGCTAAAATCCCTTGAAAACAAATTTTAAAAGAGATTTTGAGAACTGAGAAAGGCAGCTGTTTATGCAGGACATAATCAGTGAAGAAGAGCTCAAAAGCAATTATCTCCAGGAGGAAAAAACCTGAAGCAATTGCTGGGATTTCCATCAGCCATTTTCCCCTTAAAGAACTTCATTGCAGTTTGATGGAGGAACTTCATCAGTGACAGGAGCCAAATATATCACACTGTTTCCACTGTACTGCTGCCAAGTTGGCTTGAGCCACTGATATTTTAGGATGTTTTTCCATATAGTCAGGACACATTGAGAACCACAAGGGACAGCACCTTTAGGACCTAACACTTAACAGAGCTGGGAAAACTACAGCTGAGAGTCTCTGGTGGGTAATGAAGGAGCTACACAGCAGTTTGAAAAGAGTCTTCCAAGCTCTTGTGAGGAGAAATAAGGTATTAATGCATGTTGGGGAGGATCTTTTTTTCAGAACATTGAAAAATGCTAGATATGAGTGGTTAGAGTACAACTCAGGGCGTGCATTGGCAATCCTTGAAGGCCACCACACCTGGAGTAAAGTCTGTGATGTGAGCTGAGCAAAAAACTGTTATACCATGTCTGCAATCTTTGTCCAAACTTTCCATTGATGTCACATGATAAATATTTTGAAGTTTCCTTCTTGATTTTTCTATTTGTTTCACAACTTGTATGCATTTACCAGAACCTTGTACCGCTGTTCTGGTACTATCAGTATGGTGGAGAGGAAATGAAAGACCTTTTTGGGGACTTTGAATGGAATTGTCCTAACATTGACATTTTAATCATTAGATGCCTAACTTAAGTCCATTGTTTAGATGCCTTGCAGTTAAAGGGGAGACATCAGTACCTCTAAAAGATAAGCACTCCCTGAACTGCTCAAAAATAAGTAGCTGTAGCACTTGGTGATATGGTTCAGTGAACATGGTGGTACTTGGACAAAGGTTGGACTTGATGATCTTGGAGGTCTTTTCCAATCCTAATTATTGTATGATTCTTTGATTCTATATATTCTTGCCTAAGAAAAGATTTCAAGTACTAGGGATGAGTTATGTTCATTCCCCTCTACTGAGAGGAAAGGAAACCAATTTGTCTCCCTCAGGCCGAATGCCTGGCTTGTAGTTGGATAAGTTTATTAGTAACAAATAGTTTAATTAACTTAAACAAGAAAAAAAATAATATGGGACAATGCCTTTCTTTTATTTTAGAGCCTTATAGATAAGATAGTAACAGGAAAATTGAAGCAACTAAAATATCTTTGTTCTTCATTGTTTTTATATAAGGTGACCTGACCTATAAAACTCTGTTCTATCCTGTGGCTTTTGGAAAATAAGGTGACACAAAATAGCAGTCTCTGTGAGAATAGATGAGACAGAAATAGTGAGCATGCAATTCAGAGATAATATCATTCCTGTATTTTTTTTTTTTATCATTTGAGAACATATTCATGTTCTTTATGTGTAATACCTGAAGATAGGCCATGTTCATTCTAGGCTCTTGTGAAGTGGAAGTGAGGTAAATTTTTGAAGCTGGTCTGAGTGGATAACTCGCGTGCTGCTTCTCATGTACTATGTGATGATGTGATATACAGAAGGTTTTAATTTCCTTAGGAAATCAAATTAACTTTCATGAATACAGACTTTGTTTCTCTCTAAAGTAATACATCATAGTATCTCCAGTACACCCAGCGAGGCAGAAGTCTCACCCACCTGGTGGCATATTACATTTTTTTTCTTCTCCACATGATTCATTTCCATCATTCTCCTCAGTAGAACTATGGGCACATGGGTGAACACAAATGTGTTGAATCAGAAAGAGCTTATTTGGGGACAGGAGCCATGGGTTCTTTTATTTCTCTGTGTGTATGTGTGGTTTGTTTTCTTTTGAGGGGGGCAGGTTTAATGATTTAATCTTTCACTACTGAGCAAGGTACAACCCTTCCTGTGGGACTTTTCCTCTTCCTATAAAGAAGCCAGAGGCCCACTGATTTGAGACAACAGGATTTTCAGTAGAGACAATAGAAGCCACATAAAATGATGCTAATAGAATAACCTGGATAAACAATAAATTTGTGCATTATCTTACCATGGAAAGGAGGTAAACTCAATTCCTCCCAGCTTTGTCTCAAAACCAGGGGGAGTACCCAAAAATCTTATAGAAAATAATTTTTTGGATGCTGAGAATATTTTGCTGAGAGTATCTTTTGTGCCAGGGGTTGACATTTTACCTAGCAACTACAAAGTAGATTTTGTTGGGTTTTTTTTTAACAATTAATATCCTTAAAAAGTTCAGAGGGTGCAAAAACACAGACAGGACTCTCCTGGAGCTTTCTAATTTGCTTCTTAACATCTTTGAACATATGCTAACATTTCCATATCTGAAAAATAATTAATTTTAACACTAGTTTTTATAAGCTTCACAAGAAACAGTTGAAGAAAAATTCTGAGTGTAATAACTGGGAAATGCAGGAATAAAACTCATGCTGTGCTATACTGTACAGCAGAGAATTCCCACAGGAATGTGGGAATGTTTATGCAATCATCTTGAAAATTCAAATTATATGTACTGTGAAGTTATGTCTGATAGAATGGATCTTAATATTAAAAAGAAAAAAAAAAAGAAAAGGGAGAGATTACCTATTTAGGAATCTTAGGGCATATAGGAAAGTACCCAAAATAAAGTGTTTTCCAAAGGGCTCACTATTAGATATGTATAAAGCCCATGAATATCACTTATCTCTTCAGCATTTTCTTGTCAGTAATATGTTTATTCCAGAAAATGTATGTGGACTTCATTTGGAAATAACAACAGCATTTCCCTTTTTCTGCTTCCTGCAGTTTTCTGTGTCCTCATGAAGCATGTGAGTGTCATTTAGCCTATTTCTCCTTTTTGACAACTTTTCCTTGTGAGGCAGTTTGTTGCTGCACCACTGGGGACTCTGTTGAATTACACAAATGTTTGGGTTTTTTGTGTCCTTCCTCTGCTGCTGTGTGTCTCTACTTTCTCCTCTACAACCTCTGAACTCTGATATGGAACCAGAGGACACAGGACAATTAAATACTTACGGTTTGTTTCAGTTTGTTTTTCAGAAACAGAAATGACTAACATCCAAAAGTGTACAGCTTCTCTGTCAGCTTCCCGTCCTTTTAGCTGGTTTCTGCAGTTGACCCAGGCAGTCCTCATTTCACTGCCAAGCACTGCTGCTAGAAAAGGTTATGCTTATGCAGGATGATAGTAGAATATTGCAAATCATAACATTAGGTGATACAACTCAGCATGCATATGTTGAAAAGTGACCATCATTACACTGACAGTAGCAGATTCCAACAAAAAACCCCAGTTGATATTTTCCTCATGAAGGGTGCACACTGACTCAAACACACTGCAAACAGGAAAAATGGAAATGAGCATGGTAGGGAACATCTCCACAGGCAGCAGTGGAGGAGGATGCCAAACAAGGGCATCCTCAGGAGACCATTACAGGAGGATATGTACAATAGAAACAATTAATGACAATAAAAGCAGTTCATGGCAAGAACAGTGTGGAGCACTGCTTAACTTTCAGCAGTTAAACATCCCTCTTGAACTAGAAAATAGAGGAAAACAAAATTTCTGCACTTTTCAAGGATGAGAAGCTGGAGTTATTCAGGGTCACGAACTTGTCCTGGCAGTGAGCCTTGTACTGAAAACTGCCCAAAAGATTGTTTTCAAAAGATCAGGCTCTCTTTTAGTCTTGCCTCTGCTAGTAGGAGGCAAAAACCTCAAATTAATTAATTTTCATCCACCTTAGATTTACTTAGGAGAAATATAGAAAAAGGCAGAATTTTCCACAAAAGCTAAACTTCCAAGTAGAGCAACATGAAATAACAGAACAGCAGTCAGTCAAAACAGATAGAAAATACTAAACCTGTGAATTCCAAAATATTCAGTGCTGTACCCTGAAAGTCTGGACCTAAGAATCTATTTTTAGGAATATTTTCTCTCTCATAATTAAGCCAAATAAAAGTCACTTCCTCTTCCTGCAGCCAGAAGAATTTTTAAAAACAATCCATTCATTGAATTCACCTGAGATAAAGAGGTATTTATAAAATATTTCTACAAAAGCTTGCCAAACTGTTATTATTTAGTTGTAGACACTGTGATGGAGTAACACATTGGTTGACAGAGATGTCAGTGTAAAAGTAAATTATTTTTAGATACATTCAGAAAAATAAGCCTCTGGGGTGATGCTCATCGAACTTCCAGTAAAATAGAAAGAGCCTTAGCCGTTTGCAAGGAAACATTGTATCTGATACCTGAAAAAGAATCCTATTAAAATTATTCTGAAATTTCCTAATTTTTATTACTTGAAAATACACTATCACGATGAGTAAAATACAAATATGCAGATATGAAAGAAGAAGTGACCAGAAACCAAGTAAGTAAGTTACCCTTTTGTCTCCTTGACCTTTGACTCACTTGGATCAAAACTGGATAAAGATTGCAGTTGCTAAGTATATTACCACGAGATGTAGGTAGTGGCCTTTAGTCAGGCTGCAAAAATAACCCCTTCCCCCAGCAGCAGTACAACTTAACTTTTTCTTCTGGCAAAAAAGATAAAGAGGGAACTGACGTCTCTGGGAATATATAAACCCTCCCTAGCAGTTCACAGCCTATGTGCTTGGTGGGGACATTGGTCTGCTTGTCTGCTGTAACTTGATGCAAGTCATGTGCTGAGGACTTGTGTCTTCAGCTGAAAAGTCGGTTGCCCTTACTCAAGGTGAGTCATATGGTACAGCACTTAAAATCAGAGGGTTTTCCTTAGGAATACTTTCAAAGTCAGTTGGGTGGAAGCTCTTGAAAATTTTTCTTTTTAATGAAAAAAAAAATTGAAGGATTTTGCAAAGCTGCTTGCAAGAAAAAGTGACATTTTACACGGATTAGTGAAATGCTTTGTTGCTATGATAACAAAATGGTGTTTTATGTTCAGTATGGCTGGCTTTCCCAATTGCATTCTGTCTGCTGATATTTAATATTCTTGAAAACACTGGAGTCATGTGAATTTATAAGAAATGCATATTTTAAAGTAAATTTTATAGCATCTGCTCTTCCAGTTAAAAAGCTTGAAACTATAATTCCAAAGAGCATCAAATATGTAATGAGATTATTTGTATTTTATAAGGACTTTAAGATGACATGTACAGAAGTCTAAATTGAATAGTGAAGAAAGAATTTAATAACATTTTACATCTCTCCTTCTGTACAGCTGCTTGTAAATTTTATTTCAAATATTTGAATGGATAATTTTCATTCTTATTAATTAATATTCTGTTAAGGATACTTGAAACAATATTAAAAAGTACATATCTAACACTCTAGGATGGGATGAATAATTTTATTAATCCTGTAGTCAAATGTGAGTCTACATGATACAATAGCATCATAGACCATAGCTAATTTTGTTATGGTATTTTCTATTCTGCTTCAGGTATATAATTTTCACTTGAATATAAATTCCCAGAAAGTGCATTCTTATCAGAAACTTCTACCTTAATCTTCATATTTTGAATTCAGTTCTGACAGATGAGAATAGTGTGTTGACTTTATATGAATTGAGTGTTATGGTGTGAGTGCTCTTCACTCACAGTTGCGTAATTTATAATTTGAATTGCATAAATTGGGATGTCTAGACTGCTATTACATTGTGATTGGTGAGAGAAGGGTGAATATTTTTCAATTTGCAGCAGCTTGGAATAGATACAAGTTGTTAGCAGTTCTTGATTTCTAGCTGTTGCTAGTGCTCATGAGAGGTGCCTAGTCTGCCTAAAACAAAATAAAATCATTGAAAAAGCTCGTAGAAACTTAGGTGGAAATTTATTTTGGTGGAAAGTGTATTACAGTGGAAACTGAAAATCTTCAGTATGTAAGTCAAGAAAAGAAAGTCTGATGATATCTAAAAAGACCACCTTAAACATTTCTGAAAGAACTAATTTTCATTTTAAATTTTAAAATGTGTGTTTCCACACTGGAAAAAAAATCTGCTCGTATTGGGGGAAAATCAAGGAGTATTTTAGCTATTTTAGGTATTTTAGGTATTTTTTTCAGACTTTAATTTAATTGAGAATGTCTGCTTTTCCTTGGATTTGCTACGATATGTAACAGCAACCAGATTTTCAAATCTCCACACCACCTACCTGATTGGTTGACTTTTACTGTTCTGTCTTTGCCAAATTAAGATCCTGTTCTCAGCCAAGCTACAATAAGAGATGTGGTCCTAGTGATTTTCACTTAAAAGTTCCTCAAGTCTAAAAAAATTCTAACTTAATTATGTTTTGAAATTTGTGGTTAAACACATCCACTACATCAAAATACCTTTAATGGCTTTGGAGTAGGAACCACATGGAATGAGCTGGTGGCAGGTGAACAGACAGGCTGACTTTATAGTAGGGATAGTAGGGATATCTTTCCAAGACTGCAAACAATCTTTTGGTCATTCTGCTTGAAAGTATCCAAGGAAAAATCCTTAACATACCAAACGATCTCAAATGTACAGAGATAGACATTGATAAAGCAAGGGAGCCATAACCTGCTGCCAGTACAAGAGCAGGCAAAAGGTGAGTTTCCAAAGCAGTTAAAGGGAGGTGTCTGGTGCCAGGTAGAGATGTGACATAATTGTGAGTTTGGGATGACAAGGGAGGACACATTAGTGGCCCGCTGACCATGGTACCTAATCTGTTAGGGCATGTTGTATGTCCTTTGTGTGATAGAAGGATCATGTGATTGATGAAGAAAACAGAACACACACTGTTCCTATACCTACTTTATTATTTAGAAATTCATTAAGTCCTTCTGGTTCTTTTGTTCTCATGAGCAAACTGGTTGAGCTGTTCTTCCACTTCACCTTTCTGTTCTCCTTCTTTCTGTGTTTGGCCTTGAATGTGTAATTAACCCTTAACTAACACCTTCTTTAAAATTGATCTAGAGATGTTCAGAACATGTTAACACACAGAAATTAGTAAGAATAGAAAGGACATGGACAGTGACATCTAAAATAGCAAAGGGAAGATTTTGTGTTAACTGGAGGTCTAAAGCAAATAACCAACTTGCAAATTCTGTGTATGTGATTGATTCTTAATAATAAATTGCAAATAAAGCAGCTCTTCATCTCAATTTGTCATAAAAATAAAAAATCAGAAAAAATATCACTTGGAGCTTATATTTTACCACTTCAGCAGTACTGTCATTTAAATGTTCTTTACAAACCCTTTTGCTAGGGCCAGCTTGTAAGATATATTAGCATATATTACAAGCAACTCTTATTTTCCAATGAATAAGCACAGACATTTTTCTTCTGAGACTGAATTACCTCTTTCAAAGACGAAGCTCTAGTCTTGCTTTAAAAACTCTGATGTTTTATGAGGCAATTGGGATTGATGAAATTAACTGGTGGCAAGAATGCAGCTCTAAAAGAAAAATTCAGTTGTGCCTTTGTCCTGAAGTTGCTAAAACAAAGTTCTACCTGTTCAGTAGAGGACTGTGGACTGAGAGACCTGGAACAAGGCTTCTTGGGGTGCCTCCCTTTAGAGGCTGTCTTTCCCACCGAGATGCTGATGAGCCTTGAGGACTTTCTTACTGGGATAAGGCAGAAACAGCCAGGGGAGCTCATGGCAGTGGAGTGTACCTCCTGCTTTTCCCTGAAGTGAGAGCCATGGGAATGGCAGGCTGAGATTAAAGCGGAACTATCTACAGCCTCCTTCTTTGGCAGAGGGAGATTTAAAGATGTCTACATCAGGAGGAATGTCTTATGAATAATAATGCCAGCCTGCCCTAAAGCAATAGAGCAATAAAAAACCAACAACAACAACAACAAAAAACCAGTTTGCTTAGGCAACTGGAATGAAGAAAGATAACCATACACATTAAGCAATTAGCCTGCCAAAACTACCTGCAGCTTTTTTTTTTTTTTTTTAAATTTTTTGCCAGTGGCTGGCCACTGGCTGGCTGTTTTTGACTTGTTATCTTCTCACCTGCTTCATGTCATGTGCTTTGTACTTTGAGCTTTGGAATTTGATTTTGTCCACTTTCTGCTTATATTAGCAGCTTCTCTGAGGAGGATCAGTGAGCCTGTTGGGACCAAGAAGAGAGGAAGAACCCTCAAGCCTTACAGCAAGGATATTTGTACACTGTTTACCTCTACTCTAACCAAAAAGAGGAATGGGCTGTGACAGAAACTGTGGCCTCCTCGCTGGGGCCATCATCGGTGCTGTGCTGGCTGTCTTTGGAGGAGTTCTAATACCAGTTGGAGATCATCTTATAAGTACAGCAGTAAAAAAGGTACTTTCCTTTTTTTCACCTCCCCAGGCCATATGGTTTGTGGCTATTGAATAGTCATTATTTTTAAATCTTGTGTTCTGCTTATGTTTCTTTTTCTTTTTCCTTTGTTAAACATAGTTTTTTATACACTAAGTGCTCAAACCTCCCCTGGAAATATATGCAACAGCAAAATTTTTAAAAATATATTAATTATATTGCCACATTCACTTGTTTGCTCTCTCTTGTGCTTCACATTGGAAACACAATATTGTGTTTTCAGAATGCAATTTAGAAGTAAGTGGGTTTTATTTATATTGTATTTATGATGGTTTCTTGTTTCTTTATCTTTTCATTTTTTTAAATTTTATTTTCATATTTTGGTACTCACTCCATGCAGTTATATTTGTATACTACAAATAATCTTAATAGCCTTCTGCTGCAGAATCTAATCCTACATTTCACGTGTTCACATTCTGTGATTGTATGATCCAAGTCAATGTTCTCCATGTGACTGGACGATCTAATAAAATGCATGTCTCCGGTTTGAGTGTGAAGATTGATTGAAGTAGAATGATTTAGACCTGGCAGACACAGGTTTTTTTCTGATTTTTAGATTATTTTCTGTCCCTAAAAATCTAGATTTTTATGTAAAGGAAACATAAAAAAATCAATTTGTCAAATCTTTGGTGAAAAGTGTACATAACTGTGGGTTTAAAACATGGAATAATCTGGAATGGAAACCCACGTGTCCACTATGGTGACATAAAATCTCCTTGGGGTCTCTGCAGCTAAGGCTGGTTCTGTGATGGTTAAAAATCTGAAAATCTTTAAATCTTTGGCTATTTCTTAGTCCTGCTATTGATCTGCTGGAACACTGTGAACATCTTGGAGGCATGTATGCAAAGGCTGTTCTGGAAGAGCAGCCTTAGCTCAATAGCTGTTGAAGTCAATTAAGGAGGTGCATACAGGAACTGTCAGGAAATGCTGAACTGTCTGTTGAGGCCCTGGTTATATAATAGTATCAATTTTTTAAAAAAATTAGAAAAAAATGGCTCCTATATAACACATTATTTTTTTCATGTAACCTAATGAAAACCAACCTGTAGAGGAATTTTCCAGTTGTTATTGTATTTTTCAAGAATTTAAAGAATTTTAAAGTTAGTTTACAGGCCTTAAAAAAACCCCTCACTTGATAATGTCTCAACCGCCTTGCAACATTTTATAAAAATTCACACTCTCTATATTTTCAAACAATTTGAATTGTTTGCCAAATTGAGGAAATGACAAGTTTTCTAGAAAACATATAAATTTAAAAATGTATATCTCCTCACATCAAATACTTAAATGAATCCTAAGTGTTGTCTCTTACCATTCAGTATTTTGAAAGCAAATTACAAATACTGGCAGTGTTATGTGTTCGTTCATTTACTAACAATAATGAACCTGTTATACAGCATGGTTTGAAAATGTCTACATACTCAATTACACTTGCATGAGTCCGTAGTGGTAAAGCATTAGAGGGAGTAATTTTGCCCTCAACCACTTTTTAATTTTCTGCATTGTGATCATGTTTCAGATGCTTGTACCTCTTTCAAGGCAGCTTGTTTGATGTATATATAAAAAGAAAAATAAAATTGTACAAGTAATCATCTAAAACATAAAAGAGTAAATTTGTAGAGGTTTTATTTACTTAAGTCAATTGATGGCTTTTTCCTAAGCACATTGATGGCTTTTCCCTAAGCACAAGTCATACCAGGGTATTGTCTTTCTGTTTAGTGTGCTGACTATTCAGGGACACCATAAGACTCTCGAGACAATTCTGTTTCAGACAAGATGGGCCAAGGTACAACAACTAAAATATGTGACCAGTTCAGCAGAAACTCCAGAGGGACTTGAATTTAACTAATTCTGATTTTGCTGTGTTGATGAAAGGTCTCTGTTAATAAAAACAAATTTGTTATTCATTGCAGTAATATTTAAGATAAATATAGATCTGACTGCAAAGGAAACAGATCTTCCAAGCAGAGAGTGCTCGAAAGACTTCACTTTTGGAAATATAATTTTTATGGAAAATCTTTGGTAGAAGTAGATCAGTTTCCATGAAAAAATTGTTTCGAATTTCTCAAGAATAGTGACCATAGGACAGGAAAAAAGCAAAGAGTGAGGTGTTCTTTGAGATATGGCCTGTAAGCATTTACATGAAGCAGCCTGCCTAGGGAAGCATTGTAGTCACCAGCCCTGGAAGCGCTCAAAAAATAGTAGATTTGGCACTTCAAGTTATGGTTTAGTGAGCATTGCAGTCAAAGGCTGGACTGGACGATCTTGGAGGTCTTTTCCAACCTTATTGAATCTATGTTATTTCCATTTGTACTCACATGAGGAAAAATCTAAACGAGGCCCTCATGCACTGATGAAAACAAAACTCATTATGCCATATTTCTAATGAAAGGTAAAAACTGTTTCAGACACAACCAATAAAGGCAAAATCTTGTCTGAAATTCTTCACAGTCAAAGCTTGAAAAAAAGACCCCCAGTTTTTCCTCTGGCTATCCTATCTCAGAAAAATTCCAGTAGTAGGTAGTAGAACCAATTCTATTTTTTTGGAGGAAATGAAAGTTGCTATGAAACGTTATTGCTGGATTAGAATAACAAATTTTGGATAGTTTTAGGACACTCTGTACTATACCAAAACAAATTGTCCTAAATTAACTTGTTGTCAAGGTTTAGTCAAATAACATTACTGTCAATTTACCCTAAAGCAAGGTTAATCAAGTCCAGATGAACTTCTTAGCATCTCCCAATGAACTGGAGGAACTTTAACAAGAAAAATCAATGTAATCAATAGGTTTGTTATCCTTCCTGCTAGAAGCAGAAGTCTGACCATGCTTCCCTTAAGCTTCCCTTAAGCACACATCTTTACACTTTACCGACCTCATTTCTCCTTTATTGCAGTCATTGAGAGATTAGCTGGGGTAAACACGGGCAGGGTGTATTTTGCTGGAAGGCTGCAAACTGTGTTTGAACCAAAGAGAAACCATCTGCAAGTGTACAGGAAATTCTGTGTCCCCTTAGGAACTGGGCAGAGATCTGAGTCTGTGGGCTGTTATTTCCTGGTGGGTGGGTGCTGTGCTCCACCCATGAGCAGCTTGTGAGAGGACAACCCAAACAAACTCTTTGTAACATAAATCACCCTGATTCACATCTTCATTTGTTCCAATTTATTATCAGACATCTGTGCTTCGAATCAGGACACGTGGCTATGTTTTCTAGCCTCAGAATGCTTTGCCTGTGTTTCCAAAAAATTGAGTAAGTTGTTTCAACTCCAACGTCCAGCAGAGGACAGAGTTTAAAAAAAAATAATTATATATATATATATTTTATATATATATNACACACATGTATGTTCTGAATTGTTTTCAAGGCTCTTTAAAGAAACTGTCACTTGAAGAGCACTCTCAAAATGACGCCAGCAGCAGCACCTTGGCAGGGATCCACAGAATATTAGCGCTAGACTATTTCAGCTCTGATACTCTGATACTATTCATGGAAAGGTGCCTTTGATTTCAGGACCAAAGGGCAAATGTACTGTCCTAATTTCTACAAACACTGAATCTGTCCAGGGGTGAGAGAACGTTCCATGAAGGTCTTAGGGCTTTAGAAAATTGACCTCAGTAGAGCTATGAGTGAAACATGGAAGTTTCTTTACAGAAAAATACCTTGCTTGAGATTATAAAAATATCCTTTTGTACTAACTCTACATATTTCAGTTGGACATTATCATGTCTGTTGTCATTAATACTAGATATAATCTCTAAAATTAAGAAAAAAAGTGAAAGGAAAAGAGCATTCAAAACAACAAATCAGAAAGATTTTATCTGATATTTTTGGAAAAAGATATTTTGACATAGCTCAATTTCTACTATTTGTCTTTCCCTCCTTAAAACAATATTATCTTTTTAGGCAAAAGTCCCATCACTTCAGTTATGTTTCCTTTTTTCTCAGCTAGGTTTAACCACTCAAAGCTATTGGTAGTGGATTCATTTGCTAGAAAAATCGTTATCACCACTTCTCTAAATTATTCTGCTTCCTGCCTGAATGCATATGCTCAGTTGCTGAACAGAAGCCACATAATAATACTTAATATATTAAACTCCTGATGAATTGATAGTACAGAATGACTTGCCACACTGCCTCAATGCTGTACTGGGTTAGTCTCAGTTATTTTTAGAAATAAGGCTTTCAATTGTAGCTATTCTGTTTATTCATTTGTCTCTACATATCTGTGATCTGTTGTTGGCCAGATTATATCTCCTCAGCTACTGGAGGCACCAGAAATACCTCTGATTAAAAACTGTGTTTGTGACACTCACGTGCCACTTCTTTATATAAACTAATGAAGCCAAAGCAATTGCCAGCTCTCAGCAGAACACAAAGGATCTAACCACACATATCCCCACACTGTCAATTTTAAGCTGTATTGAGTCCCAGAATTCTTTATTATCAAGGACTGGAAAGGAATAAAAGTTATGATCCAGCAAAACCTGTGTAGAAAGGCTAATAATAAGCTAATAATCATCATTTAAGAAGTAACGAGTCATTCTTCTAGCTGCAAAATGGGAGATTTGCTTTTCTTAATCTTTACTTTTTGAGTTTTACAGAATTGTATTGTTTGTTTCCCCCAGTTTATGTAGGCAGCCTAACATGCACAATTTCGCAACAGTCCAAATTATTCATGCCACTTCTCAGTTCCCTGAAAATGCCATCTTTTGTCCATCTGGCCAGATTCTTTGTCAAGACAGAAACTTTGTCTTAAATGTTGTATTTCTTCATCAGAAACCACGATGGCTTAATTTACTTTGAATCAAGGAAGCACAGCAAGCTTCTATTGCTGACTGCTAAGAATTTCTTGGATTTATATATTGCTAGTTGACCCTTCTCTGGTGGGGGGACGATTGTCAGAAACAAAAGGGTCAAAGTTTCCACTGGTTTCGCTCAATCTCGCGCAGTTGGATCATGGCATGAACTTGGCTGTGTAGCAATCATGTTTGTGTAGTTGCTTTTGCTGACAGTAGTTAACTATTGCATGAGATATCAGAGCTGATGCAGATGGATCAGGCAGTTGAGAGGGGTTTTGTACTATCAGTTGCATATTAGTTTTGAAAACGACTCCTCCTCTCATAACATCCCAAGGCACAGCAGTGTTAATAGGGAAATATGTAACTGCCCAGCCAGAGAGAGGGGTAATATTTAGGGGTGGATCACCAGCGATCAAACAGAAAAAAAAANAAAAAAAAAAAAAAAAAAAAGGCTTGCTGGTGTGAAGGTATTCATTTATTAAATGAAGACATGAAAAAGAGCTCTAGATTTTATTCCACTTTAACCCACCATTTGTACTCTCAAAGTATGTGACAGGGAATCATACACACCTCTTTTGTGGGAGAAATATTAACAATAATGGCTAAATGCCACCGAAAATAAAAGTCCTGTTATTCTTGTTATCTTCCTTCCCCCTCCTTCTTTTGTCCTGCTGCTTCCCATGTTCTAGTGTTGATTCCCTCCACACAGACCCCTGAGCCAAATGGCTAACTGGTAGAAAGGTAACACAGAAAGCAAAAAAAATAAGGGAATTATATTCCTCCTGTCTGGCAGGCAGAAACAGCTCCCTGAGGCCTAAGAGTTGGTGCAAAGGAAGAGGGTGTCACATAGATCAGGGACACTGGGCTGTGGGAACCAGTTGCCCCTTTGGCTGCAGTACTGCCAGATTAGATCAGCTGTACCCTTGAAGCATTCTCCAAGAGTGTCCACAGTGACATTAGCTCACAGTGAATGGTGGGCTGCAAATCCACACTCCGTGACCTGGCAGAGTACAGTGGCAGAGTTGGCATATCATCTGCACTACTCCAACCCCTGGCAAAGGGCTGTAAGAGGAAGGGGAATGGATGGAGGGGAAGAATTTTAAGATGTAAGTAATGCCACTCTAAGATCTGTTAAATAGAACTATTTTCATGAGGTTGAAACTTCTCTATTATCTGTTCCTGAGTATTGTCTTCTAGAGAGATTAGTTTATCTTCTTGACCATATATCTGCTCGAAAATTAACCATTTGCCCACTCCATTACACAGTGGGAGGTCAAATCCAGGCATGTGTCCCCATCTCAGGACCCTGCTGAGTACAGGTCACAGGTAGACTCTGGGCAGACTGAGTTGCACTTTTTAAACCATCCTGTTTTTCCCAGATTCTTGGAACAATTCTCTGTGAAAACTAGGAAGGCAATTTCTGAACCCTGTGAGCTTTTCCCTCTTCATCCAGGAGATCGGCTGATCATGCAGGGCCACAGCTGGGACAGTCTTTAACCTTGTGAGGTTTGAGTGCAAGGCCTCAAGATGGAAACACACTTGATGCAGGAGGGTTTCCTTCCCCTCTCACACAAATGCACATAAATTATAGCAGACATTCAGGCAACAGGCCCAATGCTTCCCACCACCACCACCAAGGTGTTTGCAACTTCACCATACAAAGGCTTTTTGCAGACAGAACCCTGTGTTAGAAGTTCTCCAAAACGAGATTTTTTTTCCAACAGCAGGAGCAGTTTCTAACTGGCAGTATCTCTTTTGTTTACCTGGTGATTGCTAAGTGAACTTTAGAGGCAGAAACTTAAACAAGAAAAAAAAAAATCTAACAACTTTTGATTTAAAACATCTTTCCTTGCTCTCTAGAGAAATTAGAGCCTTTTAATTTCTGGACTTTATAAGTTTGCAAATTAGCTAATTCATCTTCAATCACTCTAATACAGAAAAGCATCTTTTATGTTGGAGACACGCAACCTACATTTTTCTTCTTACTGGAAAGCACTTTTATGAATTTTTACCACCAAGGGGGAAAAGTACATTTTCACAAGGCTTTAGGAAAATCCTATAGAAGAGGCCTGATACAGACCAGGCAAAGCAGGCATCCCCCTGACTATACAGGTAACATACTTTACAAATCTCCTCCTCACTGTACAGTCCTGAGGTCTGAATTGCCATTTGCCATATGGCTGAGTGGCACAGACTTAAAGCTTAGGACTTCTTCCTTAGATCTGGGAAAAATTCCTAATAAAATGTTATCAGAATTAGAGAGATTTCTTAGGAAGTCTCAGTTTTGGTGACAAAAAAATTCTGTCAAAGAACAGTCCTTCAAGAGTACTAGGTGATTTATCTGGGTGCAGAAATATCTAGACCCTTAGTTGCACTCAGAGGCATAACTCTCATTTCCTCCCTTGGACTATTTGCACTTTATGAAAAGTAATTTATGGATTCTGCAACCTGCTGGGTATCATTTAGTCATCAAAAATTTTCCCTTTATATACAATCAGTGGTTTTGGCAAGTGTTTGAGATCTTATAATACCTCACTACAGCAATAGGAAACCTTTGTACCAGCTACATCAACAATTGCATCAGCTTTGGTTTAGGGGAACTCGCTTTTTCTCTCACTGAGTAGGAATGTCCAGCTGCCTCCAGATGTTGGCTGACTGGGCTGTACATCTAATACTGATGCTAAAATGGTGTTTTTTTTCTGTTTGCTTTGAAATCTTCAACAATCATCTAAAAAGTAAATGCAACTTCTCACTTATTTCTTTTGTGGATAAATTTAACTTTGATTTTTGTACTTTCAGGAAGCTGTCATTGTCAATGGTACCACTGCTTTTCAAAATTGGCTTGTGCCAGGAAGCACAGTTTACAGGGAATTTTGGATTTTCCATGTGGTAAATCCTGCTGAGGTTATGGACGGGGCTCAACCAAACCTTGAACAAAGAGGACCTTACACATACAGGTAGGAAAAGACCCTCTAATATGTGACATCATGTCTTCTGAGATAAAATTTACTTTTGAAATTCCAGCATCATACTTTAGTCAGACATGACAAAAATGCCTAAATTGCAGCTATACACAGAAATCCCAACCATTTTATGGATTGTGTCTAACATAAGGAAAACACAAACAGAAATCTGTAATTGGATGTGAAGCTGCTTGTACTTGCAAAAAACAATAATTCATTAACCACAATGTCACAGAGACAGTTGTGTTCCTTCCTATTCAGTTTTTACCAGCTTTATAACAAGAGAAAATGTGCCCTAAAGATGCCCTAAAACCAAGAGATTATCTTATCATCTATGCCTCACTAATACTTATTTTAATAATGTGGTTTCTTTTTGTTTTTTCTTCTTTATGACATTTTTAAACAATAACTTTTCTTTTTTCAAATTTTGCTTGGCAAGGCATTCCTTTTTCTGAGTATACTAGCTAGGAGAAGTCCTCCCACATTCAAGGGAGGTTTTATTATTTATTTATTTAATGTTAAATGTGATGTTGACATAGGACTAGTTGATGCTTCCTGAGTTATTAAGCCCAATATTTGCTATCACTGGCACTCTTGTAAGGAAATTGCTTTCCTATGATGATAGGATATTTCTTTCTTGATAACTAAAGGGATGTGTATTATATTCACAAGATAGTTCTCCATTTCATCATCTTCAGCCAAAGTGCCTTGATGCCTGAAAGCTTATTTATTTCTCAAGGGAAAGAGAGAACTTTTGTTTCACAGAGTACCTGGGAAGACAGAGGAAAGGGTTGCATAGGAGTCAGGAAAAGGACAGTTAAGAAATACTGCAGAAGGTGAATTCCCACCAAACAGAAACATTTTACTCTGGTGCTGATGATGATGCCTTTTTTTCTCAGGGACAAATCTCAGCCAGAAGCCTAAATAAGACTAAGTAAGAAATGATGACTATGAAATGAAGGCTCCTCTCACTGCTGCACTCATGCCTTCCTGGGATATTTGGTCTACCTCAGTAACTGTGACATTGAGTCTCTCTCTCTCTCTCTCTCAATCTCCCTTTAGACATTTAATAATTTATTATAGTGTAGAACAACTCAAAACCACATTAATTAGAAAGAAAAATCTCCCAGCTCTCAGGTGGGTACTCTACACATTAGGCTAATAATTAAAATTACATGTATACAAACCAGTTCTGAGAAGCCAAGATCCAGCTGCTCTTCAGATAAGACCCACCTTCACTGGCTACATCTGTGCCACGAGAAAATGTTCTCTGTACCTTTAGTACCCCCCTACACTCATGATGATCTGATCCTGAAGTATCCTGAAGATCCCTCCTGGGGTGGAGCTGTGACCAGCTTTCAGGACCTACAGCATAGACTGTTATTTGATCCCTGCTGGCTGCTGTCCCCACAGAGAGGTCAGCAAGAGGGTGGGACTGGAAGAGTGGAGCTAAAGCTAGACTACAGAACTGCAGAAGAATTTTGTACCTTAGAGATCTGCTGACAGGGCACGACTGGCAGAACCTCAGTAGGACTGAAAGATTGCTTATAAATCTTTACATGCATATTAAATATTATCAAAGTAACATTATGGGTTCAACCTGTTTTGTTGCAACACGTCTATCAGATTAAAAATCTGACATTTTATGTCTGTGTCACCCCGTTCTAATTACATGCAACCATGAGACAGCTTATGAAATGTGACAAATCATAACTAATTTTAAAAATATATTAAAATATATAAAGTCCATTAATGACATAAAAATTAAAAAAAAAAAAACAACAACCTTGCTTTCATTTTAGTATCAAGAAAGTCTATTTCTTGTATAAGGAATAAGGAAATATTTCCAAAGGGACACTACTTGCAGAAAATTGAATTTTTACATGTAATCACATGAAAAGTTTATAAACATTTTCGTGGTTATACAATGCTCAACATTTATTTTACTAAAATGTTCATCAGCTTTTCGAAAACCTTCAGTCAGGCATGGTTATGTGTTTTCTCAAAAGTCAAAGATTAAAAATATTCTCTGTTTGTGTTTTTTATTTCCAGGGTGCGATACTTACCCAAAGAAAATGTCACGGAAGGTGAGAATGGCACAATATCCTACATGCTGCCTAATGTTGCTGATTTTGAACCTGATATGTCTATTGGGACGGAAAATGACACCATGACCATCCTCAACCTCGCTGTTGTAGTAAGTAAAGAAACAAAGCCACAGTGTCTACATACAAATGTTGAGCTACTAGAGGAAACAGGGGAGAAGTTCATAGGATCATAGAATGGTTTGGGTTGGAAGAGACCTTAAAGATCACCTCGTTCCAGCAGGGACACCTTTTACTACAGTGTGTTCAAAGCTCAAAAAGCATCCTCCTAGTCAATTTTAGCATGGGAATAAACCAAGAGTTTGTGGATAGGTTCCCTTTGTGTCTGAGGTACAGCATGAACAGTACAGGGTGGATTTGCCATGCTCTTTCCATAGTACCCTCAGGTCTGCTTGGCAGGGGAGGCTGCACTGATTCCCACACCCAGGGTCTGCACAGACTCACCACCACAGAGCCTGGGCCCCATGGTGCAATCCTGGAGCTCTCCTGTCCTGTTGAGTATTAGTTATTCAAAGAAGAGCACAGGGATCTTCACATAGAGTAGTATTAGAGCCTTTAGGTGTTTTTGTCTTATCACAGGCTGAGAATGTTTGCCTTAGGCTAATATTTACAGTTTTCATACTTATATTCAGCGCTGGTAGTGCTGCACCAACTTTCTGGTGTCTGCATGAGTGCTCAGGATTGCTGTGAGAAAGTGTCTGCAAGGGGCAGAGTATGAAGGTGGTTGGTGCAAATACAAAATAGAAGTCACATACCAGCAGTCACAGAATCACAGCAGAGTCCATGTTGGAAGGCACTTCAGAAGATCACCCAATCAAAGATTTGTGAAATCATTACTTGTAGCTATTCAGAAGCCCATCTGGCCATGCTCCTGGGCAACTGGCTCTCCATGGTCCTGCTTGAGCAGAGGTTGGACCAGATGGTCTCCAGGGGTTCCTGCAAACTTCAGCTGTTCTGTCATTCCATGGTTAGGGCTGTTACAGTGAACTCATGTAATCGGTCAAGTAAAATTGTCTTCTTTCGTGTAACTTATGGCCAGTAATTGTTTTGTTAAGAAGTGTCACATTTATGCAGAAACCTAACTTCAAGGGAGTGGCAAATCTGGGAACTGGCTTTGGGGGATATTTCTTGGAGTCAGTCTCTGTGTTTTTAATTCAAAGCACATGCAGAATTTTATACTAAACATTGATTTTATTGCTGTTGTAGGCTGTACCTTCTGTGTACCCAAGTGGCTTTATGCAATCAATAATAAACACTTGGATTACATCTTCCAAGTCAGCTCTACTGCAGAACAGAACAGTCAAAGAAATACTGTGGGGATACACAGATCCCTTCTTGGCCAGTGTCCCCTTCCCTGGTGTGAACCCAGTTGTGGGAGTCTTCTACCCGGTAAGTGAAAGCCATGAGGAGGCAATGCCTTCAGTTATCATTCAGTGAATAAAAGCTGCTCTGAGGAAGAAAATGCTATAAATTTGTTCAATATTTCTAACTGTTATTCTTTCTTGTTGCCTCTGTTACAGTACAATGGGACAAGTGATGGACCTTACAGTGTGTATACTGGGGCAGAAGATATTACAAAAACAGCAATAATTCAAGGCTATAAAAATAAGAGGTACTGTGACATTGTAGAGTAAATATATATATATATATATATATTCAAGGTATTTCTTTTAAAGCTAAGCTTGATTCACTAGGAGCTATAGATAAATGGAAGTAACTCCAATGATTCAAAGGAAATAGGATCAAGCCCTGGGCTTAGCAAAACCATCACTTTCTTTCAGCTATCAATAACTCTGTTATGAGCTTGGACTTTAGACATTTATTGATTCTTTGATACAAGTATTTACTTCTGTTTTGCATTCTTAAGTAGATAGATTCCTTTTATCCTCTTCTAATGGATCCTATAATTGATCTGAATAAATGAACATCTCTATTTTTGCCTTTGCAAATGGGTCAGGCTTATTCTGGAACAGTTATATTTGGTAATATAGGTAATTAAAGTGCTTACATGGTAGAATTTATGACAGGCAGCCTGACTGTTATTTTATCTTACAGGACTCTTTCTTACTGGCCAGGCTACTGTGATATGGTTAATGGCACAGGTGAGCCTATTAAAGCTTTTTAAAACTTTAACACTTTTCTTGATATTTCAAGGGAATAGTGAGATACAATATTTAAAATAACTCCCCAGGGCTTTGCTAGTTCTGTATTCTGTATATTAAGTATCTATATATATGCAGACATATTACTAGTATGATATATGCATATGTGTGTATCTTTTAAAACATATTAATTATTTATTACTGTATGTCATTTTATATACACATCCACTCAGCCTCTACATTTAGAGTAAATGTGGAAGAGAAACAAAATTATCCATTATTCAGTTCTCTTGTTTCTACTAATTATTTTCATAGTGCAATATAATTAAGATTATTTTTCTTTGCTATAGTAGTTTAAAATTATCTTGGCATTTTAATAATGCACATTCATTTACACTGCTGAAAATTTAATTAAATGCACCAGAATGGACATCCTGATATATGAAAAGAAATTGAGGCAACAAAGGAGGAGGCTGACAGATGAAAGGCTTGTAGATCACTAGAAAATTAAAAGGGATGAAGAAGAAAAGTAGTTTAGACTGGGATGAATAGACTGCAGACAATTATTTTTGAATTTTCCTTAGGAATGCATAGGTAAACAGCTGAGTTATTTAAGATACATTTGTTCAAGGTGATATTTTTTCTTTTTGATTAATGAAAGCATTGCTGTGAGGACAGCACAATCTGTGGAGCTGAGGCTGGCAGGTGCTTGGTGGAGGCTTTTACAGAGAGCTCCAGACCTTCAGTAAATGAAGACTTTTGTGCAGGGTTGTTTTGTTTGGGTTTTTTCCATCCATTTTCCATTCTGCTTTACCTGGCATAGATAATTTTCCTTATAACCCAGACTGTGCAGCAAGGTATTTTGAAGTATTTAAAATACATCACAAAAACCTGGTTTTCCAAAAGTCTGTGAGCTGCAAAGGATTAGTTCCTTTTTAAACCATGTGATTAATTTTATAGGAAACAGTATTTTTCTTACATTCTAGGATTTCCTCTCTTTCTTATGGGGCCTGGCATCTTTTTGTTTAGCCAGAGTCAAATTTTTGTTTATCCTTCTTCTGTAATTGACGGAATAAACATATTCTACTTACTAATTAAGTGCTCCAGTACAGAGAAAATAAGCTTTTACTTGTGAGCAAACATTGCCACACAGTTTACAAGGTCATTCAGTGTGACATTGCTGTATTTGGAGATGTAACATGTTTAAAAATCTTGTGTGAGAATTTGACCTTATCTTGTAAGCTTTCACATGAAAGCTCAACATGTATAGTGTAAGAAAATACATAGATAAAAATATAAACCAGTATACTTGTATGGGGATTGAGAGGAATCCACGTCAACCTTAGAAGAATGCCAAGATTTAGAAACAGTGTGTGTGTTTAGGATGATATTGAATCTTTGAAAAAAAAGTGCATGTGTCAGCAGAGGGCAAGTGGCTGTGTGTAATTTAGCCTTCATGCTCTTGCCAACTGGATTCAAAGACATCACAGATGTTTGCAATTGTTTGGTTATGGCTGCTGCCTAAGAAACTAAACAGGAATTGTCACGAAAACTAACAAATGTACTGGTTAAAGGTTTGTTACAACACCTAAATTGGGAAAATGGCAGAGGCTCCTCTTACATAACTCTGGGTGCTTGCAATGCAGAAATACAATTCTGACTGTCTGCACTCTTTTAGAGCAAGTGGAGAGAAACAACACCAAAGTGCTACTTCTCTGACTTATTTGGCATATCTACCCTGGGCTGAAGTGGACTGTGCTCTAGAAGTGGCCTCCTCCTCTCCATTAGCTCTAGACAGACCTCAGTTTAGAGGCCCACTTGAGCAATCTTCGGTGGAAAGGGATTAGCCTTGATCATGAAATAGACAGTATTAAAGTCTAAAGCTGTGTTTCTTGTAAGCACTGAGTGTCATAACTGCAGGTGACTCAGGCATCTCTAGGAAGGTTTAGGTCTATAGACTCCATAAACCTTGAAGCAATGGCAACAGGTTTTTCAGCTTCATATTAAGCAGGTTTTGTTGTTTGGTTTTTTTGTTTGTTTGTTTTTTTAATATTCTCTGTTTTAAATGGACTTGATCACATAGCTTCAAATCTGGGGGCAAAAAAAAAAAGCTGCTATATCTCGGCTCACTTTCAAAAACAATTACATCTTATCTGTGAAGTGCCTGTCAATGTGCAATAACTTACATAAACATTCCCCCGCAAATGACTCATATTGTTTACTTTTGTCACAGCTTTACAGGAAAGTAACAACTGACTATTGAGCTAGAAATTAAATCATGTCTTCTAGGTAGAATTGCTTTCAAGCTCATTTTATTTTGTTCGCAGATGGAGCATCCTTCCCACCATTTGTTAAGAAGGATCAGGTACTGCGCTTCTTCTCCTCTGATATTTGCAGGTAGGCTGCTCCCTTCCTGGAGTGTGTTCACACCTGAGTGTGCCACTGAATGCTCTTTGCTTTCAGAGGCTTGCTGCAGTGGCTATTCTTGGGCTCAGATCAGCCAGGCAGTGCAACATAAACTTTTCATCTAAAACACAAGTGAAGTTGTGAGTTGTGCTCATGATTCAGAGCCTGATTCTACCACTTCTATGTCAAGTAGCAAGCTAGTGCAATGTACTTTGTTTCAGCCACTTACAGACGTATATTCATGAAAATGTGACATTGTGAGCTGTTACAGATCTGTAAAATGCACTGAGGGCTACAGGGTTCAAAGTCTTGAGCTTCTTCTAAGATCAGGACCCAGCCCTGTTTGGTCTGAGAAAGCAACAGGTGCAGCAGGGTCCAGTTAGGTCAATCTTTGGCATGTCTGGAAAAAATCATCTATGCAGAACTGTATTTACTGTCATTAAATAGATACTCAAAATTGTTTTCTCACAGGATATTTTTACTTATTTTATTTTTATTTATTTACAAACAAACAATCCTGCTTAATACATTCCATGCTGATGACTTTTAAGCCTGTTGCTTCTGCTGGGCTATCCAGTGTCCCCAAGTTCCCCAGTGAGATCACTGAAAGAAATGTTAAAGATTTAAAGTGCATCACAGTGCATTTACTTCGGGAGGTTCAAACCCTTTATTTATTTTGCTGCCTGGAAACAGATGCTTCCTTTTCACTCAATTTAAAGTGTGCAATTTACTTTGTAGTGTGTTTGTTTTCAAAGATCATGTTTTTATATGAAGTGAAAGGGTTTTTTGTGAAATAATTTGATCCACAAACTGGAAAACATTTCCCAATTCATGGAAAAGGGAATTGTATGCAGGGGAGAAATGATAAAATTCTTTGGATTGATTGCACACAATTTGAGAGATCCCTCCAGATATTTAATTCTCACAATTCATGAACAGTAAAGGACAATAACAATTGCTCAAAGGTCCTGCAAAAACAGGGTCAGGAAAATTTTTTCTGCCATGTTGCAAAACCCTTCTTTTGTTTGGCTGCAATTCAAAGTGTTGTTGTTCTGGTTACATTACTGTGTAGCAACCATATCTGTATCAGCTGATAATGAATTAGCAAAAGGAGCTTAAGTAATATTCTGATTCATATGCAATTGAATAAGGTTATATGCAGGGTTTCTGCATCATAAAGCTTAGATTATCATGAGATCAGCAAAAAACAGTATCAGAGATGCTCTATATGGATAAGCATCTCTACTGTAGTCCAAAATCTTTCAAAAAACCTCACAGTGACTGTGGGTGTAGCTGTGTGTAGGGAAAAGAGATCTCAATTGATTTATTAGTTTTGTCTATATTGTTTATTATTAGTATTTGAACTTTCATCTCTTATTTTGTGCATTGTCATTTTCACCACTGAGCTTGTACATCCTTTAGTGAAGGTGTGGAATATTCTCCACTAAGGAGGAACATCTCTACAATTCACTCAAAAGCGTGGCAGGAGCCTGGACATTGGGGCCCTGGGGGAGTTGTTTCTTTTAAGAGAGAGGTATCTGGGGAATCCTTCAGGAACTTTGCCATGAATTTAGACTTTTAATCCAAATGGCTGAAACACATTTCTTCTCTTTTGTGCTCAGATCAATCTATGGAGTTTTCTATGGCAAGGAGAATGTGAAGGGAATCACACTGTACCGTTTCACAGTTCCTCGTGAAGCATTTGCATCGCCAACTGAAGTTCCAGACAATTATTGCTTCTGTACGGATAAAGACATATCAGAGAACTGCACGTTAGCTGGAGTCCTGGACATCAGTGCCTGCAAAGCAAGTATGCCACAGTACTGTCACACAAGTCATTTAACTGGGGACAAGACATCTGTCCTGTAGCTGAGGTGTTCCTCTGATATCCAGGATGCTTGTCCGTGAATTCTTCCATGGGTTGTTTGTGAGACCATTCACATTCCTGCAGCCTCCTGGCCCAAAATGAGGACTGTGGTATTTCTGTATTTCTGTATTTCTGTGGTATTTCTGTATTCTATGCAAAGTCGGGATACCACAGATTGTGTACTGAAACTGCAGGAATGTGTGTAGGGAAAGGAAAGGAGGGGCACTGTGTGAAAGCCAGAGATAGTTCTGTGCCTTGTGTCTGTGGCAATTCACACACACGGCGAGGGTGGGTGTGTACACAATGTATGTATATACACAGACAGTACTGGCTCAGTGTGGTGTTGGTAAAATAAATATATACTGAGTCTGCATTTGGTGCAGAGTGAATTATGAGAGGTCTCTTCAGGATAAAATAAGTTCATGAACGTGGGGGAAACAGTGACAGTCGTGTCCTCACCTCAGGACCACTGCCAGCTCCACAGTGTAGACACAAGACAAGTGGGATTTGTAACTGCAGCTTATCTCACTAGGCAAATTTTCCTCATGACAAAAAATAAATCACAAAAATGCTCGAATTTTTTGTTTTGGGGTTTCTTGGGGTCTTTTGGGGAGGGTGGTGGGGTTAGACTATTAACATTTTTATCTGGATTGTACATCTATATAGCAAAATTATGTTTGGAAAATAACCTGTGAAGATGAGTCCCAAAGCAAGGCTTAATGATTCAAGCGCATTTGTTTTTGTTGGGTTTTTTTTCAACAGAAAGACCAGTATATATCTCTCTTCCTCATTTTCTTCATGCAAGTGAATCTATATTGCATAGCGTGGAAGGCCTGAGCCCAAATGAAAAGGAGCATGAGACATATCTTGACATAGAGCCTGTAAGTCCAAGTATTTAATACTTGTACCTTGGGAAACTTGCTATGTTTAAATTTCACGGTAGTAGGGTTGGCCTTTTCCCAGAGGGACAAGCAGAAGATGCAATATGTTCATGCTTGTTTTTCTACGGTCTGCTCTCAAAGTGGTATGGTTTCAGCAGGGGAAATTTACAGCAGAACTTTATCTCATTCTGACCTTCAAAGTTTGGAAAATCTGTTTTGATTTTTACTTATTGGGAGCATGGGATTGAAAAGACTCTGCAAACTGTGAAGTATGTTGTATCTTTTCTATGATCTTCAGGAAGTATGAGGAAATTTAAGTCTTTAAGTCTTTGTGACTTGAATTGTCCAGCAGATCTCCCAAACAGAATGAGTTTTTTTGACTTCTTACAAATTTACCTCTATTTCTGTTTCAATGATTCAGATCTTTAAGTGTACTTTCCAAAGTTTTCTGAATTGTATGATGAATTCAATGGTTCCAAAATTCTATTTGGTCTTATTTTGAATGAAAAAGTAAAATTGATAATTTCTCACTAAAATAAGTCAGTCAAGCTATATAACTTCAATGAGGAGAGATGAAGTTAAATCTTTGTTTCACCTTATTTGGAATTGAGCCAGAATTTCAAAAATATTACAAAAATGTTTTAAGAATCACACCCTTTTTTTTTGTGAAAGACAGGGAGTAGAAGAAGAATACGAAGAAAACATTTTTACCTTTGCATGCATCTGTTTGTCCTGATATGAAATGTTTGTTTTCTGCCCTATGCCAGTTAAATATCCTTCATTTTGAAAAAGAAAGTTTAGCTTATTTTTGGTGGAAAAAGACCCAGAAACATATTTATATGAAGGATGCCATGACTGATTTAGTAGTTTTAAACTTTGTCTTCAGGTTTAAATATAAATTACAAAAGTAACTATGGTAAAGCTACAAAATTAGAAATTCTATGAGAAATGAGAAACCCCCAGAAACATTACCATTTCATACAAATTATTCCTTCAAAACGAAAGGATAAAATAATCCCAAAGTGATTTTTGACACTGCCCTTATTATAGACTTTGGCATCTAATTAAGAAATTTAAATTAATGTTTTGTTGGATTTTTTTCACTGGTTTTAGGTGACTGGTTTTACACTACGATTTGCAAAAAGGCTGCAAGTAAACCTCCTTGTGAGGCCTTCATCAAGAATTGGGTAAGTGCTACTTCTTTATTGTATTTTTAAAGAATTTTTAAGTGGGCTGATTGGTCCATGAGAGCATCAGTAGAAATGTCTTGGCGGAGAAGGGAAAAAAAAATACTTCCCTAAAGCTTGTTCAGAGTAAATCTTCCTGAGCAGGACACTGCCCAAGTATTTTAACACATATTTGATTTTCCTACAGAAGCTTACAAGGTAAAATGTTCTTAAAAATAACATTCTTATGAAACCCAAATGGAGGCCCTGAGGATGAACAAAAAGCCAAAATGCATTTTCTGTAATAAATCCAATAGGAAAAAGAATTTACGTATTCCCTGTCACTAGTTGGTTTTATCACAAGGGTCAATGGGTCTCTAGCTGGTTTTTCCTTTCCTCTTCATTGACCCAAATGTACATGGATAAACATGCCTTTGGCATCTGGTACTTATGAACACCACCCAGACCTTCAACCTTCTCTGTGTCTGACTGCCCATTTACAGAAGATTAGACAGAAAATGATGGTTGCCCAATATGTAAAACGGCTGTTATTAATTGTAGGTTTGGTTTGGTTTGGTTTGGGTTTTTTTCACTCCAAATGTATATTTAAAAGGTACATCTGGAAGCCAGAAATACAGTTAGAAGAGAAACGTTTAAGCAGAGAGTGGGCTTATGTATCAAACTAAAAGTAACATGCTGTCCTTATTTTCTCATTTCAGGCCTTTAAAAAAGGTTAAAAAAGCCTATGTGTTCCCTCTTCTTTGGCTAAATGAGGTTAGTATATTCTTTGGTTTGAAACAAACAAATAAACAAAAATCTACGCAGCTTTTCAGTCTTGGAGCCCTGAAACTGGGTAATTAAACTCATGCTGTGATTTGCACCACACCGAGAGTATATTCTGCAAGTGAGGTCTTGCATATGTACCTCTCACTGACGTTTTTCTTGCACTGTTTCAGTCTGCTGTTATTGGGGATGAGAAGGCAGAAATGTTCAGAACCAAAATCTCAGGGCGGCTCCAGCTGCTGAACATTGTGCAGCTGGGACTGATCATCGCAGGCTGTGTGCTGTTCGTGGCCTTCCTGGGCTCCTTCTTTGCATGCAGGTCAACGAAATTAAAATAAGTAAGTAAGCACTTAACAGCTCAGTCCTCAGCAGTGACTTCTTCTCAGGGTTTCAAGAGGTCAGAATAGTTGCCTATTTTGCTGTTCTTGTTTTTTTGCATGCTAGAAAATTCAGTAGTCGTTCTGTAGGAAGTCATCCAGATATTTGGCCCAATATTTTCAAGTTCTCTTCCCATCCTAAATCTTTCAGGATATCCTTAACTTGGGAGAGCGAGCATTGGGAACTACATGAGAAGAACAACCATTTTGTTTGTTGTGATTCCTTTAAAATCAACATTTTGTCCAAGACTGTTAAACTGCTCGGCAGTGTCCTCTAGCACCTTTTGGAGACAGAGGCCACACAGCTGCAGATTGCTGTGCTCTCCCAGGACATCCTCCTGTCTGAGGTTCAGAGAACCCACTGGGAATGACACTTTCTATTGAGTGCTGGTTTGTCACTGCTTTCTGTCAGTGGTGCATCAGTGTAATGTTAGTCTGAGCCCTTCCTGGACACACCAGCCCACAGAGGCAAATATACTCCCGTCAGGGGCAGACTGACCAAGTGGGGAATTAATGTGCTGCTATCTGGGGAAGTGAACACATTTTTGGGGTTATTTAAAAGTGCAGAGACACAAACATTATGGTGAAAGGTATGCTATACTAAAGAGGTATTCTTAAGCTGAAGATTTACCTCACCACATGCTGAATTCTCATTTTATTTCACAACAGGTAAAAAAGACTTCAGAGGCAGTCAAAGTTTAATTGAAATTTCAGCTAAGCAGCTTGTTAAAATTCAGAGACAAAAGGTGTGATTCAAGGCACAGTCAATCCATGATCTATGGAATTCCACATGTTTTTCCATTTTGAGAAGACCAGCTTACCAAGCCAAATAAGCTGCTGTTTTTGAAGGTCCACACTTCTGACATCAATAAAGAGGCCACTGTGGAAACTACACTATCAAAAGACTTCATTTGAAACTTGCTATACATTTTAAATTGCACTCAAGCAGACTGAATTTGAGGTGCAGTTGGATTTTAGTCCATCTTCTGCCATTTATGCAACTTGCTACCCATTTTCTTCTGGATTTGCAAGAGAAATGAAAGCTGCTTGCTGATGTTCCGTCTCTGAGCACAGGCTGGGAATGACAATTTGGAACTCATGCTGTGCTCTAGATGCTCTCATTGCAATATTTCTCTCTGTTCCTTCAAGGAATGGAAGCTGCTGCAATAGAACTGCTCTCTGTCCTCTATTCAGGGATGTGAATTGCATTGAATGTGAAGTTTATTATGTAAAGTTACTAACTGTAATACGTGAAGTTTATAGAAGACTTACTAAAATATGTGGTTCATGCATTTTGTATGGAGATGGCTCATAGATATACCACAGACATCCATATGTTGATGGACCTCATCAACATTTGGCTCCACAGCTGTTTATTGATCTGAACCACACACTAACTCCTAACCTGCTCCACTGCTCTTCCTGTTGCCTCCTGTGAGCTTTTATTTCTGGCACTTGTTTGAACACAAGCCTCTGCACTGCCCTAAGCCCACCTAGCCCAAGGCCTCCCTTGGAGAATGATCTGATATATCACCTGACAGGCCAAGAGAAAATATCCCAAAATGCTTCAGAGACAGGAAAGACTGAGATGATGACTTTGATCAAACATCAGAGGGTTACACTTGCTATAGAAGCACATAAATGAAAACAGGTAGCCCAAATTACTTACTGATAAACCATCTGCCACAAGGAAATTTGTGCAACCATTTGTTTAATGAGGTGCATCAGCCTCTAGACAGGTAGCTAACACTGACATCTCCATAAACAGGTGACCTTTTCTCATTTGATCTGAATGCTCTATTTTATTCTGAGGGTAAATGGGGCAAGTACACAGTATTGCGGGGTCTCTTATTTTTCCATGCATTCAATAAATTCAGAACAAGACCCTAAGTTTGGCATTTTCTAGGATTTCGTTTTGGATATTTTATCCCCTTATTTAAGAGCTGCAAAGAAAAAGGGAAATCAAACATTGTCAGCTTCTCATATCCTGCTGTTTGGAAACAATGCTACAATGGACTTTAAACCAGAAAGGTTTGATTTGCTAATAAAGGACAATGTCTTTGGCTGGGCATCTTTAGTAAGGTGTTCTTACCTTTGGAAATAAAGAGAAAATCCAACTGACTGTAATGCTGGTGTTTTATTCTGTTGTTCCTTGTGGACAAAGTTCTGTAGCTATCAGCAGGGCTGATGAGTCACAGAAATCCCGAGATATTACTCTTGAAGGTGAGGTCTGTGAGGTTCATGGCTGCACTCTCCTTCCCGCTGTGAGCTGGAGCTGCCAGCTACCAGAGCAGCTGGTGTGACACTCGAGTGGAGGGCTGCTCTCAGCCCGTGTCTTTGATTACTCATGGTGCTGGCTAGTCAATGAAAAACACCTTTCTCGCATTTCCACATTGTTGCTGGTGTCATATGTGATGCTGTGTTCCCATATTAGTCTGGGGACAATTTGACACAACTGAAGCCATCCCTAGAGTCCTATGGACTGGTCAGAAAAGTGTGAGGACAGCTAAAGTCATTAAGCCTCATCTCCTCTGAGATAAACACAGTTCTGCTGTGGTTCAAGATCTGACACCAACTTTTTATAATAAAATGTCTTTTGTGCCAGGATCTAACATAAAAGGAGCAACAGCAATGCTCCTGTAGTTTTTGATACGCTAACATTTCAGCTTCATTTTATTTGACTTCAAGTACATTGTCAGTAAGTTAGTGTTTGCTTTACTAGTGTTGTTTAGTGTTATGTGGTGCTCCAGCAGCAGTGATCCAGCAAGTCAGGCCATGATTTTAAATGCCTCAGGGCCAAATTTTATATGGACAGAATGTTTGTCCATATGCATAATCTCATTGATTTCAATGCAGGTTTGGGCTTTTAAACTATGTCCAGCACCTAGACTGCACTTGAACTGTGATTTGTAGTTACTTTATCCAAAGCATCAGTTACAGTTATTGTTAATTCATGATACTAAGGCTAATGTTAAGTATTTACATTTGTTCAAACAGTGCAGGGTAAACTTTCATTAGAAACATTAATGAAAATGCAAATAAAATAAGGCTCAAATCTTTTTTCTGATATCCTTATGTTTAATTGTAAATAAAGCCTTCTGTGTTGAATAATGAAATTCTTGTGTCTCTTTTCTTGATATTTGGGGTACATTTTATTTTTCTAGAAACTGATTTTATAAATAGATTAATAACTGAGGCTACGGCTAACCTTGATAAATTATTTTACTCTGGCACACTGCAGCATCCTAGAAGGGCATGTTGCTGTGTGATACATTAGAAATATCAGGGGCATACAACATTTATTGTCTCTATTGGTCAAAACCCAGTGCTAATGGTACCAACATCATGCATTAGATCCCCATGTGGGCGATTCACTCAAGACCTGGATTCGATGATACTTGTGGGTCCCTTCCACCTCAGAATATTCTGATTCTGTGATTTATGTTCTGGATCACTAAAAGGAGAAGACTTTGTGGAACAGGGTAAGCACCAGCATGTCTAAACTGAAGAAATACTAAAACAAACCCAGGAAGCCAAGCTCAGAGAGAGGGCTGGTTTCAATTCCCTTGAGCTGGATGTGTTGGCAGGTGTCAGCACTTTCAGCTGCACTGTACCACACGGTTTCCTGGCTCTGCTGGCCCAGCAGGTTGTGTGGGAGGCAAGACTGGCTATGCCCATGCCTCCACATCCCCACCCACCCCAGATCCTTATGTGTGAAAATTGCTGGACAATTTGAAAGTAGGATCTGACCAAAGATCTAACAGCCCACACATTTACACCCAAGAGTGGGTGTGCCAGCTCTTGATCTCTCGCTGTAATTATGCATTCAAAGCATATGTTGAAACTTGTTCTTTCCACCTAGCCTACCAGTCTGTTACAGCAATATAAACGTTACTATATCCTGAAAAAGAAACAAAATTAATGCTTTTTATGTTCTTTTAACTGCAAGAGTAGGGAAGGGCTTGTTTCATTCACAAATGTACATATCAGCATAATAAAAATATTAAAAATTAATAACTAATAAAATATGCTTACAGCTTCTTTTTTTTTTCTCAGTAGCCATATAAAAACAGAAACCAGAAAGATAAATGACTTGCACATACCAAATGCAATCTGTTTTGGTAAATAAATTGGAAAACAAATGCAATTCATTTTCCATTCCCTGTTCCCTCTTTGCCTATTAGTTGCCCCTGATGCTCTGTGGTTTCACCCTGTCCCAGCAGTACCCGAAGTAGGCAGGGATTTACAGCCCACCCAGGCAACACCAAGCTGGGACTTTTCTCAGTTCAATTTTATGAGCAGAGAAACCAAATGCTTTGCAGCAGGCGCCACCCAAAGGGCATCCGGGTTGTCACAAATTCTCTTGCTTCACCTCACCATAGGCAATGAAAAATTATGCTGGTTATAATTAAGTTTTGCTGCCTCTGCCAGTTAACATCACCAGATACAATTACAACACTTTTAAAGAAGTGCAACAAAAAGTCCATCATAAGCGTCTACTAGATGACAGATTATTGAAAGCAGCTCTAAGACAAATTTTAATTGCCATTAATATTCTGGAGTGTTTTACTAAGACAGGGTTTCCTTTACGTTCTATGAATTGGATTTTTTTTTACAAAATGCATGATTGATATAAGTAGGCCCACCCAAAGTTTCCAGGACTCCTGCTTCTTGCCCAGCATCCCTTGTGTAACGCCAAGGATGTGTGGACAAAGCAGGAATTACACAGAGCTCTGTGCATGCTCTTGCATGTGACTTAGATTTGCAATTTTAACTTTGCCAGAATATCTATGGACTGGGAAAGTCACATTTTTGCCCTTACTTTGCCCTCATAATTTTTCCAACTGGAAAACCCCATGTGAATACTTCTGAAGTTAAATTTCCTGATTGATACTTTCGTGATAAGAGCTAAACCCAGCAGCAGAAGGTAAAAGCCTGCTGGAGGTCCAGGTACTCTTGGGTACCTACATTTCTTGTGTTTTTACCAGAAATGTGGAAGCATTTCCTTTTCCCTGCATTCACTTCACAGGTATAACTATCTTTATGCTGGTCAAATACTGGGTCTGATTTGTAAAATCAGAAGTTATCTCTACAATGAAAGCACCCCCTCCACAAACACACACTGTGTTGTGGCAGGAGCTACATTTTATTCTGCAGTCTTGACAAGCTCAGCCTGGTTGTCTTCAGCAGGAGAAAATGAAGAACACTATTGACATTCACAGAGTCACACTGACAGAAAAGAAGGAGAAAAAGGTAACCAGAAGCCACTATTTCCATTTTTCCTATGAGCAGTGGGAATGCATTAAGAAAGAACTTCTGGCAAAGCATATACTTCAATTCAATGACAAGTCAGTGCAGTTAAGAGCTTAATTCAGGAAATTTATTCCAGTAGACACTTAATCTTCCAGGCAGCAGACAAAAACTTCCCTGGGCACCCAGGAGCATCACCTGCTCTGCTGAATGGATGTACATACATGTCATCTTGGTACAATCCTGAACAAGTCTAATATACTTACAGGATTTTTCTAGCAGTAAGAATAAGTATACCTGTGTCCTGGAGCTGCTTCATGGGCTAGCTAGATCTCTGATAGTTATATAAGGAAAGTTTGTTGGGTCTGAACCTCAGGCTGCAGCGTGGTTGATGGCACGGAAGAAAGAGTGGAGTCTTGCTTGGGTTTCATCTGGCTTTATTCCACCCGGGGACCTGCCCATGCGCAAGAGCGAGGAGCAGCCCCTCTGTCCCCACCTCAAGTACAGGGGGCGTACACTGGGCAGGGGGGAACCTAGAACCAATCCCAGGGGAGGGAGGGTGTGACCCAGAACGGGGAAACTTAACAGAAAAATGAAAGAAGGTGGTACCAGAGTACCTTGCCGGATCCTAGGGCTTTTTCCCCAGAATCTCCCAGCTCTTACAAGGTGATTGACAAGGCCTATCACAAGGGAAAGACCATCAGGGGGTTTGGGGATAGGGGTGTCCAAACAAACCATTACAAACAAATAACAAAACATACAGAACTTTAGAAAACCCAAAATACACACCGCAACAAATAAGTTAATGGCTAGAGGTATCAGCCAGAATGTGGAATATGTGCCTTCCAAAAGCTCCCATTTGGATTACACTAACTCAGATGAAGAATATGCTATGGTTGAGGTTATTCCTTCACATGAAGCTAAACTCCTAGAGGAAGATGATTTTTAATCCATAAAGATGAAGGAGATTTTTGCTTTGTATGGATACTGGTTGAGAGATAGAGGACTCCTTTTGCTAGTTTTAATTCTTAGTGGGTTAGGCTCAGAAGTAGTCAAAAACCTATGGCCAGAAACTCTTGATCTCCCTTTCTATCCTGCTGCAGAACCTCTTAACACCAGTGCTAAATGCATTTTCTCCTCAAGGAAGGAGAAAGGTGGATCAGTTTTTTGGTTTAGATGATCTATTTCTTAGATCAGATTTCTTAGAACAGCAGATTTTATGAATCCAGATGAAAAAACAGATTTTACCCTGTTTCACCTGGATCCCTTTCTGGAGCCAAGCACCCCCTAGGCATTGGAGCACCAAGTATCAAAACTTTTCAGAACTTCTGTTTAAGGCTGCTTTCACTCCAAAGGGGGTGTTCTTTCTGGAATTCCTGAGTGAAGAGGGTGGTGGTCCCTGAAGTTTTACACAAAAATAAAGAAAGTCAAATATACACAGATGGTTTAGCCTGGCAATGCCTCGTGCTACTGTAAAAACCTTCAAGAATGTATTTAACTCAAATTCATCTGGTAAGAGTGTTTTGCAAACCTGACTTCACAGCTTCAGGAACATGAACGGTCAGCATTCAGTCAGGTTAGATCATACCACATCAAAGCCTCCCAGATAGCAAATGAAAGCCATTATTCCATGATGTCTAATATCTCGTTATTCACTAAAAGCTGAGATTTGAATCTTATTAACATTCGCACAAAAGATTGAGACAGAACAAGTAAAATAGATATCAATTTAAACCATTCATGAGGGGTTCTACCTTGAATTAGTACATTTGACTTTGTGTTTCAATCTCTCCAACACAGCACACATAGGAGACAATGTAGGCAACTATGATCAATCAGATATGACAGATCTGTTACATAGTTTTATGAGTGTTTCAATTTTTGACAAGTGGTTAAATTCACCTATTTGTTCATCAACTCTAAGATACAAGAAGTTCTCAGTATTGCACAAAGGATGATGAAATAAATTTACAGGCACAAAGATGTATTTGTGGTGTCCATAGCTCATGGTATACAGAAATTGTAACAACAACTCTTCTGAAACAAAACCCAAAATATAGGAGGTGGTGGGACTACAAGAAATGACAGGGCTCCCTTTAGATTAATATCTTTTTCAGGACATCTTTTCAGTAAAGCACGGCCTGTAAATACTCTTTCCCCAAGTAACTGCAGTTACGTCTTATCTTGCTATTGTGCCAATGCTTTCCCTTCCACATTGTGCTAAAAGAGCTGGCTGAGATGTGCTTCAGTGTGGAACAGATTTTGCAGCTCTAATTGATTGCTGAGCCTTGTGTATGTACATTACTGGGAGAAGCTAATTGTCTATTTCAGCAACTCATCTACTGTTCTCTACTTTCTCCCTAATATATGGCTTTAAAGTAAAAATTATGAAGTGGGTAATGAAATGTAGAGGTAGGGAAGAATGAGGGGCATCTTGGATGATGATGGGAATGACTTTTGACAAAACCAAACTGAACAGCCGTATCAACAATTCTTGAGTACCCCCTTGCAAAATAATGGGGATAATGGCACTCTGGAAGACTAGGATAGGGAGAGCAGCTGCAGATGCAGGTAGGGATATGTAGGCTGAGAGCTATAAAGTGAAAGGCAGGGTGAAGGGCTTCACAAGGAGAACTAGAAAGCTGATCACAGCAAGCCTTGGGCACTGCTAAGGGTGGGTCACCATGAACCTTATATCACTGGTGAGTTTGCAGACCACCAGCCCCAAACTGCTCACTACTGATACTTTACCAAGTGTGGGTATGTACCTAACATGTGCAAACCAACCAGGGAAAGCAGGAATGCTCAGACCAGTCTCAGTTGCCTGCCTATATAAATGCAATATATCTAAGGCAACTAATTTTTTATTAGTATCTGGTTTAGGAAATCATGGGTCTCCCATCGAGTCCACATGATGCCCCTTGTCACTCATGGGTACCTCAAACACTCCAGAGGATGTCCTGTGAGAAGTCTCACTAGATAATTTTACAGTCTTTTTCTATACCTGCATTGTTCAGGACTGGGCTTTTGAACATAGTTATTGAGCTGAAAACCAGGCAGAAAGAGAGGTCATGAGTGAAGGAGGCCACAGAAGTCATGTAGGTTAGTCACTGGGACTATATGTCTGGCTTTGGCTGAGGGCCTCTGAGACAACTGGCCATCCTGATCTCAGACCCCCTATCCTCCCTTGATGAGCAGCCAAGTTACATTATTCACTGGTATGGGACCAGGTATTTAGAATTTAAATCCTCTGCTGTTCCTTATTCACACCTTAGCCCTTTTATGGTACCTCCCATAAACCTCTTTCAAAAACGGAATAAATGAATTGCAAAAATTCCCAACTAAATAATTCAGGAGCTGTTTTGTTTTAACTTCTCTTGCTAATCTTCTCTAAGTTTTGGTTTTGTTTTTTCACAGTCACTTTCTTGGATATTCTAAAACAGTGTTTTGGAAGAAATGCTCTCTTGCAGCCTGAACCCCTGAATGTCATGGTTAGATACAAAAAGGCATATTTTACAGTTTTGAAAATATTGAGTATTTTTGTGCCCCATGTCCAACAGAGCCAGTTGACTATGAGGTGGGCCCACTGCTGGCCAAGGCCCAACCCACCAGCAATAGTGGTAGTGCCTCTAGGATAAAACAGTAAAGAAGGGGGAAAAGTTGCTGTGCAGGAGAAATTGCAGCTGGAGAGGTGAGTGAGAATATCTGTGAGAAACAGCCCTGCAGGCACCAGGTCAGTGCAGGAGGAGGGGCAGGAGGTGCTCCAGCTGCCAGAGCAGATTCCCCTGCAGCCCTGGGGCAGCCCCTGGTGAGGCAGCTGTGCCCCTTCAGCCCAGGGAGGTCCATGGGGGAGCTCAGAGCCACCTGCAGTGTAGAAGAACCCATGCTGGAGCACATGGATGCCTGAAGGAGGCTGTGGCATTGTGGGAAGCCCACAGTGGAGCAGGTTTGCTGGCAGGACCTGTGGCCCTGTGCCAGGCTATAGCATTGTGTTCCTGAAGGACTTCAGCCCACAGGAGGGATACACGCTGAAGTAGTTCATGAAGAACTGCAGCCTGTGGGAAGGACCCACTTTGGAGAACTTCATGGAGGACTTGCTCCCATGGGATGGAGCTCACCCTGGAGCAGGAGAAGACTGTGAGGATTCCTTCCCCCAAGGAGGAAGAGGCAGCAGAGGCAACGTGTGAGGAGCTGACCATAACCTCCACTTCCTGTCTTCCTGTGCCACTTGCAGGATGGAAGTAGAGAGTTGGGAATAAAGTTGTGGTAAGTAAGAAGGGAGGGGTGGGGACAGGTATTTCTAAGATTTGGGTTTATTTCTGATTTCCCTGCTCTGATTTATTGTTAATACATTAAATGTGTTTTCCCAAGTTAGGTTTGTTTTGCCCAGGACAATAACTGGTGACTGATCTCTCCCTGTCCTTACCTTGACCCTTGAGGCTTTCATTGTATTTCCTCTCCCCTGCCCAGCTGGGGAGGGCAGGGATAGACTGGCTTTGGTAGGCATCTGATGTTCAGTCACGATGGTCCACGTGCATCCATGCAGCAAAGCCTGGGAGTGCCACAGACCCAGCGGAAGTGGCAGAGACCAATGCTTTACAACTCTCTGAGTCATGGTCGCAGTGTAGGAGTAATGTGCAAACTGTGGAGCACTCCCAAAGGCAAACAGTGAAAAATTTTGAATGTGAAATGAGAGTTCCATATTTGCATTCTATTTTCGAGCAAATACTAAGCTGAAGGAGGAAGCACTGTGCAAAAGACACCTGCACCTTTTCCTTTCTGTATTTACAGGGAGGGAGCACCAAGGATTCTTCCCTGCATCCCTCTGCATCCAGGAAAGGAAAATAAAAGAGCTGAGAGCTTCACATTTCTCCTACTGCACCCTCACAAAATTGATTCATGCTCCTTTAGAACTAGAAAGAAGACTGGGTTGTTTTAATAAGACTTTCGTTCTGCCATTGCATAATGATCATCCAACCAAACATTTCTGAAGCCTCTGCTTATTTTTCCGTTTGTTTAGTGCTGGGAACCTCAACTTCCCGGCTTCACCATGCAGTTTCAGTGATGTTCACTAGATGGCAATGCAATATCTAGGCAGCTCCAAACTCTCCAAATATCCTGAAATACACTGTCCAGAACACCTCACCCTGCACCGGGTTTTGGGTGGATACACTTTGGGTGTGTTGAGCCTTCAGCTGAGGACCGTTTTATTTCACATTAATCCAAAACATAAAAATATGCATCATGTCACCGCCTCACACAGTGTGAGTGGTTGCAGCACTCCCACATGAAGCAGATATTACAGAACCCTTACCATACCATCAGAGCATCGGCGCTCACTTCTCCTCTTTTTCTTCAGCCAAAAAGCTCACCTGCTCTAATTTTCCCTGCTTCTTGGGGATATAAGGACACCTGACCATGATCACAAGCATTTTATTTCAGTTCTACTAGAAATCCTGTCATGCCTAGCAATGGCTCTGTATGGATTTATATAATTTTGTGTTTAAGGTATTTGCCTAAATATGGATACAATACCCCTCTCAGATATTCTGTAATCTGATGTAAATCAAGGCTCTAATCATAAAATGATATATTGCCTTTACTGAAGGACATTTTGTTGCAGAGAAAGAAGGTTATATTTCTATCTTTTGTATATGGGAAGAACAAACATATTTACAAAAAATAAATGGATAGATAGTTATAGACTGGGAAAACATATGACAACAATATCCAATTAATAAGATGCCCACGATCAGAGTCATGAATGAAAAAAAAAATTAAAAAAAAAAAGTACGTTTCAAACTTCACTTCTAGCCTGCCTTCAAAAACATGTCAACAGAACATTCTGTAGGGCTTTCAGAATAAGCAGTCTATGAACCATTTCTGACCCTTACCGCCAAACCAATAGTTAAAGCCCTGGTGAGAAGCAACACTTCAGCAAGCTGGACAGGTCTAGTTGAAATTATGATTAGACTACTATTCACCTGCGTCTATTATTTATGGAAATAATGTATTTATCTATCCCTCTTAGTGTATTAGTTTAACCTAACATACAGGTAGTTCATGGAGCTATGGAGATACTTTACTTAGAAAATCAAACTTAATTAAAATTATTTTTTTAATGTCTTTTTGTAATAAAATTATTTAAAATATAAAAGTTTTTTGAGAAAAATATTGAAAGGATTACTCAAAAATTTGCTTCTCTCAAAAGAACAATTTTTAATATATTTATTTCAAGGAATTTTTTAGTATTGATACAAATCAGGGCAAATATGAGAAATTTTGAGTCCTCCCTGAAATTCAGTCACGCTAGAATTGAGAACATCATCAAAGAAAGAAAAAAGTTTTTGTTGTGTTTAACTACCTTGTGGATCCACCTTTTTGTGGGTACGTGGATACATGTATTTTTTTGTGATTTTTACACATAATTATTGACACAAAGAGAAATGTTGAAGTCTCTGCTTGAGAAATCATGGGATATAATGTCTCATACCAGTGACATGACATCCTAATACCCAGGTGAAACTACTTATAACACTCAAAAGACCCTTTAAATTATGGTATATTAGTTTATTTTTCAAAATTGAATAGCTTGAATTATATGGACAGAGAGTCAGTAGAGTCTAAGTAATTTTGCAGAGAAATAAGGACCAAGATGTTACATCAGAAGTTCTCTGTGCTGCTAAACAGACAAGGTGCCAAATGCTGGGCTTATTCTGATTTCCTTCTCTGATTGTAATTGCAACATGCATAAGTGGATATCCTGAAGTTATGGATCTGTTGATTGCCCTACAACTGATATGAGGAGCATATTGAATGTAAGTATGACACTTGTCACTCTATGTCATGAAGGTTTCTGGTGCCAATTTTAGGATGAGAATTTAATACTACATTTTACTGTAATCTAGTATAAAATTTCTCTTATGGCCTTTTCATATATATAATTACCATATTGGTCTTTTAATAAATTTTAAACAATAAACCTCTACCTTTGACTACTAACTGAATGTAGTTTTTGGCACACCTGCCTTTCACTGAAGAAAAAATGAATTTTAAATATCTTTACTCATACAGGCTGAATTTGGCGCAGAGATAATCCTGTGGGGACCTGGTACCAACCATAGTGAAGGTTTTTGTGTTGTTGAGCTTTAAATGATTTAAAAACTTGTATCCATTATCCAAATTTGCTCCAAAAATGAGCTTTGCAGCAAGTCTTCCCTGATGGAAGCAAGTCTTCTCTGATGAAGACTAAGCCCTCATGCCAGGTGCCTGGGGGACGGGGAGAGCATTTCCAGGTCTGAGGATGTGCTGGAAATGTTTTAAAATGACACATTTACAATGTGCATTAAACTTTCTCCATTATTGGCTTTGCCAAAGGAGATTTCATAGGCAGCTGCCATCGTGTGAATTCGTCTCCAGCTGCTGGCTCCCGAGGGAGCGCACACAGCTGCTGATGTACAAAATACTCTTTTGCTGCTTCTGTCCCATCACTCTGCTTCCTCCAGCCCTCAGCACTGGCTGCCATGGGATCCTCCAGCCAGGCATTGACAACCAGCAAAAAAAAGGCATATTGTGAAGCAGAAGTCACCGCACACATGACACCATTGCTGCATTCCCGCATAAACAAGAACAAAAAGTGGAATTGCTTCACCTCGTACAAGGCTGGACCTCTCCATTACACCATCTGCAAACACACCCATGACATCCTGTGCTACATGACACTCTCCTCAGCCATTTCTTCTGTCTTGATAAGCACTCATTGCTTTGATAATGACTCCAGCTCCCTGCACAACCTTACCTGGAGTCCCCAAAGAATCAGGGGTGGAGTTTTAAAGTCAAATAGAAGTGAGACAACAGAAATACATTTGAAAAGATAAAATGTATCATGTCCCTTTAATTAGCTGTGGCCTCACACTCTTGAGCAACTTCACCATCATAAATAAACAAAATTAAGCTGATTGAATAGGGGAAAACATGCACAAACATGTTTTTGGTCATGATCTGTATTTTCCCTGCATAGTGCAGCCTGATAATGTCTTTAAATTCCCACCGGCCCGTCTGCTTAAAGAAACCTTGGTTTCAGTGAAAATATGTGTGTCCAGGGCTTTCCCACATGGGGTATTAGGGATTTATTCAGTGTGTGCCAGCAGTTTAGTCAGAGCATGGGGTGGCATTTCAGCACAGAGCATTGCAGAGTCTGGGATGAACAGCCTCGTGCTGGCAGTCCGACTGCAAAAGGCGCAAGCATTTTCTGGTGTCATCAATTTCTGAGCATTACAGGATTAAGAAGAGGATTGGAAGAGTCATAGGTATTTTGGCAGAACTGAGATGTTTTATAACTGTGCTACCAAAGGATAAAAACCCTTTACGACTTTCTCAGGCCATGGTCCCTGCTCTTGGTGGCTGCAGGTGGGACTCAGAGAGGGACGTCCCTTGGGCAGCAGTTCTGTCTTCTGCAGGTTAGACCTCCATGGGTAGGGCATTCCCACCCAAATGTTCACAGAGATCCAACCACTGCAGCACTGATCACATTTATGACTCCTAATAATTTCAATGGATCTTAAACAACAGTAGTCAGGTACCCCTGGACCTCAGACCCAAGGCTCAGCTTGCTTTGATGGTGCTGAGCCATGAAAACGTGAGCCCAGGGCAGTGGATCATAATGCCTACAGACACCCACACAATCCAAAGAGCAGCTGAGGACTGTAACCCAAACCTAGCTACAATGAATGCCATTTAAACAGCACAAACTTGGATGGCAAACCAGACATGAACTGCTGCACGTGATGACCTACTCTGCTTTCAAGTAGATGGCCCATCCCAGCTTCCAAAAAACCAGTGGAAATTTTTCCTTTAGTGCAGTCAGTGTCAGTTCAAGACATTGGGCCTTAACGATGGGCTGCTTGCAAATGAAAATACATCCACTTTGTCTTGTTTCTGAGTTCAGAGGTTGTCTGCAAGTGAGAAGACAAGAAAGCAGCAAGAATTTAGCAAAGCTCCAAATAATGACTCCCAGTAAAAGATTTTGCTATTTCTTTTATACATTTTTCTACTGAAAATCAGTGGCTTGTAGTCAAAAGTTAATAAATGTACCAGCTTTAAGCATCTGGAGAAATCATAGTCCAAAATAAATTGTATGCTTTATGTATTGTTTAGCTCTGGTGTGGTCACTTGATTCCTGAGGAATGAACACATTCTGTGTATGCAGGACAAACTCTTCACCCTGAGAATGCAATCTAGCAAACACCAGCTGTCTAGAGTTTTAGCCAACAGAACAGGAGAAAAATAATAATAATAATAAAAAGCTAGAAAGCTGTATTTACAGCTGCATTAACACTTAATAACATGAATTTCTTTCCGACTCAAGAACAAAACTGACCTTTAAGAGTAGCAGACTTGGAATATAAATGCAAAACATGGCCTGATTCTGAAGGCTCTGATAGAAAGCAGGTTTTATTCTTGCAGTGCTTGTCAAATCTAGGACTTGGAACCACAAAGCTCTTTGCTTGCAGAACGTTTCCAGGCAGACAATAAATCTGCCTGCTTTGTGCAGTTTGATATGATAGCATGGCTTGTGCAATTCTTTTAAGCAATGAAAATACACCCTACACTGCAAGATTGTGTCACAGATAAAGGAGATCCCTCTTGCATTGTTTTTCTTCTTCATAAGGATGCTAAGGGTATTGACATGCTCCAGGCTCATGCACATATGGTCACTTATTGATTGACTCTGTAGATCCAGTTACAGCAAATGACATTATATGCTCTCCTCCCTAATAACTTAATGAAATCCCCTTGGGCTGCAACAATTTCCATATCAAAGTGGGTGGTTCATGCATAAATATAATGACTGGAGCTGAAGCAATTCTTTTAAAAGCAGTGACATAAGGCCAAAGGCCATTTCCTACAATTAAATTAGGTAATTTAAAATCAAGTTTGATCAGGCGCTGTGGTCACAGAGGTGTGCTGGATAGTCTGAGTTACTTTTCAGAAAGAGCATTAAGTTTGTGTGCCTCTTCTGTAGCAGTGATCTGGAAGCTGGATGAGGTGAAGGTAGCAGTCCCTAGGAGCAGACCCCCCAGAAACATTGAGAGGTCAATGATGGATCAAATGTGTCTGCCAAGCAACTTAGCTATCCCTGCAGCCTTTCAGCTGTCCTGCCCTGTGACTCCTGCCCCTTCCCTGCCTTGCTGACCTACAAGAAGGCCATCATTTGTGTATCCGACCAGAGCCAAGAGCAGGGAACAGGCCTGGGACTGTCAGTGCAATAGGAAAGAAGTAGCTCCACTCACGATATTTTCTGTGTTTAGGGCTGCCCAGCACTAGAGAGAAAGTTTTGAGTGTTATCTTGGAATTAATCTTTTGTCTTGATCATGGAACCTGTCTTCAGGAGAACTGTCTCTTCAATATGCTGCATCTCTCTCTCTGGATGCTTCATGCCTGAACCAAAACTTCCACTTGACCTAGTTTGTGGCCATAATCAGTGAAGTGTCATCTGCCCACAGGTGAGCACAGCAGTCACCTGAGCTCTTAGTTTTGAGGCTTTCCACCACAGGTATTATTCTGATTAAAAAGTATGAAGCTGTAGTTGCTCTCAGATTATGTACAAGCCCAGACAAACACATCCAGAGGAAGAATCCTCTCTTCCTCCCATTTCAATCACAGCTCATGGCCTAACTCAAATGCCAATTGCTCCTTAACCAGAAGAGATTTGTTTTGCTTCTCTCAACCAGTCCGAGATTAGCTCCCTTGCTGCATCTCTAAAAAGGGGTATCTAAGTATCTCATGCCACTTTTGTTCAGCTTTGCATGGAGAAAAAAAGAAAAAAGAAAGCTCACAGGCCTCAGTAGCACATTGTTCAGGATCGTCACCTGACAAAGCAACACTCTGTTCTCTTTGAGCATTTAAACCTCCCTCTTGTTCTGATTGCACTGAAATCCAGCCCAGAGCTTCGTTCTAGTTCATACTACACAGTGCAGCCAATTGTTGTGGCCTGAGACTTGCTCAACACCTCTTGCTTAAGTAGGACTGACAGCAGCAAACCCTGAATGAATGAATCAATAAGCTCTGCATTCATGTGACATGTCCTTCTGCAATAATTTGAAACTTACTCCTGAAGAAATTGTGTTAATGTTTATTTGAAAGCCCTTTGACCTCATTGAGATGTTGTTTCCCTCAGTGTGTTGGGCAATAAGCAGCTGTATCAATATTGCCTTAACAGAAAAGTGTTTTCTCTGTGTCACTTCTCTTTTTTTTTTGTGTGTTTTCCTCAGTACATGGGTTGCAAAAAAAAAACCAAAAAAAACCTTTGTAAATTCGGTTTTAAAACGGGAGCTGAAAGGGAACCTACTGCTATTTTACAAACATGGGACTGTATCCATGGCAGTGGCTGAGCTGTGGTCAGTTTGCTCATGTCCCTGGAAATCACTGTGCAGCAATAGGATGCTCCTGCAGGCTTTACAGCAGTCAACTAGAACACACCAGCAAAGGTCCAAATCATCTTCCCAAGGTTAGTAATAAAATATCAGCCATTGTTTGCTTACAAGCAGAATATGAGGACATGTTTATTTGCTATAACTATATTTTCATCAGCTTGAACCCATTTTTTTTTATCTTTGTGGAAAGGCCAGTATGCAGTGTGAGGTCAGTGGTGATAAGAGAAGCTGAAAATATTGGAAGTTAAATGTCCTTTGAGACTTGCATTTTCATTTCAGCTGTTGCTATGTGTGTATAGCTCTCCACAGACCAGAGTGTGAGATGTGGAATGACATATTCATTTTGAATTGCAACCAATTTTCTGACCAGCCAAATGAAAATATAAATTCAGGCTGTGCTCAACTGTGTCTGCAGCTCTGCCATATTAATTAAATTACGTGTTTCTTTGAGTCGGTGGAGCCGAGTGAGTTACAGGCAAACAAGCAAAGAAAAACACAGAACCACCATGCCAAGACAGAGAGATCAAGAGTCAAGATTTGTGGCAGCAAGAAAAATTCAGCTGCACCACTGGTAGAAATTCCTTTATTAAGGAAGACAAACCTTCAGAGGTACAAAGCCCTAGTACATGGCCAAGTTGCTGTTACCTATGGCAATGGAAGGGATTTTTAAATTTACATTTTAAAAAAATTCATCCTTAAAACCAAATCACTATTTAGTTAGCAGTGCGCTGTTAATAGTGTCTAGTCCAGGGCTGAACTGTAGAACTAGCTCATTTTACAATTTTTAAGTGTGGAGGCACATTGTAAACCCAAGCTTTAAGTAGTCTCTGATCAACAGTAAGAGGAATGTGAGCCACATGCTCGTTAATGTAATGCCGTGTGTTCTAGCACCATCTAGCCGGCTTTAAAGGCAACTTCAAGGCAGCGAACAAGTCCCAGCTGCCACAATTCATCAGACTGGCCATAATGGTGCTGCTGGAGTTGATGGACTAAAACAGCACAGTCACAGGAGAGCACGAGTTACAAATTCATCCATGTGTCTCCCTTTGGTTTAGGACTGTACTCATGGAAAAATGTGGTTCTTCCTACAAGGGAGAACACCCAGTGAAGAAACTGCTTAGCAACCTTACTAATCACCCAGAGTAGAGGAAATAATCCAGGGCTTTGGGGCATGGAGATGATGGAGAGAAATAAAATTATCACACATTCAACAGAGATTTGTCAAATAAAATCAGTGTCAGAGTGCATTTTAATTTCTACATAATGCCAGAATATGTAGGAGATAATTTAATTCTAATTTTGCAGTTTGATTTTTTCTTAATATTTACTGAGACCATTTTACTCCTTTTTTTAAATATATATTCTGAATATTTTCTCAATACTGTGTGTTTGCAATAATCTAAATTTGTATATGGTAACTATGGCCATAGTAACCGAAAATAAATAACACTGAAAATAAATGTTCTTCTCAGTGATGTGGAATGAATTTATGAAGAGAGTTTACAGATCACCCTTGACCAGGCGGTGAGAAAAATTTCCAATTCAGAAGACCCTGGACACAGGAAAGGAGACTGAGCATGGTTCTTAGAAAGATAAATCCCACAGGCCTTGTTCAGCCCTCACTCATCCAAGCTGACTAACCTCAGCAGGAGTTTTCACTAGGAACCTGGCTTAAGGAGCTGAGAAAGGGACTACATTGGACTGGGTTGCAATTTAAAAGGTCTTCAAGGAAATACTTGCTGGATCTTTCCTAGGATCTGTGGATAGGAATTGCTAGATAATGAATGTATTAGCCAAGGAGTTTACGACACTGCTTAGGACTCAGGGTATTTTAGCATGAACTGCCTTCATTTAAATTCAGGGTCTTTCACGAATTACATATTTTCTGGGTTTTTTTCCAGTAGCTGAATTTCAAGATGAAAGTGTATTTCACCTTGTTTAGTGAAATAGGTGTGCAGCATGCTGTAAACATTTAAGAAACTATCCTCCCATCTTACAGTTGAAAAAGTCAATGCCAAGAATTATTTGCAAATCAGAATTCCTGGTTGCTGCACATGCCCTTCTTTGGGATGCTGGTATGACCCAACTCTTGGTGCAACATAGTGCTCTGTCCTCATAGAGGGACTTAAAGGAATGGCCTAGACCCAATGGTTGCTTTGCAAAATTCTGGTGATGAAAAGCAGCTGTGAATTGACTTAATCAACCAGTTAAATGGTGTTTATGACTGTCTCAGCTTTCTGGGACAGCACAGAGTAGCTGGAGAAAATCTAAGGAGAGGCCCAGAGCTGCCAGTCTGAGGCAAAGGAAGAGGGACGGCACCATTTCCTTCTCTTCCTGCACTGACAAGTAAGGCAAAATCTGGTGTAAACAGGGCTGGGGGGATGCAGCATCTGGCATGGCATGACACTGTCTGCCACACTCAGCTCTGCCTTCGCAGCCAGGAACAGCTCAGTCAACAGCAGTTACTTCAGAGGTTTCCCTCAGAGGGAGATTTATTCTTGGCACCCCAACCTGAGTGCTCTCAACGCAGGAAGGCTTGTACCATTTCCAAGATATCTGCTGGCTGAATTTACAGTTGGCTGGAGGATACAGGGGAAGTTTCTGTTCAGCTTATATGGTTTTCGCCATTGTGTCGTTAGCTCCTTTCAAAATAACAGCTTGCCTTCTTGACAGGAACGAATAAACTGGCAAGGCAATTCCTTCTTTGTTAATCACTAGCTGGTCTGCAGCAACACTAGAAAATGAACTGTCTCTGACTCCATTTGGGGCTCCTTGGCCTGTGTGTACTGCACCACAACAGCCCCTCTGCAGGGAGATGACTAGCATTCTCCAGAGGGCCAGGTGGTTACCAAATGGCACCAAACATTATTCCTTACTTCTGCAGCCCTGGATAGCTCAGCAGACATGGTATTCTCTGCTTTAACCATTTCCTCACTGCTCAGACATCTCTAGGTGGAAGGTACAGCACAGGACAGATCCTTGCATAGGAAAAACCCATATATAGGTAAATACCATGAATCTTTCTAATCCTTAGAGAATCAGCAAAGGGAAAAAAACTTGTAAGCTCCTTTTTGTTCCATGTAAAATTGGCAAATTATTACATTTGTTGCTGTAATAATAAAAGGGATCTTTCTCCTCTGTGGTAAAAGCTTTTACCTCTCCAAAGAACACAGCCGTAGAAGCAATTTTTGTGCTCACTGCTTTGGATAGCTTGGACTAATTGTTCTCATTATTAACCTGAGTTAAAAAATAATTTCTCCTACAGGCAATTTAACTGAAGGTGTTTAAGACTGGCAATCTGACAAATAGATCTGTATAATATAATCTATTGATATCTTTAATCTTTATCCTTTACTATAACTCAAGTTCCCCAAAACAAAGTCCTCTAGCTAGGATACTTGTAGTGTCAGGTATGGAATAAAGAACACTCTGCAATGTGAATGTAGTGCTGAAAATAATAGAACAAAATATTATTTTAATGTTTCTTGATTATGAACATATACATGTAGCTAGTAGTTTAGTTCCAATCCTTGTTCTTAAGCTCAAAGGTTACAAACTCCTTGCAGGTGTTTTATAATTTTTATATTTTGTTTGTTGACACTACAAAGCAAAGAAATTTGATTAAACAAATAAAGTGCAGCATCTTTTGCAGATTAGAATAGGTAATATATTTCAGAGTATTGGTGCGAAAAGGGGTTATAAGGAAAAGAGTTAAATTAAAGTGGGACTATTACCATGAGTTCAGCTGAGGAAAGGAAAAGGAATAAAGAAGAGTCCATACAGAGAAGGAGGAGCTTTTGAAAGAGGAAATGGCTTGATTTTTAACCAAAATTAAGGGGGACATATAAACTCTTCAAAGGGCTCAACCAGAATCTCACTGAGAGCAGCAAAAGGACCTTGGTCTTGGTGAGCTTTAACCTATGGGAAAATTGGGCTTTCAAGGCTAACATAAGAATGATATTTTTCTATCATATAACAATATGCAGCAGTGAGGAACTGTTCACAATGTTCATGTAAGGACTCTGGCATGTTTCACTGTTCTGTTTATTTCTGGGGTCTTGTCCTTCTCTCTGTGCCATCTTCAGCAAAGCCTTACAAATATTACAAGGTTTTTTCCAAATATTGAATCAAATAATGAAATTTCTTATGTGGATATCATAGGTAAAACTGTATGTAATACAGCTTTTACTGAGGTCATATTATACAAAAAGCCTGAAAGGATGCCCTGGACATCATGTCTTGTCAGCTTGGAAAAAAGTATAAACTGCATGGCTTTTAGGGGTCTTTGAAATGCAGACAGGGAGAGCAGATACTGGGAAAAGGACTATTGCAAAGAGCCAAGGAACAGCAACTATCCAAAGGGTTGTAAACCCAAGGTTAAACAAATGCATTTTTCTTATTCCTTCCCCACAGTGCATGTTGCTGTACAAGCTAAAAAACAATCCTTTTTATCAACTCTCATTTACCACAGACAACAATAATGGCCATTTTTTAATTTGGCTTTTATTTTTCTAAAATCCTTTGGGAAAAAATAAATGGCTCTACAAAATGTTGGATATCTTGAAATCCCTTGGCCTAAACTGTCTTGAATGTGGAGCTCAGCAAACATTCAGGTTCATTTATAAGGCCAGCAGATGAGGCTATTCGTTTATCAGGCATTCAAATCAGGAATAATGAAGCTGATAGAGTGCTAAGAATACACAAATGCTGTTTGCTTTGTAAAGCTGTATATAGAATCCAATAATGAGTCCTGGGATACAGGACAGTCTATCACTGTAGAGTAATTATTTGTTGACTGCTGAGCCAGCTGTGTTGAATTTGCTTCTTGGAGTGCTCAGAATGCCAAAGCATCTTTAAATCTCAGTCTTAAATTTAGCTCAGACATGTTAAATGACAGAACCTTTTTTATTACTTACACTGTGCTAGCATACTGATGCTAAAAGGAAATTCTTGTTGAGATGGTACAGAACAAGGTAAGTTGGAAAGGAGGAAGAAGAGCTTTTGCTGAATAATTTCTTGTCTTTAAAATGCTGTCAGAGATGATAATGCCAATACCTACAAGCTGTTGATGTCTTGGTACTGTGAGGACTGATCCTGCCCATGTGGAAACAGAAGAGGACACACAATGTTAAAGAAAGGTAAATAGTGCATGGAAAGAGAAGTTCCTCTGTATGCAGCAGGTAGCTCTATGTGTGTGTGTATCTCTCGGACCTGAAGTAAGTATCTGTGTGTAATTGTACTTGGGCTCATAGCACATGAAGCCACTTGGGGTGCAGGAGGAGGGCTCAATGCAAAGGATAAAGAAGTACTGGTCTCCTGAGACCTAGTCCATTGCTTTAGGCAAAAGCCACAACACCACAACCTGTTTTTTTATGGTCTGAACAACAGAATTACATCTGCTGACTTCATTCTAGAGGCAACAAGTAATTCCAGAGGCAACAATAATCTGGTAGCACTGGGAGCCACACCAGTGTTGGCAGCCCCTCCTGTGCAGGCAACATTTTTCACTGGTTGCCTCTGGGCTCCTGCGGCTGCCTGGAGGAGGCTGTGCTTGACACTGCTCAGTCCTGTGAGGAAGTGCCTGAGTTCTGCATCCTGCATTTACTCAAAGGGAAAATATAGGTCTTGCCACCAGAAGGGAGACTTTAGAAAAAGCAGTAGCTCCCACTGGAGGGAAACAAGTGATCTAACAGACATTTGAAAGTCAAGGGAGAAGCATCAGACCCCCAGAGTTCACACATCTGATGTCCTGAGAAGTCCCACATCTTGTTCTGCCACTGCTCAGAGCCAAGGAATCGAAACTTTAAGTGCTGAACCCTGCAGGAGAGGGCAAAAAAGAGTCAGGGAAGAAGATCAGCAGAAGACAATTGAGCAGTACAGACAGAGGATCAGATCTTGGAAAGCTTTCTCAGAGTATAAAACTCTGTAAACGTCCATCTGTTTTGAAGCCTTATCCAAATACTTCCTACAGCATGTGTGAGTGCTTGAAAACTCAGCTTCTGACACAGACTAGTCTGAGTGCTGAGCAGGTAACTATCCAATATCTGCACATCTAGGAACCAGCCAGCACGGAAATCCTGGAGTGAGGTCATCTTATCCACTCACACCTCATAAAGCCTTGCAGCGACCTATCTATCTGGGAAATCAAAATCCAGGTTTAACGATCCAGAACCTTGTCGTGAAGGTCAGTAGTTGTGACATTTAATTCTCAATTATTATCTCAAAGAACTGAAGAGAACCTATGCTTTCTTGTCAAAACCCATCTGGAAAAACAGCCAGTAAGAAGAGCAGTAGTAACACAGCTCGGATGATAACTGCAGGAAAAAGGAGCATACTGTAGGTGTCAGGCAGGTTATTTCACTCCAAGTACAAGCCAGGAAACTGGGAGAGAGCTGTGACTCTCAGTGGTGCAGCCTCAGCAGCCTGTCCTCCCTGCAGAGATGCCTGGGGAATGTCAGGAGTTTCAGCTGAAAGAATCAGGATTTCACAGTATGTGGGGGGGG